>JARHVA010001742.1:42500-1242500 GCA_037957365.1 Torreya grandis | reverse complement strand
AAATACTCATCAGGTATGGAACCTTAAATTTATACAATAGCCTCTACATCTAAATTAAGTAAATAAGATTTATTTTAAAGTTGTTGCTAAGTGAGTCAGGCCCTATTCTCCTTATAAAAGAGACTACTGATAACCTTCACACCTTTCCTGAAAATACTTAACCCTTTAGCCCAAGGGACTAAGCCATAAGGAACATATGAAAATTTAGGGAAGGTGACCACCAAAGAGACTGAGATTTGATAGAGGGGTTATTCTTAAAACCCTCACCTACCTAGTTAAGGTGGGGTTTAAGCTTCTCTCAAGCTTTCGATAGGCTTTGAATCATAAAGGCACCCTTGATTTTAATAAACACTAGATTTATAAGTAGAGAGTGAATTCCCAAGCCTTGCCAAGTCTTTATACCACCTAGGAGTCCCTGAGAGATACAATAGCATAGGAGAATCTTCTAGGATTCATCCTCAGTAAGGCTTTGAATAATACATTTGACACCAAGGGAAAGGCCTTGAATTTTGATATCTAGGAGACCTAGACCCCCAACTTCCTTGGGCCAACAACAAATGTTTCAAGCAACTCAGTAGAAACCCTTGTGACCCTCAAATTTATCCCATAGAAAATATCTGAGAAGTTTTTCTAACTTGTTATAAGCGAAATTATAAGGGGCCCAATGAGAGGAATAATAAACATGAGTAGCTACCAAAACCTTAGAAAAAATTTGAAATTTTCCAATAAGAGATAATGGCTTTGTGATCCAAAAATAGATTTTTTTCAACTCTATATACCACGTATGACCATAGCTCAGAGGGCGAGGCCCAAAAATTAGAAAGGATGGCAAGAAACTTAAACTACACCCCTAAAAGAATCCACTTCCATTGATACCCCTCTAGCCAAGGAGGTTTGGGGCCCAAAGACTGGTGGTAACACTGAATCTTCATCCATTGAATATATGAACTTGAATCCAAACAAAAAATATGGATACATTCCATGGAATTCCTAATGGACTCTTCTTCCTCTTGAAAAGTGAGAAAATAATCATCTACAAAGTGGCCATTTAAAAGTTGTCTACCAAATTTAGGGAGTGAGATGCCTTTCACCAAACCCCTAACTATGTAAATCATCTACGAAGTGGCCATTTAAAAGTTGTCTATCAAATTGAGGGAGGGAGATGCCTTTCACCAAACCCCTAACAGCGTAATTAGCTAGGAGATAGATAAATCCTTATACTACTAGCACATATAAAGAAGGGGATAAAGGGCATCCTTGACAGATATAATGATGAAATTCAAACCAAGAAGATTTGGTGTCATTTATAGTGATACAAGCCCCAACATCCTTAAATAACATGTTAATAGTCTAAATAAATTTGGGTCCAAAACCAAGGGCCTATAACATGACTAGAGTGAAAGGCCACTCAACAAGATCATAGGCTTTATCAAAATTAAAATTGACAAATAGAGCCTTTTAATTAGAAATTTGAGCCCACTCCATACCTTCCCAAACAATAATGACATTGTCCAAAATGAATATATTCTAAATAAAACTAGTTTACTCATTCTTGATAATAAAAAGGAGAATGTGTTTCACTTTGAAGGCTAAATCCTTAGCAATAATCTTATAAGAGACATTGATAAAAGTAATATGCCTCTAATTGGTGATGATCTTAGGATCACCAGCCATTAGAATAAACTTAATGTTACCCTGGTCTATAAGGGATCCCAAAGAGTTGGTTAAAACAGCTTTAGAATAAATGCGATGTAGATCAAGACCAATAGTATCATAAAGGGTTTGGTATAACTTACACAGGAAAACCTTAATTCCTAGAGATTTATCAACTACCATTTAATTAATATCCTCATGGAGGCCACTAAGAGATAGGGTCCTATCATAGGCCACTCTTTGAGAATTGGAAACTTTGCAGGGCACCACTTGAAGGCATTGCTGGAGAGTCACTTTTCATTCAAGAGAATAAGCTTGTGATGAGAAAACATCATGGTAATGATGAACAAAAGCTTGTATAATGTTAAGAATTTTGATAATCCTATTATTTCCTTCCTTGATAGCTTTGATTCTATCACCAACTCTCCTAGAGTAGAGAAGGGCAAAAAAGCCATTAGAGACTTTGTCTCCAATTTTCAAGAAATGCATTTGAGCTCACAATTAAGCTCCTTTAGCCTTGTAAACCTCCTCAATTCAGAGCTTATGTCTCCAATGTGCCACTTGAGTTTAGAGTTGAATATTAAAAGGTGACTATTCCATTTCCTATGAGACCCAATATATTTATAGTTCATAGCATTATGCAGACACTATTTGAAAGAGGCCGCTTATTTGTCAGTGGAAGTACGAGCAAGAGAATTTAACCACCACTAAATCTAAATAGTATCTCTTTCTAGCTAAGGAATTAGGTTTCAAATTATAATAATGTGCCCCATTATTCTCTCATGCTTGAGGTGAAAAATATTGAGATAGAATTGAGTGGAGACAGGCTTAACCTGAGGTGTGGTCCACTCAATATTAAAGCAAATAGGGTGATGTTCTGATAAAAAAGTATCGAGGATGACCAATATTGGCCTATTATGGACTGGCGTAAAAAATAAAAGATTAGTTACATGCTCTTCCTTTTATTCTAGTACTTTTGATTTTCTATATTACTAGAATAACGGGGTGGAAATATAGACACATAAATTAACATTTAATTTAAAATAATATACTTATAACCACCCCTTATTATAACTTAGGTCATGACCTATTTAGGTCCATTTTGATCACTTTCCTTCACCTCTTCATGGAAGACCTACCCTTTCAAGCAACCTAAACCAACCCAAAATATACCTATTTCTTGTGAAAACTAGCCAAAACCACATTTAGGCTATCATTAACCTTTAACACTATTATTTGTCCTCATTGGACAACAACACCCCATTAAACATGAGCACCTTGCTCTATTTTCCAACCCACCATTGTTGTCTTCCCACCAAATAATGACTATTTTGTGAAATTTAAAGCTACGAAAAGGTTAGCCTATGAGTTTTATAAGTCCTATCCAAAAGAATTCTAAGGATATCACTATAAAATCACATTTCAAACCATCTTTCACACAAGAGGCTTCCATATTGAAAATCACCTAAATTTTAATTGCACATTGAGAGTAAATTCCCTATTTCTCCCAATTCTAATTACATATAACCCTGGTAGTTCTATGCTAAAGTTTGAATACACCTCCAAGGTCACAGGTCATAATTGAAGAAATTAATCACATTAGGATTTAACTAACATATAACATGTTACACTAGTTTCACACACACCACTATATCTTGGGATAACTACATGGGGTTTGATACCTGTTCAAAGTATTAGTATGTAGGTAATGCTCAACACATGGGGTATTGAGGTCACACCTAAATTCAACCACTGACCCATTTTTATTCCATGTTTTGCATTGGTCTTCACATGTCATTGAGTTAGGATTTTTAAGAGAAAAAGGGTTACATAGGGGTCCTCAATGTGAATGGAAATTTTCCATATAGGATATAAAATACATAGACAAAGGAAATAAGAACCGAAAAACCCAAAGTTTCCACTATTTGTGGAATAAAGCTAACCTCACTCTATAAATGAAAACTCCCCACTCCTATCCACATTAGGGTGTTGTTATCCTAGGCTTCTGTAGGCTCAAGATCCAATTTCACACTTAGAAAACCCAATCACCTTGCTAGTTACAGTCATAAAATATTCTCATAGCTTTATTTTCTAGTTAAGTTCATATTTTCTCTTATTTTTTCCATATTTAAAATATTTCCAAATTTAGTAAGTTTAAAATTAGTGAATGTTTATAATACTGCAATATTATTCTTCCTAATCTTGCACAATAGTTTGTCTAAATAGGGTAATCTGTATCACTAGCTTTCTAAAATTTGATAAAATAAAAACCAATAATGCCTAACCTTGTACTGACTTAGATCTACCCAAATAAGTAAAAAATAGGTGATATAAATCATATAACTACTCGAAACTAGCTTGCGAAAGATATAAACTTTAAATACCTTGAGCTCCACATAGGGAAAGAGTAGGAGAAGGGTAGGAGACCACCAACTGATTGAGCCCAACAAACCTATTCTCCAACAAAGATTTGACTTAAAAAATATGTCATTGAAACTTGGGGTCAATGTTATAAATATCTATCCTTGAAACCCTGCATGCTTCCACCCATGAGATAAACACCTAGAAGGAACCAATAGAACCTCAAACTAAAAAGGAATACACAAACAATAATAAAATAAGGTCACATAATGGAATTCCAAGCCTTGAGTCAAATCAACCCTTGCACGGCCACACAAAATAGAGTATGAGTCCCTTGTTTGGCTTGAAACTTGAACAACCAAACTAGAAACTTTGAATAATGCATCTAATGCCACCTGAAACACCAAAAACTAATGGGAAAAAGCCACACCCAGATCTAGATCGGTAAAACAAGACTCTAATTATCTACTAAAATTATAACATAGTAACTACAAGTAAATACAAGACAAAATCCTAGGCAAGACATGAAAACAACCCGATAGACTCTGCCAACCCACCTAAAAGAAGTGGATCTAACAAAAAAATGTCATATTGGAGGGTTTGAAACCAAAACTAATTAGACCTGAGGAAAATTCAAAAAGAGTTGAAGGTGAGAATATGAGAAATTCATGTTCCTTATCCTATATTTTAAGGGAAAATATATAATTTGTATATAATATAATAGTCTTATACCTTCATATCTTTCCCCTTTTGTGATCTAAAGAGCTAAAAGGCAACATTTTAACTTGCGACATTAAGTGGTTCAAGCAAATTTTAAGGAAATCTTGTGACATAGTAACATTAATTCAGGAAGGTTGAGCCCATATACGAATGAATGGATAAAGAAGAATGGTGAACAAGAGTCATGTGTGCATGCATAAGTCAAATATGTTAAATATTGGTCAAAATTTAGAATGTTAAGTGTCTAATACTAAATATGGGTTTCTGTATTCGCCCCCATTTTATCCTAGTAATGGAATTTCTAGAATAAAAGGATAGAAAGTGATACTTGAAAATAACCACAATGGGTGTACTCAAGGAGGTACTAAGTGTTGTGCCTTCCTTCATGCAAACCTATAGAAATCATTTTTCATTTATGATAAAAATGTGAAAGTAACAACATTGAACATATGTGAAATAAAATAACAAGGAATGAATACACATGTATGTACGCAAACCAAAATGTCTTCTCGATACAATGGAGAATGAAATGACCATGCCCCCTTGGAGATGCTAATTTAAGAAAATGGGTTGAGTTGAATATGCCCCAACCCTTATTTAAAATGGATAAGTTCCTATAATTTAAGTCATGAAAAAATTCAACCCCACACAACTCAATATATCTATGAAATGGAACCTTCTATGTGGTTACAATAAATCTAAGTAATTCTTGAAAATTTGCATGAAGTTTTTGGATCATTCACTATAAATGGATTATATGATTCAATTTGAGTAACATCTGAGTATAAATTTTATGTAATGTATCACATATGTTTGTGAATATGTTCTCACTCCAATAACCTATGTAATTTGAGTCTAATAATTTGTGCCAAAGTATCATAATATTTTAACAATTGTAAATATATGCCTCACATATGCCCCAAATATGATAATATATGTAATCTAAGTCATATAATCTATGAAATTCCTTCATAAAATATATGAAATGTCATGTATAATATTGTATACTCATGACATATATCCTGCATATACCACAAATTTGTGCCAAACTTATCATAATCTGAGTCAATCTTGTAATAATTTGTGAAAATCTGTAATAATTTGTGTAAACTATGTATAATCAGTGTAAATCTATGATAATTTATGTAAAATCTATGATAATTTGATTAAACTTATACCCTTATGAAGTGATATGTGCCTAAAATCTAAATTTTCTATGCCCAATATTTAAAATATATTATTATGAAGGCTTAGTCTTTAAGAGAAACCACTATGTATGCTCTCATTTTGAGGTGAGTGATGTAGCCTGCGAATAACACATCTCAAAAGGAGGAGTTATGCATATCATGTTTTATATAAAAATATATAAACAATGTAAATCATGTACTAACATGTGGAGAATATGACATCATATTAAGAATAGATCATCTGAGTATGTATGAAAACATGCAACTTAAGGCATACAAGTGTCATGTCAAGGTATATATAGAAATGAGAAACGTAGTAAAAAATCAACATAGCAATGAACATCCATAAACTAAATAATAACTATGCGGAAGGTGCATGAAATATATCATGACATTGCAAACAATAAAAAGTGTGTGTGATATAGATCATGACAAAAACAAGCTCATTAGGCAATCCTAGATTTATCCACACATATAAAATAGAGTCAAAGAGTCACACATGATTTCATGGCCATGACACACACAATAAAGCACATGCAATAGCATTCAATGTCACACAAGTCAAAATCCAAGAGCAATGGATAATTAAATGTCACACGAGGAAAGAAACACATAAACTAGATAATTAAATGTCACACAAGGCTCAAAGTCACACTCAATGGATAATAAAATGTCACACAAAGAAAGAGCCACCTAAAATGGACAATCAAATGCCATACAAAGAAAGAAACACACATGATATAAATCAAATCTCACACAAATCCTAGGGCCATAATTAATAAACAATCAAAATTCATACATAAACCCAACAGAGTCAAACATATAATAGAGAAAGAGTCACACAATGAAATACACATGCAAACATCTCACCATGTAACATGCAACAATGTCAATAATGCATTGAACAAACAAGGTTAATCTACACAATCAATTTATGTCATATTTGCATATAGAAAAATATAATATCTAGTGGAAATTCACTACAAGTAGTATGAGTCAATGCAAATCAAGTATAATTAGTGTAAATTAGTTCAATGTGATCAATGAAAATTCTCACAAAAAGATAAAACTTGTGCATATTAGCAATATTCCCCTACTAAAAAGTCACCTATAATGTAGGAAGGTAGTTCTTGGATCAAGGAATGTCCTCCATCTATGTGTCCATGCCATGAAAAACCTATATGCCTTGCATCTCACTCATGCATACGATAAAACACATGTGCATGGAAAAAAATGGATAATACAATGTACTATGCATGAAAATTATAAAATGACCATGTAAACAAGATATACATGTCATGAATAAGTCATGAATTTTGAATTTTTTTGTAGTTTTTGAGTTTTTTGATATTCATGTAATTCTAACCAATGATTTGAGTAATGGGAGTTCCCCTTGTAGTTACAACACCATATATGTAATCAGCTACAAAATTTTGTGTTAAATCACTAATAAAAATTGGAAGATCATTTGTAGGTACCATGTCATATTTGTTATAGTCGTCAACTATTGTGCCATAATCATACTATAACATGGGGGTATCATTCCAATCATCTTTTGTATTTTTATTAGGATATGTAAAACCAATTTTGCCATATTGTAGAATAGATTTTTCTAATTTATGTTGATCTTAAATATGTTCCCTATTATCAATATCTTGCATATTATTTGTAGCTATAGAATAATTTGGTGTCATTCCCTGACTCTTAGTGAAAGAGATAGTTTCCACTTGTTTTTCTTGATTTTTAGATGTTTCATTATTTGAAGTATAATTTTTTTCCTCTAATGTTAAATGTAATATGGTCATTATTATCATCCAATGTTTCACCCATCACCATGACCCATGGCTATACTAATATGATATTGTAGTGAACTAAAGCAGGATCAATTTGAAACCAAGTGGTCTATAATATGGTATGAAGAGATACATGCCACAAAATAACTCCTATGAAACAATCACATGCCATAGTTATATCCAAGTTTCAAATTTCATATCCAAAACATTTGAGAAGTTTCATGCTACATATATTTATTTAAAAAGTGGCATCAGCTCTAAAATTCGTGCATTACATTCCCCCTATGTGAGGACTAATGATCAGGGACTTTAGATAGGGGGAATGATTTATAGTTCCACCCTTGGAAATCATGCTTGTGACATTAGTATTATTACTTATATTTTTCTTTTGAATTTTCTTCTTAGTCAAATTTGATTTCTTAATCAATTCTAATTTCTTACTTTTCTCTCTCATTATTACATTTTATTTTTTAGCTTTCACTTATTTTTGTAACTTGTCTTTTAGTAATTTCTCTTTTTGTAACTGTGCTAGCTGCAACTTTTTCTTACATATTTTTTAGTAGTTGTTCCTTGTGAAATTTTACATTTTATAATGTTTCATTTTCTAATTTTTCCTTTTGTAACCTTTCCTTTTCTAATTTTTCCTTATGTAAATGTTCCTTTTGTTTTAGTGCCTTAGAATATGCCATCATAGTTTGAGTAGGGTGCTTAATTATATAAAGTGTGTTTGAAATTGATGGTGGTTTGATGGATGTATTTAATGTAAGATCATAAATATCAATAATACTTTGTATTTTTGTCTTCAATTCCCAACAATTATTCATATTATGTCAATGCATTCCATGATAGGCACACTAGTATTTTGATTTTTATAGAGGATGCATAGGAGTTAATTTGATCAAGATTTTTTGAAACATATCCCTTAAAGTTTCACTTGGTTTATTGCTAACCTTATGCAATCTATTTGAACCCTTAGTTGTAGATGTATTTTTTTTGAACCTGTATTTAAGATGAAATATTTTTAGGCACAAAGTTTTTGAATGGAGATGTTGGTATGCAATTGATACTTGCATACTCAGGATTCTTGACACATGTAATTTTATCCTCAAGTGATGTAATATTTGGACTCATTTTATTTTGAAATTCCTCTATTGAATCCCTGATAGTAATTTTATGATCTTTAATTACTTCACAAGCACAAACCTTAGGCTATTCTAATTAAATGTGGATAAAAGATCATTAAGAAGATGCATGGGAAGTGGAGTGGTCTAAGGAGGAATATTCTGATGACCTCTATTTTTCACCACATGATGGGTCACCTTACCCCTTAGGATAGTGACAATGTGGACCTTTGTAATAGAAGGATGGTAAGTATCACAACCTTTAAGAGGTATGAAAGAAGTAACATATGGAAGCAATTGGGTTTCCACATTCATAGAATATGTATCATTACTAATTTAAGCCATAGTATTGTACAAATATTTGATCCATTTACTTACATATTTGTTAAATATTTTTCACATTAAAGGAAAATAACCTATAATGATTACAATCATAGGTTTAATTAGAAAATATACACTTTATAAATCTATTATATCCATAACTTGATAAGAGGAAATCATAAATCAAGTTTAAAAATCATATTTATATACATAAATATGAAACCCTAGAAAAATGAAGGAAATCCTAAAGAATCTAAGGTTTGTTTTGATCAAGGCAATAGAATAGGGGCAACAATATTTTTAATATTTTTTTCATTAATCAAACCCTAATATGATAAAATTATCAAAAAATTAGATTGCATAAGATATGACATTCACATATAAATTTGAGTGAAACTAATAGAGCTTTAATGATTTATTACAACTAACTATTGCTTTAAAAATTAAAATAATTGAGTACTTAGATTTTTTATGATGAATACATGTCTGTGGAAGAGATATAATTATCAATAGTGAACTAGAATGGGTCTGTGAGTGCCCAAATCTGGAAATAGAATGTTTGTTTGAGTTGAGTTAAGTCTATATATTTTTAGATGCCTTTGCAGTATGACATTGTTTATTACGGTGTATAACTATATTGCATGTATATGTTGATGTGTGACAATCCTGATTAATGTGTGTGCATTTTACAAGGAATTATATGTACACAAATGTCTTTAATCCTAATAAAATTACTATGTTTTGATTTTATTTGCTTCATAAAACCCTAACTTTTTGCACTATAAAATAAGATTACTATGAATGGAGGAGATGGATGAAGTGGATATGTTGATTTAACCTCAACCACACCATGTGACTAAGCATTACATTCATATCCAATACTCTAAAGAGGTAAGTCAAACCAAATATAGTTCTCCCACCTAGCTAAGTGTGTGCAATTAGTGTAATACTATCATGTGGTGAAATCATATGTATGGATTTAAATGTTTGACAACATGTTATTTTTACTCTATGATTTGTCATTATATTGGTATTCAAACTTAGCTAAGGTCTTTCTCCTTTGAGGGATTTTAGATTTGGCAACTTTAGGGTGATTCATCTCAACGTGTAGAGTGATTTCTAGTGCCTTGTTAGATACTTGCTAGCATTGTTTATATAACTAAATATCTAGAATATTTATTCTTAATAAACATGAAGAATGAGTGATATAATCCATAAGGACATTTTTAATTTATAAAATGACCATTAAAGGGCATGTGGATAGATTTGACCCAAGTGGATAGGTTCATAGTATGGCACAGTCTGAGGAGAAATATACTTGTCTATAGAATAGAAACAATGATCTAAGATTAGGAGATAGTTTGAAAATGATATTAAGTTGTTTAGGAAGAGACTAGGGAAATATTTTGAAGTACTAATTGTAACTACAAAAGTGCTAGCCCATAAATAAATGAATGACCAAGGAATAATGGTGAACAAGATTCATGTGTGCATACATAAGTCAAGTATGTTAAAGATTGGTAAAAAAATAGTTTGTCAGGTGTTTAATGCCAAATATGAGTGTATAAAATTACATATGATCTTGTATTTACAAATTATTAGTCACTTTATTATTCCCACACCCATGTGGGCATTCTTACATTACGAGCATATCTATAATGGGGGAATTTTTTTAGTGGGTATCTAGTTCTATCCTTCATGCTTTCCATTTTAATATAAAGCATTATATTGTCTCTTATACATATTTTTTTCTTCCTTACATCTTGTGTGTTGTATTATATGAATATATTGTATTAGTTATTGCTCACAAAATCAACATTGGGCTTAATTATTTATTGCTTTATTTTTCCTTATGGAAAATGGTCCTTTGAGCTGAAAGCTTAATTAATTATGTATGTTAGAAGATATTTATTTAATTCTATAGAGCTCAAGATTTATTTAACTAGTAGGCTCACCTTACTAATTTAAATAAAAATCCTATGTATTAAAAAATGAAACTAACTAAAAGAGAAGAAACTATGGGTGCATATGTTGATTAAAAGCTTTTATTTTATTTAAAAGGAATGCACCTAAGCCAAGATTTAATAAAATCTTGTGTAATTTGAAATAGATCTCACAATAAGTAAAATAAGGATAATTAAAGTTTTTATTTAAATATTTAGAAGCAAACTAAAATTCGAAGCTAAAGCTTTTAGATCTAACAAAGAATTATGGGTCGAATATTTGAAAAGAAGATGCAAATTTAAAATCTACAGGATCTAGATAGAGCAAGGGCAAAATGAAAGCTTGGAATTAAAATATATTATACTTATTTCACATGAAATATAAATATTAAACTATTCTCCCCATCTACTCCCTCTCTTTCTCATTCTATAATGGGCAAAGCTCCCTTCTAATAAAAACACTATGTTGTTATTGTTGTCTCTTTTTTAGACCCACTTGGGCCTCATTTTGTTTCATGGTGCCATGGCATCAGGGTTTGTTTATGTGTAGAAGAGGAACCCTTGTATGGCACATATATAATTGTATCTACTTTGAATAATTGATAAAAGCTTATGTAATTCTATCTTATCTACCCTTTGTATTTCCTCTTACCGTGATAATTCTATTCTCATATTTGAGTTGGTTCCTACCTCTTGCATTTGATCATATATTGTGTTTTTACTTATCTTGCATGTTTATAAGCTATGTCTCATAATCAAGTAGAGGAGGATCTGAATGCTACACATTTCCATTTTTGTGAGACACCATATTTTTTCTTTATTATTTATCTCTTCCCTTTTCCCCTTGAAGTCTTAGATTAACATTAATTTAGGCAAGTTAGAACTAGGATATGAATAACACCAGTTATTTACAGAGACTGTTCTACAAGGAACAATCCCAAATTGAGAATAACTTCTTATTTTGTGCTTGAAGTACATGTAACATTTCAATCATACATTAATATACATCAACAATTTTTAGCACAACAGGTGGGACTTGATTTAAATGATTTAGCCTCTAATTTTTAGATATGTATAAAATATCAAGATTATTGTTGGGATATTGGAAATTCAATTGTAAAAGAGCAAAAAAAATAAACCATCAAACTTTAAAAATTGTGATTTTGGTGGAGAATCATAACTAGATTTACTTTTGGAAGCATTCATCATCCACCTGAAAACTCTATTGGCTATATATCCATGATCAAAAGAGAACATACCTTGCCTTCACATTTAAAAAAAAATCATGTCCAAAAAAAGCTTTTATGTTCATATTCTTTTATTTTTGTGATGACATTAGTGCATAATGGCCAACCCAATAGCTTTACCTTTTTTTCTTGGAACTTTAGTTTTCACTACATCTACAACATACAATAACATTCCAAAACCTACTTAGAAATCCATTCCCACCTTTAATGGAGATGTTTACGTTATCCCTATAAGCTGCATTCAAAATGTGACAAATCTTTGTACAATACACCATTCCATAGAGCTAGATGTAACAGTTAGACTACTTTCTTCATTCCTCAAAGGCAAGTCCTTAAAATTGTTTAAATATATGTCTCTTCAATCTATATAAAGTTGGGATGCGATTGGATAAAACCTACACAAGCAATTCAAGGAAAGAGTAGATAATATATCTTTGATAAAGCATAATTCTATAATTATGAGATCTTCCATGGAGCATATGTCATAATAACTTTAGATTCAATAGGGTTTGGAATAGAACACATGTTGAAATTTACCCTCCAATAGGTATGGCTTAGTTTTACTATTTAAGAGCTTTGAATTTTGATATTTCATTAATGACATAAGCTCAATGTAGGAGAACACTACCATAGGCATATAAAAATACTGTGTTTATGATCTTATACCTATGGTTACCATGTATCCAAAGTTATATGATATTCTCTACAATTCCCAAGGCTCTACCATGTAAATCATAATTCCACCTAAAAATATCCCAAGGTTAATCCACGACTGAGATAAAAATCTTATAAACATAAGTTTTCAATGAGTTGTTATATTTCAAAACTAAATTGGGCCTCCAAAAATCCCATGAACAACTAGCTATCCTAAGTGATCCAATGTCTTATCCCTAGCCCCAAAATTTCACAAATGCCCTCAACCTTGCCAAAAACATCAAGAGAAGCTTCTTGTGGTTTTAAAGCATGTGCTAATACATAAGGCAAACTTGAGAAAATGTTTCTAGATAATTATGTTTTTTTCCACTGTGATGAAGAGGAAGAGTAAAGTAAGCAAGCAAAGTATGTGAGGTCTACTAAGAGGATGGGCCATATAAAAAGTAGTAGGAGGCTAACAATAGAAAATAAGTTGATTGATTTCTTAGTTACAGAATGGATTGATCATGAATAAGAGGAATTCACACCTTGTAAATAGATTAAATTGCATAAGGTCATCCAAAAACTCTTAGAGCCCAAGCAATAAAATATTTCTAATAAAGTAAATGAAGAAAGGGGGACTTATGAATGAAATGTGTTATTGAGGATTCATCCCAAAATCATGTTTCTTTT
This sequence comes from Torreya grandis, assembly GCA_037957365.1. NCBI lineage: Eukaryota > Viridiplantae > Streptophyta > Pinopsida > Cupressales > Taxaceae > Torreya > Torreya grandis. The sequence continues at coordinate 1,228,828 of JARHVA010001742.1, read as the reverse complement.
CTATTTATGGGTTAAACCTCTCTAATTTTTTCAAGGATATATTTGAGGAGAGTATCATTGATGAATAAAATAAGAATTTGGAGCAAGAAGGCACTGATTTCATGTAACAAGAGGAGGCAAGGGATCATGCATAAAATATGAACATGTCATCTACCTTTTAACAAGGATATGTCATCTTTGAAGATGGAGAATGTCTTATATTTATTGAAGATGATGATTATATTCAATAAAATAACCCAAAAGATGATAATGATGAGATGGATCTCTTTTCCATCATTGAAGAAGGCTATGTTATCTTTGAGGTGTAGGGGTTCTCCTTATCTGAGAAGATTAGTAAGCTGAGAATGGGCCTATTTTCAACAAACATGCATAAGAAATAAATAATTTAAATGGATACACAAGCTTTCCATTGAATGAGGGATAGCCTATAAGATTTCAATTTGCCTTAGAAACCAATTTAGAGGAGCCATCAATCATGTTCAATTTCGAGCAGGAAGAGCAACCGAAATTTGATAATACTTAACACAAGTAACCACTAAAACCAAATCAAGAATATGTAAATACATATTGGATGAAATTATGATAAATGTTGAGTTTGAATAATGAGGATATCCCAAAGAGCTTAAAATTATGTTCTTCTTGTTTGCATATCTTGTCATTGCATCAAAGCTAATCCCATGGCCAAATATAATTAAAAAAGACAATGATTTTCTCTACCAATTAATTATTTTGTTTAAGATAGAATTCTTCATGCTGGTTAGAGTAGGAATTTTGTTTTCAACATAATCATATGCTTTTGCATCATCCTGCATGGTTTCACTTGAAGCTATATATGTGTTTTCCTTTTGTAAATAGTTTTTGAGTAGGCCAATCAAGAGAAAGTAAGAATTTCATAAGAGGATAGCTTTGAGAAGTTATAAGAGTGGAAAATTTTGAGCATAGTATTCAATTAAGTTTGTCTATAGTAGAATGGATAAATTTTAGAGCATTTGGAGATTGAATGAGGAAGAATTTAATGATTGTAGGTCACTAGTTTTGTGATAAGAAAAAATGCTACAATAGTCTTGTCAAGCAACAAAGTTTTTATATTCAATAAAAGCCTTCTTATTTTTAGGATCCCTCCATCCATTGATATTTCCATGTCATGCTTGAAATCAATGTTGGGAGATAATTTAAAATATTCTAACTAATGTCTAATGTGGACAAAGAAAGCAACATTATTTGCTAAGAAAGAAATGGTGGAGTCCACAAATTATATATAATCACATGTTTTTCAAAGAAAAAATTAACTAAGGTAAAAAGAGGAGTTGATTTAAAGTGATTTTAGCTAAGGATAAAGTCAGATATCCCTCTTACCATTGGTTTATTTTAGATTCAATAGTATGATTTATTTTTGGGAGCTTAATTTTACATCACATCTTAAAATCCCTTTAAACATTGTATTAAAAGGAGTCCCAACTAGTTATTCGATTTACAACATAAAAGACAAGAGATTTTTTAAATGAGTTAAGAAGTCAAGGGACACTTGGTAGCTATGATCTCTTTTAGAAAAAGGATTTGATAATAAATCCATCTTACTATTTATCTTCTTTAGATATAATAGTAGTAGTTATTTTGGTGAAATCTTGTTGATGTCACTAGATAAAATCTCCTCCTATCATCAGATTAAAATAAAGAGCTCTCCTACCATTGATCTTAAAAAGCAAAGATTAAAATAATAAATGTTCATGGGAAAGGGCCAACCTAACTAATAATAAAATTAAAATATCTATGAATCCCATCCTAATGTAGATTTGCTTAAGTTCTAATTGTATAATAGGATTAAAAATGGGTTAGTCTCTTTGTTAGTACCAAAATACAAGCAAATTCACAAGACTGACATATTAGGCTTACTCACTCATGTGGGATAGGTCCATGAAGTCAAGAAATAAATAAGACAGTAAAACAATATATGCCTTCCCCATGTGGCTCTCCTTCAAGACTAGTAAACAAGCATGTTTGTGCCTGGATGTATCATTCAAAGTCTTTAGCAATGTCGTGGAGGAATCACCATGATCATCTCTTCAAATGCTAACTTGGTATGGTTATTGTTTGGTGCAATTGGAAGAATGATTGAAGCTTTTATAAGGATTTATGCATTATGTATTTACACAAAAAATATTTTTGAATCAATTGCAATGGCCTTAGTATTTATAGATTCGCTGAAATGATAATGACCATCCTTCTCAAGATCAAGATGTGTGGTCCAAGATTTGCTCAATTTTGGAGGCCAAATTAATTCAAGTTTTGTAATCACTATGGCATTTATTAGGCATGGATTACACAAATTATATATTTACTTACGTGTATTTCTTAGTGATTGAAAACTTTCCTCATGACATCATCATTCTTGGTATTTGTCATGATGTCATAATGGTGTCATGAGATTTAAGGAAAAAATCTAATTAAAGAATTTAGAAAATAGGAAATTCTAAAAGCTACATATATTCCTATTAGAATATGATTATGCTAATTAAACAAGTTTAATTAACTTAATGAAAAGTGAAGTGACTTAGAAAATCAAATAATCAGTTGACATAATTAATCCCAAAACATCTCTTGCATAGTCACAATTTGACTCAAGATGAATTAAATAAAGCTAATAGTTACATACAATGCTTTGCCCTAATTAGGGTTGCGCCAATACATTTTAGAAGATGCATGACAAGTACATGAAAGAATTTAGGTGTTTTGATGATTCATGTGTTATTTCTATAAATCATTCTAATTTTGACATGAGATTTATGAGAATTGAGTGTCTACATTTTATCCCTATTTGAGAATGCATTACGAACAAAAATGAAGTGACATCCTTTCAAAAAATGAAAAATTCATTATGAAGAAGTTTGAATTTTTTTGATGAATAAATAATTAGTGACCTATGATGGCCCCTTAAGAGGGCATGTAGGGATGAAATATATGGATAGACTCTCAAAAAAGAGAGGAAAAATAAAAAAGAATGAAATTAACCCATGACTGAGATTATTCCAAATGAGCTAATGCTTGCATGCTTTGATTTACACTGATGAATAGAATAAAATTAAATTGGACCCAAGGTGGGGGGGAAGTGGGAAATATACATACTAAAATAAGTAGGACACTTTGACTTGCCCCAAATAGGGTGAAAGCTATGGGATTAGAGAATGATTGGTCCCAAAGTAAGTGGCACACTTTGATTTGCCTAAAAAGGGTAAAAACTGTAGAACTTGGAATTAGAAGAAAAACATTGATTGACTAATGATTTTCCCAATAGAACATATTTGATCATTGATTTAAATGATTTTCCCCAGTAGGGTGGATTTGATTATTGACTAGTCTAAATATTTTGCCTCAATAGGGTAGATTAGCAAGCATAGCTCAATGATATAACCTATTCCATAGATTAAAGATGAGATGAATGCCACAAATATAGGTGCAATGGTATAATGAATTTTCAAAGAATTAAGAAGCCACTAAAACTAAGCACATGATAATGCTTAAAGGTAATGAAAGAGATGATTGGAAGAAGACAATAATGACTAAAGAATGATGTGAAAATGGTTATTGAAGAATAAGGGTGTTAATAAGAATGAAATAAGGGTTTTCTGAGCTGACCCCAAAGACTATACATAATTGAGAACTACCTACATAGTCCAAATATACCTCAAGCCAATTTAGTTCTCTCAAGATGGGATAAAATGGATAAGAAAAATGATCATGCATTAGATAGGTAGATAGTGCTTAGAGAGATGTTTTTTGGCACAATATTGCTATATAAGACTTGAACACCTAAGATTTTAATGTGGTTCATGATGATATTCATTATCATATAAAACACCATGATGACTTGGACATAATGTGCATAATGAGTCACTCATAATCATATAGATAAATGACAATAACACACCAATGATAAAAACCATGATGATAATGATGATGTGTGTCAATGGATGGAATCGAGTACAAATGCATGACAAGGAGCACCATGATGATGGACTTATTAGCACAATGGATTGATCCAAGATAACAATAATAAAAGAAAATAAACATGCAAAAAATAAAGAAAATAAACACACAAACATGAAAATAAAAAGCAACAAAAAAAATCTTATCGTTAACCAAGTCAAGATCCATGTGTGAAGGCTCGAAGATAATGATAATGGAATGGTGCCCCCAAGCAAGGATATATGCAATGGTAAGATTAAACCAAAGGTAATTGGAACCAATAATCAGGTTTCCCCATTAGGGCATATGTAGGAAGGACACATCCCAATGGTTGCTAACATGAATGACCCAATAAATAATCAAGGATAATGCCTATATTCAGGACAAGACAAATGTTTTTGAATTTTGTAGATTTATATCTCTCATGGAGATTTTAAGCCCTTTTTTATGTTTAGGATTTTTTGGATATTATATCTCTTAGGGAGATTGTAAGTCTTTGTTCTAATTGTTAGTATTTTGGACTTTATTGCATGTTTTTAGGCTTTTGGCATCTCAACTCAATGGAGGATTAATAAATGTAGAATGTTTGAACTCGTAAAATGACAAGAACATGGCAATGAAAACTCAAAAAATGGTGAGAGCATGGCTCAAATGTTCATAAAATGGTGAGAGCATAGAATAGGGGTGACCGAGCTGACCTCAAAAATTGAGCACTACCTACATAGTCCAAATGGACCTCAGGTTAATGTAGTTCAACCAAAAATAATGGGGGATAATAATGAATGAAGGATTAATGGATAATGATGGATAATAATGGATGATAATAAGGGAAAGGATTAGGAGTCTCCAAGAACCTTGTCATGTGAGAACTAAATGTGTCTAGTCATTAAAGTATTGTGCAGGTAATATTCTAAAAGGTTTCTAAAAACATGTCTCAATATACCTTCCACTTATGAAACAAGGTCAAGATGGGAAGACTAATGGCCACAATAAGATGGGTTGGGCTAAATAGATTGAATGGCTAAAATGGATTGAATGGTAATGGACTACAATAGACAAGATGGATTCAATAGAATGGTCAATAATGTATATAGGGCTACCCCCAAGTGTCAAGGTACTTGTAGTCGACAAATTATTTACACATGATGCTGAAAATTTAGTTTTCATCATAGTACTTGCCTAAGGTGCCATAAGCATGGTTTTCACTATTGGATGAATTATTTTTTTTTCTCTTTTATTTGTTTTGTATTTAAGTTATTTTTTTGATTTTTTAGCATCTCAACTCAATGAAGGATTACAAGATGCATAATGTGGACCCTTTAATATCTAACCAATAACTGTTTGGAATAGTAGTTCTATTTGAATAATGCTATTGTCATAGACTACATTGATGCTATTGTGATTTTCATTGGCCATTGATTATGCTTCATCTGAACCTATATAAAAACTATCTTTGTAACCTCTTTGAATAAGAGTGATGCCATGGAGGGTAGTCATGGGATAAATGATGTAATTTTTTAATGTAATATAGGAGTTTAATGAATAATAGGATCATAATGGAATGTGTAATGGTTGGGGGAAAAGTGAAGATTAGGATTTTTAGTCACACACATTGTTTCTAATTCTAGATTTGACTTGATTTCAGTTGTGGTGGGGTCACTATTGAATTCAAAAATGTCTTTATTAAGCAACAAGGAACTAATTGGCTCAGCTATTGGCACCTTAAAGAGGTTTTCACCAACAAAGTTTTATTGATAGTTCTGATTTGGATAGTCTAATAACACCTTAGATAAGGTTTCACTAAAGAACGTTGGTAAATCATTTTGATTATCCCTTAGCACCTTAATCAAGGTTTCAAAAAAGGATTATGATTTTTTAATTTGATTATCATCTAGTTCCTAAAAATGTTTTCACTAGAAGATGTTGAGTTTAAACTTTGATTATCCCCTAGCGCCTTAAACAAGGTTTCACTAGGAGACTGTTATTTTCCCTGAATATTGTCTTGAATCCCTAGAGATTTTAGTAATGAGATGTAACTATGGAAAGAGTTCAATAATGCATGATTTTGTTAGTCCCAATCAACATTTGTGGACATTTGGATGTCAATAAAATGGCTAGGTTGGTTAATGGTAAAGGCATGTGTACTATCAGTGGAAGGGTAGAAGGTAACATAATCCTCATAGAGGATACTAGGATAAGTTATGTTGATGCTAAAGGAGATTACTCAAAAATTGTGGAAGGATCACAAATATATTCATGTTGATCTACAAGGAGTATATAGCCGATTTCAGAATATCTTTTAATATATGTTGATTCTAAAGCTGATTTAGCCTCAAGTGGATCTGGGAGAAGTGTATAGCCAATGTTTTAATATCCACTAATTCACTATGATTCTGACTCAGTGGGATTTTAATCCAATGTTGAGATAGATGTTGATAGTGATTATGATGCTAAATCTGATATTGATTCTAAAAAGAAACCCAATTTGGATATTATTTTAGAATTAGAACTTGATTCTGATGTATATGTTGATGCTGATGTTAGTAAAAATGTTGATTCCAAAGGGGAATCTATTTCAAATGTAAATGTGTATACAAGAATGTCCTATTGAATTATATTATCCACAAGTACCCTTTTTAATTGTCATTTGAAAATGAAGGATTTGGGATAAAGTTTTCTACAATTGGTAATGTTTGGCAATGGACAAATAATGGGTTGTTGCTTAATAATAATGGGCTCTTCAAAAATGAGATAAAAAAATGGGTTCTTCATCAAATAGATGTCCTTCATCAAATAGATTTACTTCATCAAATAAAGGTGGACCAACAATGATATGGGTTTGGTCAAAGATGGGTGATTTGACAAAAACATCAAGGATTGGTTGTTTATCTTGACCTTGCTTTAGAAGTGGGCATATCTGATTGTGTTTAGGAAGGGGATCATAGAATATCCAATTGAGTAGTTATTAGACTTGGATACACTTGGTTCTTTAATAAATAATGGCCCTTTGAGAGGCAGTGATTAGATTTATTATGGATCTAATACTAGATTAGAAATTGGACAAGTAGATAAAGAATTGTCAAATAAAGTAGTAGCTAGAGAGGTCTCTAAATTAACCATGAGCTGATTAGTAAGAAGCTGACCATCCGGTCATACTTGAGAAGTAATGACATGGTTATGTTGGTGTGGGTTTATAGGTTTCCTCTTCAACATAGGTATTTATTCTTTTTGAACCAAGGTATGTAATTTGTCTAAAGGAAAATTAGGTGACAATTTGGTTCCCTTTGTTATGAGTTGCAAAAGGATGGGATTTTTGTATTATTTGTAAAGGGATTTATCCAAATTAGTTTTGAAGGCCATGATTCAAGATGAAAGAAAAGATACCCTCAATCAAGGATACATGCAAAGGGATTGGTTTTGAATGAGATTGGCTTAAAGAGGGCGGTCTTGTTAGAAATGGCCCAAAGAGGGTAGTATTAATCCAGAGAAATAACTCAAAGAGGGTGGTATTAGTCTAGAAATGGGCCCAAAGGGGGTGAATTGGCACGATCTTAGAAATTATCTTAAATAGGCTAGTCTTGGTGTTGAAAATTAGCTTAAAGCAGGGTTAATTTGAGTCAGCTATATTAAAAAATCCTTGGAGGTTCCCAGGGGAATTAGATTTGCAATGGTGGGGAATTAGTTTGGAAGGTGATTGACTATGCAAGTGAATCAAGTGATGGAGTGGGTAAATCAAGATTTTATGAATAAAAAACTTTTCTAAATGTAAATATTATGCATTATTGGTTTATTGATGTCCCTTTTTGGCTATTTTACATGATGAAAATGACCATGCACATGATGCAAATAGATGTCCACATGATGCAAACTACTATTTGCATCATGTGGATGATCATTTGCATCATGTGTATATCCATATAAATCATATGGGTGTCTGTCCACATGATGCAAATGGCCATCCAAATGATGCAGACAACCCATCATGTGGACACCCATCTACATCATGTGGATGGCCATTTATATATGTAAATGGCCATCAACATATACATATGGCTATTGACATATGCAGATGGATGCTGATATATGCAAATGGCCATTGAAATATGCATATATATAGATGGTCATTGGCATATGTAGATGGAACTCAGCATATGTAAATATGCATATGACCACCAACATATGTAGATGGCCACTGGCATATGTAGATAATCATCTACATGTGTAAAGTGAGGCAAATGTAACTAGATTACCTTTTGAGGTATCGGTAAAAAATATTTATATGAATGAAATTATTTTAAACAAATGGTGATCTGACCCTAAAAATTAAGTTGCATCTAGAAAATTTAGGCAATTATAGTCTCTTTGATATCCCAAAAAATTGCCAAATGTAGATTTATAAAACTAGAATATTCATAACTTAATGAAGATTTACCACTAAAATGTTCCCTAGCCTAAAGAGGGTGATCTTGATTAAAAATAGCCCAAAGAGAGCAGTCTTGGTCTTGAAATAACCCAAAGAGTAGAACATTGGTCTGATATGATTTAAATGGAAGAAATTATGGATGACATGACTTCATCATTCCCCATTGATAGGCTCAATCAATATATTAAATGGAAAGATATTTAGTGGTTTGAATTGACATGCGATGGATTCAAAAATATTTGGATTTGGTGAAAATAGACTTGATTTGGCATGGTTTCGATTATATGGCTTTGAATCTAACTTTGGTCAAATTTGACCTAATTTAGAACTAGATTTATAATGTAGTTCAAAGTGAGAATGATTTGGTTTGATTTAGCTCTTAATAGGTATGTGGGTTCAAAATAGACCCTAATTTGGCATGGTTTGGCTCACAATAGGTATGTGGGTTCAAAATTGAACCCTGATTTGGCATGGTTTGCCTCATAATAGGTATGTGAGTTTAAAAACAAACCCTAATTTGGCATGATTTAGCTCACGATAGGTATGTGGGTTCAAAAACTAACCTTGATTTAACCTTGTTTGGATCACAATAGGTATGTGGGTCCAAAAATAAACCTTGATTTGGCATGGTTTGGATCATAATAGGTATGTGGGTCCAAAAATGAACCCTGATTTGGCATGGTTTGGATCATAATAGGTATGTGGGTTTAAAAAACCCTTATTTGGTATGGTTTGGCTCATAATAGGTATGTGGGTTCAAAAATGAACCTTGATCTCGCATGGTTTGGCTCATAATAGGTATGTGGGTTCAAAAATGAACCTTTATTTAGCATGGTTTAGCTTGTAATAGTTATGTGGGTTCAAAACTGAACCCTGATTTGACATGGTTTGATTCATAGTAGGTATGTGGGTTCAAGATAGACCAGATTTGGCTTGGAATGGCTTGGCATAGAAATGGGTTAACAATTGACCCAATGTGAATAATGGATTACAAATTGGATTTAGACCCAAATGGACATTATTTGAATGGTTTTCAATTGGACAATATAATGGTACCAAATGAGATTAAAATGAAGTCAAACAATTTTGGTACTTAAGATCAAGTTGGTATAAAGAAATCTAAGTTCAAATTAGAAATGGAATGGGTAGTGTAACTGTACCAAATGAGAATGAAATAAAGTTGAATGGTTTTGGAACTTAGAATCAAGTTAGCACAAGAGAGTCTAATTTTAAATAAAAAATGAAATGGGTATCATAATAATACCAAATGAGACAAGAGTTTGTTTCATGTGGAAATCATAACATTGCAAGAAATGGCTAAGTCTAATGTGGGTAGTGTAACACCTTAATGTGCAAATAGGTCATAATGTGTTTTGGATTGTTTAAAACTTGATGTTCTTAGTTTTTAAGATATGATTATGAAATAAAACACAAGTTTTGGTAAAATCACTCACGCAATCATGACTTACTCTATAAACTAACACAAGTTTAGGGGAAAATCACTGATCCTTTAAATATACTTGCCTTTGAGAGGATTTAAAAATTTAGTTATTTATTAAATAATTATAAATAATTATTGGTAGGGTTTTATCCCCCTTCTCTCAAAATTTTATATGAAAATGGTAATCTTCAAAGGCTATTGACCTTTGTAACCCTACATCAACGAGAATTCTATGACAAATTGGTTTGTAATCTAAAGTTTTCATTTGGAAAACTAAATGGTCTTGATATACCTTGCAATACATGGGTGATTTAGAAAAATCCATCGATTTCATGTGATATTACTAAGCCATTCAGCAAAGGGTCTTGTCTCTTTGTGACCACTTCAGTCGTAAGGGTCTTAGTGAAGTGCTACCATCATAACCAGGTTCTAAGACATGTGGCAGCTAAGATAACATTAACACCTCCCAATTTATATACCCCATCAGATAATAATGGTGGTATGATGCTAGGATGTCACTTCCTAGGTCAACACACCCCTAAGATTAGTGGGAAGGATATGAACTCCACCCCAAAAGATCATAAAAAAAGAAATTTGTACTTGATTTTTGGTTCTTAAGATCCCACAAATGGGCAAGAGAAGAGCATACATCAAGTAAGATTTTAGGTAGACACTCAAATAACTAAAATAGTGTGTTTTGGTCACCCAGACTCCCTAAAGGGAGAAAGGGGAGAGCATAGGCACAAATGGTTTATAAACAAGCAAGAAATGAACAAGCACATAAAACAAATACCTAAAATGAAAGTGATCTTAGGAGCACCAAATCAATGTGAATGTTCTTTGTTTAAGAACTAAATAGAAAAGTGTTTGAAATTTGCCTTTGTTAAATGTGTAAAAATAACTTATTTAAATGCCAAAACATATAAAATAGAGGTTTAGTAGTCAAACAAGGGGTTTAAAACATCAAAAAGAAATTAAATGCCATTATCTTTAACTTTCAAGAAATTTCACACAGGGTGACATTATCATTTAATAGGGCAACTTCATCATTTCTAAATCAAATCTGTTGTTCTGTAATGGACTAAAAATATAACTTTGGTGAATTCACTAATTAGTAGGATGACTTCATCAATTATTGGATGATTTCATCATTTCAATAAAAACACAACAAAAAATATAGTTTACCTTTGATCAATTTCATCACTCATTATTTTTATTTTGTTGATTCGTAGGGAAATTTCACCAAATTGTAGGTCAACTTCACTATTTACAAAAAAAGATAGGAAAATATCAATAGGCAACTTCATCGTTTGTTCTTCAATCTCATCGATCTACAAGTCGAGTTCAATATTTTTAATGCGAGTTCACCATTTCTGTCAAACACATAGAGGAAATAGATAGTGATAAAAAATGATGTTGAGAACTATTGTCATTGATGTCATTTGATGTTAAGGTTGATGTCATTAATGTCAAGATACATGGTGAGTGGTTTGTGAGATATGAGCCTTGTGACAAGAGAGAAGTCGAAGTCAACCTAATATCTCTCTATTAAGAGAGAATTTGAAGGCAACCTAATATATCTTTGTTGAGAGAGAATTTAAAGGTAACCTAATGATTCTTCTAAGGTTGGTGTCAAGGTTTAGGCCAAGGTAAACATGTCTGAGTACTAGTCTTTGAGTAGAGGGTATCTTAAGAAGCCTAGTCATATCAAGCATAGTCATATCATGAGCATGAAAAGGTATGTGCATAGGCATGATACTATCTGAGGAGCATGAAAGGCATGTGAAAAAGGTGTATAAGTATCAAGGAGTGTTTCAAGGTTAATTGTCAAGCTTCAAGTGATTGATAAGCATAGTCATGACACTATTCATAGCACAAAGAGACTTAGTGAGAAGGCTTGAGCATAGTGGCCTAGTGAGATGGATGCACAGAGGAATACAAGGATATATAAGGTTTCTTGAGTATGTATATGAGGCATTGGATCACTTAGGAGAGTTTTAAGGTGAGCCTACAAGGGTAAGACCTTAAGTCTAAATTTGTAACTAGACTAGTTCTAGATGCTGCCTGACCTAATGAGGTGTCATGAGGTGTTGTCAAGACCTATGAAGGATGTAAATTAGTTTTTAACCATTAGATAGGTTTCTTTATTTTGTATATGAGGTATTGAGAGGTTAGATAGTGGTTATAAGGTCAGTTTCAAGATAAGATGACTTATAGGTCAAGTTTAGAAAACAAAGAGAGAGAGCATGGCCTAATGGGGTATGATGATCAATTTCCAAAAAAAAGTGTGAGTTTTTGAGAATTTACATTTTCATGTTGTCTTAAGTATGTTGACCAAGTTTTCTGTTAAAATTTATAAGTGAAGGCAAGAAAAATTGTTTTAAGGTCTCTTATGTGCACAAAATGAAGGGTTCTCAACTCGAGAATAACTTTCAAGTGTTCATTGGCACATGTAAAATCTACATGAGAACTTGATTTATTCATGGTATATGGGGAAGGGACTTAGATCAAAGTTACAAGCATTGGTTTTTGGAATGAGGGGCTAAGATTTATGAATGATCGTTAAGATTGGAAGATGGTTTAAAACCCTCAAAGAACCCTAATAGTGACCTGATATGAAATAAGTTATTTTAAAGTGCTCAAAATGGATTGGTATATATATTTAAGTGTTTAGATGTTGTATTAAACTCTCCCAATCACCTTTAGGTGTGATTGGTTTGTCAGGTGTGTGAGTGGACCCTAAAAGAAAGGCCTTATTTCTAAAAGTTTTGTTATAGCTATCAAAGTTGACCAGGTTAAAGTTGATAAATGGATGGAGGAAAAAAATAGAGACTTGTAATTTGTTTCCATGGTGATTTATGGATAATTTATATCCCTAAAGAGTGATAAATAGTCATACAAGTCAACCTATCACTAATAGGCCTAATGGTGCAAATAGAGAGAAACCTAGGCAAAAGTGAGAAGGTGATTAGGGAGGTGTCATCATTGATTAGGAATGAATCCATGTGCATGGAGACATTATTAAATACCTAAAATACATGTTCATTATGAATATAAGTTTTTGAGGTCAGTGAATATGATTGAAAAGTTACTCACAAGTTGACTTGTCTAGCTCAGTGAGGTCTATACATAGTGAGGTTATGAGATTGGTCTACAAGACCAATATTGTCATTTGAAAATGGTATCCTTATATTTTAGATTGGTATAATTATCTCATAAGATCACCCAAATGCATAAAAATTATATATAAGTGTCTACATAGGTGTTAAAGGTCATTATCACCATGATTATGTTTGAAGGTAGACTAACAGATCTGGGTAAGTAAGTTGTAGTGATGAGTTGGAGGATCTTTACCATAATTTGATGTATCTAATACACATAATGTTTTTGTTTATGACTTGTATGTTATATCCATACTTTATATAATCTTTTAAGTTAGTGTAAGAGTTTGTAACATTGAATCCAAAATGGCTTGTCTGACTCAGTAAGGACTGTGAGAGAGAAGATCAACAAATTGGTCTACAAGATCGATAGTTACCATTAGATCTTGTGATATTTTTGTTGGAGGTTATTATGAGGATGTTATAAGATAATTTTTGTACATTATAAGTCCTTTTTTTTACTTTCAAGTATCATAGGTTCAATTTTTCATGTCTATGTTTTGATGTTAGTTGGCAATTTTGAGTGAGCTACTTACAGAGAAGGGTTTGAGTCCTTTTATCCTAAGATGTGAAGTATAAATCACATGATGATTTTATTGAGGTAACAAATCTTATTTATATGTTATTTTTTCCATGTTTTTTTTTAAAAAGTGTGTTTATTCTTCAATTGTTCAAGACAACCTTTCTGGCTATGCAAAGGCCTAATTATGAATAGTGCTAATGGCGTGCTTCAAGTGGTGATTGGAGCTAAAATGTGTTTTGGAGGATAGATGATATTATAAGGGGTATATTTGAGTTTCATATGATGTGTTTATATTTTTTTAAGTGTTTTAAAGTTCTCAAAGGATGGCAATGTGTAAAGTGTCCTAAATAGACCTAATAGGATTAGGTCTCCATGAGACCTAAAGGTGAAATAAGGCCTAATTGAGATAGGTCAGACCTAAAAGGACTCAAAGCACATTTTATCCATGTTTATGAGATGTAATAATATCCATTTTTTGGCTTAAATTAGATTATAAAGGTGTTTGGCTAACTAAGAAGGATACAGATAAGAGACTTGTATAAATACTAGGCAGTTTTAGGCCTATTTGTGGGAAGAATGAGGTAGCAAATATAATAATATATTGCAGAGTATAATAAGGTATTTTAGAACATAAAAGGAGTATATATTATTATTTATGAATATTTTATATATGTTATATGTATGAAAATCAAGGTCATATGATCTAATCAAGTTAAGAAGAGGACTAGTTAGGTGAAGAAGCCTAAAAGGTAGTTTGAGAGGGTTTGAAGAGAGAAAAGAGATAAAGTTGGGATCATCATCTATTATATTATAAATGAAGTTTTATGAAGGTGATAAAGGGTTTTATGTGGTTGAGTTGGTGTTGAGTCACTTAGGGAGTTGATGCTTCCTTGTAAGTGGGTGCTTGCTAAAGCCTGGCTGAGCTGGTGCTTAGCTAGTTGGGGTTAGTGCTCTATGTGAAGTTGGTGATTTACTAAAGTTGGTGTTTGTATTATAATACTATAGTATATTTGTAGATATCAGTGGGTTTTCATCCCATTGAGGTTTTCCCACATAAAATTTGTGTTATCTTGTGTTCTTATGTTCCATGCATATGTGGATGGTTACTTAGTCATTGTTTGATCTACATGCTTGAATGAATGTTAATGAATTCTTAAGTGGAATTTAAAGAAATCTTTTAAAAAGATTGATTCACCTCCTAGTCATGTTTCTTCTAACATTTGGTATCATCTCAGGTCTTTTGAAGCAGGCTTAATAGCCTAGAGGAGATTTTAGAAGTAAGGATGGCTAGTCAGCAAGCTCAAGATGGTTTCTCTACTAGCAAGGATCCATTTTTCATTGGGAATAACTATTTTTTTTTGATAATCATATTGAGTACATATATTATGTCAATGGACCATGACATATGGTAGTCATTTGTGTATGGATACATTCCACCTCTTTCACCTCCAACTAATTTAGTCAGCAAGAAGGAAAGTGGGAACAATTATAAGGCAATCAATGCCATTATATGTGGCCTATCATAGGTAGAATTTGTGAAGTTAATCTAATATTATTCAGCCAAGGTAATATGGTACAAATTGAATATTATCTATGAAGGAGACACCAAGGTGAATATGGCCAAGTTACAGACACACCGGAGATAATTTGAAAGTCTGAGGATGAAATAATTAGATCTTACCTATTGAAGGTTGATGAAGTTTTAAATGTAATTATAATATTAGGATAATAAGTGAAATAATATATATTTTTTCAAAAAATATTGAGATCACTAACTCCTAATTTTTATTCTAAGGTGTTTTTAGTAGAAGAAATGCAAGATTTAGACAAGCTTGAAATGGATGGGCTTCATGGCAACTTGACCGCCTATGAGATGAGAACAAATGAAGGAAGACATCCTAAGAAGGATTTAAAAGTTGAGAATAATTTAAAAGTAAATAAGGTCAAGGATGAGGAATGCTCAGATGTTGATGATGGCCAACTAATAGCCATGTTTGCAAGGAAATTGAGGTTTGGATTAGGTAAGTACAAGGGTAAGTTGCCCTTCAAATGTTTAAACTATGGTAAGATTGGTCACTTTGCATCCAAGTGTCCTAACAAGGATAAATTTGAGCATAATGAATAACATGATGAACATTATATAGATGACAAGAAGGAGTTCAAGAAGTATGAAGGTAGGAAAGGAACTTTCAAGAACAAAAGAAGCTTCTATACTAAAGAAGATAACTCTTTTGATGTAAGTGACTCAAGTGCATCTTATAGTCATGATGATAGAGGTGAGCCTAAACATGAAAATAATGAAACCTTATTCATGGCTATATAATTAGACAATTAGGGTTGCTCAAATAGGAAAGGCCTTATGGTTGAATAGAATCAGATGAAGAAGATGCTGAAGTGAATCTTGAGGCATAATTGGTAAGTGCCCTAGAGGAATTAAAGTTACAAAGGAGAAAGAATCATAAACTAAGATCATTAATTAAGGACTATGAGGTGTATATTAGCTTTTTTGAGGAGAGACTAAGTAACACTTCTAAGGAGTATGATAAGATCATCAATCAAATTGAAACACAGGTAGAGATAGTCAATGCAAACCTAAAGTCTAAAGAGGAAGAATACATCAGGTATGAAACTAAAGTGTAATCTTTGAAAGATAATTTGAATCAAGCATCTAGTAAGGTGAGTATTTTTTTGAAGTTTGAAAATATCACTAAGGCTCTAGATGACATCTTGAGTAGTCAAAAGTATGCAAGTGACAAGATAGGTCTTAATTTTAAAGAAGATTAAAAGGTGGCAGCTCAAGTCAAAGAGAAGGCCATTGAAGACAAGAAAGTCAATATGAAAAGACCTATCAAACAATGTAATGCTATGAAATATGCTAGTTCATTTAATGGTTACTATTTTATATGCATTCAATTTGGTCATAGAACAAGAGAGTGTAAAAGACCCTCTAAGATTGAGTACTCATGGGACTATGAAAGAAGTCATAGTTCACATCAGTCAAAATGTATGTATGAGGTTGTTTTCTATAGGTGTCATAATGTGGGACACATTACAATATTTTGTCCTAACAGAGTTAGAAGGTCATCAAGTCAAAATATGAGGTTCGAAGCCCCTAGAGTGCAAGAAAGAATGAAAATGAATGTATGGAAACCAAACATAGTAAAGATGAGTCATGATTAGTATACAATCTTAAGTGGACTATTTGATGTTATAGAACATACTTTAGATGTGAAATAAAGTCAAGAATGTCTGCTATTAGCTCACATTGATGATCAATTGGTTGATGAAGAGGTCAAGCCCATATTGCCAATCAAGCCTAAAAGGATACTAAAGGATATTCAATCTTGTGAGAACATGGAGATCTGGTAATATATTGAGATTATTTTGTCTTAGTACCCTACAAAAGGGGTGGCTCCATTATGCTTCATTGAGACACTATTCAATTAGCAAAATCATGGTAGATGTTTGGTTTGAGGGGAAGTTATTTAGGTTGTCGACTGAGCTTGGTTTGTGTTGAAAAGTGGTCTTCTAATCAGAGCTCATTTTAAATGGTTATGAATGGAGTAAGGGGGATCCTTTTGCATTAATGATTCATATTATATGTGTTGAACTTGTGTGGAAAATAAGGTGTGGTTCCATATGGTAGTTGTGGAAGACCTTTGTCATTAATGTCAAAGGAGGAGAAAGTCCAAGAAGGAAAAGTTACCAGACTAGGGGAGATAAGAGTGATTAAATTGGAGAATGTTTTTTCATTAATGAAAAAGGGGGAGTTTGTTGAGAACTATTGTCATTTATGTCATTTGATGTCAAGGCTGATGTCATTGATGTCAAGATGCATGGTGTGTGGTTTGTGAGATATGATCCTTGTGATAAGAGAGAATTTAAAGGCAACCTAATATCTCTATATTGAGATAGAATTTGAAGGCAACATAATGATTATTCTAAGGTTGATGTCAAGGTTTAGGCCAAGGTAAGCATGTTTGAATACTAGTCTTTGAGTATAGGGTGTCTTAAGAAGCCTAGTCATATAAAACATAATCATATCATGAACATGTGTATGATGAGTATGAAAAGGTATGTGCAAAGGTATGATACTATATAAGGAGCATAAAAGCCATGTGATCAGGGTGTAGAAGTATCAAAGAGTGTTTCAAGGTCAATTGTCCAGCTTCAAGTGCTTGAGAAGCCTAATCATGACACCAATCACAACATAAAGAGACTTAGTGAGAAGGGTTGAGCATGGTGGCTTGGTGAGATGGATGAAAAAAGGCACACAAGGATATATAAGGTTGTTTGAACATGAATATGAGGCATTATAGTGCTTAGGATATTTTTGATGTGAGCCTACATGGGTAAGATCTTAAGTTTAAGTCTATAACTAGACTAGTTATAGACCCTGCCTGACTTAACAAAGTGTTATCAAGACCTATGAAGGATGTAAAATAGTGTTTGAGCATGAAATAGGTTTAATGAGTTTGTATATAAGGTGTTGAGAGCTGGATAGTGGTTATAAGGTAATGTTTAAGGCCTAATCTGATTTGTAGGTCAAAGCCTAGAGAGCAAAGAGAGAGAGCATGGCCTAATAGGGTATTAGGATCAGTTTCCAAGGAAAAGTGTGAGTTTGTGAGCATTAACATAAGTATGTCATGTTGTCTCAAGTATCTTGACCAAAATTTAGGTCAAAATTTCAAGGTGAAGGTAAGAAAAAGTGTTTTGAGGTGTCTTATGTGCACATAATGATGAATTCTCAACTCGAGAAGAAATTTCAAGTGTTCATTAGCACATGTAACCTCTGCATGAGAACCTAAGTTATTCATGGTAGATTAGGAAGGGTCCTAGATAAAAGTTACAAGAATTGGTTTCTAGAATGAGGGGCTAAGCTTTATGAATGATCATTAAGAATGGAAGATGGTTTAAAACCCTCAAAGAACCCTAATAGTGACCTGATATGAAATAAGTTATTCTAAAGTGCTTAGAATGGATTGATATGGACAGTTAAGTGTTTGGATGTTGTACTCAACTCTTTTAGGCACCTCTAGGTCTAATTAGTTTTTTAGTTATGTGAGTGGACCCTATAGAGAAGGCCTTATTTATCATATTTTTCTCTAGTAGTCAGAGTTGACTAGGTCAAAGTTGATAAATGGATGGAGGACAAAGTTTGAGACTTGTAGTTTGTGTCCATGGTGGTTGATGGATAGGTTCTATTTCTCAGGAGTGATTAAATAGTCAAACAAGTCAACCTATTACTAACATCAATAAATCTAAGCATAAGTGAGAAGGTGATTAGGGATGTGTCATCATGGATTAGGGATTAATCCATGTGCATGGAGACATTATTCAAGACCTGAAAGACATGTTCATAATGAATAGAAGTTTTGGAGGTTAGTGAATATGATTGAAAGTTTCTCACAAGTTGATATTGGAGAATTGAAAATGATGTAATGGAGGTGTCTATGTGAGTGGATGAAGTGCTTTGATAGCCTAAGTAACAATGAAAAAGTGTGCAATGTGCTTGTCTTAGTGTGCTTGAAGATGACTTGGTTTATCTCTAGAGTTTGACTGGTTAAATAAGTTTAGGGATGATTATGGTGATTGGATCTTGTAAAAAATATCCCTAAGATGTTATATATGCTTTGATATCTTGTATTCATAAGTGGAATTCATCTAGTAGTCCATAGTTTTCATCTAGATAGTTTGGGTTTAGTGGCAAAAAATCTCAGTAGGCAGTTTGATGACAACATCATTACCACATGTGCATGAGTCAGGGGGAGTTGGCCATATAGTTGTCATCACATTAATCCCTAGTTATTATATGCTATATCTCAAGTCACATGTCAAAGCCTGGTCAAAGATATGAAGGTGAAAAGTTGGCTTTTCAGTCAGAATTCATTGTTTTCCCATACTTAGCCAAATTTACAATGTATCCATAAAGAGCTGAGTAAACATTTGATGATGGAATATCTCACATGTGTGGACATTTCAGGAGAAGGTGATCATATGGGTTTGTTCATTTTTAAGCTAATTTTTAGATCATATGATGAAGTACGTAAAATATATGCATATGCAAAGTTGGGCTCCTAGGTAGTTTGACTATGTTTTTACATAGCCATTTTCACAATATGGAAAGAAGAGTCGAGTGAGATTTTTGATGGTGTTATATATTATATGTGTGAAGGTGTTAAGAGAAACTAATAATATGGGTTTGTTAAATTTTGAGCATAAATGATTTATGATAATTTTGATATCATGAACTGAAGTGAGGCAAAAGTTATGTAGGATCAAAGTTGGTCTTCCAGACAAATTTTGACATAGTTAGCTCTATGATAGAAGTTTTTGATAAGGCATTTTAATGGTGATATATCTCACACATGTAAGGATTTTAAGAGTAGTGTGTCACATGATTAGATTATCCTATGTGAGGAGATCATCTAATCCAAATTTGAGATCATGCATCGAAGTGAAGAATAAGTTATTAAGGGTAAAAAATGGCTACTTAGGCATATTGAAAGGTCGTTATACTTGGTCATTTCTGCACATGTTAAAGTTTGAGCAAGATCGATGGTGCACATTGCTTCAAGAGGTCAAAAAGTATTAAGATAAGGATAGGTTCATGATGTTTAACAACTAAGTAAAGGTACAAGATAAGGATCCAATGATGAGTGGGTGTTCGTATAGATTGATCGAATGGTGAGCATTGACAGTTAAAGACCTGACTGATCTATTGAGATCAATGAAGCACATTGAGTCAACATTTAAATATTGCTTGAGATGAGTTTAAAGTGACTAAGATTTAACATTTAAGAATTGGAACCTATGTATTAAAGATCATAAAATATCGATGGTTCATATTTGATCTGAGCTAAAAAGACATGATATGCGAGCATTGTGTTTGAGGTTTAACTATGATTGTTGCCATTTGAATATTTGAATTTTCTAAGGGAAAAACTAATGTCTAGCTTTTGGGTCATATATTTTGATAGAAGACAAATTTGTTCATGAATTAAAAAGAAAATATGTAGAGGACTCCAAGGTTCATTTGGTAATATGGATTTAAAGGTTTGAAAGTGTGTGTAGACAAATATATTGAGATCCAAAGTTGATTGTGTTTTCATATATGTTTGTAAGTGATCTGAGAAGGACATTCAAGATTATGTAGATGTTGTTGCAATATTTCATGGTTAATTAGCTATTATGAAGTGTTTTAGACTCCATGAGGATGCTCTGTGAGTATTTTGGAGGTACGATCAATCTATCTTGAGTATGAATAATGCCTAAGAAGTTGACTGTATGTTCGATAATGGTGTTCTTATGTATAAGGTCTCTGTTTGAGTTAATTAAGCATACACAGAGGTGAGAAAAGTTGACTATGATATTTTAAAGATGTCTTAATGGACATAAGGAGTGGACCCATGTATTTTAAAGTGGTTCTATGTTCTTATTCTATTTGATGATGTGCTAAATGGGTGAATAGGTCTCTATGAAACCTATAAGAGCTATAAGGGCCTTATTAAAAGGTGTTGCTACGTAAGTGTGACCTATGTGAGATGAATTAAGGGTGAAGGCATGTATTTTGTACAATAAGGATTACTATGGACTTGATAATTCATGATTATCTATATATAGTGAAACTAAAATGTGTTGGGTTCTAGATTTTTTGTATGTGGAAGATTTGAGAGAGTTGAAGAGCGAAGGGAAATAGAGAAGACTGAGAGTGCCAAGTTGTTGGGTTGATGAGTAGAGAACACTAAGGAATATGTTTATGATATTTATGTCATGTTTTTAATGAAAATATAGTGCTCTTGTAGTTTGAAGTTGTGTAAAGAGATCTGAGTGTGCATATGAGGACTGTTTGAGTGAAGGAGAGAGATTGAAGCATGCATATGTGAGAGGCTTGTTTGAGAAAGAGAGAGAGTTTATGTATTTATTAGATAATAAAGAGGTCCATAATTAGGTGTTGAAGACATCAGTTCTAAGGTGGAAGTGTTCTTTCCAAGGAGGGTCTAAAAGACTTGATCTTCCTTAGGGGTAGTTACTCCTTGTGAAATAGGGTTTCACTAAAGACTTTTGATCAGAAGGACTTAATCAAGGTTGTAGGTCAGAAGGACTTAGTTGAAGGTTTATTATAAAAAATAATTAATAATTATCTTATTTTTGATCATCTTTTAGGATAGTATTCCATGTTTTTTTAGGCTTGAGAGTGGGTTTTATTCCCCAAGAGGGTTTCCCATGTAGATCTTGTGTTGTGTATGTGATCTTGCATTATGTTCATTGTTCACAATTATGAATGATTTGTATGATTCATGAATAATTATTTTTGAATTATTAATTATTTTTAAGGGTTTTTTAATTTAAATATATTGTTTTCCACCACTGATTCACCTCCCTCTTAGTGGATTGTACCTCTAACAGTTGACTTGTCTAGCTTAGTGAGGTCTGTACATAGTAAGGTTATGAGATTGGTCTACAAGACCAATATTACCATTTGAATAGGGTATCCTTATATTTTATATTGGTCTAATTCTATAATAATATCATAAAAATACATGAAAAATCTCTAAAAGTGTCTACATAGGTGTTGAAGGTCATTATCACCATGACTGTGTTTGAAGGTAAACTAGCAGATCTGGGTAAGCAAGTTGCAGTGATGAGTTAGAGGCTCTTTTACATAATTTAATGTATATAATTCACATGTTTTTGTTTTCTTATGAATTTTTTGTTCTATCCATGCTTTAAAAAATCTTTTCAGTTAGTGTAATATGTTGGAACATTGAAGCTAAAATGGCTTGTTTGGCTGAGAAAGGACTATGAAAGAGAAGATCAATAAATTGGTATGTAAGACCAATAGTTACCATTAGATATTATGTTATTTTTATTGGAAGTTGTTATAAGGATATTTTAAGATAATTTTAATAAATTATAATTCCTTTGCTGTGTACTTTCAAGTATCATAGGTTCAAGTTTCTATGACTGTGTTTTGAGGCTAGTTAGCAGTTCTAAGTGAGCAACTTGCAGAGAAGGGTTTGAGTCCTTTTGTCCTAAGATGTGAAGTATAAAGCACATTATGATGTAATTAATGTCACATATATTATATATATTTTATTTTTTTCATGTTTATTTGGAAAAAGTGTGTTTATACTTCAGCTATTTAAGAACTTTTTGGGTATGCACAGGCTTAATTGTGAACAATGCTAATGGCATGCTTCAAGTGGTGATTGGAGCTAAAAAGTGTTTTTGAGCCTAAAATACCTTATCAGGGGTCTATTTGAGTTTAATATGATTTTTTTATATTTTTAAAAGTTTTTTAAAGTTCTCCAAGGATGGAAAAGTGTAAAGAGTCATAAATATACCTAATAGGATTAGGTCTGCATGAGACCTAAAGGTGAAATAAGGCCTAATTGAGATAGGTTAGACCTAAAGGGGATCAAAGAAAATTTGATCCATGTCCATGATATGTCCTCATATAAATTTTATGGCTTAACTAAGAGGGTAAGGGTGTTTTTCCAACTAAGAAGGATATGAACAAGAGACTTGTATAAATATTAGGCAGTTTTAGGCCTATTTGTGTGAAGAGTGAAGTAGTGAATAGAGTAACATATTTTAGAGTAGAATAAGGTATTATATACCATAAAAGGAGTATATATTATCAGTGATGAACATTTTATAGAGATTCTATGGTTGAAAATCAAGGTCATATGACCTAATCAAGTCAAGAAGAGGACTAGTTGAGCGAAGAAGCCTAGAAGGTAGTTTGAGAGGGTCTGAAGAGAGAGAAGAGATAAAGAAGGATATCATCATATATTATATGAGAAAAAAGTGTTATAAAGGTGATCAAGTGTTTTATGTGGATAAGTTGGTACTGAGTCACTTAAGGAGTTGGTGTTTCCTTGTAAGTAGGTGCTTGCTAAAGCTTAGCTGAGTTGGTGCTTAGCTAGTTGGGGTTAGTACTCCATGTAAAGTTGGTGCTTCAATAAAGTTGGTGTTTGTATTATAGGACTGTATTTAAATTGAATATATCAGTGGGTTTTCATACCCTTGAGTGTTTCCCATATAAAAGTTGTGTTATCTTATGTTCTTAAGTTTCATGCATATGTGGATGGTTACTTAGTCATTATTTGATCTACATCCTTGAATGAATGTTCATGAATTCTTAGGTGGAATTTAAATAAAGGTTTTAAAAATACTAATTCACCCCACTCTTATTCATATTGCTTCCAAAAAAATATCTCACTGATACACAAGGTGACTTCATTGATTGCATAAGCAACTTTGCCAATCCATAGGGTGACTTCACTGATTCACAGGGCAACTTTGTCAATTAGTAGAGAATAAAAAATGAAATAAATAGAATAAAAATAATCAAATCAGCACCAAAATATGGTTTTATTATTTATTTATAAGACAAATAAGGTTTCAAAGAAGGTTTGTGAGATGCGTGGTCCCACCAAGTGTGATAAATGTAGAATAAGGTTAAAAAATAGGTTAGTCTCTTTGTTAGTACCAAAATACAATAAAAATCATAAGAATAACATATCAAATTAATCCCTTGTGTGGGATATGTCCATGAAATCAAGAAATAAATACGAAATCATAACAATCTAGCATTACAAGTCTCTAGCAATGTCATTGAGGAATCACCATGATCATCTCTTCAAATGTTAACTTGGTATGGTTCTTGTTTGGTGTAATTGGAATAATGGTTGAACCTCTTAGAAAGATTTTTGAAATTATGTCTTTACACAAAAAAACTTTTTGAATTAAGTGTAATGGCCTTGGTATTTATAGATTAGTTGAAATGATAATGATTGTGTATCTTAAGATCAAGATGCGTGGTCCAATATTGGTTCAATTTTAGAGTCCAAATGCATTTATTTTTTTTAATAAATATGGCATTTATTATATATGGATTGCACAAATCATATATTTATTTGCATTTATTCTTAGTGCTTGACAACTTTCCTAATGACATCATCATTCATGATGTCATGAGATTTGAGGAATAAATCCACTTAATGAATTTAGATAATAGGAAATTACAAAAGCTTAAACAATTTTAGTTAACTTAATGAAAAGTAAAGTGATTTTGAAATTCAAAGAAATCTTTGACATTATTAATCCCAAATCATCTATTATACAACTGTAATTTGACTCGAGATGAATTAAGTGAAGCTAATAGTTGTATAATACTAAGCCACTTTGAGGGGACAACCTCCATAACTATGGAATAATAACAATATTCATAATATTATCCTCAAGTAATAACCAACACCTCTTATATATAATCTACATAGGCTATGCTTACTCCATAGGCTAACCCTACTAAAAATATGAAAATAAAGAGAATTATGATATGACAACGTAAAAGGTTATATTAGGCACGCGTCAACCACACATATCTATATACATGCTATAAGTCAAGAGTATAGCATGCCCCTCCAATTCAAAACAATGTTGTCCTTAATGTTTATTAAGGATGGATACTTCTGTAAAAATGCTTCATCCTTCCATGTTGCATCCTCATTGCTTAGAATATTGCACTTGATCAAATACTCCTTAATCTCCCTTATTTGTAGCATCTTAGTGTGTGTCTACATTATCTCCTCAGATTCAATAATGTCCTTTCCCTCCTCCTCCAACTTTGGTAACTTAATATGGGTGGATACTTTATGTCTAATTACCTTATTCAAGTAGGAGACATGAAATATTGGATGTCTTCTTATAAACTGAACTAATTATAGATTTTATATGAAACTAAAAATATTGTAAAGTAACTAATGAGGGACGTAATACTTAGGAGAAATTTTGATATCCATTTTATCACTAAAATTTTCAACCTTTGAGGAGGTGTTTCAGGCCTCCTCACCCAAGTGACACAATAGAAACACTCCTAGGCTATTGGTGACCTAAAGATGTGAATCTCTAGAGAGGGTTGGTTCCCCTAGTGAATCACATATAATTAACTCTATAACTATCTAGATTACAAGGAAAAAGGATTGAGAGATAAAGGAAGCAAGGAATTTAAAGAAAAATGGTGGTGCACAAGAAAATGTGATCCTTAGCTTGCTTAAAACCCACAAAATAAAACTAAAAGGGCTAACAAAACTACACAACTCTCAAATTGAGGACTCTTGCATAAGTGTTTCATAGAGAGGCTTGAAGCTATGACAATAGTTATGAGGGGTGATAAATTACTCCACAACTAAATTTTTCATGAGCTTGATGAAATCATAGACTATGACCCGTAAAAGAAACCTATCTTGCATAGAGGTGAGGATAAATGGACATACACAAGGGAGAGCACTCTCTTCCACAAATGTACATCAACAAGACATAAAATTTACACAGTAATACACATATGAGAGAAGGTAAAATCAGCACTTCATTACTTCAAATGACATTCCAAACTTTCCAAGAATGAGAATTACAAAGGAGAGAGCCATGCATATATAAAAATTTGAAGACATAAAAGAGGGGACAAAAAAGACAAGGGAGTAGAAGAAATTTGACCCATTTTTCATGGGATGCAAAGTAATCAAAAATGAATATTGTTCCCCTCATGTGAAAGGTCAAAATATGTTCTACCTCTTTGTCTTTGTCTCCCACCTTTCTTCTAAAGTCTAAAACAACTTTTTGACTTTGTCTAAACATGAAAATCATGGGCCTCCTTAGAAATTTGACCCATATCTTGCCCATGTGACTCACATCACATGAAATATTCCATATGGGCCATGCCACATCACCCAAAATCCACCTCACCACTATGCCACATCACAACTATGCCACATTACCATGCATAGTCACTATGAATAGTAATAATGAATAGTGTTTTGTGAATAGTAATCTTACTCTGAATAGTAAACATGGTGTGATATTTTTGAATATTAGGTAAACCCTACAATCCATGTTGCAACCAAATGGTGATTGGAATAATTAACATTTTGGCAACCTCTATGAGATGACTTCTTGTTAGTCATGGATCTAATAACCTTCTATAGTCTATTGGGCATGGAGTCATATAAGTTCCATCACAAATTTGATTGTTATCATGGTTGTAATGCCTTGAAACAATGTCAAAAAACTAAAATATAACTTATCCACAAGCAAGGAATAACAATAACTACATGTGCATGTAGGCACTTGGAGGAAAGAAAATATAATTAATCCTATTATTATAATGTGTAATCATAAATTAGAAGAAAATAAAATAACTAATCTACCCTAAATTAACCAATCAAAAGGCCATCTACACAAAACCATTGACTAGTTATACAAAATAGCTACCTTTCCTTATCAACTTAATATGATTTTCATGCTTAAGTGCAACCAACAAAATGTGGAGAAGTATCGGATATTTAACAAATTGATCACATTCTTCTCTGAGGATATAAACAAAATCACTTACTCAATCTAGTTAAATGGATATACAACTATTTTGGAATGGATGAGTAAGATGATTCTGCTACACTTACTTCTCAATGTTGTGCTCTGGATTGAACAAAACATATGGTGGATTCTCCTTATCAACTCCTAATATTTCTTTAAATTCTTCAATGATATCATAATATTTTTGCCATACTTCATCAAGATCTTCTTTAGGGTCATGACAACATATGACTGATCTGAAACTAGAATGATTAGAGTCACCATTGATGTTTGTGAAGCTACCTCCAAAGGTTGATATACTAAAGGAAAACACCAACAATCCTTCAGTAAATGATGTAAGGATAATCAAATGATGTCCCATTGGGTGTGCTAAAAACTATTGTCATTAAAAGTTTCACCCTTTGAGAAGGTGTTTTAGGCCTCCTCACCCAAGTGACACAATGAAAACACTCATAGTTTGTGGGTGACCTAAGGATGGAGTGAATCTCTAAAGAGGGCTGGTTCTCCTAGTGAATCACATAAAACCGACTCTACAACTACCTAGATTACAATAAAAAGGGATAGAGAGAGAAAGGAAGCAAGTAACTGAAAACAAAATGGTGACGCACTAGAAAATGTGTTCATTATCTTTCTTGAAACTTGCATAATGAAACTAAAAAGAAAGACAGAACTACATAACTCCCAAATTGAAGATTCCTACATATGTGTTTCATAGAGAGGCTTGAAGCTATGAAAACACTTGGGAGGGGTGATAAATGACTCCACAACTAATTTTTTCATGAATTTAATGAAAGCATAAACTATGACCTAAAAATAAACCCATATTGCATAGAGGTGAGGAAAAATGGACATACACAAGGGAGAATACTCTCTTACACAAATTTAAATCAATAAGATATAAAATTCACATAATAATACAAACATGAGAGAAGGTAAAATCAACACTTCATTACTTCAAATGACATTCCAAACTTGCCAAGAATGAGAATTACAAAGGAGAGAGCCATGCATATATAGAATTTTCAAGAGAGAAGAGAGGGGAGAGAAACGACAAGGGAGGAAAATAAATTTGATCCACTTCATATGGGATGCATATTAATCAATAGTGAATGTTATTCCCCACATGTGAAAGGTCAAAATATGTTCCACCTCTTTATCTTTGCCTCCCACCTTTCCTCTAAATTCTAAAACAACTTTTTGACTTTGTCTAGACATGAAAATCATGGGCCTCCTTATAAATTCGACCCATATCTTACCCATGTGACTCATATCACATGAAATATTTCCTGTGGGCTATGCCACATCACCCAAAATCCACCTCAACATAATGCCACATCAAAATTATGCCACATCACCATGTATAGTCACTATGAATAGTAACCATGAATAATGTTTTTTGAATAGTAATCCTACTCCCAATAGTAAACATGGTGTGAGCTTTTTGAAGATCATGTAAACCTTGTAATCCATGTTGTAACCAAATGGTGATTGGAACAGTTAACAATCCATTTTCAGTTACTTCAAGTAAATTTTATTGTATGGTTGTAGGCACACAAAGACCTGATTTCCAAATTTAAAAAGGCTTTCTTTGTAGTGTCGATATGCTTTCTGATTCATTCTATTCTGTGCCACTGCTAAGTTTTTTTAATACTAGCTAATACTTCTTAGTGGTGGTGAATGTGTTATTCAATAGCTAAAACCCTGTGATATTCCCTCAAGGATGAGTTGATGGATGGTTTTTAGTATCAATAGAGTTCAAAAAATTTAGATATTTTGGAAGAGATATATAAGGAAGTGTTATACTACCATTGTGCTAATGGTAGCCAATGAACCCATCTCTCTTATTTATCTAATGCAAAATAATAGAGATAACCTTTTAGGAGTTTTTTTTTTGTTATCAATGAACCCATCAGATTGATGATGATACTATGAGATATGCACCAACTAAATACCAAAACATGAGAATAATTTTGTCTAAAAATTATAGGTAAAGTGGTGTGGAGTAGTCTTGCTTTTACATCTAATCCCTTGACAACTTCTATGTACCCTGTTTTAGGCTTATAACCCTTGTGGCCATGTATATACTAGTTTTGATCTTAAAATGAAATAAATAAACTTAGTGAGGTTCTAAACATGTCTCTAATGTTATATAATATGTGATTTTACTCAACCATGCATTGAATTCCCTTTGGATAACTTAAAACAACAAGAAACCTTCAAATTTCTATTCTTTTAGGTCCAATTAGGCCTAATTACATGTACATTCCCTATATTTCATATTGTCTGGACTATAAATTTTTGAAACCTTCAAAATACTTTATAATACACTAAAATTCATAAGATTACCAAGTTACAATAAGAGATATTCACTTTTGAATTTTAAAACCATAGTTTGGGGTTTTAAGGGTTTGAGATTGTCTGAGAGCCTTCAAAAAGAGTAAATTTGATTTTTAAACACTTAAAAATTCTTCCAATTTTTGTTTAAAGACTAATATACCTTGTTTCGACTCCTAAAATAGATATCTTGTCTTGAACAGCCTTGACAAAGCTTCTTATATGCATTCTAGCAAGGTTATGTGTTTTTCCCATAACACTGTGTCTAAGTTTGATAGAAACTTGAATAAAATATTCAATTTTAAGGTGTATCAAGTGTTATTTTAAGTGGATAGAGACTCTTAATATTGCATATAACTTCTAAAATTCATACATAAGTTTGAATAATTTTTATTAAGAACAAAATACCTCTGTACCTGACTATTCAGACCTTCTTTGCTTCATTTTATCTAACTTGTATCTACCTGTTATGATTTTATGATTTGAAAACCAACAAGACCAATTGAAATATAATTAATGGGAACACTTAAACTATAAAACACACACAAAAATACCATTGGAATTCATATATCAAGAGATAACAAACTCCTTTTATTCATTCTTTATCAAAACAAAACACTCAAAAAATATATAGCCTATATACAAAATTTTCTTCCTTAGGATTATTACACTCTCTTGTTTTTTTTCTTGAAGTTTATATCTCCACCCATTTGGAATAAATCTTATTCACATTTATAATCAGTTTTTATGCACCTATTTTCTTGCATTTAGCTCCTAAATCTTCTCTAATGTAGGAAAATGGCCTTAACAAGTCATTTTGCTTAGGATTTAACCAAGGTTAAAACATATAAATCTTTAGTAAGAGAGTGTTAAACTATAAATAAACATCCATAAACATAAAATACCCCTAATTACATGAATTTACATCATTTTCCACTTATAAAAGCATGTTAAATCCATTATAGAGCTTAAACAAAATATAAATTTTCAAAAGATTGGTTTTGGTAAGAAAGCCAAAAATTTAGTATTAAAACCCTCAACTACATCTAAAAGCCTAGAAATGGCTCTTTATTGATACTAAATAACTTGTAAGACTCAAAAAACACTTAAACAAACCAAAATTTAACTAATTTACACATGTTCCTACATCAAACTGCTAGGGTGCAAAAGAACTATTCATGAGCTCCTATTCATGAGCTCTCTAATGTTGTTACCAAGCTTAAAGATATCTTCAGGTGTCATCCACACTAATTAGTCAAGGATATGGACCTTATAATTTACCAAATAATGAAATTAATCTTAATCCCTTATCTTTTTCACCACTTTTTTATCCATATTAGTTTCAGGTTGGTTTGATTTTACTCTTGGTAACTGTTGCTCCCATTAAATGGTTTGATTATTTGTGTCTCCAACTATTTTATATGAGATTTTACCTCCTTTTTAAGGGTACATATTTGAAACACTAAAATTTTGAGAAATACCAATTTCAAATAGAAGTTCTAACTCATAGGCATTAGCTGGAAACTTCCTTATGACCTTACAAGGTCCAAGTTTTTGTAGTTTTTGTCAGGATACATGAAACACCGGAAGCACACAATTGATTACCAAACCAAGCAACTTAATATGCGGAAATTAACCAGAATCACAAGTAACTAGAATTCAGAATAACACATGATATGAGAGACAATACACAACTTGTATTAATACTTATACAGAAAAGAATACAATAAAGAAGATGCCACTTCTTCTCCACCACCTCTTCAGAGGCTTCCCACACCTCAAGTGAACAGTAATTCTCTCCTCAAATCTCTCTCTCTTAGGTCCCAACACACAACTCAAACACAGAGTTGGTGTTCACCTCCTGTGCTCCACGCACACCACAAGTGCTCCACGCACTCCACAAGTACTCAAGGTACTTCAAGTAGATCTCCCATGAACCTGCAATAACCTGCACCTCAACAGACCATACTTATGGAAGGAACTCCCTTGCCTTCCTCTTTGCTCTATCCGAGTACACACCTGTACTCCAAGTAGATCCTGCCTGATTCTGCTCCCTGTTGTGTTGTTGTCCTATCTGATCTTTCACACCTGCAAATCAACCTGGTTCTGCACACCTATGAACCTTGACCTTACACACACATACACCTGCAGATCAACGATCTTACTTACCATGTAGATCTCTTATATAGGCCATGCTCACCTGCTGACCAAGATCCTACACCCCTGAAGAATCTTGCTGACTCTCCAAACCAGCACCCACCTTGGTACTGCTGTGGAACTAGGAGGAACACCCTTGCTCACCTCACACACAGAAGGAGCTAACTTTGCTCAACTCAAACTAGAACAACTTTCCAATACAACCATGAGTCTATTATATAGATCTCATCCAAACAATAATTAGACATCTAATTACAATAATTAGATCCACAGCTCTCAGTCTATAATTAGCTCTAATCATGCAAACACTTGGTTTGTTAGCTAACTGCCCGTAATAAACTCGCAGTCAAACCACACAGGCGACCGACGTCAGTCCCTGTCTGCCTGGAGGTGATCGACGTCGATCGATCCCTGACCGACGTCAGTTGCTTCTCTTCACTATCCTGTTGATGTCGGCTGATCAGACTGACGCCGGTTGCTCTGACACTCAACAACCTTCAGCAACCCCTCCAATGGCCTTCTCCATGTCTGCATCAGTGAAGCTTTTAGCTCCACAACCTAACAATCTCCCACTTGGAGATAAACAGCTGCATTGTACCTATACCTGTACTCTGTCTAATCTATTTCCTGGTTTGTATCCCTCTTCAAACTCAATCCTGAAGACAACCCACCACACATCCTGTGGTGTACCTCCTGTCATCCGAGTATCTTGCCACATCTGAACCTACAAACACATGTAGTGAAGTCCTGACCCTGCATAGCATGAATCCTTGCTGTTGGTCCCTCTCAAATACTTGAGAACCCACTTCCTTGAATTGGCTCCTAACTCTCTGACAGCTCCCACTGCATGGGAATACTCAGGTCTATACCAGACCTCATGTGATTTCGGACACTGTACCTGTCCAGCCCTTAGTGTGCTCCAGCTCTGTATCCTGAACCTCACCAACACCTGATTCACATCAGCTCCCATTAGAGACAAAATCAACCTGTGATCTCCATGTCTCCCATGTCAAAGAATTTTGCTGCTCCAAACTCCTCATGACATGCCACTGAACTAACCTTACCCTTAGCTCAGCAAAACCCTGTATGTACAATCCTGCTAGCAAAACATACCATCCACATACAACAATAGAATGATGTTGCAATCATCATCCACCTAGTAAGACAAACCACAGTAGTCACCCTGACATTGACTGAATCCATGCTTCATCCTCCACCTGTCAAAACCTGTACCACTGTCCTGCAGCTCCTCAAGACCATATGCCTTGGTCTTCCACCTCACGTATCCGTTCTCTCTATTCTTCAACTAAGGAATCCATTCATCTCTGTGCTTTCTTCCCACTGGCAACCATACCAAATCTCCTCTTGGCTCTGCAATATCTCCATGCCATGCTCCCACCTATTTCCTGGATCCTTCCTGCTCTACAATCAGCAAGGAGTATAAAGAAGAGGAACAATGAATTTGAGGCTTACTTACGTCTTCATTCCTTCGTATGGGTGTTTGAGACTCCTTGACAGCTCGCTGTCCACCCAAAATCTGTTACAGTGACCGACCTCGGTCACTCCATAGTCTGTATCCGACCGATGTCGGTTCCCATGCGTCTGTCCCTGACTACCAACCCTACTGACGTCGGTGTCCCTGTTGCCGATGTCGGTCCTCCTGACTGACGTCGGTCTTACCTACTGCCTGACATCACCAGCTTCGGTCTGCACATGACCAACATCGGCACCTATCTGTTTGATGCCGATTCCTCATGACTGACATCGGTATCTGTGTTTGCCTGTGAGTGATGACTTTTTACCTGCAAGCTCCTTTGAATCAAACCCCATGTCCAAACTGCTCTGCTCAGAAGTATCCAGCCCCATCCACTGGTCTCTGTCTGCCATCTCCTCCAAGAACACCAAGGCTTTCCAGTTCTTAAGCCTATCAAATATATCTATCTTCTACTTAAGAACATGCATCTCCTTCCTGCTCATGTGACCAAGCCTACGAAGCAACATCTCTGCAACAAAAGAAGAATCAATAATATAAACAAGTAGATAAAGAGTACCTATTTTCTTACCACCAGCTAATTCAAGTGCATCCGCTGTGAGAGTTCTTGTGCATCTCTCATCACCCAATCTTTTTGAAGAAATTAGCCATATCTCCAAACCTGGGACTTGCATGACCTTCATCAACACCTGTGTGTTGGTCGCCTGCAATTTCAGCTTCACTTCCCCTTTGCCAATTCTTTGGCAAGGCTCACCAGCTCCTCTACCTGGGGCTGCATGGAAAGAGGCAACCGAATCTTTTATCCAAAATTCAACTTTATCCAAGAAACCTCCCAGAGCATCTTGTGCCACATAACTTGCAACATCTGCTTCTTCAGTTCCTTCATGCTGATCTGCTACCAACCAACAATAATCTTTTACCTGCTCTTTCTTTCCATGGGACCATAAGTGACCATCTGTGCTTTTCAACTCCTCCATTCTTAGCTTACTTTCATCTACCATTGCTCTACTCCCACTCAATCAGAAACCCCTGAGAGTGACCTGTAACCAAACACAAAACCTGCTCCCTGCAACCTTAGCTCTGATACCACTTGTCAGGATACATGAAACACCGAAAGCACACAATTGATTACCAAACCAAGCAACTTAATATGTGGAAATTAACCAGAATCACAAGTAACTAATTTTTAGAATAACACATGATATGAGAGACAATACACAACTTGTATTAATACTTATACAGAAAAGAATACAATAAAGAAGATGCCACTTCTTCTCCACCACCTCTTCAGAGGCCTCCCACACCTCAAGTGAACAGTAATTCTCTCCTCAAAGCTCTCTCTCTTAGGTCCCAACACACAACTCAAACACAGAGTTGGTGTTCACCTCCTGTGCTCCACGCACACCACAAGTGCTCCACGCACTCCACAAGTACTCAAGGTACTTCAAGTAGATCTCCCATGAATCTGCAATAACCTACACCTCAATAGACCATACTTATGGAAGGAACTCCCTTGCCTTCCTCTTTGATCTATCTGATTACACACCTATACTCCAAGTAGATCCTACCTAATTCTACTCCCTGTTGTGTTGCTGTCCTATCTGATCTTGCACACCTGCAAATCAACCTGGTTCTGCATACCTGTGAACCTTGACCTTGCACACACATACACCTGCAGATCAACGATCTTACTTACCATGTAGATCTCCTATATAGGCCATGCTCACCTACTGACCAAGATCCTACACCCCTGAAGAATCTTGCTGACTCTCCAAAACCAGCACCCACCTTGGTACTGCTGTGGAACTAGGAGGAACACCCTTGCTCACCTCACACACAGAAGGAGCTAACTTTTCTCAACTCAAACTAGAACAACTTTCCAATACAACCATGAGTCTATTATATAGATCTCATCCAAACAATAATTAGACATCTAATTACAATAATTAGATCCACAGCTCTCAGTCTATAATTAGCTCTAATCATGCAAACACTTAGTTCATTAGCTAACTGCCTGTAATAAACTCGCAGTCGAACCACACAGGCGACCGACGTCGGTCCCTGTCTGCCTGGAGGTGACCGACGTCGGCCAATCCCTGACTGACGTCGGTTGCTTCTCTTCACTATCCTGCCAACGTCAGCTGATCAGACCAACGCTGGTTGCTCTGACACTCAGCAACCTTCAACAACCCCTCCAATGGCCTTCTCCATGTCTGCATCAGTGAAGCTTTTAGCTCCACAACCTAACAATTTTAGGTTATTGTATTCCCATTTTAGTAATATTTCCTTCCTAAGGTGTGTCAACACCATGTAACCAACTTAAAAATTCACTTCCCTCCTTTTCATATCAACATGTTTCTTATACTTTCCCAAACTTGCTTCTAGTCTCTACTTTACCTATTAATGTAACTCTTACATAACTATTGTAAAGTCTTCACCTTCTGCACTTCTCCTCTCTTATTTTCCCAAGTTTATCAATTCATAAACCCATCTTGGGTGAATATCATGAATAACATGAAATGTTATAAGTCCTCTACTCCTAATTTTGGATTCATTATTATCAAATTCTACTTGAGCCAATATTTGATCCCACTGCTTTTGGTGATCACTTACCAAGCTTCTAAGGATGTCTCCCAAGCTTTTATCGACTACTTAAATTTGACCATTAGTTTGAGGATTGTATGATGAGTTGAAGTTTATATTATTTCCCAAATTTTTCTAGATAGTTCTCTAAAAGTGAACAATAAACTTAGTATTCCTATCAGACACAATGCTCCTAGGAAGTCCATGCAATCTCACCACCTCTTTAAAAAATAGGTTAATAATATAAGTTAAATCAATAGTTTTTGTGAAAGGAATAAATTGATCCATATTGGAATATCTATCAACTACCAAAAAAAAGAATCATTACCTTTATGAGTCTTTGGTAGTCCAAACATAAAAACCATACTAATGAAATACCATGGTTTGCTAGGAATTGGAAAAGGCTAGTATAAACCTGTATTTTGACATACTAACATGTCCTACACCTTTCAAAAAATTTATTCACATCCATTTTCATTCCAATCCTATAATAATGTACACTCAACTGAGTCAAAGTCTTTACTTTCCTAAAGTTTCCTACCAAAGTACCACTATGCTTATCCTTCAATAGATTGTCTCTCATAGAACTTTTTGGAATACATAGTTGGTTGCCCTTAAATATTAGACATTATTTTATCATGTATTCCATACATGGACTCCTATATATGTTCAATATGGTCTCACGTGCCTCATATATCTCTCTGAAATCATGATATTTCTTATACATGTCCTTTAATGAGTCAAATTCGAAGATGTTTACCTGTGACTCCTAAAAGACTAGACTCCTCCTGCTTAAAGAATCTAAAATATTATTTGTTTGCCCACTTTTATGTTTAATAAAAAAATATAAACTTTTTAG
Source organism: Torreya grandis (assembly GCA_037957365.1). Classification (NCBI taxonomy): domain Eukaryota; kingdom Viridiplantae; phylum Streptophyta; class Pinopsida; order Cupressales; family Taxaceae; genus Torreya; species Torreya grandis. Next base: position 1,192,512 of record JARHVA010001742.1, on the reverse strand, counting down.
ATACTCAACCCACTTCATGTGTCTTTGATTAAGCTTATTTTGACTACTAATGAATTGTAAAACATGATTAATAGTGTATAATACAAACTCTTTAGGCATCAAGTAATGTATCCATTTATTCAAGGTGTGAATGATGGCATAGAAATCTTGATCATACTATAATTATCTCTCCTTGGATTCATTAAGCTTCTCATTAAAATAGGCAACTAGTTTCCCCTCTTGAACCAAAAGAGCCCTATGTCAGTTCCACTAACACCACACTCTACTTGGAAAAGTTTGCCAAAATCAAACAATGTAAAAATGGGTTGTTCTATGATTTTTTATTGAGAATATGAAAATTCTTTTTATTTGCCTCAGTCCATCTAAATGGTTGCTTACTTTTGTTGATTATTTCAACAATTAGAGCACAAATATTAATGAAATTTCTTATAAACTTCTTATAAAAACTAGTTAATCCATGGAAGCTCCTTACCTCAAATACATTCCTTTGAGTAGGCCACTCTATTATAACTTTGAACTTTCCATTATCTATTTTCATTCCATATTTAGACATAACAAACCCTAGATAAACTAGCTCTATTTATAGGAAACTACATTTCTTAAGATTGACTAGTACTCTTTCTTCTTGAAACTTACTTAGTACTATCCTAAAAGGTTCAAGGTGTTCTTATTTTTATTGGTTGTAAGTCAATATATCATTTAAATAGACAATAAAAAACTTATTGGTAAAGGCCTTGATTATTTCATTCATGAGTCTCATAAACGTGATTGGAGCATTGGTTAGTTCAAATGGCATAACTAACCATTCATAGAGTCCATCATTTGTCTTGAAGGTTGTCTTCCATTCATACCATTATCTAGAGAATTTGTTAGTTCAAATGTCATAACTAACCATTTATAGAGTCCATCATTTATCTTGAAGGTTGTCTTCTATTCATACCGTTCTTTAATTTTGATTTGATGGTATCCAATTTTTAAGTCTATCTTTGAAATACACTTATCACCACTCAAACAATCCATGAGGTCCTCAATTCTAGACAATAAAAACCTATACCTAATTGTGATCTTATATATGTCTCTTGAATCAATGCACATTCTCTATCCTCCATCATTATTTGGTGACAAAAATGTTGGGACATCATAAGGACTCAATCTCTCTCTAATCAACCCCTTATCTAATAATTCTTGTACCTATTTCTTGATTTCTTCATTCTCTCTTGGATTCATCCTATAGGCTACCTTGTTTGGTAGGCTATCTCCTAGAATAAGATCTATATGATGACTGATACTTCTCCTTGGAGGTAACTCATTAGGTAAATCATCTACAACTATATCCTCCATATTATGGATGGCTCATTATCCTTTATGAGGGCATGTCCTTTTCCCATACCCAAATCACCTTTTGATGTGGAGGCATATTTTGCATGAGCGTTATAGATATATCTCCCTTATACAAAGCCTAATACATTCATGTGTCTATTGATCATACATTACTTATATAAAAATAAGATTTACACTAAATATCCTTTGTACACCTAGTCACATTGTGGTTATCACACTTCATACATTTATTATTATACCCATTTTACCCTAATTTGGCTTTGCAACTCTAATAGGATATAAACTTGAAATGTAATTCAAATATTAAGATAAGGCATTCAATCATACATATGAATGTAAAATAATGAAACTAATTGTAATGATTAGACAAATGACATATGCTAAATATAGTAAGTACAACAAAGAGATGAATACTTAGCTTTTTAGTTTATTATCTAGTTGTGACTATATTATAGAAGTGGAAGTTATGATAAATTAGCTATGTATTCATTTAGTTTAGGAATTTTACTTATTTTTACATAGGGTGGGTTTCCTCATATTTGGGTTAATATCTTTATTTGATAGTGAGCTATGCTAGTCAGTAATGACCTATGAAAAAATGAATACTCTAATAATATGGTCACCTTTTCTTGTCTTTATATGCTCTATATATGTAATCTCAAACCTTGATGATGGGTGTAACTCTAAAAATTAGTCTTCTTCACCTTGAGACCTTAGGCATTCTTGTGAAAGGTAAACACTAATTTTTTTAGGAAAGTGTAGTCGGTTAAATTGACCCCAATCACCCCCATTTGAGGATCAAACATTGAATATGTATCTAATGTTTTGAGGGTGAAAATCAAGCCACACGTAGTTCTCTAACAAAATGTGATTGTGTAATTGTTCTCCTTCGATATATGTGTGTGTGTGTGTGTGTGTGTGGTGATTTTGATTTGATATTTGATAATGCTTACTTTGGCTTGGCTTTAGTGTGATTTAGAATTAGCTTGTGACTACTCCCAGTGACTATTTGTAATTTGATAAGAATAGGCCATATTTGATCAATGTGAGGTAGTGTATAAATGTGTATTAGATAAATGCCAAAGTCTCTTTTGAATGATACCTTGATTTATTTATATACAAGTCCAAATGGGTAATTTATCACACTGCATACATGCTAGGTAAATGGGTCAACCTTAAGGAAATGTTTGATTTAAAAAAAAGTTGTTAATGGGAGAGGGTTGATACCAAATCAATCGGGTCAATATAGATAGGTGATACTGACTAAATCTATCAGAACCAACTTGTGTACATGTAGACATAAATAAAGGTCTAGAGATGTCTATATAGGATATTAAACAAGTTTAAAACAAATAATGAGTTTTTTAGGTGTGTAATAATAAAATACAAGGGTGAATTGACAAGATAACATAAAAGTGTGAGAGAATGGTGGATTAGGACCTTGTTTATGTGCTCAATTCATGTGTGGTAAATGTGTGTTAATCTTGTCATTGTTAGGTACTACGTACCTGATTTTTGTATCTACAAATGCCCCCCTTTTATTCTAGTAATAAAACTAATAGAGCAAAAGGATAAAATGTACTTGAGTGTGTAAAACACACTTTGTATTTGGTATGAATCTCCCATTGTGTAGTTTACTCAATAGAAATACCTACAACTATATGTAGTCAATGTCCATAGACTAAAAATTTTAATCTAAAATTCTTTTTTTTTAATTTTAAAGAGCAAAGGTAAGAGTACACCTTTGTTTTGGTAAAACCATATGTTTAACCCTAAATTAGATAAAGGTGGATATCCTACCTTGGTGGTATAATAGGGTTAATATTATAAAAAATATAATGTAAAAGGGTGATAATCATATCTACAATAGGATAATTAAATGCTAAACTCAGATATAAGCATACACTAAATTTGTTATGTTGAGTATAGACTAAACATACAAAGTAAAATAGGCTATGTACGGAAATGATGAAAAAGTATTATACTTAGTTGTTTCTAATGTTAACATAATGTTGTATTTAGAACAAGTATAAAATAATCTAGTAGAATAATCTATAATAGTCATTAGCTTTTAGATCTAATGCTCTTGGAGCTATGGACACTAATGTCAGTCTGGGATGGTTATGTTAATACTACTATCTGGGTTAGACACAAGCATCTTATATGAAATACCTATTGAAAAAGGATGCAACCTCCTTGATACTTATAGGTTTGTATTTGCCTTCACTTTGGTGCATTCATATCTAGGTCATGGATTATCACTCATCATGAATTTGTAAAACCCTAGTTCTTCATCTTCATAGTGAACCTGGGGGAAAATGGTTAGTGGGCACATGATGTTGAGCTAACCCCAAATAACCCACTATTAGTGGGTGCTTCTTACATATCCAATACTCTATAAGAGGGACATAGACACATGTAATAATCCCTTACATACTGGATTGTGTGTAAATCATACAATATTATGCAAAGCAAGAATAACAGTGACCTAGATTGTAACTTGGAAAATCAAGCTCTTGGGCTACTCCTTTAGTAATTCAAACATGTAGATGTGTTATACCTATTAATGGTATGTAACTATGTAACCTTTATTAAATTGAATGCTTGATAGAGTGTTTTTGATAAGTTTATATAGTCTTTCTTGGTTTTTGATAGGTGAGGAATCAATGAGGGTTGATTTATATTTATATCAATCTATTTTGAATAATAAATCACATTAAATCACTTAGGATGACCATCAGGATATGATTCATTTATAAATTGGATGACTTTAGGGTATTAAACACTTATGTCAGCCTAGGACACTAACATCAACACTAGTGTTTATCCTAGACATTAGTGTCTAGGGAATAAGAAAGTGGGTACAAGCTCAGAACTTGGAGTGGAAGATAAGTACATTCTACACATTTTGGGAAGATATAAGGTTTGGGTCATCAACATAAGATTTGTTAGACTAAGAGATAAAGGCCAAGGGGCATAAGATAGAGTAGATGCAAGAATTGTAGAAATAGGAAAGGTCAATAACTAAGAAGAATAACCAATGTTTTAGCTTCCCAAATATACAAGACCAAAGTGCTATATAATCCATAAATATCATCTACATTTTCTCCCAATTTAATCTAGTAATGAAAAATCTAGTTTAAAGGAAAGGAATATGTACTTGGGTATGTATAACACACCTTGTCTTTGCGTGTGCCCAATTTGAGTGCTTTGCTAGTGACTGACTTACAACCAAGAGCATGTTGCAATATATAATCAATGTATATAATTTGGAATTGAAAGTACTTGAAATTGAAAGAGCAAGGTTTAGGAGTACACCTATGTATTGATGTAACCATTTTTCCTATTAGCAATTTGATTTGAAAAAGATGTATAATTATAAGGCTCTGAAACTAAGATTAGGACAAATATAGATAAATTTTGAAAATGCATATATCCAAGGATATATATATATATATATATATATATATATATATAGAGAGAGAGAGAGAGAGAGAGAGATGCCTCCAACCTTGGAGCCAAAGTGAGTTGCCACTTGACAGTTGATATTAGATCAATCATGCAACCCAATGATACTTATAACTTGGTGAGTCTGAGTGAACCAAGTCACCCACACTATCAAATTGGTGAGGCTAGATGATACTATCAATTCCAACCTAAAAACTTGGACCTCAACCATACCAAAAGGTGAAATAAATACTGTAGTAGATTGGTTTAATATAATTCATAAAAGTCCAACTAGTGGGTGGTGATAGTCCTTGAGAACGCTCTAAAATTTGAAATTGATTTAGGTTTTGTAACATTAGGCACACATTGCATAGCATATACACCCGAGATACTTTTCATGCATAAACTATGTATAAAAATGGTACCAATATATATAATTCTGCCACAACTATGAATTTGAATCATATAACTATGTGTTTTGGCTAATTTGGAAAATTGTGTAAGTGTTGATAAAATGCTTCTAAATCATGCCCTTGTAATATATGGAGAAAATATGAAAAATAATATAAATACCAATGTGGAAAACATGTTTTTAAAACATTCCCCCTCTATAATATGGAGATGATGATTGTTGAATAGATATAGAGAACATGCTTCCAAAACATGCCTCTATTGAATATGAAAATTGTGCTAAGTGTGGATAACATGCCTCTATAACACTCCCCCACTGAATCTAAAAACTGATATAAATATCATATACTAAATGGGTATGGATAACATGATTTCAGAGCATGCCCCCACAAAATTTGAAAACTTTGCCAAGTGTGGAGAACATGCCTCTATGACATGCCCCCCTTTGAGGTGAGGGAAGAATAAAAACTAGTAGCTACCTCACCTCAAAAGGATAAGACAATTGTATAATCTATGAATGAAACCATGTAGAATCAAAATGAATATGTCTAAGTAGATGTATCAAGGCCTAGAAGGGACACACCAATGTGTACCATCATTAGGATCAAAATTTAACCAATATTTAAGGATAATGTCAAGACCAGTGGAGGTTTGTTTTGGATAAATAGATTTTGAATCAATGGTTTGATAATTTAAGTATATGTGTATGAAAAAATAACCCCACCATAGGTTGGAGCTTCATTCTTGGAAATGTATTTTTCTTGATTATTTTCATCATTGACAACTTATGGGATATAAACTAGAAAAACATTACACATATTCTCTTGCTCGTTATAAAAATATGAATTTTGGTCATTCTGTAACATTACCATTTGGGATTATTCTTTCAAAATTTCTTGCTTTGGATCATTCTTTGGAATATTTGATATATCTTTTAGAGAATTAGGAACATTGTAAACTTGCACATCATGTAAAGTCTCATCCACCTTTAATGATGTATCATTTGAATCTTGAGGTAGATTTGGTAAAATATTTTCCTTTTGTTTTGGAGGATCTTTTGGTGCCCCTTTTTTTCATTTGACATCTTTGATTTGAGAGAATTTATATTTTGTGTTTTTCTTTTCAATGCAAAATAACAATTGGTATGGTGACCATGCATTCTATGATATGCATAGTAATATTTGGATTTTTGTATGGGATGCATAGGAGGTAATTTGATAACATTATTTCTAAGCATCTCCATTAGAATCTCACTTGACCTCTTGGTAGGTTTTTGTTCACTTGTAAAATCATTATCATTAGGTGACTTTGGTTTTGGCTTCCAATAGTGATTTTTATGAGGCACATAATTGGTATACAAAGATGCAAATAGATGGTTCATAGTAACATAATGTGGGTTTTTCATATTTTCAATATAGTTTTGTAACTCTTTTATTAACTTGAATTTACTAGTGATTTTATCTTTGAAGGCTTCACAAGCACAAACTCTAGGTATTTTAGGTTGATTTTCTTCATTTGAAACTATAGGATGGGCCAGCTTAACCCTCAAATAAATGATAGCCTGGACCTAGTTAGAGGGATGAGAGTTATCACCCTCCTTAGGATTAGGAAGAGAAAGAGGCTCCTTTTTATCCATTTGAAATGTGTGCTAAAAATTGAGACTAAAAATTACCAAGGAACAATCAACCATGATACAATAAGGACATAGAAATTTAAGACTATTCACTATTTTTTTTCAAAAATCAGAGAGATGTTTTTCTAGAAAACCAAGAAATGAGACAGACCAAAAAAAATAGGGAAACAAAAGTACATATACATCCTGTAGACCTAAATTTACTAAAAATAGTAAAATGCTAAATTTGAACAATATGTACAATATTTTATAAAACAGAGGATTTTGTCTATATAAACATAGTAATAAAAAAAATCTAAAGAATTTGTAATTTGAGCTATTATGAATCAAAAATTGGCCAAACAATGTAGAATGCTTCATAAGTAAAACCCTAGAATATTCCAAATAAAGAATCATTTTTTAATTAGGAATATTTTTTAGAAATATGAGAGAGGTTTTTAAATAAAATTTTATTTTTGATGAAACCCAAAAAATAATTTCAACATAAGTACACCATTTGCCTTGTATGGCAATATTTACTAAAAATAGTAAATTATAAAACTTGAAAAATTTGTATAAAATTTTGGTGAACAAAAAGAAGTTTTTGAATATATAAATCTGATTAGAAAATATCTTTGAGTAATTTTAAAGTTAATGTGTTTTGAGGTTGAAATGCACTAATCAAGGAAGAATCCAATTGTAAGCATATGTGCATGAAGCCCTTGTGACCAGAGGAGGGAAAAACACTAGGGTAAAGTTTTGGATCTAAAAATCCATCACACAAATTTGAAACCCTAGGAGGCTTAGAATCCTTAGATTAAATTTTTTTATTGTATTCAAATGGATTAGGTTTATGAAATATTTAACCCTAAATTGGATAAAGGTTGGTAACATACCTTGGAATTCTAATAGGGTTAAGAATATAGAAATGAAAATGCATAAGGGTCATAATCAGATCCACAACAAGCCAATTAAATACTAACCTTAGATATAAGCATATACTAAATTTATTATACTGAGTATAGGTTAAATGTAGAAAGTATAACTAGGATATGTATGAAAGTAACAAATAAGCAATATAATTAGCTGGTTTTGATGCTAACTTAATGTTGGATTTAGAACAAGTAGAAAACATGTTGAAAGAAGATTATAGAATAGTCATCAGATTATATATTTGACACTTCTATAACTTTAGACACTAACATCAGCCTATGATAGTTGTATTGATAATACTTTTTGGGTTCAATGTAAGCATCTTGTATGAAATACCTACTAAAAAAAGATGCAACCACTTGGATGCTTTTGGTTTATCTTCATCTTCACTCTAGTGCATTCAGATCTGGGTCATGGATTATCACTTCTCATGAATTTGTAAAACCCTTATTCTTCATCTTCATAATGACCTTGGAGAAAAATGGGTCAGTGGGCACATAGTGTCAATATGACCCCAAAAACCCCACTATTAGTTGGCACTACCTACATAGCCAATACTATAAAAGAAGGCCCCAGACTCATGTAGTAATCCATTACATGTTGATTTATGTGTGAATCATACAATATTGTGAAAAGAAAGTACAATAGTGACCAAACTTATAACTTGGAAAAATAGACTCTTCGATTGCTCCTTTAGTACTTCAAACTTGTATATGTGATGTACTTATGATTGGTATGGAAATATATTAGTTTTATTCAATTAAATACTTGATGAAGTGATTTTGATAAGTTTCCTTTGTATCTCTTGGTATTTTATAGGTGAAGAATGAATGAGGTTTGATATTGTATTTATATCAATCCCTTTAGAGTAATAACTTACATTAAAGTACTTAGGCCAACCATTAAGATTATTTGGCATCCTACTAAAAAGTAGTGGACAAAAATGTAGCGGTTAAGAATATAATGTGAAAACCATAGTGAGGATAAAACATATCAAAGAAAAACTATAGCAAGGAAAAAACATCGTGGGAATAAAATAAGTAAAGGATGCACTCACACAGAAGATGACACAACTCTCAACTAAAGGTCCAAACTCATGAAATCACATTTTTCTTTGTTATTTTTCTTGTAAATTTGGTGCATTACTTTTCCACCATGAAATGTTAACTACTATCACCCAAATGAACTAGACAATAAATAAACAATGTGATAATCACTAAAATACCCCAATTAAGCTCTTCATGACTTTTTTGTGACATTTCCAATACTTCTACATTTTTCCTCGCTATGTTTTGTCATCATGATGTTTTTGTCATACTACATCTTTTACTACTACATTTTTTACCATTACATTTTTGTCCACTATGTTATCATATAGAGTTGATAATTTCATTTGTAAATTGGATGAATTTAGGACACTACATAATTACATCAGGTTAGGACACTAATGTCAATGTTAGTGTCTATCCCAAATATTAGTGTCTAAGGAGCAAGATAGTGGGTACAAGCTCAAAACTTGCAAGAGTGGAAGATAAGTACATTTTAAGCATTCTAGGCAAGATAGAAGGCTTGGGTCATCAACATAAGATAGGTTAGACTAAGAGATATAGGCCAAGGGGCAAAATATAAAATAAATGCAAGACTTGTGGAAGTAAGAAAGGTCCAAAATTGAGAGGAATAACCAAAGTCTAAGTTTTCCAAGTTTACAAGACCAAGGTGCTATACAATCCATAAATATCATCTACACCATGTTTCCATTACAACTTGTTTGAGATAATGCTTCCTTGTTGAAGCATTTTAGAAACTTGTGCTTCCTTACTAAAGCACATGGAGATTTGGGGTGATTTTGGCCCTAATTTGTGTAACTAGGTTGGCTCTTGGGTTCAAAATAAAACATGTCCCAACCCTCATAAATGTGGGGATAAGTATGCATTTCAATAATCCAAATAACTATGTGGGTAAAGAGGGAAGCATTAGGCCAAGTTTTCTCAAATAATCTAAATCAACCACTAAAGATGGATTATAAACTCAATTTTATAGTTTCACTCAAGTTTGATCCATATAAATAAAAAATCATGTTCAAAAGGGAGTGAAAATTTTCCATGCCCCAATCATGAATGCAAGCTTTGATTTTATAATTTCACTTGAATTTTCTCATTGTAGAATAACAATAAATGACTGAAACATAATTAACAATATTCATGCCCCCACTATGACCATATATTTGATAAATGTGAAGTGGAATGAAAATAATATTCCATTCAAATGTAACTAATGTTAGTGCGTATGTGCTTGAACCATTATCATGCCCCATGAATCTGAAAAAGATGTATTTGTGCATGAACTAATATTATACCCCCTAAATGTGTACCAATACATATAAAATGTTATCAATTTATATGCTTAATTTGATAACCTATATCTCAAATGTATGAGTGTGGAAGCATATAATTCATGTTCATGTAAACTATGTGCATATGCCCATAAATATGACCCCAAGTGTGTATGAATTTATGCTCAATTCTATGTAAAGTGAGTGCATATGCATGGAACATAAACATGTAATTTATAATAATGTGAAGTGTGTATGAATTTATGCTCAATTCAATGTAAAATGAGTGTATATGTATGGAACATGCACCTGTAATTTATACTGATGTGAAAATATCTATCATGAAATTGAACCATCTCATATATGAACCATTCTAAATATGTGAAATTTGTACTCTAATATGATTTTATGTTGATGGAGGTGCATGTATCTATGACAAGCCTATTTTAATGCACCTATTTTTGGATGAGTGATGTATCATGTGAGATACTCATATCAAAAGAACAGTTAATTGTATCATGTCATGTATAAATATGACATCATGTAATATCATGTGATCATGTAGAAAATATGCCATCATATTAATGTATATGTCAATCAAGGAAAATATGTAACATATGTATTGTAGGGCATATAAATGTCATGTCTATATAGATTTATCAATGAAACACACAATAGTAGGATCACTAAATAATAATACATAGTAAAAATGCATGATATTGTAGATAATATTTATGCATGATATTGTAGATAATATTTATGGATTATATAACACCTTAGTCTTGTACACTTGGTAAAATCAAACCTTGGTTATTCCTCATAGTTTTGGACCTTTCCCACTTCTACAAGTCACACATCTACTCCATCTTATGCTTATTGTCCTACATATCTTAGTCCAACTAGTCTTATATTGATGATCCAAGATTTCTATCTTGCCCAAAATGCTTAAAATGCACTTATCTTCCATCTCTGCAAGTTCTGAACCTATACCTACTTTTCTACTCCCTGGATACTAATGTCTGGGATAGATACTAGCATCAACATTAGTGTCCTGACCTGATACAAGTGTCTTATGCCTTAAATTCATCTATTTTGTAGATGAAATGTATCCTAATGGTCAACTTAAGTACTTTTATGTGAGTTACTTATCCAAAGGGATTGATATAAATACAAAATCAACCTTCATTCATTCCTCACCTACAAGGCCTAACAAAGACCAATAGAGACCAAGGTAACTTATCAAAATCACTTTATCAAGCATCTAATTATAAAATCTTTCCTATTTCTATACTAGTAATAGGTACAACACATCTATAGGTCTGAAGTACTAAAGGAGTAGCCCAAGTGCCCAGTTTTCCAAGTTACAAGCTAGGTCACTATTGTGCTTACTTTCCACATATTGCATGATTAACACACAAGCCAACATGTAGGTGAGAACATGAGTCTAAGGTCCTATTTTAGATCATTGGATATGTAGATAGCTCCCATGATGATGGATTATTTGGGGTCAAATTGACACCATGTGCCCACTAACTCATTTTTCTCCAAGGTCATAATAAAGATGAAGAACTAGGGTTTTGCAAATTCATGAAGAGCGACAGTCCATGACCCAAATATGAATGTACAAAAGTGAAGGTGAAGATAAATATAGAAGCATTTAGGTGGTCACATCCTTTTTTAGTAGATATTCTATACAAGACACTTATGTCAAATCCATACATTAGAGTAGACACAACCATCCCATGATGATGCTAGTATCTGTGGCTCCAAAGATTGAATTTATAGAGTCAAACAATTATTCCAAAATCATCTTCTAGCCTACTTTCTACATGTTCTAGATCTATAACTACTATAACATTAGAAACAATTAAGTATATCACTTCTTTATCATTTTCATACATAACTTAGTTGTATTTTCTATATTTGGCCTATACTCAACATAATAAATTCAATGTATACTTATATCAAATTTTAGTATTTAGTTGGCCTACTGTAGATCTGATTATCACCCTTATGTACTTTTATTTATATATTCTAAACCCTTTTATACCACCAAATTAGGATAGCTCCATATCCAAATTTAGGGTTAAACATTTGGTGAACCCAATCTTTGAACTTTGTTTATGCTCAAGTATACCCTATGGCATGTTGATTACTTGCTTTGTCATAATATTTATTTACTTCATATCTTTTATCATTAATGATATTGATTACTTTGATGATTATGATTATTAAACTGTCTAAATTTCTATCATAAAAGGCTAAAAATTGATTACTCTTGTATTCTTCCAACTGCTAAAGTTTTTAACCTCAAATCCTTGAATGATGGTAATTTATATCCCTTTAACCAGGTCCATGCTCCCACCATTTCAAGAGATGAGTTGAGCCATATTAATGAAGATAAAGAACCTTTACCCATACTCTATACCCAACCATCATATAATTTTGGTCTTTGATATTTTCAAAAATATGGATATAGAGGCCAAGTATTGGGAAAACATGAGTAAGGTATAGTTCAACATATTATTATTAAAAATAATACATCTCAAAAAGGCTTAGAAATTTAATTTTTTTTAATGAGGCCCAAATAATAAAAGTTATATACGCATAATATTTTCAAAATTTATCAATTACTGATGCTCTCTCTTATAAGAACCCATCGAGTCTCAATCTCTCTACATGCATACCTTAATAGGTGCATCAGGAAAGGGGTGGGTAGACCATTGGTGCTTTGCATGATTATTGTCCCTATACTACCACTTATTATCATTCCAACCATCTCCTAAAAACATTCCTCTAAGCTTTGCCTCCTATTTTACACCCTCTAGTAAATTTCTCCCTTCATCAACCCTTCTCTAACCTAAAATCTTTTTTGATGGTTTATGATACACTATCAAACCCATTAACCCTGTACTCTAATTGACAAAACTCATTTAGGGTCAGGGGCTAACCTAAACTAGGACCTAATTTATTTTTATCAATAATGATATAGAGTCGATTGGGTTGACCCTGTTGGCTAAACTTTTGGAAAGGACTAAGGTTAGATTCAACTATGTAAAATTATTCATTTCATCATTTATTAGAAAGAGAAGAGAAAAAGAAGAGATATATTACATATTTGCTTATCCACCATTCTACTTGAGGAGCATAGCTTAGGGTTTCATACTTTATTTGGAGATATGGATCTTGTTTTATGGAGAAATATTTTAGATGTATTGATAGGTTGTGTAGCCTAGATCTAATTTATCCTTTTCATTCTTACATACCACAATAACCTCTTACAAAGCACCTTGGCCAAGGAAGAGATTGAGGATCGATGGGTTCATCTTAAAGGTAAGTATACCTAACTTTGTTCCTCCTTTGTAAGAATAGATAAATATGCATTTGTACTTCTCTCCCATGCATTAGGATTTTGTATACATTGACATAAGTATATGTCTTCTATGCATATTTATTTTTAATGTTTATTGCCCCCACTTTGTACCACAAGATTTGGTGAGCACTAAATTAGACTTTTACTTTGATTTTATCTTTTGTACATTTGTGAATATGAAAACAAGGGACTTATTGATGCATCTATGTGTATCACAGGTGCTCTTAGTCTTTAAAGAACACTTCTCATTTTAGAATTCTAAGAATTCATGGCATGAGTAGCATGTTTTGGTAATCTAGTTACCTATGGTGAAATAAAGGTAGAGCAAATTATCTATTCCACAAATTTATATTACTTGGTTGTTGGGAGCCACCATGGTCCTTATGAATTTTGAAGTATCTATACTGATCCTAGTGAATTACGATCAAATTTCCAAGCTAAAGGCTAATCTAAATGGATATTTGCATTGAGATCTAAACTAAAGTGATTTGGTTAAAAAGAAGCAATAGAGAGGGGTAGGGCAGAAAGAGAATGTGTGATTGTTGATCCTTAACTCAAACATCATGACAAATTTTTAATCATAACTGAACATGCATTTAACCAGTATATAATGCAGAATAACATAAGCTCAGATCTCACCATACACTAGACAAATTTCTAAGGATAATATGGAAGCATAAAAGTAATAACTGGATTTACTTTAAAGATTTGTTACCAAATTTAAATAACATTAGCCCATCTAAATACAGAACAAATGAAATGAAGCAAATTCAAGATAATTCAACTAATCTAGCACAATCAAAAATTAACAACCCAGTATCAAAGATGCAAGTTAAAAATCTATGAAACCATTCAAATTTAAGACATGGAACCAATTATTGAGAGGAAATACACATTAACAATTAACATAAGAAATTTGGACAATATTTACATAATTCCTTGATTGTATTAATTGCTCAAAGTATACAAATTTTGCTTAAAATTCTCTCTCCTTTTATAAAATGGCAGTACTACCTTTTATAGAAGGACAAGGTAGTATATCGATCAGTTACAAGATACAAAATTTACAAAAGATAAGGACAACTGCCCTTTTTTACCACTCTAGAATACATTTGTTTTTCTAAACTAAACTGACTTAGAGGCAAATATGCTAACAAACTAGCATATACTTTTACAAAAGAATATTCTTCTTTCAAAATTTTACAAAGATTTTATAAAATGGAATATTAGTTAGCTATTTGGTGGGCCCTACATTTGAGAACTTTATTGCTATTGCTGAAGGATTTTCATAGCCTTCTAGTGTTGTTCATTAACTAGCTCTAAGTCCACAACTGGTTTCAAGAGACACTCTTCCTATTTATCAGCAAGCTCATTCAATTCCATATCATTCTTGTCCATAGCTTCCTTGATGCTCTTGGCCTCAATTATCATTTCACCTACATTTAAGATCATGTCTAGGATCTTACTGTTGTTTACCCCAAACTGGCCTTAACTTTTACTTTTTTATTTTTCGAGTCACCAAAGTAGCCCTATGTTTGAATTCATCATCCTTGATGCTGCCTAGGACAATAGGTTGTGTAGGGTCTTTGAGCATTATCCCAAGGATATTTTCAATCCTTTCCATTATCTCTTCATCATCCTTCAAGAGTCTCTCTAGTTATTTTGACCAAGCACACAAACTCTAGACCTTGTCAACAATAATTCATAAAATTGCATTCAAGTGTCCCAAACTAATTATTTTGAAACCAAGAATCTGCTTTCTAACCTGAATGTTTATCAACACTATTATGATATCTTCTAAAGCTTGCCATTGGGTTATTATACCCTTAGCCACTATATTATGATGTGCCAACTCACTCTGCCTTAGTTTCATTGTCTTTAATGAAACAAACATGTCATAAAAAGATTCATCAAGCATTTTGATCATTGTCTCAGGCACTGATAAGACAACTTATGTCTCCAAATTCTCCTTTTCCTTCTCAAAAATATCTATTTTTTTCTTCATACCTCTGATGCCTACTTTGACCTAGGCTGAATGAGCCTCAACAAGGATTTTTACATCTTCCTCATGGATGGGGAGTTCACCAGGCTGCT
Organism: Torreya grandis; assembly: GCA_037957365.1. NCBI lineage: Eukaryota > Viridiplantae > Streptophyta > Pinopsida > Cupressales > Taxaceae > Torreya > Torreya grandis. The sequence goes on along the minus strand of JARHVA010001742.1, from coordinate 1,176,969 downwards.
ATCCTCTAATTGGAGTTAAGCCTGTAAATGGCTTAACCTTTTGAAACATGAACTCTTCAATCCCCACCCCATGGCCTTTCTAGTTTTTACTCTCTCCAATCTAGTTGTTTTTTGATTGAATTACATAGTAGTAATTAGTTCAGTGTACTTTAAAGGTTCAGGAGCCTCTATCTGGGTGCTTCTTGAAGCTCCTAGAGTCTCAAATTACTTGTTATTTGACCCTATAGTATCCACTATGATTCTCTATTCCTCCTTCATCAAAGCCCTTATCCATGTCTTGATATCATCATGTACATCAATGTTAAGCCTTCGTTAGGGGCCATGAGTGGTGCCAGGTGGGGATTTTATACATTTTTCCATAAATGAACCAATCAAGGATGATTGGTCCATGGATGGGGTATTCATCACTAAACAAGTTAACTTCACTCATGGGGTGAGTGAAAGTCAACTTTGGCTTCTTTGATCCAACTAGGACCATTGCCAATTTTGCCTTTCTCTTCTTCAATGGTACCACTAGGACTAGGTCTAGGGCAACTTCTTTCTCTTCTTCTTTCTTAGCCTCATCTATGTTGGGGATCAACCAATAAAATTGATTACTATATGAAAGCAATTAAATGCGGAATTAAACTAGATAGATAAGTAACTAGAAACAGAAATAGCAAAGAACAAGAGATACAAGAAACCACCCTGAAAACTTGTATGAAACTCTTTACAAAAGAAATTACAATTGAAGAAACTTCTTTTCTTCCACACCTCTCATAGATGTATAGATCTCTTCCTAGATCTCTTTCCCTCAAGAGTTCTCTCTCTCTCTCAATTACAACCAATTCAATCCTTGAATTGTCTTCTTACTATACAATACAATTCTCTTCTCCCAATAAGCTATGAAGATCTATCCTATATATAATATTAGGAAACATGAGCATGCAATTACAGCCATTAGATATGCCTCTTAATCAAGGGCTATAATCAGTTCTACTTAAATTAGAAATGCAGACTTACATCCAACACTTGATCTCATCATGCAAACATTCTGTTCTCGCATGAAAATAGATCTTAGATGCACAGGTGACCGGCGTCAGTCCCTACCAGTCTGCCTGTGACTGAAGTCAGATGATATACTACTGACGTCGACATCCTTCAGTCAATCCCTGACCATTAACGGTGACTGTGTGATTCCTGCAACTTTTGCATTCGCTCATTGGTGAAGCTTTTAGCTCCATACCTTAACAATCTCCCACTTGGAGATAAATAGCTGCACCAGTACCTGTACAGCAACATCTTCTAGCTCCTCCATCTTCAAACTCAATCATGAAGACCAACAAAAGTTGAATGAAGATTCAACTTCTCCTTTGTTACCAGCTTGGTTAACATATCAACAGGGTTCTTATCTGTATGGATCTTCTCTAGCTTCAACTCACCATCCTCCAATACTTGTCTAATGAAGTGGTACCTAAGCTGTATATGCTTGGTTCTTGAATGCAAGGCTGAATTCTTAGCCAAATGAATTGCACTCTGACTATCACTATATAGTCTGCAACTCTCTTGCTCCTTTTTAAGCTCTTCCATGAACCGTGTCATCCATATCATCTCTTTGCTAGCCTCTGTGACTACAATATATTCTGCTTCTGTAGTTGACAAGGCAACAACCTTCTACAACTTTGATATCCAGCTAACCGCCGTTCCACCAACAATGAAAACATATCCTGTGGTGCTCCTTCTACCATCCAAATCACCTGCCATATCTGAATCTACATAACCATGCAGAGAAGTGTTTGACCTGTCATAGCACAAATGCCTACTGCTGGTCCCTCTCAGATATCTAAAGATCCATTGAACTGCTTTTCAGTGTTCCTTCCCTGGATTGGCCATATACTTACTTACAACTCCCACTGCTTAGGCAATATCCAGTCTAGTACATACCATTGCATACATTAAGCTTCCTACTGTGGAAGCATATGGTACTTTCCTCATGTACTCTACCTCATCATGTGAATTAGGACACTATTCTTTACTCAACTTAAAGTGTCCAGCCAAAGGTGTGCTTACCAGTTTTACATCATGCATATTGAACCATTTCAACACCTTGTTCACATAATCCTCTTGAGACAAAATCAACCTGTGATTTTTCCTATCTCTCTTAATACTCATGCCAAGTATTTTCTTTGCTGCTCCCAAATCCTTCATGGCAAATATGTGAGCTAATTTCACCTTAAGCTCAGAGATATCCTGCATGTGTGATCCTGCAACCAACATATCATCTACATACAACAATAGAATAATATATCTACCATTATCCAATCTCTTAAAATACATACAATGGTTAGATTAACATCTACTATAGCCATGCTCAGTCATGAACCTGTCAAATCTCAAATACCACTGTCTAGGAGCTTGCTTGAGGCCATACAAGCTTTTCATCAATCTGCACACTAACTTCTCCTTACCTTTGACCTCATATCCTTTCGGCTGATCCATATATATTTCTTCATCCAAATCTCCATGAAAAAATGTTGTCTTAACATCAAGCTACTCAAGATGAAAATCCTCAATAGCAACTAAAGACAGTACAGTCCGTATAGAAGTCATTTTAACTACAGGAGAAAAAATCTCACCAAAATCAATACCTAGTTTTTGTGCAAATCCTTTCACTACCAACCTGCCCTTATATCTCATCTATCCATTCTCACTTTCCTTCAATTTGTAGATCCATCTATTCTTCAGTGTCTTCTTTCTTTATGGCAATTCAACCAAATCCCATGTTTGGTTTTTTCTCAAGGAATCAATCTCCTCATTCATGCCTAGCTCCCACTGATTCTTGGATTCCACCTGTATTGCTTCATTAAAACTCTCTAGTTCTCCACCATCAGTAAGAAATAAATAGAATAATGAAGGGGAATATTGAATTGGAGGTTTACTTACACTTTTTGACCTCTTGATGGGCATTTGAGACTCATTCTCAACACGCTATCAGCCTAAATTCTCTGACAGTGATCGACCTCGGTCACTTCTAGGCTCGTAACTGACTGACATCAATTTTGCCTGATCGACGTCGATCACTGTCTGACTGACATCGATTCCTGTACAGCTGACGTTGGCTCCTCCCTGATCGACGTTGATCTCTATGTTTTCTTGTCTGTGATTATTCTTTCTCGTGAGCTCATTTTGGACTGTCACCTCGTCCAATTCTCCATTGCTCTGCTCAGACTGATTCAGCTTCTTGAGCTAATCACTATACATCACTTTTTCATTGAAAATAACATCATGGCTCCTAATTATCTTGTTAGTTCCTAGATTCCAAAGCCTGAATCCAAAATCATTAGAGCCATAGCCAATAAATGTGCACCTCATAGACTTAGCATCCAGCTTCTTTCTATTTTCTTTATCAACATGCACAAAGGCTTCACAACCAAAAACTTTGAGAAATGAGAGATCTACCTTTTTACCTATCCACGCCTCTTCTGGAATCCCACCATTCAACACTGTAGAGGGTCCTTTGTTAATCAGGTAAACTACAGTGTCCACAGCTTCTACCCAAAACTCTAAGGGCAAATCAGCATGCAATCTCATACACCTTACACGCTCCATTATTGTTTTGTTCATCTTTTTAGCAACTCCATTTTGTTGAGGTGTCCTTGGAACCATCCTTTGCCTGCATATTCCATGCATATAACAATACCAGTTGAACTTGTAGCTACAAAACTCACCACCATTGTCAGATCTCAGGCACTTCAATCTCCTACTTGTTTCATTCTCAACCATAGCTTTCCAAATTTTAAACGTGTCAAAAACATTAGATTTCTTCTTTATACAATAGATCCATACCTTTCTTGTAGCATTATCTATAAAAGAAACATAGTACTATGATCCTCTAATAGAAGTAACCTGAGCCGGTCCCCACACGTCTGTGTGAACAAGCTCCAACTTGTACTTCTTCTTTGTTGACCCAGTCTTGAAAAAACTCACTCTCTTTTATTTCTCAAAAATACAGTGCTCACAAAATTCTAGATCTATGCTTTTCAAATCTGAAAGCTTACCTTTTGACTTAAGAATTGTCATTCCCTTCTCACTCATGTGGCCAAGCCTTTGGTGCCACAACTTTGCATCTATATCTGAAGTAGATAATACAGAAGGAGAATTATCAGTAATACAATTACATAAATAGAGAGTACCTACTCTCTTACCTCTGGCCATTACAAGTGCACCCTTAGAAACCTTCTTTGATTCAGCTGTGAGAGTTACTGTGTAACCCTCATCCCCCAACTTTCTTGTAGAAATCAGATTCCTCTTCAAGATGGGAACATGCATGACATCTCTCAACACCCATGTGTTGCCATTCTGCATTTTCAGCTGCACTTTTCCTTTTCCAACTATTTTTTAAGGCTCATCATCCCCTAGATAAACTATTCCAAAATCTCCATGGACATAGTCACTAAAATATTCTCTATTAGGGGTTGCATGGAAAGATGCACTAGAATCTAAAACCTAAGATTCTATATTATTATGCAAAGAGAATATAAGAGTATCTTGTGCAACAATACCTACCACTTTTGCCTCTTCTTTACCTTCATGCTGATTGTCCTCTTTTGGTTTTGACCAGCAATCTTTGTTTATCTGCCCTATCTTTCTACAATTCCAATAGGCTATCCTCCTACCATTTCTGGATTTAGATCTACCTCTTATCTTTGACTTAGACCTTGATCTCCCTTTCTTTCTCTTCTCTTTTTTCCTTCCCCTACTCTCAAAACTTAAAGCGTTCCCTGATGTTTCCTCTGTGCTTTTCTTGTGAATTTATTCATTCAAGATTACACTAACAACATCATCTACTTTTAAAATATTTTAAGTAGATGCGGTATTACTAACTTCCATTACCAAGCTATGCCAGCTCTCAGGTAAAGAGCATAAGATTAATAGAGCTTTAATTTCATCATCAAACACTATTTTGACTGAATTTAATTGATTTACAATTCCATGGAAATCATTCAGATGATTAGATACAGATCCACCTTCCTGCATTTGCAAATTAAATAACTGCTTCATAAGTTATACCTTATTTGAAGCTGAGGGTTTTTCATATAAATTTGCTAAAATAGACATTAACTCTACCGTTGACTTTGCCTGTGATAAATTAGATATCACAGTAGATGCTAGACTCAATCTTATAGATCCAAGAGCCTTTCTATCAAGAACTTCCTATTCTTCATCTTTCATGTCTATGGGCTTCTTTGAAACTCCACCTAATGGTAAGTATAGATCTTTTTGATACAGATAATCTTCTATTTGCATTCTCCATAATTGATAGTTCTTGACATTAAACTTCTCCATTCTAAGTTTACTTTCTTCTGCCATTGCTTCTCCCACTCAAATAGAAATCTCTGTGAGTAACCTGTAATCAATACAACTAACCAGATCTAAAACACCTTTTAGTCAGCCTGACTCTGACACCACTTGTTGGGGATCAACCAACAAAATTGATTACTATATGAAAGCAATTAAATGCGGAATTAAACCAGATATATAAGTAACTAGAAATAGAAATAGCAAAGAATAAGAGATACAAGAAACCACCTTGAAAACTTGTATTAAACTCTTTATATAAGGAATTACAATTAAAGAAACTTCTTTTCTTCCACACCTCTCACAGATGTACAGATCTCTTTCTAGATCTCTTTCCCTCAAGAGTTCTCTCTCTCTCTCAATTACAACCAATTCAATCCTTGAATTGTCTTCTTATTATACAATACAGTTCTCTTCTCCCAATAAGCTATGAAGATCTATCCTATATATAATATTAGGAAACATGAGCATGCAATTACAGCCATTATATATGCCTCGTAATCAAGGGCTCTAATCAGTTCTATTTAAATTAGAAACACAGACTTACAACCAACACTTGATCTCATCATGCAAACATTTTGTTCTCGCACGAAAATAGATCCTGGATGCACAGGTGACCGGCGTCAGTCCCTGCCAGTCTACCTGTGACTAACGTCAGCTGATATACTACCGATGTCAGCATCCTTCAGTCAATCCCTGACCGTCGACGGTGACTGTGTGATTCCTGTAACTTCTGCATTCGCTCATTGGTGAAGCTTTTAACTCCATACCTTAACAATCTATTTGGGCTTGTGCTTCTTTAACATGATCCTCCTCTTCATTAGATCCATATTCCTTAGCAAGAACCCTGAGGGCATCCTCCACTTTCTCATCAAGATCTAGGGAAATCATGTCTAGGTATTTAAATGGAGATGTTGGTCTTTGAGGTAGGGCCGAGGATGAGGGTCCCACATCAGGCCTCTCTTCCAGCTTCTCCTTATCAACAGCCTATGTAATATGTGATTGGGGATGTTTCCCTTCCATTTTTGGTTGCTCTTGAGGGGGATTTGAAGGTCCAGGTAGAAAATGGTATGGTAAAGGTCCCATTTTCTAGATGTCTCTAGGGGGATTTTGATCACTGGTCAATCCATGCTCAAGTATAATGTTATGCCCCTTGAGCCTAGATAATATTTCCTCAAAATTGTCTACTTTGATATATATGGTATCATGTATATCAAGTTGTTACACATACACTATCTTGGATAATTGCTTAGATTGTAGGTATGTGGAGACCGTGTCATTAGGGTCCCATAGCTTTAGCTCATCAAGTTGTAATTTGAAAGATTCCTTATGCTTGGCCATAATATTCACCTGATCCTAATTCTATAGCACATTTATGCTAATGGTCAAAGGAAAGGGATGGAGGAGGCCTTTCCTCTTGTCTTTGCACACTCTATTCACATGATTAAGAAGTTAGTATGCAATTTCTTGTTCTGCCAGCTTGATGGGAACATAGATAGGCAACCTGTAAGGTTGGATCAAAATCCCTTCAATTCTGATCACCATAAAATCTAGATACAACTAGATGTATCCCTTTAGCTCCACATATTTATTGATTAGAGGGATTACCTTGGGCATAAGGATCCTTGTGATGGCTTCTACCAAGGCTGGATACACATAGTCATAGATGAATTGGATGTTATGCCTATATTTAAATATGTGTAGCTTTGAATAGTGATGGGAGACTATGACTATGCCTTTAGGTGACCAATATATGATATAAGGGATCTTTGTGGAGGCTAAAAACATCTAATAGATAGGACATCATGAATAATTGGGTACTAGTCTTCTTATTGATAGCCATGAATTATCTCTCTAAATAGATGCTGATCATCTCTCCAATTGGGGGAGTGAGCTCCTTCTCTACCATGAAGTAGATATAAGATACCCAACTCTTATTGACATAAGTGATTGAAGGGGATCCTGATATTTTGTTCAATAAAGTCATGATTACCCTAACCCCCTCTCTAAATTGGGCAACTAGGATGTTGCCAGTAGGGTCTTGGATCACATGGTTCCCTTGGAGGAATCATGGCCTAAGGATAGTGTTTAAATCATTCTTTCCAGTCTATTCCTTGATGGTGGGAAAGTCTACTTGGGGTTTTAGAATATTTTACTAACTATCAAAAGCCAATGGGGAAATGAATACAACTCTCCTAAAGGTCCTTTCATGAATAATCTAACCTTGTTCAATTTTACAGTCCTTGAAAATGGGAGCAAGGATGTTAATATAGTGGATTACTTTTGGTTTGGCAGTAGCATGGTAAAGACTAGACATTTAGACTATAACTAGGTCTTAGTACCTTCTACTCATGGTCAAAATCTTCTATTCTTCCTTCATAATGGCCTGCATCTCTTCAATGGTCCAAAAGAGTTCAAACCAATTCTTGTTACCCATGTTCAATGTTGTAGTGTCTAGGTCTGTGTCCTTAAAGACCCTCCCTTCATTGTTTATAGACAAATACAACTCTATCTCATCCCTATATTGTTTCCTCCAACCTACCATGGCTTCCAAACTTGAAAATTAGTCACTACTATGTTATGAATGGTCTCCAGGTTAATTCTTTTATGCTCAAATTATAATTAGATTTTTTTAGCTTGACTGTGATCAATACAAGTTCAACTTAGGCTATTTTATGCAAGTTTGGGGCTCTCCTAAAGCTTTAATGGTGATGGATTATTTGGACTTCAGCTCATACCTACCTCATATTTGATTTTGACCTTTGCCTTTATCCATTTGTATTTTTGAGCACATAAGATCTTTTTTTTGTCATTTTATGCTTGCATGGTGCTTATTTTGTGTCTATCTATCAACTTTCATGGCATTTTTCATAAATACCTTCAAATAACTAGCCATTGTTATTTAAAAATTACCTTTTACTTTATACTATCGAATTACTACTCAAGGATCAACATGGGCTATTGATCATGATCTGAGGTCTCGCATGTTATTGGCCATTTTTGCATTGAGCCTTATGGTTGTGCCACTTGGCACCTTTTTGGGCTTTTTAAACTTTACATCCTACACCAGTCATATATTGAATGAGTGTTCACCACATATCAAGCCCACAGGCTCTTAGAGCTCTGTTGAATAGTCGTTGATGATCTTGCATCATTGGATCATCTAGTCCTGATGAAGTGTGAGCCATTGATCCTACAAGATACAAAAACTTTAATCAATGCATGGTTATATAAAGGACTTAGGCTAAAATATTGTAAGCTAAGTTTATTTCATGTCAATAAACATGTTATAGACTTAGGCTAAAATATTTTATGCTAAGTTTTAAAGCATAATATCAAATGACCCTTCGAATCATATAAAACATGCCATTTTATCTAAGTAAAAATGTTACATGAGCTTAAATTTGATGACCTTATAGACATTAATGATGGCCTCGTGGACATCAAATGATGTTCATGAGAATGTTAAATTTGAGCTCATGAAGTTTTTGTATTCCATAGATCTCAGACTCACTTTACTCCATTAGATCAAGAAGAGTGATGACACAAGAGCCATCTAATCAAGATTTGAGTGAGTGCATGCCATTGGTCTATTAAGCCTCAAATGTGGAAGTGCCATATGGTGGCTTTGTAGGGATCCCAAGATTTGAACTTGTTGACCCTAAGGAGGACCCACATGTCATTGATATCTATTCAAGTCCCTGAGATGATGACACTTGTCATCCTTGTGGGACTCCCTTTGGCCTTTGACATTTCAACATTATCTTCCCTTTATTTGATCATCATCTATACGAACACCTACTAGTCATTAATCATAATCCAAGATGCTTGCACAAGATTGGCTCCTTTGAATAATTAAAGTTGAAACCCTAAGTTTTAACCTAAGATCTTATTGTATTAAAAAATACAATGAGGCCTTACATAAAAACTTAGGCTTAAGCTTATGTTTAATAACGGGGCCAATTTAACCTTAGGTGATCTAGCACCGTCTAATCTTTGGTTGCACTAAAGCACATGCCATTGATCATTATTTTTGATCTCTCATCTCATTGGTCTAAAGGGTAAAGGATTTAGGATCTTTGGGCTTCCTTCACTCCATCTAATCAAGGGGGGCAATGGAGTGAGAGCTATTGGATCTATAAAAGGTAAAAGCGTCTAAGTTAGGACTCATAATAAAATAAGAAATTATGCTAAAGCATTAAGACTAAGGTCTCATTCGTTATTGATAAACATGAATGGGGTGTTAGAATTAAGAATTTAGGATAAATAGGTAACAAATGGGACCATGCTAAAAAAATTAAAAGGACCCTACCAATATGAAAGTTAGATTTGGATAAAAATAAAGGAAATAAAGGGGGAAATAATGAAAAGGGACTAAATATGAATTTAGGCTAGGGTTTGGTCATGTTGTAAAACACACTAATCCTTAGCATAAAATTAGGCTTAAGTTAGAATTCAAAATATTCCCACCAAATGTAATTTTGAACCAAGGACTTAAGCTAGGGCCTTTTGAAGGGCAGTCTTTAGGATATGAATCCATGCCTAAACTTTCACAAACCAAAGGCTAGTGAAAGCCTGAATAGAGTTAATTTGTGAGGATCCAAACATGATATTTTCATAAGGGATCCATGAAACCTACAACTTATCATATGAAGGGCAACTGTTAGAAACACTAGGTAACCTTAAAGTAAAATCATAAACCAGTAGGCCAACTTTATCAAAGTAGATGATCTTCAAATTCTAATAATGTTCAAAACATGCCTTGTTTTCAGTGTTAAGGTTCAAAGTATCTCAAGGGTACCTATTTTAAAAAAATGGTAGTATGTTGACCTCAATAAATGGCAACTTATAAGGGAAATATAGTAATATGTTAAACCTAGAGACTCTAGTTCAAACAAACAACTAGGTCATCATCCACTTCACTTGATCAATGCCATTATCTAGATCAATTTATGATTGAAACAAACCTTGCACATGAAAAATTGGGATCAATCATTAAGACATGGCCATGCTATGTGTGTGCTTTGATTACACTTACTATTTGCCATGGGATTATGGGGAAACTTCCAGGTTTCATGTATTCAATCACTAACAATGACTTGGAACATGTTTAGATATTCATGAAAAACCATGTTTCTAGTTCATGGAAGGTTTGGGCATTGCTCTTTTACCAACCAAATGTCTGTAGTCCTGATAGAGATGACTTTGGATCTTCTTAAGGCCTTGATCCATTACCAATTAGGCATTCATAGACTGGATGGAGATTACTAGGAACATCTATGCTTGAAAATATTTTGATTTTACATTAAATTCTTATTTTTGTATTTTTTAGATCTTTTATGCTTTTAGCAAGGTTAAGAACCAGGGTAGCTAGGTTTAAGAATTTGTTCAAGTGTTTGATCCTAAAAAAATCACCTATGGCTATAAACATTATCCAAGGCAAGGATGTTTGTTAAGTGAAAGCATGACTGTGCCTCAACAGATTAAGCTTTCATCCTATAAGTGAAAATATTCTTAAAACCAACTTTAGGTCAAGACAATGTTTAAGCTCTCATGGAATAACTAGCCTCTTCCATTAGTCTTTACCTATTTCTTCAATTCATAACATTAGGCTCACATTTCAAACCCATGGTCGGCATATGTATAAGCTTCATACCCACATTCTTGAACTTTGGAGTTTCAAGCAAACTAAATAAACTTTAAGTTGAGGGTTGTCCAAAAGGACTTACCGAAAGCAAGGAATAAGGTAACAAAAGAAAACACACAACAAAAGCAACAAAGTAGAAGGCAAAAGAGAATCAAACAAATATATACATGCTTATGTATAAATAAAGGTCAGGAAGGAAAAAACTAAAGGAAACTAATTAGCCTATTTACACAAAATCTAACCATCTTACTAATTTACTCCATAAAGACCTTAGGGGGAGTAACAAAGAAGTAATGCTTGAGGTACTGCCCATTGGTGGGTAGTGTGAACTCTTCTCCTTATAAGTCTTTGAGTCTAAAGGTGTTGTCTCCAAGTGTGTCTACAATCTAATAGGGGCCAATCCATAGAGGTGTGAACTTACCGTGCTTGCCTTTAGGCTTAGATGCTTTGTCCCAAAGGAGAACTAAATCCCCTTGATCTTTGATCTCTTATCAAACCACCTCTTTACCATGATCTAATTTCTACTAAAATTAACAAAAGCTTTTTCTTGTGCATCTTCCATTTGGATAATGTCAAGCAACCTTGAATTTGTAAATTCTTGATCTTCCTGCATATACTCTTATATAAACCTATAGGTTGGCAGCTTAAGTGTGATGGGGAAGATAGGTTCTTAGCCATATACCAGTAATAAAGAAGATGTTTTAAGAGCCTATTTGACTCTTGTTCTATCAACCCAAAGGTTATACTTGAGAAGCTTATGCCATGTTCTAAGTTTGTTTGCAACAAACTTCTTAATGGATTTCATCAAGTTCTTAGTTGTTGATTTAGATACTCCATTACCTTGAGGGTAATGGTTAGATGAGAAATTGAGGATGATATTGCTATCATATGCCCATTCTATCATCTTTATGGATATGAATCTTGACCCATTGTCACATAGCAAAGAGATAAGAGTTCTAAATCTGGTGCATATGTTTTATTCTAAGAAATTGATCACTTCTTTAGTCCTGCATTATTTGGTGGCTACAACTTCAATCCACCTTGTGTAATAATCTATGGTAGTCAAGATATACTTGTAACCTTATGATGAATTAGGGTTGATCATGCTTACAAAGTATAACCCCCATTAGGCAAAGGGTTTGTCAATTATGACTGTCTTTAAAGGCATCACTACCATTAGCTTTTTTGTGTTAAAGATTTAGCATGAATGACATTCTCTTAAATGCTTATGAGCACCTTTGAAGATGGTGGGACAATAGTAGCCAGCCTTGAGGATTTTGTGAGTTGTGGCTCTTCTTGATGGATTCCCACTTCCCAACTTCTCATGGAAAGTGCTCATTATTTCAGTGGATTCTTCCTTGGAGACACATCTTAGGTACATACCCTCAAAGTTTTTTCAGTACAAGATCCCATTCTTGATGAGGTAGTGAGTTGCCTTGAGCCTCAAAGCTCTTATCTACTCCCTGGTCAACCTTGTAAGATAAGTGCCATTAATTAGTTAATAAATGATGGAATCATACCACTCACTAACTTTGAAGTTTTGCTGATCAACTTGCATAATACTTAGATTAGGGCTGGTATTATCAATTATTTGGATCAAACCTTGGCACCTTACTAGTTTTGCAGTCTTTATTTCTATGTCATATTATTGGAGAATAAACATCCATTTACCCCTTCATTCTCTAAGTTCACACTGGCTTAACATTAAATTAGTGGCTTGATCTGGTAGAATAACATGCACCTTGTTCCTAAGAATGTAGTGCCTAAATTTCTTGACATATTTAACTAATGTAAAGGCTTCTTTATCAATCAAAGGATAGTTTAACTCAAAATTCTTCAAATTAGTACTCAAAAGGAATTGGATGGTCAAATCCTTATATTTTTTAAGTTAAAACAAAAATAATAGTATGATCAGAGGAGAAAGAGTAGAGACAAAAGTCCTTTGAAAAGTCAGGACTTATCAAGACTGGAGCTTGGTTGATTACACTTTTGATGTCCTTAAAGGCTTTCTTAGATTCCTCATTCCATGAGACCTTGGCATCCTTATTTAACATGTCATTCAATGGCTTGACAATCTCTACAAAGCCATAAATGAACTTTCTTACAAAGTTTATCTTACCAAAAAATGACTTCAATTCTTTATTACTATTAGGAGGCTCTATTTTGGATATATATTCCACTCTTTTAGGGTCTATGGAAATTCCATCCTTAGTGATGACATGGCCCAAAAATTTACCTTCAATAACACAAAAGATGCTTTTTTTAGGGTTAAGGGATATTCCATACCTTCTGCACCTTTCAAACACCTACTATAAATGTATGAATGGTCTTCCCTATTCTTAGAAAAAATTGTTAGATCATCCATTTAAATAATAATACACTTACCAATCATGACTTAGAAGGTATGGTCCATGGTCCCTTAAAAAGTGGCTCCTGCATTTATCAATTCAAAAGACATCCTCTTGTATACAAAGGTGCCCCACTTAGTGGTGAAAGTTGTCTTCATCCTATCTTCCTTCTCAACTAACACTTGGTTGTATCCTAAAAAACCATCAAGAAAAGACATCATGGATGAACCTGAAACAATTTGTATTACCTAGTTAAGAGAGGGAAGAGGATAATTATCTTTTTTTAGATGCTTTATTTAAATTTCTAAAGTCAATACATAGTTTGATCTCACCATTCTTCTTCCTAATTGGCACCAAACCAGCCACCCAAGTAGAATGCTTGATGGGAAACACAATTCTAGCATCTAGCAATCTCTTGACTTCCTTGAAAATCATGAGTTCTAGGATAGGGTTCACAGGCCTTTGTTTTTCCTAAAGGGTTTACAACTTTATTTAAGAGGTGTAGTATGGGTGATGGCTCTTGGATCAAAGATTTTCAATTTATCATAAGAATAAGCTATGGCATCTTTATACTTTGTTGATAGTTCTTTGGCTCTCTTATTTTTAGCACTAATGCAGGATTTTCCAATGTTAACCAGTTGAGGTTGATCTTGAGGCCCAAGATCAACAACATTGTAATTTTTCCCACTGACTTTGAGAACCTTTGAAGCCTTAGCTAGCTTATCTTGATCAAATAGTCTCTCCAAGGCAATCATCCCCTTAGGGATCTTATTGTCATTTAGTTGAATGACTTTGCCATCAAACCTGCCTTCACTAAAATCATTCTCATCAGCCTCATCAATGATTTGAGTTTTAAATGCTCCTGAACTAGTCATGAAGTTTAGAATTTTTTGGTCATCACTAAAGACTTATAGATGGTTCACATTGTTTGGAAATGAAGGGTAAGGCACAAGCTCAATACTAAAATTAGGTGAATCTTGATCTGGCATGAGATTAGTTGTAGTATATGCCAACTCATTAACAATTTTATTATCTTCCCTAGGGATAGAAACAATAGTTAAGGCATCAAAAGATTCCATAAGAAGTATGACAACTTGCATTGGTACTTGCTTCTCACTTGGTTCACTACTAGTTTTGAATCACAATAGACCAATAGTTCTTTGACCTTATTTTTAATGGCAAATTATAAGCCTAAAATGAGGGCCTCATACTTAGCAAGGTTATTCATACAAGGGAATTAGAGTCTATAGGCAACATGGTATTCCTTGCCAATGGGGTCAGTTAGAACAATGGCTATCCTAGATCCAACCTTACACCTAGCCCCATCAAAGTGTAACTTCTATAACCCATGCACAACATTAGAAGGTTTAAGATCATAAAATTTGGTAGTCTCTAGGGTGAAAAACCCTAAGTTTGAATCAATTATGTTAACCCTTTCATTGATAGCATTATAATTAGTGATCATATGTTTCATTCTTGGCTCTCTCTCAACTCTGATTTGGTTAGGAACTCCTTTCTAAGGTAGGTATGAACAATCAGTAGACATGTACCCATTTAAAGCCTTTATCCACTCTCTACTTAAAATTATTCCATATGCATCAAGGATATCCACTACTTGAATATCAATAAATTATTGGACCCTTGGCTCAAAAGCCAATTGCATGTGGACATTTAGCAATTATCTAACCACCTAAACCCTAGACTTATCCAATTAAGTGAAAACCCTATTAGACTTGATGGGGATCAAGCCAAGTTGCTTATAAACACCTGCAGGAATGATAGTGGTAGAGGCACCATAATTTAGCAAGTAGTTATGCAAGTTTTTGCCAAACATTTTAATTATGAGTAAGAAGGGTAGAGACTCTGTTTTGGATTTATACATGGTTACATTTGCATTATCAGTTTGGGATATCTTGCTATATTTATTGAAAAAGATTCTAGCAATAGATATTTTTGTTTTATGATTTGTGTTAATTCATACAAGGTAATATTAGCTTTGATTTTATTCATGTCCTATACAATGTTATAACCAGTCCTATTAGAAGTATTGGAAGAATCAACACTAGGTCTAAAAGTAATTCCCTTTGGAGGTTATGGATTATTGTCTGAAGTGGTATCTGGAGGGGTACCAAAGTTGTTTAGAGGAGTAGAAGTAATCAAAGTCTACCTATGTTTGTTATTTCTTAGAGGATATGTCTTCTTCAAGAACTGCTAGAAGGCATGAACCTATTCAGGAAAATCATCTAGCTCATTGTCCTCTTGGAAGGGGAAATCAAATGTTTCCACCATGAAGGTCTGATCAGTAGGCTTGGATCCAAAGGTACCTATGTCATTATTTTTGTTAGGAACTACTTCAAAAGTGTCTAACTCTTCTTAAAATGCCTCAAAATCCTTAAAAAATTCAATGCAATCAATCTCACCATACTTAGCAATACAATGGACTCTACAATAATTAGGAAAAGCAATGTCAATGAGATTAATATTCATAGTCCTTTTTTCAGAAGATGGTTCATTATTATTATTATTGTGGAATCTATCATTATTGAACCTATTATTGGGTCTATTGAATCTTTGAAAAGGGAAGTTACTACAAGAATTTTCCCCAGTATTACCAACCTATTTTTCAACTGAAGGAAGTCAGTGCTCAATTTTAGACCATTTTCAAAATGGAATCATTTTCACTTTTAGGGGTTTCTAAATTATGAACCTAGTTTTTATTAGTACCAATGGTTGGTACCAAGGCTATTTGATCAGTTGTATTAACCCATTATTGGTAGGGTGGTTCAGGAACCCAAAATTTTGGTTAGGAGTAACATGCTTTAGAGGTAATTGGTTCAGGTTTGGGAGCTTGTTAAGAGCAGACACATTCTAGTTATTATTAGGAAAGGCATTCAAAGTAGGCATGTGTGGATTGACATTGGGAATAAAATAGGCCATTTGACCTTGAGGTTGCATCTATTCATTAATGACCATAGCCTCAGTATAAGCTAAAGATAATGTGTTCATTAGATCTACAACTCTCTTGATGAACACTAAGGTGATAAGATCAAGAACATCTTTGTGTATTTATAAGGCTAAGGCCTGATCATGATTATAAAGGTTAATGGTTCTGCTTTACATCTTTTGAAACCTTGCATTGAAATATCTAATGGGTTCATTGGCATCTCTCCTCAGGGTGGTAAATTACTGGTACAGGATATAGAGGCTGATTATTTTGCCAAATTGGTTAATAAAGATGTTATTAAACTCATCCCAAGAAGTGATGCAATCATCAAGCAAGTTTAAGAACCATTTATATGTAGTATATTTTAATGTAAATGGGAAAAACCTACATGATACATCTTCATGAACTATATTTAACAATCTTAATGCAACCTTAAATGATTTAACATGTTCTTATGCTATTAAAATGCCACTAGGACTAAAAGTTGGTAAATAATTTTTAGGATTGAAAGTGAGGTCATGAATTTCAGCTTGTATGTTGATAAGAGAACTCCCTGACCAAGCCATACCTTGGTGAAGGTTTAATGTAGGAGTACCTTAAAGTGGTAAAGTTATCAAAGATTTTGAATGCCTGCATCTACCTTTGCCCCTTCTGGTCCTCTTATGGACTTCCAACTCAAGTAGGGCTTCTTTGGTTTTTAAATGTGATCTAGTTTGAATTCTTGGTAGTTCTAGTTTGAAGCTTTGAGATCCTATCTGAAATATAGTGTATCAAACTAATATTTATAAAGAATGAGGATCAAATTTGTACACTAAGCTAATCCTATAAAGATTTATATGAATAACAACAAAGGGCATCAAATTTTAAATAAGTGAGCTAAAAGATGTGTCTAATTACATAAATATGGTCTATATTTACAAGCCTAAGCTCAAATAAACCCAAATCTATGAAAGATATACCAATGTTTGATCAAAATAAGCTATTCTAACCTCAAATACTATGGATTTCAGATCTTAAGCTATTTTTACCATAATTAAGCATACAACCATAGAGATCTTTGATCTTTATCTAATGGAATCACAAAGATGGGTTAGAGACTAAAAAAATCATTGATCTTTACGCTTTTGAATAAATAATCTTGCAAAAGTGCAAAGATAACACCAATCTTAGATCAAAACATACTAAAACTAGCAAAGATTCACCAACTTCACAACCCTCCTTCTAGTGTTGGTGGAAGTTATTCCTGTTGATGCCTCTATGTGTATCACATGTTCTCCTAGTGTTTAAATAACACTTCTCATTTTAGAATTTTGAGAATTCATGGCATGAGTAGCAGGTTTTGGTAATCTAGTTACTTGTGGTGAAATAGAGGTAGAGTAAATTATTTTTTCCATAAATTTATATTACTTGGTGGTTGGAGCCACCGTGGTCCTTGTGAATTTTGAAGCATCTATACTAACCCTAGTGATTATGATCAAATTTATAAGCTAAAATCTAATATAAATGGATATTTACAATGAGATCTAAACTAAAGTGATTTGTTTAAAAAGAAACAACATAGAAGGATAGGGTAGAAAGAGAATGTGTGATTGATGATCCTCAACTCAAACATCATGACAAAGTTTTAATCACAACTGAACATGCATTTAACTAGTATATAATGCAAAATAACATAAGCTCATATCTCACCATACACTAGGAAAATTTCTAAGGATAATATGGAAGCATATAAGTAAGAACTAGATTTAATTTAAAGATTTGTTACCAAATTCAAATAACATTAACACATTTGAATACATAACAAATGAAACAAAGCAAATTTAATATCATTCAACTAATCTAGTAAAATCACAAATTAGCAACCCTATATCAAATATGCAAGTTTAGAATTCATGAAAATTGAGACAAAAGCCACATTAACAATTAACATAACAAAATTGGACAATCTTTATAGAATTCATTGATTATATTAATTGATCAAAGTATACAAATTTTGTTCAAAGTTCTCTCTCCATTTAAAAAATGGTAGTACTACCTTTTATAAAAGGATAAGACAATATACCAATCAGTTAAAATATACACAATGTACAAAAGATAAGGACAACTGCCCTTTTTTACAACTCTAGAATACATTTGCTTTTCCAAACTAAACTGACTTGGAGGCAAATATGCTAATAGACTAACATATGCCTTTACAAAAGAATATTATTCTTTCAAAATATTACAAAGCTTTTAAAAAATGGAATATTAATTAGTTGGTTGGTGGGACCTATGCTTGATAACTTTATTGATGTTGTTGAAGCATGTTCATAGCCTTCTAGGTTTGTTCATTAACTAGCTTTAAGTCCACAACTAGTTTCAAGAGACACTCCTCCTCTTTGTTAGTAAGTTCATTAAATTCCCTATCATTCCTAGCCATAACTTCCTTGATGCTCTTGGCCTCATTTATCCTTTCACTTTCATTGAAGGTCATGTCTAGGATCTTACTATTATCCACCCCAAACTGGCCTTGACTTTTACTTTTTATTTCCCAAGTCACCAAAGTATCCCTGTGTTTGAATTCATCATCCTTGATGATGCCTAGGACAATAGGCCATGTAGGGTATTTGAACATTGTCTAAAGTAGATTTTAAATCATTTCTATTATCTCCTCATCATCCTTTAGGAGTCTTCCTAGTTCCTGTGACCAAGCACACAAACTCTGGACCTTGTCAACAATAATTCCTAGAATTGCATTCAAGTGTCCCAAACTAATTGTTTTGAAACCAAGAATCTAATTTCCAACCTAAATGTTGATCAACCTTGTTATGATATCCTCTAAAGCTTGCCATTATATTATTAGACCCTTATCCATTGTATTATTATATGCCAATGCACTCTACCTCACCTTCATTGTCTTCAATGCATCAAACATGTCATAAAAGGATTCATCAAGGATTTTGATCATTACCTCAAGAACTGATAAGATAACTTATGTTTCCAAATTCTCCTTTTCCTTCTACAAATTAGTTATTATTTGCTTCACACCTATAATGCCTGCTTTGACCTGGGATGAATGAGCCTCAATAAAGCTTTCTATGTCTTCTTCATAGATGGGGAGTTCACCAGGATGTTGTCCCCCAACTAGAGTTAAGCTTGCAAATGGATCAACCTTTTGAAATGTGAACTCTTCAGTCCCCACCATGGCCTTTCTAGTTGTTAATCTCTATAATTATACTATCTCTAGATTGAATTCCACATTAGTAGTTGGTTTAATGTACTTTAGAGGTTCAAGAGCCTCTATCTTTGTACTACTTGAAGCTCTTGGAGTTTCCATTTGCTTGATATCTAGCCCTATAGTAGACATTATTCTTATCTCTTCCTCCTCCTTCATCAAATTCATTATCCATGACTTAATATCATCATGCACATCAATGTTAAAATTCTTGGTCAGGGCCCATGAGTGGTACCAGGTGGGGATTTTATGCATTTTTACATAGATGAACCAATCAAGGATGATTGGTCTTTGGATGGGGTATTCATCACTGAATAAGTTGACTTCACTCATGGGGTGAGTGAAAGTCAAGTTTGTCTTCTTTGATCTAATCGGGACCATTGCCAATTTTGCCTTTCTCTTCTTCAATGGTGCCATTAGGACTAGGTCCACGACGACTTCTTTCCCTTATTTTCTAGCCTCCTTTATTTGGGTTTATACTTATTCAACATGCTCCTTCTCTTCATCAAATCCATATGCCTCAATAAGAACCCTGAGGGAATCCTTCACTATCTCATCAGGCTCTAGGGCAATCACGTCTAGGTATTCAACTGGAGATGTTGGCCTTTGAGTTAGGGTTGAGGATGAGGGTCCCTCACCAATCCTCTCTTCTAGCTTTTCTTTGCTAGGACCCTATGTAATTTATGATTGGGGCTATTTCCCTTCCATTTGTGGTTGATATTGAGGGGGCCTTAAAGATCTAGGTATTAAATGGTACTGTAGAGGTCCCATTTTCTAGATGTCTCCAAGGGGATTCTGATCATTGGTCAATCTATGCTCAAATCTAATGTTATGCCCCTTAAGCCTAAATAATATTTCCTCAAAATTGTTTGCTTTGATATATATGGTGTTATAGAAACTAATTTGGTGCACATATATTGGCTTGGGTAATTTATTAGATTTCAAGTGTGTGGAGACCATGCTATTAGGGTCCCATAGCTTCAACTCATCAAGATACAATTTGAAAGATTCCCTATGTCTAGCCATAATATTGACCTGATCCTAATTTTGTAGCATAGTTATGCCAATGATCAAAGAAAAGGGATGGGGGAGGCCTTTCCTATTGTCTTTTCACACTCTATCCACACCATTAAGAAGTTGGTATGTAATTTCTTGTTTTGCCAACTTGATGGGAACATAAATAGGCAACCTGTAAGGTTGGATCAAAATCCCTTAAATTTTGATCACCATACAATCTAGATACAGCCAGATGTCTCCCATTAGCTCCATATATTTCTTGATTAGAGGGATTACCTTGGGCATAGGGATCCTGATGATGTCTTCTACCAAGGTTGGATACACATAGTCATAGATGAATTAGATGTTATGCCTATATTTGAATATGTGTAACTTTGAATAGTGATGAGAGACTATGAATCTGCCCTCAAGTGACCAATTTTTTATATAAGGGTTCTTAATGGAGGTTAAAAAAACATCCAATAGATAAGAAATCATGAAGAATTAGGTACTGGTCTTCTTCTTGATGGCCATTCATCATCACTCTAGATAGATGTTGAACATCTCTCCAATTGGGGGAGTGAGCTATTTCTCTACCATGAAGTAGATGTAGAACACCCAACTCTTATTTATATAAGTGGTTGAAGGGGCTCTTGATATTTTGTTCAAAAAATTCATGATTACCCTAACCCCCTCTCTAAATTGGGCAATTGGGATGTTACCAATAGGGTCTCAGATCACATGGTTCCCTTGGAGAAACCATGGCCTAAGGATGGTGTCTAAATCATTCTTGTCAGTCCATTCTTTGATTGAGGGCAAGTCTACTTAGGGATTTGTAATATTTTAATAACTCTCAAAGGCTAATATGGAAATGAATGCAATTCTCTTAAAGGTATTTTCATGAATAATCCAACTATATTTAATTCTATAATCCTTGAAAATGGGAGCAAGGATGTCAATATAGTGGATTACCTCTAGTTTGGCTACAACATGGTGGAGACTGGACATTTGGATTACAACTAGGTCATGGTACCTTCTACTCATGGTGGCAATCTTTTGTTCCTCCTTCGTGATGGCCTGCATCTCTTCAATGGTCTAAAAAAGTTTTGACCAGTTCCTATTACCTGTGTTTAATGCTATAGTATCCAGGTCTATGTCCTTGAAGACCCTCCCTTCATTATCTGTAGATAAATACAACTCTGTCTCATCCTTGTATTGTTGCCTCTGAGCTGCCATGGCTTCCAAACTTACAAATTACTCATTGTTGTGTTGTAAATGGTCTCTATGTTAATTCTTTCATGCTCAAATTGTAGTTGGACTCTTTTCAACTTGACTATGATCAATCCAAGTTTAATTTAGGGTATTTTATGCAAATTTAGGGCTCTCTTGAAGCTTTAATGAGGATGGATTATTTGGACTTCAGCTCATATGTGCCTTACATTTGATTTTGACCTTTGCCTTTATATGTTTGCATTTTTGAGCACAAAAGATCTTCATTTTTGTCATTTTGTGCTTGTGTGGCACTTATTTGGCATCTATCTATCAACTTTTGTGGAATTTTTCATAAATGGCTTCAAAGCACTAGCTATTTTTATTTAAAAATTGCCTTTTGCTTCATGCCATTGGATCATTGCTCAATGATCAATGCAAACCATTGATCATGATTTAGGATCTCGTATGTCATTGGCCATTTTTGCATCAAGCCTTGTGGTTGTGCTACTTGGCACCTTTGTGGGATTTCTAAGCTTTGAATGCTATACCAGTCATATATTGAATGAGCATCCACCATGTGTCGAGCCTGTGGGCTCTTAGAGCCTTGTTGAATAGTTGTCAGTGATCTCACACCATTGGATCATCTAGTTCTGATGAAGTGTGAGTTGTTGATCGTATAAGATGCATGAAAATTAATTAGTGCATGGTTTTAGAAAGGACTTAGGCTAAAATATTTTAAGCTAAGTTTATTTCATGTCAATAAACATGCCATAGACATACGCTAAAATATTTTATGCTAAGTTTTAAAGCATAATATCAAATGACCCCTTGAATGATATAAAATATACCTTTTGTCTAAGTAAAAATGTCAGATGAGCTTGAATTTGATGACCTCATGGATGTCAATGATGTCCTCACAAATGTCAAATTTAAGTTTGTGAAGTTTCTGTATTCTATAGATCTTAGACTCAATTCATTCTGTTTGATCAAGAGGAGCGATGATGTAAGAGCCAACTGATCAAGATTTGAGTGAGTATATGCCATTGGTCCATTAAGCCTCAAATGTGGGAGTGCCATGTGGTGGCTTTGTGGGGCTTCCAAGATTTGACCCTATTGACCCTAGGGAGGACCTACAGGTCATTGATCTCTGTCTGAGTCCCTGAGATGATGACACTTATCATCTTTATAGGACTCCTTTTAGCCTTTGACGTTTCAATGTTATCTTTGCTTTGTTTGATCATCATCTATATGAGTGCCCACTGGCCATTTATCATTATCTGGGATGCTTACATAGGATTGGTTCCTTGAAATAATTAAAGTCAAAACTCTAAGTTTTAACCTAAGGTCTTGTTGTATTAAAAAATAGAATGACGCCTTACATAAAAAACTTAGACTTAAGCTTATGTTTAATAATGGGACCCATTTAACCTTGGGTGATCTCACACCATCTGATCTTTGGTTCTGATGTTGATCTCGTATGTCATTAGTTTGAAAGGTAAAGGCTTTGGGATATTTGAGTTTCCTTTACTCCATTTAAACATTAATCCTTATTATCTTTAGGACAACGACTAGTATTTCATTATTAGGATGTTAATCATTGTTTGAATAACAAAGTGGTGTTAAATATGTTATGATGAATATATTCCATATATTTCAATTATATTTTGCTATATAATTTAGTATGTTTAGATTTGGTATGTTCATATTAAGTATGATACTAAGTTGCGAGTCTTTGACATACATACTAAAATAAGATCCCAAATCTAGGATACTAAATTATGATATTATGAGGATTTGGGGAGTTTATATAGTAGAATAATGTTAAACCATAATAAAATAGGATATCTACTGATGATGTGAATAAACATGTATAGGATATAAACAATATCCTATATATAGATGTTATATATTCTTAGATGAGGGATATTGGCAATATTGTTGTATATCCATAATATTAGTCTGAAAATGTGTTTATTCCTGACAATGTATAATCAATAGTAGATGTGGATACCAGTCATAACCTAGAATATATATCCATGAACTAGACTAATTGAATCATAACATAACAACCTATCAATTTAGTCTAGCCATGTGTGAGATACCTTGCTAATTATTTTAATTACATCCTCATGTACAAATATTATTGTATAGGATCTTGTTCATGTAATTCTAACACTGGTTGTTAATAAAGATCATGTTCATACAACATATAACTAAGATTACGAGATAATTGATTTTTGATCTTATTATGAATGGTTATTTATATTTGGGTAGATATACTCAAGAGCAATGGGCTATGATATTATGGGATGTCATAGAGAGCATTAGATTTGGAAACTACTCATAAGAATTAAAAAATGCAGTCTAATTGTATACTATATCTAGTTGGTATAAACTGTAATTATTATTCTTATTATTTATGTGTTAATTACTGTCATGGAGATTCATTTATACATTTGATGGACTAAATATATGATTTTTTATTATTCCTATGCTTAGCATGTTTTATTATTTATATAAGTTTGTAAATTGTATGAATATATTGGTTATAATTTGTTAATGAAATATCACATTGTTAATATTGAGTAAGTAGTGAAATGGACTTCACTAGCTTACTAGTATCACAATGCTAGATAAAGGTAATTTGATCAAGTGGTGTATTTGAAATTGACTGATCATAGAGATCATTAACTATTAAAAACTTTAGTCAAAGTAATGTTAGTGAGACATTGTCATTTCATATGTATGATTTACATGTTTATGTGATATCTTGTTAGAATGGATTCCTTTATGGTACACTACATGTTCTTTTTACAAATCATATATCGCATGGATACTATCTTGTCTCTCTGAATTTTTGCACCATCACTATCTACTCAGCCATGAAGGGAGGGCCATTCCCTGATGAAAAAAAGTGCATGGGATTAATGGTCTGTGGTTGATGTAGAAAAGTACTCAGATGATGCTCTCCCTCCCCACAATAGTACTTACTTGGAGATCACACTTGAGATTGCCATAGTTACTAGAGTTGGAGAAACTTATGCTTTTTAGAGACATGTATCTTATAAATGTACATTTTATTATATTTAGTTTTGAAATATTATCATGATGAGTCGTGATTACTTACTTATTGTACATTGATAGTAGTGGTTATATGTTTGTACCAGTCATGGCTAGATATTTGTAATTACTTTCTATAATTAGTTATGATGTGTTTCACATGATGATAGTCATCATTGATGGCTAAATTTCACATGTTTATTTTACAGTTATCATACTTATATTAATTTATATGGATCACTAATTAGATTATTGTGGGTAATTTAATGAAGGTATATATTTTTTTAAATTAAAAAAATTGTGTATTTTTTGGTAGATCTCAATGGGGATGTTACATATGGTATCAGAGCTGTAACTCAAACTCTAAGACCTAATGAGTCCACTAGAATTTTCATATCCTTCTATTTATAGAAAGGAGGATGGTGAAAGCTAGAGTGTTTGAAGAGGGTTTGTCAAATGTCAATGACAGTAACCCTTCATTTGATCCTAACTGATTTACCACTAAGAAAGCAATAAATTTGAATCAGATTCTCATAGCCATAAATGAGACCAAGGACTAGATTATAGCTTTGGAGTAGGTAGTTCATGGCTATGAAGAGGAAGAACATCAAGATGAACCTAAAGAGCATCCCACTAAGAAATAAAACCCTCAGGATACGAGAGCTTAGGTAGATATAGAGTTGGCTAGAGATATGAAAAAGGTGAATCCACCTAAGTTTGATGAAACTATTCTGAATGATGGAGTTGAAGCATGGTTGACTAAGATGGAGAAGTATTTCAAGATTCTAGACTACTTTGAGGTCACTAAAGTAGTATGGAGAGCATACCAATTGATTGATGAGGTAGCTACATGGTGTGAAAACAAGAGGTTGAAAATGAACCTTAACTCGATCACCACTACTTGGGAGCAGTATGTGACATTATTTAGGTCATGGTGGCTTCCACAACTTTATTTTGATTAGAAGCTTATAGATTTATAGAATCTAAAGTAGGTAGACTTATCAATGAATGAGTACTAGGAGTAGTTCACCAAACTTTTAAAGTATGTATCTCAGTACCAGGCAAATGAGAGGTTTAGGATTAGAAAGTTTATCATGGTATTAAAACTCTAGATTGATGGAGAGGTGGATGTTTATGGACCTTCTACCATGGACCAAGTATTTGAAAAGGTGATCAAACAAGAATAGAAGTTGAAGTCTCTTGCACATGTTAGGGACAAGTTCAAAAAAAAAATGGAAGCTCCAAGTCAACTTTCAAAAATAAAAGTTATAAATAGAATAGTGGAGATTCTAAGAACTAGTTCAAAAGTTAGAATGCCAAATTCAACTCTAGGTTAGGTAACAAAAAATTGGGTAATGGTTTCAAAGGTAGTTTAAAGGGAAACCAATAGGATGACATGAAAGGACCACTTGGAGGTTGTTTCATTTGTATATATGACCATTATGCTCATGAGTGTACTCAAGACAAGTCAAAGAATAAAGGTCTTATTCTTTAATAGAGCAGTTTCTAGTACCACATTCATGCAGCAGTTGATAATCAACAAGCTAAATTTAAATCATCATCCATAGAAATATTAGGTACTTTTTTTGAACATCTAATTTCCATTTTGATATATATAGGGGCTACAAAAAAATTTATGGATCCTAAAATTCTTAGTAATTAATTTAAGAGAGATAGAGTAATGGCAAATGCATGGTCAGTACAATATAGGAATGACTCAAAAGTCATGGTTGACAAGTATTTAGTTGAAAAAAAGATTATGATGCTTAAATTTATAACAATAGTAGATCTGTATGTAGCACCACTAGGGTCGAATGATGTGATCTTAGGAGTTAATTTACTTTAAAAACTTAAGGCTAAGGTTGACTGCTACCTAAAGAAGGTTAAATGTTTGGATGATTTTAGAAATCAGATATAAATTTAGGGTGAGAAAAGAGAGTTAAGGCTTAAGTAGATTTATACAATGCATCTCAAGAGGGCCCAAGGAAAATTATTCCAATCATTTATCATCAAGATAAATGAAATGTAAGAACTTAAGGAACCATCTCTCGAAGACTATCCATTCTTTAGAAATTTCACGATGTGTTTCCAGAAGAATTTCTAGGATTGACTCCTAGATGTGAGTTTGATTTCTCTATCGATATCATACTTGGATCAAAACCTTAGTCTAAGGTACCATATAGGATGAAAACCATTGATTTGGTTGACTTGAAGGCTCAACTATAGGATTTTTTTATCAAAGGGGTTGATCAGGCCAAGTGTGTCACCATGGGGTGCACCAGTTGTCTTTTTTGAGAAGAAAGATGGTACTCTTCGACTTTATATTAACAATATAATGTTAAATAAGGAAACTATCAAAAATAGGTATATGTTACCTTGTATAGATGATATTTTTTATCAAAAATGTGGAGCAATGGTGTTTTCTAAGATTGATCTTAGAGCAGGATACCATCAGTTGAGGATAAGGGATGAAGATATTCTAAAGACAACATTTTGAACTTGTTATGGGAACTATGAGTTCAAAGTAATACCATTTGGGTTGATAAATGCTTTGGTAGCATTCATGAATCTCATGAATAATGTATTCAGAGATTATTTAGATCACTTTGTTTTGGTTTTTCTTGATGACATTCTTATATACTCTTAGAATGAAGAGCACCTTCAACATCTAGAATCAGTTATATAATGATTGTGGAAGTACAAGTTGTATGGTAAGTTATCTATGTGTGCATTTTTCCAAGAGAGAGTGCAATATCTGAGACATATTATCTTTTTTGATAGTATCTTAGAAGATCTGACAAAGATAAGAGCCATTATGGAATGGCTGGCACCAAAAAATGTGCACGAGGTAAGAAGTTATATGGGTTTAGCAAGCTATTACAAGAAGTTCATTCCAAATTTTTTCAAGATAGCTAATCCAATTACTTCTTTGCAATGTAATAACCAAATTTTTATCTAGTGAAAAAAGTGTGAAGTAACTTTTTAGGAATTGAAAATAAGGCTTACTTTAGCATCGGTGTTAAGAGTTCCTAACCCCAATGGTCATTTTTTAGTGAACATAGATGCATCAAGGGATGGACTAGGAGTCTGTTGAGTTGTGGAGCTAAAAGCTTCACTGATGTGCAAAAGTGGAGGTTGTTGAGTTACACAATAACTGACATCAATCAGAACCTACCGACATCAGTCAGGGCTCGACCAGCATCTGCCAACATCAGTTATGCATCGACCGACATCGATCATCTCCAGACAAACAGGAACCGACATCAGTCACCTGTGCATTTCCAGAACTGTTCTAATTTTAGATGAACAGTTAGTTTGCATGTAAAGACTAATTTTAGTCTTGAGTCTGCATTTATAATTATTGTTTGGTTTGGGTTTTATTTAAGAGACCCATGGGGCTATATTGTAATGTAAGCAAGATCAATTAGATCTGTAGGGTGCAAGATCAAGAAGATCTACAAGGTGCAAGATCAAGAAGATTTGCGGAGAGAGTAGGCAACAACGGTTGAGTTGATTGTCACTTAGAGGTAGGAAACAACAACCATTGGGTTGATTGTCACTGGAGGGAACAACAACTCAGTATTGAGTTGATTGTGATTGTAATTGAGAGAGAGAGAACTCTTTGAGGGAGAATTACTGTACACCCAAGAGGTGTGGGAAGAGTGAGATTTCTTCATTGTATTTCCTTCTAGAAGAGTTTAATACAAGATTGTATTGTTTCTCATATCTCCTACTCTTTGCTATTTCTAATTTCTAGTTACTTATTACTTCTAGTTTAATTTTGTGTTTAGTTGCTTATACAAAAGTAATCAATTGTACTCTATGGGGAGGTCTTAACAATTGGTATCAGAGCTTGGGTCACTAACAAGTTGGTATTAAAGCTAGGATCCTAACAAGTGGTATCATAGCTTGGTTCACTAACAAGTTGGTATCAGAGCTATAGGATCCTAACAAGTGGTATCAGAGTGTGTTAGTGTTTGTTGATTACAGGTTCACTCTCAGGGGTTTTTGATTGAGTGAGAATAAAGCAATGGCAAAAAAAAGTAAACTAAGAATGGAGAAATTCAATGGCAAGAATTATCAATTATGGAGGATGCAGATAGAAGATTATCTATATCAAAAAGATCTGTACTTATCGTTGGGTGGGGTTTCAAGTAAGCTCACATATATGCAAGATGAAGAATGGAATGTTCTTGATAGAAAGGCTCTGGGATATATAAGGTTGAGCCTGGCATCGTCGGTGATTCCCAACTTATCACAGGCAAAGACAACGGTAGAGTTAATGGATACTTTGGCAAATTTATATGAAAAATCCTCAGCTTCGAATAAGGTATTTCTTATGAAGTAATTATTTAATTTGTAAATGCAGGAAGGTGGATCGGTATATAGTCATCTTAGTGATTTCTATGGATTAGCAAATCAGTTAATTTTAGTCAAAATAGTTTTTGATGATGAAATTAAGGCTCTCTTAATCTTATGCTCTTTACCTGAAAGTTGGGATAGCTTGGTATGGTAGTTAGTAATATTGTGTCTACTTCAAATATCTTGAAAGTTGATGATGTTGTTAGTGTAATCTTGAATGAAAAAATTCACAGAAAAAGCACAAGGAAAACATCAGGTAATGCTTTAGGTGTTGAAATTAGGGGATGGCAAAGAGAGAAGAGCAAGCAAGGGAGATCAAGGTCAAAGATGGGCAGTAGATCCAAATCTAGAAATAGAGTATAACCTGCTGGAATTGTGGAAAGAAAGGACATATAAAGAAAGATTGTTGGTTGAAATAAGATCAACATGAAGGTAATAAAGAAGTAAAAAATGCAGGTATTGTTCCATAGGATGCTCTTATATTTTCTTTAGATAATCAGGTAGAACCATGGGTTTTAGATTTTGGTGCTTCTTTCCATGCAACCTCAAATAGAGAATTTCCAATGATTATGTCCATGGAGACTTTGGAAAAATTTATTTAGGAGATGATGAGCCTTGTCAAATTATTGGCAAAGAAAAAGTGCAGCTAAAATTACAGAATGGCAACACATGGGTGTTGAAGGATGTCATGCATGTACCCATCTTGAAGAGATATCTAATTTCTATAGGAAATTTGAGTGATGAGGGTTGCACAGTAACTCTCACAGCTGAATCTTGAAAAGTTTCCAAGGGTGCACTTGTATTAGCTAGAGATAAGTAAGTAGGTACACTTTATATATCTACTTGTATTACTGATTCTCCTTCTATTTTATCTACTTCAGATGTAGATGCAAAGATGTGGCACTATAGGCTTGGTCACATGAGTGAGAAGGGAATGGATGTTCTTAAGTCAAAATGTAAGCTTTCAGATTTGATAGATCTAGATTTTTGTGAGCATTGTATTTTTAGGAAATAGAAGAAAGTGAGGTTTCTCACAACTGAGTCAACAAAGAAGAAGCACAAGTTAGAGCTTGTTCATGCAGACATGTGGGGACCAGCTTAAGGAGCTTCTATTGAAGGATCACAGTGTTATGTTTTTTTCATTGATGATGCTACAAGAAAGGTATGAGTTTATTGCATAAAGTGAAAATCTGATGTTTTTGACACATTTAATAAATGGAAAGCCTTGGTTTTCAATGAAAAGGTGATGTACAGTGATTAGCGCAAGAGGCTAAATAATTTTAAGCAGGGCAATGTTGATTTGGATGAGCTTATGTTCCAAAATGAGCTTGTAGGTAAAAATCATCACTCACAGGAAAACATAGACACTGACATTGGTTAGGCAGAGACCGACGTCGATTAGGCAGGAACTGACATCGGTCGAGTGGAGACTAAAGTCAGTGATGTCAGGCAAGTGGAAACTGACATCGGTCAGGTAAGAACCAATGTCAGTCAGGTAAGAACTGACGTCGATCAGGTTGGTCAGGAGGAACTGACATCAGTCAGGTGTAGACTAGGAGATGATTGGGATCGGTCACTGTTAGAATGAAATTTGGGTGGACAGCAAGCTGTGAATGAGTCTCAAACTCCCATGAGGAGGTCCAAAAGGGTAAGCCTCAAATTCATTATTCCCCTTCTTTATACTACTTGTTGCTCACTGATGGTGGAAAACTAGGAAGTTTTGAAAAGGCAATGTAGGTAGAATCTAGGAACCTGTGGGAGCATGGCATGAATGAGGAAATTGATTCCTTAGAAGAGAACTAAACGTGGGATTTGTTAGATTTGCCAACAAAAAAAAAGCACTAAAAATGAATAGATTTACAAGTTAAAGAAAGGAGAGAATGGACAAGTGAGACATAAGGCCAGGTTATATGGTCTTGAGTAGGCTCCAAGACAATGGTATTTGAGGTTTGATAGGTTTATGACAAAGCATGGCTTTAGTAAATGTCAATCTGACCATTGTGTTTATTTTACCAAGTTAGATAATGGTAGCTACATTATCTTGTTACTGTATGTAGTGTATATGCTTATTGTAGGTTCACACATGCAGGTAATTACTGAGCTAAAGGTAAAATTAGCTCAGACATTTGCCATGAAAGATTTAGGAGCAGCAATCCTTGGCATGATTATTTCTAGAGACAAGAAAAATCACAGGCTGATTTTGTCTCAAAATGATTATGTGAATAAGGTAGTGGAAAGGTTCAATTTGTAGGATGTAAAATCGGTAAGCACACCTATAGCTAGACAGTTCAAGTTAAGCACATAACAGTGTCCTAAATCACATGATGAGGTTGAGTACTTGGCATGTACTAGACCTGATATTGCCTAAGCAGTGGGAGTTGTCAGCAAGTTTATGGTCAATCCAAGAAAGAAGCATTGGAAAGTAGTTCAATAGATTCTCAAATATCTGAGAGGGACCAGCAGTAGGCATTTATGCTATGCAGGGTCAAACACTTCTCTACATGGGTATGTAGATTCAGATATGGTAGGTGACTTGAATGGTAGGAGAAGCACCATAGGATATGTGTTCACTAGTGGTGGAATGGTGGCTAGTTAGATTTCAAAGTTGTAGAAGGTTGTTGCAGTCACATAGGCTAGAAAGGAAATGATATGGATGACTCGGTTCATAGAAGAGTTGGGAAAGGAACAAGAGAGTTGTAGATTATACAGTGATAGTCAAAGTGCAATTCATTTGGCAAAGAATTTAGCCTTTCATTCAAGAACCAAACATATACAGCTTAGGTACCACTTCATTAGACAAGTAATGGAAGATGGACAGTTGAAGCTGGAATGGATCCATACAGAAAAGAACCCTGCTGATATGTTAACAAAGCCGATAACAAAGGAGAATTTGAATCTTCATTCAACCTTTGTTAGTCTTCAAGATTGAACTTGAAGATGGAGAAATAAGCCAGAAATAAATTAGAGGATGTTGCTGTACAGGTACAGGTACAGGTGCAGTTATTTATCTCCAAGTGGGAGATTATTGAGTTGTGGAGCTAAAAGCTTCAT
Source organism: Torreya grandis (assembly GCA_037957365.1). Classification (NCBI taxonomy): domain Eukaryota; kingdom Viridiplantae; phylum Streptophyta; class Pinopsida; order Cupressales; family Taxaceae; genus Torreya; species Torreya grandis. Next base: position 1,144,798 of record JARHVA010001742.1, on the reverse strand, counting down.
TGATATGCAAAAGTGGAGGTTGATGGGTTACACAGTAACTAACATTGGTCAGAATCTGCCAACATTAGTCAGGGCTCGATCGGCATCTACCGACATCGGTTATGCATTGACCGACATCGGTCATCTCTAGATAGACAGGAACCGACATCGGTCACCTGTGCATTTCCAGAATTGTTCTAATTTTAGATGAACAATTAGTTTTCATGTAAAGACTAATTTTAGTCTTGAGTCTATGTTTCTAATTATTATTTGGTTTGGGTTTTATTTAAGATACCCATGGGGCTGTATTGTAATGTAAGCAAGATCAATTAGATTTGCAGGGTGCAAGATCAAGAAGATCTGCAAGGTGTAAGATCAAGAAGATTTGCGGAGAGAGTAGGCAACAATGGTTGAGTTGATTGTCACTTGGAGGTAGGCAACAACAACCATTGGGTTGATTGTCACTGGAGAGAACAACAACTCGGTATTGAGTTGATTGTGATTGTAATTGAGAGAGAGAGAGAACTCTTGAGGGAGAATTACTGTACACCCAAGAGGTGTGGGAAGAGTGAGATTTCTTTATTGTATTTCCTTCTGAAAGAGTTTAATACAAGATTATATTGTTTCTCATATCTCCTATTCTTTGTTGTTTCTGATTTCTAGTTACTTATTACTTCTGGTTTAATTACGTGTTTAGTTGCTTATATAAAAGTAATCAATTATACTCTATGGGGAGGTCCTAACAGAGTCCTTATGCAGGATGGTATAATACTATCTTATGAATCAAGGAATTCAAAGCCTTATGAGGTAAACTATGCCCCTTGTGACCTAAAACTTGCAACAATTTTGCATGTTGTGAAGTTTAGCAGCGTTACTTGTTGGAAAATTATTTGAGTTCAAGATAGATAACTTGGGACTCAAGTACGTCTTCACCCAACCAAATTTGAATGCTCATAAAAAATTCTAGCTTAAGTTCTTGTTTGATTATGATTATGATTATGATATCAATTATATTAAATGCAAGGAAAATAGAGTAGTTGATGCCCTAAGTCATAGAAGGTACATATCAATTATGACTACTATCAAGAGTACTTTTAGGGATCTTTTGATTTAATTATTGCTAGGAGATGAATTCTATGATCAAGTTATAAAATAATTATCTAAGAATGCTCAGAGTACTAGGTATAAAGGATTCATATTAGAGAGTGATGGTCTTTTATGTTACAATGGAAGGATTTATGTGCCAAATTGAGAGAGTTTGAGGAGCATAATGCTAAAAGAACTACAAAATACCCCATAGTTAGGATATCCAAGAGTAAAAAAGCTCATGGTAGATCTTATACCACTATATTTCAAGAAGAGAATCAATAAATATGTAGTAGACTATGTGTCACATTGTCTGGAATGTTAGTGAGTGAAAGTTGTACATGTGCATTTGATTCGATTGTTATATCCACATGATATACCAGAATAGAAGTAGTAAGTGATCAGTATAGCTTTTGTCTAAGGTTTATTGATGTCATGAAATAGGTATGATATAATCTTGGTAGTAGTTGACAAACTAATCAACATGGCTCATTTTATACTAGGCAATTTGACAGATGATGCACCTACTCTTGAGAAGAGGTTTGTAAAGGAAGTATGTCAGTTACATGGATTTCTTGAGAAGATCATTTTAGATCATGATCTAAAGATGAATTTTATATTTTGAGTAACTCTAAATTCAACTCTAGGTACATAAATTTTTTTTTTACCACATATCACCCAAAGACTAATGATCAGACTGAGCAAGTTAATCAAGTGTTCGAGGATTTTATTCTTATGTATTTCATGGATAAACAATACAAGTGGGAAGATTATCTTTCATGCATTAAGTTTGTAGACAATAACTCATACCAGTTAACTTTAAAGATGGCACCATTTAAGGTATTACATGGAAGGTGTAAGACACCAATCAATTGGGAGAGGTTGGAGAACAGGGTAGTCTTTAGACCTGAGATGCATTCAAAAATGGAAGAACAATTAAGATTAATTAGGTAGATATTGGTCAATGCCAAGGATAGGAAAAAAAGTTATGCTAATCTAAAGAGGAAAAATAGGCAATTTTTTATAGGTGATAAAGTGTTCTTGTGGATTAATCTACAGAAGAGCCCGATTAAATTTGAGAAGTCAGTGAAACTATCACCAAGATATGTCAAACCCTTCAAGGTGTTAGAATTGGTCAATATTGTAGTGTATTTTTTAGGTTGTGGAGCTAAAAGCTTCACTAATGCAAACATGGAGGTTGTTGAAGTGTCATATTAACTGACATCGATCAGAGGTAGACCAGAAGCTACCGACATCAGTCAGGGATCGACCGACATCAGTCATCTCTAGACAGACAGTGACTGACGTTGGTCACCTGTGTGTGCGTGCATGTTTGCATTCATTTCTAGAATTAGACTTGGTCTATTCTAGGAGGTCTGAGTGTTTGCATGCGAAGACTAATTTAAGTCTTGAGTCTGTGTTTCTAATTATTATTTGTATGGGATCTATTTAATAGACCATGGGCATGTATTGTAATCAAGGACAAGGAAGAGATCCTTCCAATTGGAAGATCAGTTGATCTGCAGGTTGTGCAAGATCAAGGGAGATCTACATGGTAAGTAAGATTAGTTGATTTGCAGGTTGTGCAAGATCAAAGGAGATTTATTTGGAGTACTCTGAGTACTTGGTGGACAGGCGGTATTGTTACTGACTGGTGGAGGGAACAACTCAGTTATTGAGTTGTGGTTGTAATTGGTGGAGAGAAAGAACTCTTGAGGGAGAATTACTGTACACCCAAGAGGTGTGGGAAGCCTCAGAGGTGTGGGAAGAGTGTGGAATCTTCATTGTATTTCCTTCTGAAAGAGTATTAATACAAGATTGTATTGTCTCTCATATTCTGTGTTGTTTCTGATTTCTAGTTACTTATTACTTTTGGTTTAATTTCGTGTTTAGTTGCTTATACAAAGGTAATTATATGTACTCTTAAGGAGTAAGATCCTGACAATTGGTATCAGAGTAGGTTCATCTGAGCTTGGTTTAGAGCTTGGGTCACTAACACCTTGGTTTCAGAGTGTGTTAAGTGTTTGTTGATTACAGGTCACTCACAGGGGTTTCTGTTTGAGTGGGAGTATAGCAATGGTAGAAGAAAGTAAGCTAAGAATAGAGAAATTCAATGGCAAGAATTATCAATTATGGAGGATGCAGATAGAAGATTATCTGTATCAAAAAGATCTGTACTTACCGTTGGGTGGGGTTGCATGTAAGCCCACATGTATGCTAGATGAAGAATGGAAGGTTCTTGATCGGAAGGCTCTGGGATCTATAAGGTTGAGCCTAGCATCGTCTGTGATTTCCAACTTATCACAGGTAAAGACAACGGTAGAGTTAATGGAATCTTTGGAAAATTTATATGAAAAACCCTCAACTTTGAATAAGGTATTTCTTATGAAGCAATTATTTAATTTGCAAATGCAGGAAGGTGGATCGGTACATAGTCATCTTAGTGATTTCCATGGTTTGGTAAACCAGTTATATTTAGTCAACATAGTTTTTTATGATGAAATTAAGACACTCTTAATCTTATGCTCTTTACCTAAAAGTTGGGATAGTTTGGTAATGGCAGTTAGTAATATTGCGTCTGCTTCAAATATCTTGAAAGTTGATGATGTTGTTAGTGTAATCTTGAATGAAGAAATTCGTAGGAAAAAGGGGAATCATTAGGTAATGCTTTAAGTGTTGAAAGCAGGGGAAGGCAAAGAGAGAAGAGTAAGCAAGGGAAATCAAAGAAAAACAAGAGATCCAAATCCAGAAATGGTAGTGTAACCTGCTGGAACTGTGAAAAAAAAGGGCATATAAAGAAAGATTGTTGGTTGGTAGAAGATCAACATGAAGGAAATGAATAAGCAAAAGATGCAGGTATTGTTACACAGGATGCTCTTGTATGTTCCTTGAATAAATTAGAATCTTGAGTTTTAGATTATAGTGCCCCTTTTCATGCAACCCCAAATAGAGAATGTTTTCATGATTATGTCTATGGAGACTTTGGAAAAGTTTGTTTAGGGGATGGTAAGCCTTGTCAAATTGTTGGCAAAGGGAAAGTGCAGTTGATATTACAGACGGGCAACACATGGGTGTTGAAGGATGTCATGCATATCCCAGTCCTGAAGAGGAGTCTAATTTCTATAGGAAAGTTGGGTGATGAGGGTTGCACAATAACTCTCACAGTAGAATCTTGGAAAGTTTCCAAGGGTGCACTTGTATTAGCAAGAAGTAAGAAAGTAGGTACACTTTATCTATCTACTTGTATTACTAATTCTCCTTATGTTTTATCTACTTCAGCTGTAGATGCAAAGATGTGGCACTGTAGGCTTGGTCACATGAGTAAGAAGGGAATGGATGTTCTTGAGTCAAAAGGTATGCTTTCAAATTTGAAAAGCATAGATCAAGATTTCTGTAAGCAACAAAAGAAAGTGAGATTTCTTGAAACTGGGTTAACAAAGAAGAAGCATAAGTTGGAGCTTGTTCACATAGACGTGTGGGGACCAGCTCAGGGAGCTTTTATTGGAGGATCACAGTATTGCATAAAGAGGAAATCTGATGTTTTTGACAAGAATAGGAAAGCCTTGGTTTTCAAGGAGAAGATGATGGATAGAGATCAACTCAAGGGGCTGAATAATTTTGAGCAGGGCAATTTGGACAAAGTTATGATTTAAAGTGATATCACAGGTAAAAATCATCACTCACAAGAAAACATAATTATCGATGTCAGTCAGGTGAGAACCGACATCAATCAGGTAGGTACTGATGTCAGTCATGTGTAGACTAGAGTCGGTGGTGTCAGGCAGGCTTGTTACCGACATCAGTCAGGGAACTGACGTTGGTGACCAAGTGGACACCGACATCGGTCATAGAACTGGTGTCAGTGATCAGGTGGACACCAATGTTGGTCAAGGAACTAACATCGGCAGTCAGGTCAGTCGCATGGAACTGACATCAATCGAGTGCAGACTAGGAGGTGACTGAGATCAGTCACTGTCAGAATGGATTTTGGGTAGACAGCAAGCTATCAAGGAGTCTCAAATGCCCATATGGAGGACTGAAAGGGTAAGTAAGCCTCAAATTCATTATTCCCCTTCTTTACACTACTTATTGTTCACTGATGGTCAAGAACTAGGAAGTTTTGAAGAGGCAATGCAAGTAGAATCTAGGAAACAGTGGGAGCATGGCATGAATCAGGAATGTGATTCCTTGGAGAAGAACTAAATGAGAGATTTGGTAGAGTTGCCATCCAGAAAGAAAGCACTGAAAGATGAATGGATTCTCAAGTTAAAGAAAGGAGAGAATGGATATGTGAGACAGAAGGCTAGGTTATATGGTCTTGATCAGGCTACAGGACAATAGTGTTTAAGGTTTGATAGGTGTATGACAAAGCATGGATTTAGTCAATGTCAATGTGACCATTGTGTTTACTTTACCAGGTTAGCTAATATTAGCTACATTATCTTGTTACTGTATGTAGTGTATATGCTTGTTGCAGAGTCACACATGTAGAAAATTACTGAGCTAAAGGTAAATTTAGTTCAGAGGTGTGCCATGAAGGATTTGGAAGCAGCAAAGAAATTCTTTGGCATGAGTATTTCTAGAGACAGGGAAGATCATAGGTTGATTTTGTCTCCAGATGATTGTGTGAATAAGGTAGTAGAGAGGTTCAAGATGCAGGATGCAAAACCGGTTAGCACACCTATGGATGGACAGTTCATAGAATAGTGTCCCAAATCACATGATGAGGTTGAGTACATGTGTACTAGACCTGAGATTGCCCAAGCAGTGGGAGTTGTCAGCAAGTTTGTAGCCAATCTAAGAAAGAAGCATTGGAAAGCAGTTCAGTGGATTCTCAAGTATTTAAGAGGGACCAACAATAGGTATACATATTATGCAGGGTCAAGCACTTCTCTACATGGGTATGTAGATTTGGATATGGCAGGTGACTTGGATGATAGTAGTGCCACAAGACATGTGTTCACTGTTGGTGGATTGGCGGTTAGCTAGATTTCAGATATGTAGAAGGTTGTTGTGGTCACGGTGACTAGCAAGGATGTGAACCCTGTAGGTATGTTAACAAAGCTAGGAACAAAGGAGAAGTTGAATCTTCATTCAACTTTTGTTGGTCTTCAAGACTAAACTTGAAGAGGGATACAAGCCAAGAAACAAATTAGAGGATGTTGATGTACAGGTACAGGTGCAGTTGTTTATCTCCAAGTGGGAGATTGTTAGGTTGTGGAGCTAAAAGCTTTACTGATGCAAACATGGAGGTCGCTAAAGTGTCATAATAACTGACGTCGGTCAGGGAAACCGATGTCGGTCAGAGGTAGACCGAAAGCTACCGACATCGGTTAGGGATCGGTCGATGTCAGTCATCTCTAGACAGATAGTGACCGACGTCGGTCACCTGTGTGTGTGTGCATGTTTGCATGTGTTTCTAGAATTAGACTTGGTCTATTCTAGGAGGTCCGAGTGTTTGCATGTGAAGACTCATTTAAGTCTTGAGTCTGTGTTTCTTATTATTGTTTGTATGTGATCTATTTAATAGACCCATGGGCATGTATTGTAATCAAGGACAAGGAAGAGATCCTTCCAATTGTAAGATCAGTTGATCTGCAGGTTGTGCAAGATCAAGAGAGATCTACATGGTAAATAAGATCAGTTGATTTGTAGATTGTGCAAGATCAAAGGAGATCTACTTGGAGTACTTTGAGTACTTGGTGGACTAGCAGTATTATTACTGACTGGTGGAGGGAACAACTCAGTTATTGAGTTGTCGTTGTAATTAGTGGAGAGAAAGAACTCTTGAGGGAGAATTATTGTACGCCTAAGAAGTGTGGGAAGCCTCAGAGGTGTGGGAAGAGTGTGGCATCTTCATTGTATTTCCTTCTGGAAGAGTATTAATACAAGATTGTATTGTCTCTCATATTCTATGTTGTTTTTGATTTCTAGTTACTTATTACTTCTGGTTTAATTCCATATTTAGTTGTTTATACAAAGGTAATCATATGTACTCTTGAGGAGTAGGATCCTGACAGTATAGCCTTGTATTTCCATCAACCTTAGCTCTATTACATAATGCTTTCCATGTTTCTTATCTTAAAAATTATATAGTTGATCCTACACATGTATTGGATTGGAATGCTCTATAGGTTATAGATCCCAGGTGGTCATGGTAGAACCAATCATAGTAATTGACACTTTTAAAATTTGTTTGTGTAATAGATAAATGTCACAGTGCAAGGTCTTTTGGGACCAATACTCTGAATATAGTACTACTTGGGAGGACTATGATGAGTTTTACAAGAATTTTCTATATTTATTTACTTGATTTGATACTTATTACTATGTTATTTTGTATTGAGTATTGTTTTTAATTCAAAACTTATGTTTGAATAAGAGTCATCTAGGATGATGATTCTTTGCTAAGCAAACTTACTAGATTATCCATGGATATTTATAGTTATCAATTTGATTCATTTATTATTTTCCTAAGCTATGAGTTATATGTTGTTATGGGATAGTTGAATATTACTTTGGTTACATGATTATATTTCTATGAGTTAGTTTTAGTGTATATTTTTACATTATGATCATGATGAGTTATTATTTCAGTTGTATTTTATGATGCACATATGTTATGGTGTTATGGACTAGCTACTTACTTGTGATTTTGAGGCAAGAGAGACTCATCCCTCAAAGCATGATGGAGGGAGAGCATCATTGGAGAGGGTGATGTAGATGGAGATGATGGAAGATGATAGAGAAAATAGATAGAAACCTGCACACACCACATTAGCTAGTACATGTTAGATGCATTATGGAATGGTTAGCATAGTGTGTTTTGATGTTGGTTTCATTTAGATGGTTATTTACACATGGTTTGATAGCTTAATTTAATGGTTATATGGAACTCATCTTGTGTGATTGTATTTATGACCATTAATGTTTTTTAAGATATTTGTGTAATTAGAGTAAATTCAAATTTATTGATTAATGAATTAATAATTAAGTCATTATGATATTAGAGGTGTTAATTTAATTAGTAAATATGTGAATTTTTTAATTAGAAATAAATTAAATAAAATATAATAATTAATATTTAGGAGAAAAATTAAAAAAGGAAGAAATTCTTAAATTAAATAAAAAGGATCTGCTTTAAGGCTAAGCACCATACCCTTAAGGAAAAAGAGAAAAATCTTTAAAAAAATAAAAAGGAAAAATTGATTTAGTGGTTTAGGATAAAAATAGGGAAAAAAAAAAGAGAAGAAAAAAAATAGAGCTATATTCATGTAAGAAAATAAAGATTTAGAAGGGGGGTGCAATTCTAAAAAAGAGAGGGACAAAGTGTGGAAATGAAAAAGGAGGAGAGAAGAAGAAAGACCAAGAAGTGTGTGGAAGGGAATAATAGAGCAGATTTCCATGTTGGTTATGCAATTAATTTTTGTGTACTCATGTCAAATATTATGAAAATTTGGTAATAATGCAGTGAATTACAATATGTAAAACCTTAGAATTATATACAGTGACCTGTATAAAACTATACATATATTGATTTGCAATCAAAGATTATTGATTAACAAATTGTACAAGTACATATACATGAAACTATTTGAATACATATTGAGCTAAATTTATATATATATATACACACACACACACAGATACAGTGAGTTAAATTAATGTATATACAACAAGTCATATTAAAATCATATGGTGTATTCTAGCACGAATTCCTTTATATCAGACTATATATATGTGTGTGTGTGTGTGTGTGTGTGTGAGAGAGAGAGAGAGAGTGAATATTCATTAATCTCAAAAGGACTTGCGACTTACATATGTCAAAGCAAAAATTGATTTAGGGATAAAAAGATAAGTATTTGAATTTGTATAGCTGATTACCTCATATAAAATGGACTGTGTATGTAACCTAGGTGAATTATGCATATATCCTAGATAAACTAAGTATATAACCTAAGTGAACTATGTATATATCCTAGGCAAACTCTATATATAACCAAGGTAAATTATGTATATATCTTAGGTGAATGGTGTATGTGTCTTAGGTGAATTATGCATCGACAATGAATTAATTGATATATACAGTGACTTAATTTGTACACACAGACAACCTAATAGTTATATTATAGTGCATTGATGAGTGTATATACAGTTGAATAGATGGAATAGATAAACATAACAAATTTCTAAACTATACATCAATGTATATATAGTAAAAGACATATATGTAGTGATTTTCTATAAATTATACACAACATTAAGTTACCTAAAACATAGTTAGTGATTTTAATAGATAATAGTGGTGTTATCTTATACAGAATGTATTTATGAAATTACATAGTGTTATTATATTAAAATAGATTCATATATCCATAAAAGGATATCAGATTGCTTATATACATAGGTGGTTCCTTTGTGTTAATTTCTAAAATGCTTATAGCCATCCAAAATATATCTTAAAGTGTGTGTGTGTGTGTGTGTATTATATTAAAATAAAAAATATAATTCATAAGAAAAGATTTACTAAGCATATACATAAATATAGGTCTATATTTATATAATTTTTCTAATATACAAATAATATTTATAATCCAAAGGTTGCATAGGCCTATATATGTATATGTGATGTGAGATATCATGTTAAGCGGTCAAATATACATATGCAATAAATTTATGTTTTCCTCCTTCACCATACTAAGCTATACATATTTACAGTTTGGACTCAAGATATTTTAAGGATGTACACCTATATATGTCTTAAATATTAATCCTTGTTAGCTTTAGGACGATGACTAATATTTCATTATTAGTATGCTAATCATTATTTGAATAACTAAGTGGTGTTAAATATGTTATGATGAATATATTCCATATATTTCAATTATATTCTGTTATATAATTTAGTATGTTTGGATTTAGTATGTTTATATTAATTATGATATTGAGTTGTGGGTTTTCGACATACATACTAAAATAGGATCCCAAATTTAGAATACTAAATTATGATATTATGAGGATTTGGGGAGTTTATATAGTAGAATAATGCTAAACCATAACAAAATAGGATATCTATTTATGATGTGAATATATGTGTATAAGATATAAGGAATGTTCTATATATAGATGTAGTATATTCTTAGATGAGGGATATCAACAATATTATCGTATATCCATAATATTAGTCTGATAATGTGATTTATGCATGATAATGTAGAATCAATAGTAGATGTGGATACCAGTCATAACCTAGAATAGATATCCATGAACTAGACTAATTGAATCATAACATAACAACTTACCAATTTAGTTTGGCCATGTGGAAGATACCTTGATAATTAGGTTAATTACATCCTCATGTACAAATATTATTGTAGAGAATTTTACTCATGTAATTTTGACACTAGTTGTTAATAAATATCATGTTTATACAACATATAACTAATATTATGAGACAACTGATTTTTGACCTTATTATGACTAGTTGTTTATTTTTGGGTAGTTGTGCTCAAGAACAATGGGCTCTGATATTATGGGATGCCATATAGAGCATTAGATTTATAAACTACTCATAGGAATTAGAAAATTACAGTCTAATTGTATACTATATCTGGTTGGTATAAATTGTAATTATTATTCTTATTATCTATGTGTTAAATAATGTTATGGAGATTCATTCATATGTTTGACGAACTTAATGTATGTTTTTTTATTATTCATATGCTTAGCATGTTTTATGATTTTTATTAGGATGTAATCTGTATGAATCTATTGGTTATACTTTGTTAACCAAATCTCACATTGTTAATATTGAGTAAGTAGTGAGATGGATTTCACTAGCTTACTAGTATCATAATCTCAAATGAAGGTAATCCGATCAAGTGGTGTGTTTGAAATTAACTGATCATAGAGATCATTAACTATTGAAAACTTTGGCCAAAGTAATGTTAGTGATGCATTGTCATTTCATGTGTATTATTTATATGTTTGTGCTATATCTTGTTAGAATGGGTTTTTTTATGGTACACTACATGTTTTTTTACAAATCATACAGCACATGGGTACTAGCTAGTCTCTCTGGATTCCCACACCATCACTATATACTCATCTATGAATGGAGGGCCCATTCCTTGATATAGAAATATATGAGGGATCGATGTTCCATGGTTAGTGTGGAAAAGTGCTCAGATGATGATCTCCCTCCCCACATCAGTGCTTACTTGGAGATGACACTTGAGATTACCATGGATACTAGGGGAAACTTATGTTCCATGGAGCCATGTATATTATATATGTACATTGTAATGTATTTATTTTTGAAACATTATCATGATGAGCTATAATTACTTATTTTAAATTAATAGTAGTGGATGCATTCTTGTACCATCCATGTTTGGATATTTGTAATTACTTTCTATAATCAATTATGATGGGTTTCACATGATGATAGTGATCAGTGATGGATAAATGTCACATGCTTATTTTATAGTTATCATACTTATAGTATTTTATATGGATCACTAATTATATTCTCATGGGGTAATCTAATGAAGGTATATGTTATTTTAAATTAAAAAAATCATGTGTTTCTAGGTAGATCCTAGTGGGGATGTTACATGTTAGTTCTACTCCGCGTGATCCATCTATTGATCATTTGGCTTTGCATATTGAGTATGGTGCATGCAATGTTAGATACACCATCCAGGATGAACAATACCCATATTTAAAGTTGCTTTAGACTATCTAACATAATATTGGAATGAAGGAAGTGGCCAAGATGGTTATTATGGGAAATTACTAATCTGATATAGAGATTTCTAAAGTGTTTGAACTGTTAAAAGAATATCAAGATGTCTTCCCATAGAATTACACTGAAATGAAAGGAGGGCATTCTTCATAAGGTAAGATACACATCAAGTTGGTAAAGGGTTTTTGACCTATCAAAATGAGGCCTTATTTTATGAATCCCAACTTGTGCACTCAAGTCAAGGAAGAGATTGATAACATGTTACATGTAACAATCATTAATCCTATAGACGAGTCTGAATAGGTGAGCCCCATGGTCATTAGTATCAAGAAGGATGGTTACATTTAGGTCTGTGTATATTATTAGGTACTCAACACTACTTGCATAATTGACCCATTTTGTATGCCTTTCACTAAGGAGATTCTAGAGGGAGTTGTTGGGTGTGAGATATATACTTTCATTAATGTCTTCTATGGATATCATCAAGTCTAGATCATGGAAGATGATAAACTGAACACCACATTTATAACTAAGTGGGGTTTTTTTATTATAATGTGATGCCCTTTAGATTGAAAATGCTCATGTGATGTTTTCATGGATTATAATGAGATTTTCAAGGACTTTATTCATAAAGTCTTTCAAGTTTACCTAGATGATTTGACTGTCTATGGTTTAGTGTAGGACCACTACTCAAATCTTTGACTTATGCTTGAACACTGTCAGAACCTTTAGATTTATTTGAATCTAAAGAAATATGTGTTTGATACCCCCTTGGAAGTTTGTATGGTCATATTATTTGTTGTGATGGAATTTTAATGGATCTGGCCAAGATTATATGCACCTTCCTAGGCCAAAAGGGATATCATAGGAAGTTCATTCGAGGGTATGCTAAGATCATTGTGCCACTAAAGGAATTACTGAAACAAAAAGGTCAGTTTACCTAAACTAATGCTCACTAGCAGGCATTCATTGCACTCAAGGATAAGCTCATTACTACCCCTATTCTCTAGTTTCTAGACTTGATGAAGCCTTTTCACATGCATGTCAATGCTTTAGGCATGGCAGTATGCATTATCCTTGCTTAACCTAGTAAGGGAAACCTTGACCATCCTATCTATTTTTCTAGTAAGAAGCTCACTCTAGTTGAACAAAACTACATGACTATAGAACATGAAGCTTTGTCCATGATTTATGCAATCTAAAAGTTTCATCAATACTTGTGAGTGACTCTATTCATTTATATTTATAGACCATGAAGTGTTGAAGTACCTAGTAAATAATCCAATATTACATGGATGTATTTTTTATTCGATTGTGATTTTTTAGGAGTTCTAGTTCTTAGTTATGGTGAAACCCAGTAAGGCCAATTTCGGCATGGATCATTTATCATGCATTGAATATAGTGAATCGGTGTATGTTATTGAAGATGATTTGCCTGATATGAAACTTTCCCAAGTCATGCACGTACCTAAAGAGTTATAAAATATCACAAAAATTTTGAATATGGATTCAGCACCAACCCACCTCAACACTCAATAAAAGTAGCTAGTTATTTATGCAACTCCCTTCCAGATCATTGGGTTGACCTTTATAAGCTTGGGCAAGATGAAGTGTTACACAATTACATCATGAAATATGAGCACATTTAGGCTCTTCATGAGGTTCATGAGGGTGTCTCCAAAGGACACTATGCTAGTGATTTTATAATGTGGAACATCCTTTTGGCTAGCTTATGGTGGATTACCATGTTCAAAGATGCTAAATCCTACACATGTTAGTGTGATATCTACTAGCACATGGGTAATTCATATAAAATAGATGTTATGCCCCTTCAATCTATCTTGGCACATGAACCCTTTGAAAAGTGGGCTATTGATTTTTTTATCCCCATCAATGGAACATGGAAGTATACCAATGTGCACTATGTTATTATTACTACTAATTACTTTACTCATTGGGTTGAACCAACCAAGGATTGTACCACTACCATCACTACTAGGTTTCTCTGGGAGAATATAATTACACAGTATGGATGTCCATTAAGTTTGACTAGTGATTAAGGAACTCATTTCCTTAACGTGACCGTTTGCATCCTCTTGGTTGAATTCATGATCACACACCACAAGATTACACCTTACTATCTTCAAACCAATAGTATAGATGAGGCCTTCAATAAGATCTTGGGTAATACCTTAACTAAGATTTGTAATATTAGATGCACTAACTGGGATGATCATGTTTCTACAGTTTATGGGTGTATCAGACCACATACAAATAATTGAACAAGACACACCTTTTAATCTTATGTTTGGTAATGAATCCATTCTCCCAATTAAATTCCTTATCCCTTCTCTTCAAATTATGTGCATTGGTCATTTAGATGACAAAGAGTCCTTGAAAGTACACTTAGATGCTCTGCTTTAGCTGGATGAAATCTAGTTTCTCATGCATTGGAGTCAAGGAATGGATAAGTGAAAATAAAAGGCCTGACATGATCATCATTTGAAGAACAAGACTTTTTATCCATGCATGTAAGTTTTGGTATATGATTCCAAGTTTTCATGCCACTCGAGAAAGGTTCACATCCATTGAGATGGCTTGTTCATTATTCATAGTATTCACCCCACTAGTGCATGAAAATTAAAGTGATTAGATGGCCAATTTGTTCCCAGCCATTTTAATGGTACTTGGTTACAAACCTACTATTCTAAGTATTGTATTCACTATTTAGTTAATAATACATATGCCATTATGCTAGTATAGGATTTTGGTTTTCAATAAAGCATGGCATTGGTTGCACACCCTTGAGTAGTTTAGGGTCAACACTTTGTTCTTTGTATTTGTATTTCTTTATAATATCATGGAGGACCATGGATAAATTTTAGTGTGTAGTAATAAGGGTAGACAAAGAAAAACCTATATAGTACTAAGGAAATGGTCAATGGGAATGCACACTAGGAAACGGGTGTGTAAGTGGAATTGGATAATGACAAATGGATATGCAAGATGTGGTGTGTAACCACTAAGCTAAATCAAGGTAAAGTAGTGAGGTTCCCACCTTTGAAATGGAAATTTTTGAAATTCTTTACAATTATCATGCACTTCGGGAAAAATACAAAATGGGATATATGTATTTAATAGTGGGAAAGTAGTTATAATGGCAAGTATACCAAGTATGAATTGTGGAAATACCATTAAATCATTAATTACATGAAGTGCTGGAAGAGGTAGTGGTGAAGTAAATGTTAATTACCCCCTCAAGTCTATAAAAGGTTAAACACATATCATTTTACATTTTACTATTATCAAATTCATTAATCTTATAGAGCCAAAGGAATGCTATCGAGTTGTTAAAAGATCATTATTAAAATTCTAATGAGTGTAAATCATAAAGTAGTTTTTTGGGATAAACTATGTATAATTTTTATTATTTCTCAAAGTTTCAAATCCACATTATGTGATCTTTCCTCAAGAGAAAATAAAACTTGAATGAAGAACAGCATGACCTTGTACCCCATAAAAGATGTAGAAAAATGACAGTTATGAAAAGTTTCCCAAAAAGAATTAGCCACTGCAAAAAGTTTTCAAAATTAAAAAAGGCAAGAAGTTATAAGGATCATAAAGAATAGTAGACCTGGCATTCCTTAAGAATTTTATGGATCATAAAAATTTTCCATCTTAGGTTTGTAGTAAACATTCCTTACGGACTTTATAACTGCTTTCCTTTTTTAATTTTGAAAAAAAATTGCAAGGGCTAATTTTTTTTGGAAAACTTTTCATAACTGTCACTTTTGTACATCTTTTATGGGGTGCAAGGTCATGTTGTTCTTCATTCAAGTTTTATTTTCTCCTAAATAAGGATCACATGATGTGGATCTAAAACATTGAGAAATAATAAAAATTTCACACTGTTTATCCCAAAAAACTACTTTACTATCCGTATGGACTGTGAAATCACAAAATCTTTGATATGCACCCTATATGGGGGGATATATATTCAAAGGCTAAGCTTTGGGTTAAATTTGAAAAAATAAAAGTAGACCTGGCATTCCTTAAGCATTGTAGGGATCATAAAATTTTCCCATCCTAGGTTCGTATTAAACATTCTTTACGGACCTTATAGTTGCTTGCCTTTTTTAATTTTGAAAACTTTTTTCAACGGCTAATTCTTCTTGAGAAAATTTTTGTAATTGTCATTTTTCTACATCTTTTATGGGGTGCAAGGTCATGTTGTTATTCATTCAAGTTTTATTTTCTCATGAGTAAGGATCACATGATGTGGATCTAAAACATTGAGAAATAATCAAAATTTCACATAGATTATCCCAAAAAGCTACTTTACTATCTGTATGGATTGTGAAAGCACAAAATCTTTGATAGACACCCTATATGAGGGAGATATATATTTAAAGGTTAAGCTTCTAGAGAAGCTTCAGGTTGAATTTTTAAAAAGAATAGCAAAACTGGCATTCCTTAAGCATCGTAGGGATCATAAAATTTTCCCATCTTGGGTTTGTATTAAACATTCCTTATGGACCTTATAGCTATTTTTCTTTTTCAATTTTGAAAACTTTTTGCATAGGCTAATTATTTTTGGGAAAATTTTTGTAACTGTCATTTTTCTACATATTTTATGGGGTGAAAGGTCATGTTGTTCTTCATTCAAGTTTTATTTTCTCCTGAGGAAGGATCACATGATGTGGATCTGAAATGTTGAGAAACAATAAAAATTTCACATAAATTATCCCAAAAAAACTACTTTATTATATGTATGGACTGTGAAAGCATAAAATATTTGAGTGTAGATCAGTTGTTTGTGACTATTTTGAGCATTTTGGAGTGAAGTAGTTGTGGTGAATAGGTAGAGTGCTACAAGAGTGTTTGAGGAAGTACAAGTTTACAAAATTGTATGTTTCAAAGGTCAATGTCTGCCATTAGAGGATGTTAAAATAAGAGAGCCAAGCAGGTCAGCAAAGTAATCATGTATTCTTTTTAGAGGTTCAAATGACCATGCCTCAACCTTTGGTCTCTTCAAAGGGTGATGCGACTGAAGAAAAAGGCTAACATAGTGATCCCCTACCTATGATACCAAAAGAAGAGGAATTTGAAATCATGGGTGTTCAACCAATTTTGATTAGGGTAGAGGTACCTGAAGAGTTTGGTGTGCATGCATAATATTTATCACAATAGGATGATGAAAATGAAAATATAGAATTAGGGATGGCATGCTAGGCCAAAAAGAAGGTTTTTGTACCAATTCCACCCCTGCTATTGATTGAGGAAATGCAATATCTAGAAGTACTAATGTGTGCTAAGAATTGGGTGTCAAATGTGCCCACTTTTAATATCTTTGATTATAACCATTGCTAGCCTAAAAATAAAGTATAATTATAGTGTGACTACTGGGTAG
Organism: Torreya grandis; assembly: GCA_037957365.1. Lineage (NCBI taxonomy): Eukaryota > Viridiplantae > Streptophyta > Pinopsida > Cupressales > Taxaceae > Torreya > Torreya grandis. The sequence continues at coordinate 1,127,576 of JARHVA010001742.1, read as the reverse complement.
AGTGCCAAAACACATGAAATGAGCTTGTATATAATTTAAGTATTTTTAATAGTATTAATGATGTAGGACTCTTTTAATTATTTAATCTTTTGTATTTTGGGAACATGATAGAAGCAGTCAAGTTTTTTATTTCTCATGTGCATGAAGACTATTTTTATTTTATTGGGCATTGAATGTAGATTACATTTGAGAGGATAAGCAAAGTCATAGGTTTGCAATGCTAAGGTGTTGAACTTATTTTGGAACTAGAGGACCAAGAGGAGATTAAAAATATTGCAATGGTGCTTGAGTACTAAAAACAAAGCCATGCAGTACACATGACAAGTCTCCAACATCCCTCCCTTATATTGGTCGCACACATAATCATGACCAAGGTTGGAGGCATTGATAGATGGAAAGAGGTGGATATGGCACATCTATATGTCTCCCATCAAGTTACCCTAGTATTAAAGTATAACTAGGTGTATTACTTTACTGATAAGATTATTACAGATGTAGAGAAATCCCACGGCCTACCAAACTAGAAGTTTGCATGGGGAGCTATCCTTTTGTTACTAGATTTTTATGAGATTGTTGTACATGAGTACACAACTAGAGAATTGAAAAGGGCTTACCCTCTCGAGCACAAATCCCCTATAAAACATTTTAAAGCATTCACTTGCCCTAGCATGATAATTCCCTCCCACAAGGTCAAAATGAAAGAATGGTATAAAGGAAGCCTTTGAGAATGAGTGGCATGTTATAAAGGACTTGCATAAATAGCTCAGGGACCAAGCTAAGTTTGTGGTAAAGAAACACTATTCCCTAGTACACATTTAGATGGTTCCCTTAGGAGAATTTTTTGGATGGATTAAATTACCATATGCTTTCACTGCTCCATACTACATGAAAGTTGTCAACAGGATAACATTGTTATTGAGAAAATTGATGTAGAGATTCATACCCGCCACTAATTTTACATTCTCCTTTACCAACCCCAAAGAGTACTCCTACCATGTCTGAAGCCCTAGGCTTTAAATTTGGGGGTAAAGATTGACCTGGTTCTAGGACCAGGGGAAAGGTAGGGAAGAGTCCTCGCTAGACCCTTTGGTGTTCCTCCTTAATATTTTTTGGTATGGTTGTTCTTTTTTTCAATGTCAATGTATTTCCTCTCATGGATATTAGGTCCTCTCTAGGTCGGGTATGTTGTGTCTAATTTTTTGTTGGTTCTCCTTCTGGCCTTTTTTAGCTCCTTCAAAGGGAACCCTAGCCTTCTCATTGTGTTTAGGTTGGGTTCCACACCAATCAAAGGTGGGATTACCTTAATCTAACAAGACACTTTACTATAAAGTAAATGAATGCTCAAAGATCAATAAAAAAATGCCAATCTAAAATACACGTTAGGTCATAAGCTTACGAATCCTCATATAGTGACATTCATGCATATGTTTAGGTAATGTTACTATGTAAAGGATCACAAATTTAAAACAACTCATGATAAACTATTGAAAATCCAAGACATAACACTGATGTAAACTATGAAATATACTAAGAGTCTAGCCATGTGCTATGTTAATGTGACTTAAAAATCATACAGAGAAAATAAATAAGTAAACATCCATAAAATCACATATGTGGTATGTGAACTATTCTCTCTCATTTACCACTTCATCTAGATCCATCTCCCTCTTCCCAATGATACTCTCCCTTAGGACACAACCTACACAAGGGGTTTATACTATAACCACACATGTAGACACATTGAATTAAATCTGATATTAATGTAATAAGGCATAATAAAAAAATACATTAAATAACATGAAAAATCTAAAAATGTTAATTAAATAACTATTTAATGGATTGATCAATGATTTTTTACCAAAAAAATGAAATAGTTTGGGACACATAATAGGGCCCAGATCCCCACTCGATTACTAGATCTAATTGGGATAAAACACCACAAAAGGCCATATGAATTGGCTTCAAATGCCTAGTGAGAGTCAATATTAGGTGGGCATGGGCACAACTAGCCCACTTAACCAATCCTTCCACATATTATCAGCTATTTAATTAAATAATTCTTAATTGCATTTAATAAAATCATTAACTCATAACATAATATGAGGTTTAAAAAATGAATAATAAATATTTATTATCATTATTTAATTATTATTCATCAAGTACAATAAAATTGGGTATGATGCTTTGCAGGGGACTTTGGGATATTGAATATGTAGTGGTTGATTAAGATGGTACAACACTATGGCTAAGCTTTATAAGTTCCATCATGATCATTTTCATGGCATCCAAACAAGATATCATATATGTCTAGTTGGTAAATGTCACAATATTATAGAGGGGTGATGTCACACATAATTGTGTGTCACATGGATTTGATTTTTTAGTTGAAAGTGCATTGACTCTAATCTTAAATAAGTTTTCGTTGTTGTATCCATCGAGGAGATCATGGTCAAGGATGTAATTTATTGGTAAGACTTGGGAATTTGAACTTCATATGTTGTAATGATGTTATTTTGGCTCCCATTGTTGAGGATGGCATTAAGGAGTTGGCCCTTGACTCAACATTTAATATGGAAGAATATTTATTGTTCCTCTAAAGTGTCAATGGAAAAGGTGTTGGTGCTTAGATAAGTAACATTTGGATAAGTGTTTGCTACTTGTGTAGGACCTCATGTATAATTCATATTAAGAATTGATGTGTGTGTAAATTTGCATCATTCTATGAGCTTAATTGGTATCATTGAGACCACTTGTCATGTTACTTCCTATTTTATTTATCTAATGTTTAAGGCATTGGAGCCTTTTAAGATTACACAAATTATTTATATTTTTATCCTTTGTGAGGCATGTTTTGTTTTAATGTAGGATAATTTAGTGTTACCCTAGGCACAAGTTGGATCTTGAGCACGATTCTAGATGAAAATTAAAAATTATACTTCATCTTGTTTTTGTCCTTAATATTTGTAGCATTGTAACATATTTTCCCTATTTTATTATAGGTTAAGAATTCCATTTTGGCATGTAAATAAGGTTAGAGTCTGATGATGTAATTCGTCACTTTATTTTTTTATTGTAGGTGCACAATTTAATCATGGAACATATTGTTGTTGTCTTTAACTGACTACTCCTTACAGGGGAACAATAATTGAGATGTCATGTTTTCATCCTCATAGTGTTTGAGGGCATAATAATAATTTTACATAGAAATAAAAAATTGGATCCAAATGTTGATGGGCTCAAATATTTATTTGTGTTAAACATTTTATGTTTCTATAAAATGTAATACTTAAACAAACATCTTCAACACTATGAAGGTGATCTTCTATGTGTCACTAAATTGGTTGAAAAATAAGTAGACCTCCTATTTTCATATCCATCTATCCAATGTTATGACATAAATTTTACCTTCAAATAAAGTAATTTAAAATTGATGTGGACTTTGAAATGGACTTGATGTTGGAACAAAGAATGGGTAGGTTGTGTTGAAGAATGAGATGTTGTTAGACCAAGTTGCATCATGAGTTCATGGAATTTTATAGATAGTGTAGTGTATTAATCCTCAAGGGCATCCAAAATGATTTGCTAGATGTGTTTGGAACTTCAAAAGTTTTCTTCTAGGAATCGACCATCTTACCATTGTGTTGAAATTATATAGGTTACTCTAAAATTATAGGCACCTAATTTTGGTCCAAGGATGGTTTTATTTGTTGAATTACATTATTTTATGGTACTTGTGTGTTTTTTTATGATCAATTAATATTATGTTATTATTAGCATGTTTTACCTTGTGTTGTGGATTTTTTTTAGATTTTAAGAATTCTCATATCCCTCTTCTCTTTATCTTTCTTCAATGGCTTTTCTTTATCATTCTAGGTTTGTTATCCATAACTATACATTATACACTTTTGGGTCACCATGACTAAAGCATGAATGGTTATGGTGTGGACCCTAGTGACCCTTTTTTATTTCCCTTATCCCTCATGCCTCATGATTTTTTTTTTCAACCCCCCCACCCATTGTGTGTTAATTCACACGCAGTTGGTCCTAATTTGAATTTTAGAGGTCTATAAATATACGTCATGTATTAGTGCATAAAGGGCATGAAATGATAAAGAGTGAGACATTAATTATAATAAAGAATAAACAATTTATTAAAGAGATATATTATACCATAATTTAAACACGTAGAGTAGAATTTGAATCAAGCTTTAAAGTCTTTATTGCATTGTCTTACTTGTTCATGCTAGTACACAAATTCATATAGGATTAGGGATTGCATCCCATAATTTATTATTTAAGTGTATCGATTGTTGTTTTACAATTTTCTTATATAATAGGGGCTTGATAATAATTGAGGGATAACATAGCCCCCCAGTGATTCCTCTATATTTTATTGATAGTGATGATCTTTCAAGGTTGCAAAGAAGGAGATTAGTTTACCATAGATATGCATAAAATTTAGAAAAATTGAGTGAGGTTTTTAAATTCATGGAGCATATGAACAAGAATTCAAAATCATATTTAATAAATTCATAGTTTTTTTATAGTTGTTCTTACAAATTTAGAGGCATCCTTACACTTTTGGCACTCTGAAAATCTCTATGTTCACTCTATTTTTTTGGATTTTTTGTGTTGCCTATGTAGAAATTAGAGAATAATTGTTGAATATATTTTCACTCAAGATCACCTCTTTATTGAATATCATCTCTTAATTCTCCTCAAAATAATGAAAACCAAAATAGAACATTACATTTATGGATCTTCATTATACATTTCAGCCAAAAAATACATAAATGGAGAGGGTATTTGTAGATAAACTAACATATAGTTCTCCTTCTCTTATTTACCACAAAATAGGAAAATATAATGTGCCTATAAGAGGTGGATTACTATTGCATAACATATAAGCTAATCCTTATCATACTTTAATCCTTATCATATTCTAATCCTAGCAAATTGTGCACTATCTAACCTTAATGTAGAAAATTTTCATAGGCTAGTATAAATTAGGTGAATATAATATACTATGATAACATCCCCATGTGATTACAACTTAGGGAGGTTTATACCAATAATAAGTCTTATAATCATTTAAAATGGGTCCTAAAAACTATGCATGATGAGGTACCCATTTACAATGAAGGTATGTATGAAGGAAGGAGGACTATAGTCCCCTCCCCACCCCATAAGGATTACTTCCTTAAAATTATAATCCAAATATGTTAAAGTAAATTGAGTCACAAATCAAACAATGTTGGTGATAAGGATCATTTACTAAAGACTGAAGGGGATCCATCTTCACTGAACAATATTTATACCATTTTTAAGAGGAAGGATGAAATAAATGTACTCAAATTATACCCATTCCATGAATTTATTCAAATTAAATAGTATGAAAGTCTTTGAAATTGGTCTAAATTTAAAGAGTGGTAATGGTCTGAAAAAACTATGCACAAGAGTTAAAAAATGATGCCACAGAAGTAGACATGCATGAAGGACATGGACCATTTATTGAAATAATGTCCACATGAAGTGGAAGGCATAGATTAAAAATAACTTAAATATGAAGAACAAGGATCCATAAAACATAATGGATCATCACTAACCTCATAAAGTGTCGAAGAGCCAAATAACTCAACAGGGTCACTCTAATCAAAGTACTCTAAAAAATTAGAATAAAGAGGACCAAAAAGACAAGGTGGGTCATCACTAAACTAAATGGAAATAAAATATTCCAGAATGGAATATAAATACCCACAAGACATGGTGAAGAAATAATGGAAGTCCTAAAAAATCAATATGGGAAATTCGATGAGTAAAGATTTTTTTCTAAAACATCATCAATATGATCAAAATATGATGACTTTGTGAGATCAATATCCTACAATAAAAAAAGATGTGGATATATAAATAGATGTCTCATGTCTATCATCAACTGATCCTATAAAGGATATTTACAAAGATGAGATAAATATCTAACAAAAATCATCATCACAATCAATAGGAGGAATAGTAGAGACTTCAACATATGATGAAGTGTCTATTGAATCATATATGGTGTCTCCAAACAAATTTTGGATAATTATACAAATAGTGTAAGGAAACTTTGTATGTTCTAGATGGTGGATGAGAGACATAAATACATCCATCAATAAGTGATAAAGGAAAATGTTACATGAATTGATACATTCATTTTACTACACTAATTCAAAGGGAGGAAGAACTTTCCAATATCGAAATCGAGAAAAAAATTATGTAGTGAAGAAAATTTCCATGCCCAAATTCCATGGGGCATAATTATTCCTACCAAAATGTAATATTGGAGGTGAATCTATTATAATGGTGGTTTATAGAAGAACACTCAAAACAATAAATGAATATGTCCACATGACCACAATCATAATTATAACATGAAACAAAGACCAAAAAAACCATAATGTAACTTAATGCACACACATAAATATGAAAGCGCTACAAGGCCGTAAAAATTATCTCAAATAATTAACATTACAATCATCACAAGAGTGTCAAATATAGCCCAAATGTGGCACAAAACAATAATTGTGCCAACAAGCACAACATATATATTTTGAAGAAAAAATATTCATACAAGGTTGAAAATGCAAACTAATGTTCCCAAATGAATTATGCCTTGAAGAAAAAATTACTTTATAATTAGCACATTTTCAAGAAAACAATACCCCCTCACAACTAGTTATAATTATGCAATGTATTATATAATGCCATATTTCATCATATTTAAAAAGAAGAAGATATAATCCCCACATGTAAGAATGGTTGGGTGGGTCAATTGGCTTTCAACATCCACACCATGGTTCAAAACCCAGCTGAAAACCTAGGATGCATCTAGGCTTAAGGGCAGGTGTGCTCCCCCAAGGATTGGGGGCGTACGTACCCAGGTGCCTCTTGGAGGGTGGGATGTTCTTTGAAACAACTATTAGACAATTGAGGGCCTTCTTAATACCTCGGATATCAAAAAAAGGAGAAAATATAAATGTTAAATTTACGTATAGTATTAAAATGATATGAGTAAAGCTTTGAAAAGTATATGAAAAATTATCCACTCTAAAAAAAATGAGACTAAAAAATTATTTACTATTTGAAACATATGTGCAATTTAAGAATGTGCCCAAGAAAGGCTTAGAGAGAACCACAACAATAAATGCATGTTCCATATAATATGTATCTAAGATGAGTAGTGATCGAGAAAGTTAAAAAAAAACACTTTCAAAAAAATGACACTAAAAGAATGTTTACCATAAAAAATATATTTATCCAAGAAAATTTTTTAAATGTGTTTTCCCTACGAAGACATGTTTATAGGTAATAGCCATAATAGGTGACCTATCTAAGTGGATAAATGGATATATAATAGACCAAATAATTATTAGGAAACTAAGTCCTCAAAATGAACTACATAAGGATCATTAGGAATAGGCCCTTGAGGTTTTATTATGCATTTAGACTGAGCCATGGTAGCCTGGGTCAAAGTTGTTAATATATGAGGAAATAGTGCACATGTGCCAAGGACATCATTTGTATCCACTAGGGTGGAAATGGTAATAGCAAATTTATCAATTGAAATAGAAGGAATTATTACTGTAATAATATTAGAAGTATTGGGGTAAAGAGTATAAATGTCCCTAAAATCTAATGTGATTATGACCTCTAGTGAATCAACATGACTGGTAGTAATAAAAAACATTCAAATAAAGGAAATAGGATCCATGACATATGTAATAGTTATTATCGTTATAATTGGACTATATATACCACAAGTAGTTGATATGTCAACTAGAGGAGTATGTGTTATGGTGAGTGGGTTTGTAGCTTTGATTACCATGATATCATGTTCTTGTGTCCTATTTATCTCATGCTCTATGTCATCTATATGAAGAGGACTAGAATCAAAAGCTAAAAAATGTACCTATAGAGGTGTCTTTTGAAAAACATCATATTATATTTGATATTTTATATCATCTTCTTCTTATTTTATTGGATGTTTCTCTATAATACCTATGTTTGTCAAATATTATTCAACATATTCCCCATCTAAGTCTAAGTGATTTAAATATAATGGTGTTTCTATATATGGAGGAGGCCTTTCTTCCATTGTAACTGTGAGGGACCTAAAGGAGCTGGGCAATTCCTTTTAGCCTGAATGTCTAGAGAAGGTATGGCTAAGGTAATAATTGTAAATGAAGGAGCTTAGCTTCAAATATGTGATTGCACTTATGGAGTTGGTTGAGTTGGTTGGATCGGAGTAACAAAAAACACTATAATTGGGGGGGGCAAAGGATTATCCATATCTAATGAAGAGGTATGTGGTTGAGGAGTTTTGGGTGGTGGAAGCCCTCTAAGTATCTTCCTTATTAATTGATTATTTATCTCTCCAATAGGCTCTTATATATGATCCTTTATTGGACTTAAGTCACTTTTATTTATATAAGATCATATTGGATTTTCTAGGCAATCTCCATGGTCATCCCAATCAAATGCATTTTGATCCATACTTTAAAATCATCTTCTTTGTCCATGAAAATGTGGTCATGTGAATGATCTATATGACCAAAATTCATATTTAACCTTCCTCCATAATTCATTACATGATTAATACCATACCATTAATATCCCAATACTTACTGCCTCCCAATGTTCAAGGGTGTTTTGTACAAAATCCTTGGCCTATTTTCTCTACAATTAGCATCCACACTTTTAGACAATTAGAACACTATCTTCTACTCAACTAATTTATCTAGTACATACCTAGAGAGATAAAAAGGTGCCACCAATGTTCATTCTATATTGATAATAGTATGATTTGGGTACAACCAATAATTACCCAATGTCTTCAATGACCTTCTAATTTCTTATGATAGTATAGGCATAGGTTTGACATTGACATCCTTGTAAACCAAATGGTAGAATATATTTTCAATTCTCCATATATGGCCACTGAACCTATGAATGTGGAACATATTGAAACCATCACAAATTCAATTGTCCACACCCCTTGGTTGCCATGAAGCTTCCCCCGATGGGATTACTATGGCACAGATAACATATAACAAATAGGACAACATGTAAAAATGATCATCTAGCCTATTCTAAGACATCCTTCGTTGTTTCAAATTGTAACTAATAAACTCCCCAATGGCTAGGATTTTTTTATCATCTAAAATCATTGATAATAAAGGGACCTAGGCATCATTTACATATGTTATGGATGGAGCTCCATGTATTTTGCTCATGAGGTCCATATCTATCTTGACTCATAACCTATATTTCACAATTGGAAGAGTCTTCATTTTTAAAAAATTATTGGGATCATCCTCCTAGGCCTTGATTGTCTCCCTAACATTGTTGTTTTTGAGCAAGTTTGAAATAGTTGGGAAGTCATATACTATATCATTTTGTGGGAGCCCATAGTATTTCTCAAAGGCAATCCCAACTATGTAAGCTACAAGTTCCCTACTATTGATCTTATGTAATATATCATTAGTACATGTTCCAATAGTGAAAAAAATATTCAAAACATCAATACAAGTAAATAGCTTTGCCTTTACAGTAGCTTTGTGTAATGTTGTTTCTTTAATGGACAATGAGACATTTATGTATTCCATTTTAGGCAATGGAAATTCCTCTTCATCATTTTATGGCTTGACCCTATCTACCTCTGAATAAAGATATCCAAGGCACTGCAATCAAAAATAATAAAAATGTACGATTATTATCTTCATGGTCCATTATCCTAGCCTGTTGAATTTTGTATTCAAACTTTAGAATTTGAATTTTTTAGGGAATAGAGGGATTTGAATTTTAGTCAGCTCATTAATCTCTTTTTCAAATAGTAGTTGGATCAAATTGGGGATGATGAATAATCTATGAGCACCAAATTCATTTCCACAATCCTTTATATATGTCAATGTTATTTCCATTTTAATTTGATTTTTATGATGTATGCTTTCACAAGAATTTACTTGGCATGTGTATTGTTATCAATTTCTTTGGCTATTTAGTCACCCATTTATTTTTAGCAAGTCCAGATATCATTGACAACTATTTTTATTTCACTTAGTCATTCTTATTTTATGACTCTACACAAATCTAGTTAGGTTCGCATTGGATTTGGACTCTAGTTATATTAAAATGGGACATGTGTCATGTGTCATGTCATCACTTTGATTCTTAGCTCACGATTTCCATTAAGCTTATGAATCTTTACTTGTGTATAATGGAGCAAGGCGATGACATGTGGAATGATACATGGAAGCTATGTATCCTAAGTGGGACATGTGGCCTCATCCACAAGTGACCCACAGTTTTTGACTATACTAGGTAATCTACATGGCATATTATCACTCGATCATGAGTTTTAAAATCTATCATTTTGATAATGAGATGGTGACACTTGGCATGATCTCACTGAGTTTATTTATCATCGAATTTGGTAACTTTGAATTTCATGGTGATTTTAACGCATGGAGAGATGAATACATGTGTCATGATCGCACTACATCACATTGTTATGGAATTTGGTAACTTTGAAATTTATGGTACAGTCTGAGGCATGGAGAGATGAAGACATGTGGCATGATCTCACTGCATAACTTAGTCATAGATTTTAATCTTTTAGAAATTTGAGCATAGATCAATGATGAATTGAGAGAGTGATGTTTGGCATGATATTTATATGCTAGAACATTTAGATGATCATATACTTATCCATTTTTGTATAAATCATGTGATGAAACATAATTATAACACATTGCATGTTCTCACTGAGCTAAAAATGTGGAGACATGAAATAGTTATTCAATCTTGGGTATGAATGCCAAAGAGATGTATACTTGATAGTTGATGTAAAAAAATTAGTGATAACCTATACATTCAAACCAGATAACTTTGTACAAGATCGATTAGTCGCATTAGTCACGAAAAAACTTGACATTTATCAAATAATGCACCAAAAATAACTTATGAATAATAAGACTTAGGCCAAGGTATGCTTGGGTATAAAGTTATCACATGTTCCAAAAGGGCCTAAATATGCAATTTTTAAGATCAAATTGGTCCCTATTTGAAATTTTGAAAATGGGGTGTGTTGGTCACAACAAATGGTGACTTAATGAAGAAATAATCTTGAGTATTTGAGAACCTAGAATTAATAGTTTAACTATAATAAAGAAATTGAAACCTATAAAAAAGAAAGAAATAAATTAGATAGCTAAAAGGGATTTTAACATAATCATGTAACATACTAACCCTTTTCATTTATCAAATCGTGTGTGATTCTATGAAGATTATTTTCCTTTGTTATGAGAGTTTTCACAAAGATTAGACAAAAGTTGAGGTCTATCTTTCTCTCGTTTAATCTATTATAGATTTTAAACACTAATATATGGGAAGTCAAGTATTAATCTAATACCGACCAGGCATTTATATCCCTAACAAATATACCCTTGGTTCCATTCTAAGAATCTCTCTATTGTTAGCTAGACATCCATAGTCCTAATAGAGATTACTTGAATCACCCTTCCTCCAATTTTTTTTGAACAATCATGGAAGAAGGGTTGGGAACAACCATTAGTTCATGTATAGGAATAAACTTCAATGTTGATAAAATAACTCACTCATATTTTATCTATATCAATGTTTATTATTTATCAAACAAGTTTTAAGCATACAAATGTGCAATTAACCTTTAAAAATGAGAAGTCTTTCTTAAATTTCAATGAAAATATCAAAACAACTTCCAATTATATGATAAATAAATGTTAGGTATGAATTCACTATTCATAGTCACTATTCATGAATCATTATTCATAGTCATTAATCATGGCCATTATTCATGGTGATGTGGCATGTTGGCAATGTGGATGGTTAGTGATGTGGATGATAGGTGATGTGGCATGGCTCAAGGTGGGTGGTATGGCCTACAGTGCATTCTTCATGTTGAAACAATGAGAAGAGATAAATGGGGTACATTTCTCCACTTAGTCACATAGGTTGGCTTTTGTGGATGCATGTGAGGACATGATGATAGTGGATCTCATGATTCCATTTAGGCATGTGTTTGTGGGGTGCAGTTTGTATGTGGGCTCCTATTGGATTAGGTCAAAATTTGGGAATATTTTGACTCATGTGAATGTACATGGAAAATTGGGGGACAAGGATCACTATGCTAGATTGAGGTCACATGTGAAGTGTGGTGTATCACTTTGGAGTGCACATGGAGTAGTCAATGGGGAATCATGAGATTCCATTCAAAGCTTGACTTGGCACATGGAGTAGACATGGTTCCCTATTGATGAATAGTGAACCCACTTTAAGGATGACACAATGTCTCCTCTCTTTTGATTTTATATTTTATTATTCTCTCTTGTTGTAAATGCATAAAAATGCATATGCTCTACCTTTATAATTTATCTAGTTAGTGGATCCATGCAAACTTGTGCTTGCATGCTTGGAGGTTGGATTTTAAAGGCATTGTTATGCTTGGTTCATAACTTGAATGCTTTAAGTGTAAAAATTGAGTGCATAGTGTGTTATCATTGAAGGAGTTGTTGGAGGAGTTGTTTTAAGAGTGGAATTACTGAAGTAATGAAGTCTAGAAGCTATCATTTGCCCCATGATTTTTTCCTTGCACATTGCAAGGTTTTCTATGTAATCTCTTGTGTAATGTGTTTCCTCTTATCTCTTAATTTTGCAGCTAGTTTTTATACATTATTTACTTACACATTAAGATATAGCTTATTAATCCTAACATGTAGTATTGTATTTAGATTTCATTCCTAATAGTTGGTATCAAAGCCTTGGTGAAAAACTCCATTTGTGAGTGTTTTCTATTGTTCGATGGTCTGTGCAATTTGAATCTATTATGATAGGAGAAAAGACCAAGTTCAAGAGAAGAAGAAGAAAAAATTATTGGTAGGTATCTCTTTATGAAGCAAGGTGAAGGATCTCTTGGTGAAGATCTTGTTCTTTTCATGTTGTTGAGGAGAAACCTGTATATGAGTGGAGGAAAACCTGAAAAAAAATTCCATATAGGTCAACAGCCTACACAGTATTCTTGTTGAATATGAAGCAATTGTACAACTTGAGGTACAAGTTAGTCTCCATAGATGGAGGTTAAGGCATGACCTTGTTGGTGTTCTTAGTAGTAAATAAAGGGGTGTATGATGTGGTATCCTATTGATCATATGTTGTTATCCAATATGTTGAAGACAAAAATCCATGCAAAGGAAGGAGGTATAGAGAAACTTGAAGCTATACTTATTTTAAAGTAGTTGAGGATGAGGAAGATGAGGTTATAGATGAAAAAGTAAGACCTAGTATTCTCATAAGGATAAGGTTGTGTGTTTGGACATGCGGTAGAGTAGTGATGCACTTTGGATGCATTTTTAGGCTCAAAAACTTAGTAGGTGCATTGATATAATGATTAACATGATGAATTCCCTAGAGCTATGATTGGTCCACTTGTGTCATGTTTGGCATGATTGGTAACTGAAAGCTACATGAAAAATATCAACTGAGACCTAGTGTTCTCGAAAGGAGAAGGCTGGTGTTGACCATATAACTCAAGTTGATGGAGTGTTATGCATATGATCATGGTGTTATCCAAGTATCTCAATGCATGGAGTAAGAATGGAGGCACATGAGATGGAGTTTTGGCAATATTTGGTAGATCAGGATGTACTTTGGATGTAGGCTCAAAAAATCGATAGGTGCAAGGATACATCGAGTAAAGAAATGAATTCCCAGGAGTTATGATTGGTTCAGTGAATTTGTGCCATGTTGATAGCTTGGTGGCTATGTGGAGAATTTTGGTTTTAACTTCTATGATATATTTTCTCCTCACTACTATTAAGAGTGTTATGTGTACTAATTGTTATTTAAGGAGTTAGAGAAGTGTGATTCCTACATAGTCATCTCTCTTAGGGAGATATAGATACAAGGATGATGTAAAGGAGTTGCTAATTTTTATATTGAATAAGTTACTATGCGGGTTGGTGAAGGTGCCACACATATAGTACAGGATATTCAGTAATTTCATAGAGAGCCAAAGTGTTTAGCAGAAGTTATTGCAATGTGTTGTTGACATGTTGGATGCAAGCCCCAACATGATCAATTTTGAGATGGCTTAATTAGCTAGGACACATGAAATGAAGGTGGTATGAGGAGAAACTAAGGATGTTGATGCATAAGGATAGGAAATCAAGGAAGTACCCCACTTATTGCATTTTGAGTTGTATTCCCAGAAGTGTCCTAGATGAGGAGAAGACATGTTGTGTCATGTGTATTAGATTCATCAAGAATAGGAAGCCTTGTGATTCCATGGTGAGGACTAAAGTGGGTATTCCCAAACAGTGGGAATTGTGAGATGGTTCATGGTAGAATCCTGATAGGAGGATTGGTTTATGTTGTGGATAAGTGAAGAGTTACTTTAGGTGCCACAATCTACTATGGAGGAGCAGATGTTGACAAAGTTGGTTAAGGTAGAGAAGTTTTATTAGTACACCAAAACTTGTATTAGGTTTATCTTAGGGTAACATGGGGCATGGTTGGAATCTAGATGGAAGAATACATAGGTACATTAAAATTGAATTTAAGTGGGAGTATGTTAGGTGTGAAGTCACTATTCACATTCACAAATCACAAATCACTATTCATGGCCACTATTCATGGTGATATGGCATGTTGGTGATGTGGCAAGGCCCATGATGGGTGGTATGTCCCAATGAGCATCTTTCATGTTGAAAAGATGAGGAGAGAGAAATGGGGCACATTTCTCCACTTAGTCACATGGGTTGGATTTTGAGGATGCATGTGAGGATATGATGATAGTGGATCTCATGATTCCATTTAGGCATGTATTTGTGGGGCATAATTTGTTTATGGGATCCTATTAGATGAGATTAAAAGTTAGGAATATTTTAACTCATGTGAATGCACATGGGAAAGTGGGGGACAAGGACCACTATGATAGATTTAGGTCACATGTGAAGTGGGGTGTAGCACTTTAGAGTGCACATGAAGTAGTCAAGGGGGGATCATGAGATGCCATTCAAATCTTGACTTGGCACATGGGGGAGACATGGTTCCCTATTGATGAATAGTGCACCCACTTTAAGGATGGTGCATTTTCTCCTCTCTCTTGGTTCTCTCTCTTATTATTCTCTCTTGTTATAAATTCATAAAAATGCATGTGTTATCCCTTTGTAATTTATCCTATTAGTGGATCTATGTAATATTATGCTTGGAGGTTGGATCTTGAAGGCATTGTTATGCTTGGTTCACACCCTGAATGCTTCAAGTGTAAGCATTGAGTGCTTAGTGTGTTAACACTGAAGGAGTTAATGGAGGAGCTATTGTAAGAGAGGAATTGTTGAAGTAGTGAAGTTTGGAAGATGTCATTTTCCCCATGGTTTTTTCTTGCACATTGAAAGGTTTTCCACATAATGTCTTATGTAATGTGTTCCCTCTTGTATCTTATTTTTATAGCTTGTTTTTTTTGCATTATTTACTTGCACATGTAGTATTAGAGATAGATTTTATTACTAACAAAAAATTCCATTCAGGCATGATACATACCTTAAATCTGAGACCCAAATTCATCATGAGTAAACCCATGAATATCCTTAAGTGTAATTAACTGCCTTATAGAATAAAGTTTGGCAATGTATCTACAAGTGGTTTGGATGACATTATTTCATAATCTAGGAAAAAATGAATCTAATATAAGAAAACAAGGAATCTAATATGTTAAAATAGGATATGTAATCTACTCCTACTACTAAATCAGAGCTCATAGTCATTCTGAGATGCTCTCGGTTGGAGTAACCATGAAATAGTCTTTGAAGAATTGTTCATTAACTAGAAAAGTCAAGTGATTACCTTGGAGGCCTTTCAGATGGAAAACATTCTTGCCCAAAATCTTAGAGATATGATATGGTCCAATACATAATAGAGTGAACTTATCATGTTGTGATTTTTTATCATGTACCTTATCCCATAGGAGAACTAAATATGAAATCTAGAAAACTTTGATCTTCAATATTTTGTCAAACCATCTCTTGACAATGTCCTAATGTTTATTGAAGTATTTTAAAGTCCATGCTTTTGCATTTTCCATTTAAATAATGTCTAAAAATCTACCTTAAATTATGTCATCATCTTCCATATACTCTTGTATAAATGGATATGTTAGCAAATTAAGAGAGATAGAGAAGATAGGTTGTTATCCATACACTAATAAGAAAGGCAAAGCCTTTAGAGCCTACTTATGTTTGGTCCTATATGCACATATGCATATTTCATTAATATGTGTTATTCTATTAGTTTAATTTATACTAATTTAGTTATGACTTCAATCAAATTATTATTGGTGGATTCAACAACTCCAATCCCTTATGGATAATAATTTGAAGATAACATAATGGTAATTTAATTGTTGTAATCCCACTCAATTAATTCTATAGATTAAAATTAGGATTTTTATCACATACTAAATAAATTGACATTCTAAACCTAGTTCGAATATTTTCTTCAAAGAATTTGATCACATCTTGTGTTCTTTAATTTTTTGTTGTTGTAGCCTCATTCCATCTCATGTAGTAGTCTATAGCTATCAGCACAAACTTGTGTATATATAATGGATTGGGGTTAATAACCCGTATAAAATCTAAACCTCATTGTGCAAAAGGACATCCTTCAATCATAGGCTATAAAGGCAGGGCAATAATTTCTTAGGCGACTTTGTGCATCCTTAAAAAAGGAAGGCCAATAGTATCCCATCCTTATAATTTTTGGGGTTGTAGCATTCCTTGAAGGGTGTCTACTTCCTATATTTTGGTGAAAATTATCAAGGATGTCTACAACTTCTTCTCTATAAATACATCTCAAATAAATACCTTCATATTTTTTTGATAAAATACCCCTTTCTTGATCATATAGTGTGTTTATTTGATCCTAATCACTCACCTTTGCTCTTTATTTAGTTTAATAGGACATGTGTTTGTAAGTAAATAAGGAATTATCTGGGTGTACTAGTCATCGCTAACTATTTGATATTGGCTAACCTACTCAATGGAGTTAGATGGATTAGTATTTACCATCAAATGAATAATAGCTTATACTCATACCATTTTAATGGGCTTAATTTCGAGGTTAAATCCCTATAATTTGGCCATCCTTTTGCCTCTTCTTTCACCTATCTCATTTTGTCTAAATGTGAACTTGAGAACTAGATCTAGGACAATGGAATATATGATGTTGTACAGAATGTAATGCCTAGATTTATTCATAGATTTGATTAAGGCATAAATTTTATTTTCAATCATAGATTATTTCAATTTTACTTCCTTCAGATTCATGCTCTTTAAGGCTTCGATATGTTCATTTTCTTCAACCTTTTGGGTGAGCACAACTCCTATAGTATGCTCCAATGTAAATGAATACAAGAATAAATCCTTGGTGAATTCTAGGCTAATTAGGACTAGAGCTTGGGTAATGGTGCTTTCAATGTCTTGAAATTCTACTTGGCTTCAGATATCCATTCTACTTTTGTCCATTCTACTTTTGTGACCTATTTCATCATTAAATTCAATCGTTCACAATTTTTATAAATACTAAAATGAATTTTTGGACAAAAATTATCTTGCCAAAAAAGGATTTGAGCTCCTTTTTATTGTTAAGATATGAAATTTTTAAAATAGTTTGAACTCTTTCAAGGTCCATTTAAATACCTTCCTTAGTGATAATATGGCCCAATATTTTACTTATGTGACTCTAGAAATATTTTATTTAAGTTTTAATGAGATTTTATACCTTAGGTATCTATAAAATACTCTATAAAAGTGGGCAACATGATCTACCCTATCTTTAGAAAAGATAATTAGCTCATCCATGTAAATAATGATGCACTTACCAATGAGTCCTTGAAAATAAAAATCCATGGCACATTGAAAGATAACACCTACATTGATTAGTCCAAAATGCATCTTTTATATGCAAAGATTCCCCATTTAGTATTAAAATCAATTTTTTTTCAATCATCATTCTTCACCAAGACCCAATATTGTTTTTGTGAAGACTCATGAACAATGTAGGTCTAACTGAGGTGAGTGGTGGCTAACGCTGAAACTGAGAGAATAATTAAAAAACAACTTTTTACTATTGCCGAAACTGAAAATTGATAAAACCAAATATTCTCGAAGCAGCTCCACCCCTGAAGCTGGAACCCCCGTAACCTTTTCAAGAAGGCTGTTAGGCTTCCATTTAAATGTATTTTCTATGTTTCAAGGAAATGTCCCAGGTCCCCCTTTTCTGCCTTGGAAACATTTTCAGTATGGAAACCACCGGAAACACTCTGGAAACATACTGCAAACACTTGGGAATGTGCCGGAAACCTCCAAAAACTTTCTGGACATTTCTGTCATGTACCTGGGTGTTTCTGGGACATTTCCAGTGGAAAAGCCATTGACCAAGTCAAAAAAAAAATAAAACACATAAAACTTTAAAAAAAAAACCCTGATCTTCTAGAATACACTATCTAAAAGTTATCAACATATGATATGCTTATAGTACTGGTAGATGCAGCAGAAACAAGAAGTGAATGTTGGTCATTTGGGGATAATATAGAAGCTCCAAAGGTAAACTGAAATTAGAAGCAGGACAAATGAGGACCGCAATTTTCAAGATTGTTTGGCACTTGCTAGGGGTTTAGGTGTAGTTCCATCCAAAACAGTAGTTATTGGGTATTGTACAGTTGACACTAAATTTAAATTTAATTCCATATTTATTTAAATACCTGCAAGTGATATTTCTTGAAAAGCTAATAGTTCCGGCTGCCTAACATATATCTTGCCAGTGGCTTTGATGGTTCCAATATATTCCTTAAAAAATCATGTCAGTTTAGGTTTCTTTTAATTCATTGGCTTTGACCTGTAACATTTATAGTTTTTTACTGTGATTAGTCCAGCTGGAATAGACCGTCAATATTGTCCAAGCTCAGTTCCAGTGGGAGTGGCATTCATGATTTGAGGATAATCTAGATGATTTATTCTAGATTTGAATGTACATTTTGTCTTTGATGTTTGTAATGAATACTATTATTTTTAAGTGTTATATGATTTATCTTTTATGAACTAAAATAAGTACTATGCATATATATAAATATATATTAGATATTTATATTTTTTTCTAGTATACTGTATGGATGTTTCCAAACCAAGGGTTTTTGAAAATCCATGTCTCTGCATTTCGGACCCATTTCCCTTTCCGTTTCCATGTCCTGGCAATGTTGGTATTTTTGGCACCAGGCTGCTAGTCTGCTTCCAAAAAATGCGGCCTCTAATGCTGAGCTTCTACAGTCTGTTCTCAGGCGCTCCCATGTGGTAGATGCTGCTGTTGTGCTACTGCAAACTATTACTTTGATGGCGGCTCTGTTTGAAAAAAAATTGTTCTGGAATATTCTGTTTCAAAATGGAAATGATGAAATGAGGAATGAGATCTAATTATTGTTTCTTGTCATTTTGCTGTGGGAATAGGGTTAAGGTTTCATAGTTTTATGTAGGAGGAGGTGGGGGATTTACGTGGGTTTAAGCTGTTAGTGCTTATCCCTTGCATTTCAGGTATACGTGTGTATGTTTCTTACATTTTTCCGTCCCTAAAACATGGAAGCTATCAGAATCCGTCCATGGGAACGAGTATCCAGGATACACATTTTTATGTATAAGCTTGTCCTTGCAGAGATTTATTTACTAGATTTACATTTCCTTTGATTATTTTGCATTTTGATAAACCTAATTCCATTTTTTGTATTGATAAAAGAAAATTTCTAGATAAATAACTTGAATCTCCTTTGTAATGGTTTTCCCACTTTTTCCTTCTTGTTCTCCTACTCAGAAAAAGGAATTTATTCTTATTTTTACTTTATTAGTCTCACTGTAAAAAGTATATTAGTTGCATCTACTTTTATTATGACATTTTTATTTGCTTGCTTGCATGGCCAAAGTTTTACTCGAATTTGATTCAAGGAACTTTGAGTTTGGAATTTGGAAAACAGTGGATATTTTCTTCTTGTTCTTCAAGACAAATGAGTTTGACCCTATATGCCATGTGCTTTTGAAGTCTTGTACATCTGCATGTCACATACAATATTCTACTTGAAAACTACTTATATCCAGCCAACTGTTTCATGGTATCTTTCTGTTCAGATGACATTCTGCTCAGCCCTACCATTTTGCATCTTTATTTTTGGCACATTATACATCCACTATAATACATTATTTTGGATGTAGCTTAAAAGCAGTTCCTATAGCTTAATGATATTCAGGATTTTTGTAGCCTTGAAATCCATCTAGAAAAGACATCATTTCTAACCCACCAACTCTCTGAATTACCTCATCTAGAAAAGGTAGTGATAATTATCCTTTTTTTAAGCTCAATTAAGATTCTTGAAATCTAAAAATAGTCTAATTTCACCATTCTTCTTTCATACAGGAACTAGATTGGCTAACCAAGCAAAAATTTTGATAGGAAATATAGTTTTAGCATCTATCAATTATGAACTTATTTCTAAATGAGAGGTATCATAATGGGATTAACTAGTCTTCTTTTACGTCTAAAAGGTTTGTGTTCATATCTAAGTGGTATGGTATGCATGATAACTCTGGGGTCAAAAAAATAAGGTCTTCATAAGTCTAAGGAATCACATCCTTGTATTTAGTTAATAATTCTTTCAACCTATTTTTTTATTATTTAGAGCATCTTAATACAATGTTGACATGTTATGGATGCTAATTTATTCCTAAATTTACCTTGGAAAAATTAGATCTATTTATCTTATATTAATTTTTTTTTAGCTTGGCAATCCATATCAAAGCCCTGTTCTAAGGAAACCATTCCTTTAGGTATCCTATTTTCTTTCCTGTTTGTTCATTGGGTCAAAATATCATACTCAAAAGCACCATATTTTCCCATGAACTATATGATCTTATGATCATCATCAAATACCTAAAAAAAATTCAACATTATTAGGGACTAAAAGGGTTGGTACCAACTCTACAGAGAATTTATGCATTTTGGACTCTTGAAGTGGGGCTAGATTTGCTATAGAGGTAGCTAGGAAATACGACATCTAGTTTTGTTCTACTGGGATTGATTTTATATTGAAAGATTCAAATGATTCAATTAGATCCCAAACTTTGTACTTATATTTATTCAAATATGATAGCTTGCATTTATAATAAAGTTTGACTTGGTTAACAACCAACTCTGAATCCCTAAACAATAACAATTATTTTACATTATGCTTTAGTGAAAATTAGAGCCTCAAGATTAGGGCTTCATATTTTGCATTATTTTTCGTACATGAAAACTATTGTGATCTAGGAATTTGACTCAAGAGATGATGGTTAGTATGGTGTTAGTTATAAAATGAAATAAACACACTAATAGCATAGCATCTCTAGGCTTAGACAATAGGGAGAGCTTAGTTAACAAACATGAATAAAACACAACTAAAATTCAAAATAAACCCTCTTTTACCTTCTTTGGATGCTCTAAAATGCTTGTTGTAGTGGCTTCCTTAGCTTGTGTTCATGAAGTCCTTGGCAAGGGAAGCTTGGCTACCTCCATCTCTTCTTGGCACCTTTGGATTGTGGCTTGCCTTGGCTTGGAATCAATTTGGCATGGTAACACTAGTTTATTGAAGATTTTGGAACCATTTGTGCATTATAACTTTGCATAATCAAGACTTAGAAATGATGTTCATGACCTCTCTATTTATAGATTTTTAATAATGTTTAGAATCAACCTAAACCATCCATCTTGAGATTGAGATGTGTGGTTGAGGATTAATTCAATTTTTTGAATTAAGTTTGTAATTATCCTCATCATGACATTGGAATAATGGGTAATTAAGATGCATAGATGGCATGAGGGAAGGCATTGATGAGGCATGGAGGGCATGGATCTTGATATTTGTGGCATTTATGGCCTAGGGATGTCTTCCCAAGAAATGAGGTCACCTGATGATGCAGATATTCAATATTAATTTTTAAAAATGAGTTTTCAACAAGTTGCCATAGAATTATTAATTAGGCCTTGATTGGGATTAACTAGATCTTAAGCATGTTTAAGCACTTTGTGCACAAATTACTCAAATTGATCAAAATGTCTTGTTATTGGTCCAAAATTTGATTGGATTAGAATTGGAAGGTAACATCAGATGCATTAGATCCATTATCCCATTTACAATGTTACTGAAAACAAAAAATAAAGGCATACGTCTTATGCAAGAGATTTGATAGGAAAGAGAATCCAGAGCACCCAAGTGCAAAATTGGCATTTTGACTCAAAATGATCTGATCAAAGTTAGTTGGCCCATAAATTGCATTGCCCCATTTAGGGATACACTAGCCAAATTTGGTAATTGAATATGTTAGTTTTAACTCATTTAGCATGTTTTAATGTTTTTAGGCCAAATTGTACATTTTAAGTAGAAATTGGTCAAAATTCTACTTGGCAGTTATCGATGGCTAGTTTTAGGTGTCTACAATTTATCCCTATTTGGGAAGGTGTTGCAAGCTATAAGCATAGTAATGTCTTCTCAAAGAATGAAAAGGTCATGTATCCCTATAACTGCAATGATGATAAACTAATTGTATGATGCCCCTTCGAGGGAATGATTGGTACAAGTAGGTCGGTAAATGGTCCCTCAAAAAAAGTGAAATGAAGGGACCAAAAAAAAGAAAGATGATGGGGTGAAAACATAATGATATTGAAAAAGTAGTTAAAATCACTGAGAATGCAAGTGGGATAGTGTACAATGATTTGCCCAAAGGTGGTTATAAGCATTGTACCCTAATAGTGGAAACGTGTTATGATAACAGAATGATTTGCCCACAGGAATTTATAATCATTGAGAAGATGGAGCTGCCCCAGTTAGGATAGACAAACAAGACAGCATGCCCCTTTATAGGTAGAAAAACTAAAGTGGTGACAACACAATGATTTTCCCAAATGTGGTTATAATCATTAAGAAATGCAGGTAAGATGGTGTGTAATGATTTTACCATAGACGGTTATAATCATTGGACCCCAATTATGGAAAACATGATAAACTTGGCCAAGGATAATGATAACTTAAGACATAGGGTAATGATGAATTGAAACAACCTACTAGTAAGGAGATGCTGATCTAAAATAATAAAGGTTGAAATTCTTTCATGGTTAATTACTCTATTTGGGATATGATTGGGATTAAATCAGAATGTCAATGCTGAAGAGATGTTACCATTGCTAAATAGACTTCTTGAAGCTGAGGTTTGTTGTAGCATGTGTCGGTAGGCATGATGAAGACTTGGCCCAAATATGCATAAGGACTGACTCCCAAAATCCGATACTCAATAGAAAACAATGCACCAATGATAGAAACCATGATGACAATGTAAAAATATGAATATGGATGAATTCAAATGTAAGTGTGGACAAGGAATCACCCAATGAACACATAAATTGAATCAAGGAAATCATGCTGAAAGCAAACAAACAAATAGACAAATAAACAAAATAAGCAAAAATAAACAAGCAAACAATGCAATAAAAACCTTATGAACATTGCCCTTAGAAAATAGGTGACAACTTAATAAATGAATAAAATGGGGGAATAGAAGAAAAGTAAGGGGGTGGTCGAGTTGTCTCCATATGCACTAGGTAAGTGGATATTGCCTACATAGTTCCATGGATGTAATATCCAATAAAAAACTTTAGGCCACATGTAGTTCTCCCAAGGAATGGGAAGAATGTGATAACTGAGGAAAACAAACATAATGGATGTGATAGAAGAAGAGGAATGGTCTTGCAAAATGACAAGTAAGTGAGAGAAAAAGGCCAAAAAAGATGGGAAAACTAAATGACAAGTGATTTGCTTGTAACTTAGTAAGAGTTCCCAGAATCCTTAAGGCAAAGAAGTGGTCAATGTTTTTGTTCATTTATAATGATTTTTTAAATGTTTTTGAAATTGTTTTCAAGTGTCTCAACTTGATCAAGAATGACAAGATACTAAATGGTTCAAGCTCGCAAAATGGTAAGAGTGTGTAAACTAAGGTTGCTCACAAAATGGTAAGAGTGTGGCTTAGGTTGCTCACAAAATGGTGAGAGCATGGTGGAAAGGGTGATTGAGCTAACCTCAACAAGTATCGAGCACTGCTTACATAGTCCTAGAGTAAGACCTCAAGTCATTGTAGTTCTACCCTTATAACAGAGGAAGTCGACTAGCGTAGCAGTCAATTCAAACAAAATAGGCACAGTTGGTAAAAAAGCACAGTCTGGCATAAGAAGTGGAAAGTTGGTACATCAAAGCTTAATGTTGCCCCTAGTTTTCCAATAAGTGTTTATAACTAAGACACAATGACATAGATCAATGGTACTAATTTTCCCAAAGGTGGTTATAATTAGTAGTAAGACCAGTGGTAAGAAAGGAATAATAAATGAAGGATACAACTATCGAAACATCTATCACACTATCTCAAAATATGATATCTATCTAAAGTACTTGAACTAACCAATGAAACTAATCAAATATCTTGATGCTAAAACTATGTAATGAATGGCAAAAACCAAGGTCAAATGGGCTAGGCTTTAGAACACACTGGGTCAATAGAATGGAATGGTAAGTGGATACGATGAAGAGGATGGATAAGGATGGTATTTGTACAAAGAAGAATAGTGATAAAATGGCATAATTGAAATGGTCCTTATAGACAATACACCTTAGCATTCAATCATAGTACCGCTTGAGATGAATAATATTCATCAACTCTGGAAGTTCATCGTCATCTAGTGTGGCAAGCCTGTATGTTCTTGATTCATAATCTTTAGTGATGATGAAAGGCCCTATCCAGTTTGGTTTGAATTTGCCTCTATGATTTTTCTTAGCCCTGGTATTCTTTTGGTTCTCTTTAAGAATAAGATCACTAAGTTCAAATGTTATATACTTAACATGTCGATTATAGTGGCCTTTGAGTTGGTTCTGATATGCTTGAAGGTTGTTGAGTCCAGTTGTGTGTTTCTCATCAAGTAGGTCTAGTTCTTATAGATGAGCTGCTCATTACTCATGATCATCCAATACATGCTTGAAAGAGATGCATAGTGAAGGCAATTTGAATTCAATAAGAAGGATGGCTTCAGTGCCATAAAAAAGTGAGTATGGAGTGGCTCCTGTGGGGGTACAATGATTGGTATGGTATGCCCAAAGGGCAGGGAATATCTGGAGGTACCAATCCTAACTAGCATCATTGACAATATTTTTGATAATATTGATAATGGTTTTGTTGGATGCCTTAGCTTGGCCATTACCTTGAGGGTAAATGTTGTAGAAAAATGTTGTGTGATGTTGTATTCAATACATAGCTAGTCAACATCCTTGTTTTTGAATGATCTTCCATTATCAGATATAATGTCAGAGGGGATACTATAGCGATAAATAAGATGGTTGAAAATGAATTTGGAAAGTTGTTTTCAAGTCACATAAGTGAGGGGTATAGCTTCAACCCACTTAGTGAAATACACGATGGTGATAAGGATATGTTTATAGTCATCAGATGAAGTGGGGTTCATCTTCCCAATGAAGTCAAGTCCCCATGTATAAAATGGCCATGGTGTCAACATCAATTTTAGATTTTTTGTTGGGGCATGAATCATATTAGCATGTCATTGACATTTGTCACACTTTTTTACATATATAGTGGAATCTACATCTATTATGGGCCAATAATAACCAATACGCAAGAGCTTTTTGGGTAGGATTGCCTTGTTAGAATGAGCTCCACATACTCCTTAAACTTCTCTTAACACTAGTGTAGGCTCTACCAAAGTTAAACAATAAATTAGAGTTCTATAAAAAATGCAATGGTAAAGGGTGGATCCAAGTAGAGTATAACGAGTGAAATGATGAATGAAGGCTTTGGTTTGTTTTTGAGATAGGTTAGGTAGTAGAACTTGGTCATGAAGGTAGTTGTAAAGGTTCAAGTACCAGATAGAATTAGGACCAACAATATCACAAATCATGGCAACAATTGAAGGTTCATGAGTTGGTGCTAACAAATTCCTAATGAGGAACTGATACTTTCTAGATTTATCTATTTGTCAAATCAAGTAGCTAATAGTAGCCATGGCATCTACAGTTATGTTACTAGCCCTTGGTATGTGTTCAAATAGAATATTCACAATTTATTGCTTAAGAGTATTGATAATGGCTTTATATAGAACCAGCTTGTCGTCTTTGGTCTGAAAATGATTAGTGACCTAATTGATGATTAACTAAGAATCACCATAAACTTAGAGATGAGATATGTTTCAATGTACTACTTGTCAAAGTCCTACAACAAGTGCTTTATACTTAGCCATATTGTTTGTACAAGGAAAGTTTATTCTGAATGATTTAGGGATTAGATCCCCCTATGGTGTAATACATAATAGGCCTACCTCGATCCATGTGCAATAAATGAGCCATCAAAATATAGGTTCCAGGGCTGCTCCTCAAGGAGTGTGCCAATGACGGTCACTATGGATACATCAAGAAATTGAAATGTGAGTGGTTGTGTGTCTATGAGAGGTGATTTAATAAGTTGATCTACAAGAATTTATCCCTTAATTGCCTTCTAATTGACATAATATATGTCAAACTCACTGAAAAGTATGATCCATTTAACCATTCTACCTTGTAAAGTTATTTTAGATAGTAGATACTTGAGTGGATTTACATTTGAAATGACAATGGTCTTATTATTCAACATGTAATGGCACAATTTTTGAGCTATAAAGACCATGGCCAAAAAAGCTTTTTCAGTAGGTGTAGAGTTATGTTCATATGTAACCAAAGTATAGCTTAGGTAGTATACGATGTGCTCCTTTTCATTATCATCATTTTGATCCAAGAGCGTCCCCATAGCATGGTCGGTAGCTGATAGGTATAATAAGAATGTCTTTCTTGGCATACGAGGTAATAAAATAAGCAGATTAACAAGATAGTCTTTGAGTTGTTAAAAAGCTATTTGGCAGTGATCATCCTATTAAAATGTAACTCCCTTCTTTAAAAGGTGTGTGAATGGATGGCACTTATCCACTAACTGAGAGATGAAGCATCAGATTGAATGGATCTTTCCCTGCAAACTATGGAGCTACTTTAAATTGGTTGGTGGTGGCATCTTAGTTATAGCATGGAATTTAGTTAGATCGACTTCAATACCTCTACAAGACATAATAAACCCAAGTAATTTACCTGAGGTTACACTAAACACACATTTTTTTGGATTGAGTTTGACTTTGTACTCCTATAATATTTCAAATATATTACGTGGCACTATTGGATGGTTGGCCTTGGTTTTGGATTTCCTAATATGTCATCGACATAGTCTTCAACAATATCATACATCATATCATAAAATATGATAGTCATGTCCCTTTGATATGTAGTTCCAGCATTCTTAAGGCCAAATATCATTACCTAATAAAACATTTCCCATGGAGTCGTGAATGTTGTTTTACATTTGTCTTTTAGTGTTATTTTGATCTAGTTGTATCCTGAAAAGCCATTCATGAGTGAAAGCATTTTATAACCTGTCATGGAGTCGATGATCATGTTGATATTAGGTAAGGGAAAATCATCTTTAAGACAAGCTTTGTTGATATCTTAAAAATTAGTACAAATTCTGATCCCTTCAGGCTTTTTACTAATAGGTACCACATTAGAGATCCATTCTGAGTAGTCAATGGATTGGATACATCCTGCTTCTAAGAGTTTTTCCAACTCTTTCTTTACTAATATAGCAATGTAAGGATGCATCTTACGTAACTTTTGTTTTACCAATTTTGCATCAAGATTAACCACAAGATGGTGCAGAACCAAAGGCGAGGTTTAAACATGGCATGTCAGAATCGGCCCATGCAAAGATATCTACAAATTATCTCAATAGAGATGTAAAGACATCACATTCTTCCTTAGTGAGGGATGCCCCTAATTTCATAAATTTTAGGTTTGATGGAGTCCATATATTTACCTCGGTTGTATATTTGACTAGAAGGGTCGAACCATCATCTAAGATAGTAGGCAATGACTTAAACTATTGAATTATGTTAGGGTCCTCCATTAGGACTTGCTCTTCAACTTCTCTTAGGCATGATAAATATAAGTCACTTAATGGGAGATCTATCCATGTAACAAAAAAAATCAAAAATTCTTATAAAATTTGATCAAATACTTGTTGTTGCTCAAAGCTGAACTTGAATCCACATGCAATTTCATCATTGGTGGTTTCTTAGTCTAAATTTGAAGAAGAATGAACACCCCCATCTAATCGCACCTAAAATAGATTTTTACCACTAGATTAGCCTTTATCTTTACTTTTTCCCTAGTCAAAAAGTGCCTCAAAGAGGTTTTCACTTTGGGACCTCAATGTTTTACTTAATTATTTTTGGCTAAGGGTGTTTACTCGCTCTCTAAAATAGGTTATAGGATATAATATGATTGAGAATCTTGATTTGTGATCTCCCATAAAACATTGTATCTAAGGCCTAAAAAGTCACAGAATGCCTCATCATTCTGAAACTCATCAATCAATAGACTAGATTCTTGTTGGTCTTAATCTATCAGTTGGGGATAATATAATGGCAAAGGGTTGTGATGAATGGCCAGGGTAAGGGTACAAATGACATTATTATTAAATAGGTTGGTTTCAGCTAGGTCATCAAAGGTAAGGCTATGATCAGAATCTACTTCACTATCGACATCATCATTACTAGTCACTAGTGATGGAGTTTGAATAAGATATGTGGGGTCACCCCCAAGCAGTGTAAATCTATGTCCATAAGGTCTTTCATACTTAGTCATGGAAATTGGCTCTTCCTTCATAATTATGATGCTCCATGATCCTATTGGGAATAAGATATATTGTATTTTTATAATAATTAGCTTGGTTGTCATGTATAACCATGATTCATCCCCTTTAAGAGGGTGGTGCTAGGCTAGATGCTCATACAAATATGACAGTTCCTTTATCTTTATATTTTTGTTGCCAATGCATATGTGGAGTGACTTTAGGTCCCCTAAAGGTTTTCATATTCTAAGGAAGACTAGCAATATGAAATGTATCATGGGTCACATACTCTCTTAGTTTATTATCTGAAATAGTGAAATGATTAGAAGCTTCAGGAGGTGGCATGTGGGAAAGGGAATCCAAGGTATTAGGATCTATGCAATTATCTCGTGAAGGATCAATAAGTATAGCCTTTTCTTTATTCTACTTGGAACATGGATTCATATCGTATTGATAATTATAGCTTTGAAATTCAGCCTTAAGATGCTTGTAATGTTCATATGGGTGTAAATCTCCTAGAATATTCAATTCCATCTCTGAGTGTGAAAACTTGATACATTAGTGTAGTGTTGATGGGACTGCACAAATCTCATGTAACCAAGGCCTTCCTAGAATCATATTGTATGATAACTCAAGATCAATCACATGGTAAAGTGTATCATGGGTCAAAGGCCCAATGATAATTGACAAATTAATGGTGCCTTGTGATTCTCTTTCCTGATTATCATAGGCTTTGATAGTTATTGTTTTTAGTTGGAGATATTCCATTGTGTACCCAAGAAGCTTGATGAGCTTTAGAGACACTATGATGAGGCCTGATCTATTGTCTATAAGGACACATTTCACTTTATGTTGTGTTATATAAACCTCAATATATAATGGATTATTATGGAGTGGGCCAAGAGAATACATATGACTTTGGTTGAATGTGACTTGTTGGGATGGAGCTAGTTGTCGAACCAAAGCTTGAAATTTATCAAGGGATGTGTCACTAGCAACCGTGGATTAGGTCAAAAACTCATTCAAGATGTTCTTGTGGATTATTGATGTTTTCAGCAAATCTAAAATATAAATTTGTGCTGGTGTCTTCTACAATTGTTCCACAATATCAAACTTCTTGCCTTGGTCAATAGTAAATAGTTTATTCTGAGGCTAAATAATTGGTTAGATGATAGGCAAAGTGGTGGATCGTTGTGGGCCTAAAGAGTAATCTTCAACCTCTAAGTTATGATTTCATAATCAAGATTAAATACTAGACTATTATTGCTAACTGATGTTAGAAATGGTATGGGATTAGACAGTTCAAGTCTCGATTGTCAATGCACTTACATGTGGTCACATGCAAGAACTAGTTGTCAATATAAAGTCCAAAAAGGAAAGTCCTATTTTTTTGGTTTGCTTGTATGCATTCCCAGGTCAAAGAAGGATTATCCATGTAATTTGGCTAATTATTTTTGTTTGATAATGGTCTAGATTGATTAGTGTTTGGTTTAGGATAAATCGAGATGGTATTAACACTACCCCTTGTAATATGACCTACAACCCTATTGTAGTCATGTGTAACTACATGGTAGGTTGGTCGATTGTTACCATTCTGACCTTAGTTTTCTCCATTGTTTTGTCATTATGGGTTTTGTTGTTGATTTTGTTGATTCTGTTGGTTTAGCCTTTGATTTTGATTTTGCTATTGCACTAGTCGTTGTTGTTGTTGTTGTTAATTATTTTGTTGTTGTTGATTGTTATGTCAGGGAAAGGGGTTTTGACAAATCCCAAGAGTTTGATTAGAAGTGGAAGCACCATTATCTAATGTTATCTCTCCATTCTCCAACATATTCTCAATTAAATGCTTGATTTGGACACATCTTCATAGATTATGCCCATTAACCTGATGATAGTCACATAATTCATTTTCACGATACCAATCAGGATAAGGAATGCCTTGCAGATATTGATTTAGTATAGGCCAACTAATTAGATTAGTGGTAGAAAGCTTGAAAAATATAGACTCAATAAGTTCTCTTAAGTCACTAAAGACATGATGTGTAGGCATGATTCTTCTAGGAGGAGGGGTTTGTAATGGTAACAGTTGCTATATTTATTGTGTAGGTTTTCATTGTTGTGTTTGTGGTATAGCTGAGTAGGAGTAAGCTGAAAAGGTAGTGTAGATGATGTTTACATCATTTAGACATGGTGGGACTCATTTACTCCATTTCCCACAATATTCCTATTGTAGTTGAATTGCTTCGATCTTTCGTGGTTATTGGCATGTTTTGATTGCGATACTAGCACTTGAATAGGATGTTGGTGTTGGTCATTTCCCTGATTGGTACATTGGTTTTGATTAATTGAATTAAGCTTGATGACTCCTTTATTGATGAGTGCTCGCTCAATCAACAAGCCTTTGTCAATGATCTCCTTGAAAGTATGCATACATTGTAGTTCTAGATGGTAAGCTATCTCACTATGCAAATTTTTGGTAAACATAGCAGCTAATTATTTATCTAGTAAACTATGGTTGAAATGACTTGCAAGGGCTCTCCATTGTTGTAAATAACTTGAAAAACTCTCATCGGATTTTTTCTTTGTTTGTGTTAAGTCCACTAATGAAATCTCATGCTCGAGATTATAGGAAAAGTGTTGCACAAACTTATCAGAAAGATCATTAAAATTTGTTATTGAATTTTTGGGCAACTTTAAAAACCACTCCAAGGCTTGTCCAGCCAATCTCCTTGGAAACAACAACAAAAGGTATATGTCACTATATGCCACTGGTTGACATGTGATAAAGAATTCGATCCAATGAGCCTTAAGGTCACCTTTTCTTTTGTATTTATCAAATTCTAGTGGTTTGTATCTTGGAGGAAATGGTATCTACAAATACTCCATGTTGAATAGATAGGAACATACATCATCCAATTTAAACGTTTTAGTTTGTTTACTAGCTTGAATGGAAGCAATTGCATCCTTCATCTATTACAATTCTTGGGATAGGAAACTAGAAGGAATATTGGTTTGAGGGAGAATATTGGTTTGGATAGATGGTTGGGAGGTCATAAGTGGAACAATTTGACTAGGGTATGATGGAGATATCTATTGGGGTACATTGGTTTGGTTGGGGAATGGACCAGGAATACACATATATGGATTAGGATGTATTTGAAATTGCACATTTGGCTATGTGATATTCTAGTTTGGGTTGGTGATAAAGGTTTGACTTGGAATATTTTATGGTTGGGATGGAGGGATATAACTATATTGTGCCTGTTGTGCTTGAAAAGTGACATGTTGTCAACTAATTGAACCTTGTTGTTGAGTGGGAACTTGTGGACCAAGACCTTGTCTCTAGATTTGTGGCACATTTTGAACCAATGGTTGTCTAGTAGGTACTTGAGAAACATGGGAACCTCCTTGTTGCATGAATCCCCATGAGGAAGTGAAAGTAGGTTGCAAATTTGGCATCTATCATTGACCCATATTTGCATGTTGATGACTAGTGATTGCTTGGTTTTGGATTGGTATATTAGTCTACAACTGAAGAAGTACGTTCATCATTACCTAGTGAGGTGGAACATTAGTTGCCCCTATTTGAGGTGGTAATGTATGTGTCCTCTATTGTGTTGATACATTAGATTGTATCTATTATTGTGGAATACTACTCACTACTTGTTGAGGAGTAGGATTCATCACATTCTATCATTGAGGCATGACATTAGCCATTGTTTGATTACCTAATATTATAGGTTGTACTCTTGAGGAAGCAGTCAGTTGACATTGGGGTGTAGAAATTCCTACTCCCTAGTATGGGGACCTATTCTTAGGATTAACTACAGGTACATGTTATTGGTTAATTATTTGTGTGTTAGTACCACTTTGATCAGGACTAGACATTGTTTACACATTATCTACTATGTTTGGCTCACTATTTAGTATAGAGGCCTAAGACACTTCTTCAATAATGGGCATATGCATCTAGTTATCTATCAAAGTAGTTTGTATGAATGGGTCAGAATTTGAATTCTCTTGTCTAGTTAACTCTATAAACACTCCTATTGAAGGATCTAAGTCAATAAGAGGCTTACTTACCATGTTAATCTGATTAAAATCATGTGCTAGATTCAGGTAGGTTTGATATGTTGTCTACATTTGGTTAAAGTGGTCTTCCATGATGTTTTTGTCTCGATCAAATATATTAGGATCTTGGTACGTTTTTTGGAATAGATCCATAAGATTGCTAGAAAAATCTTGTTGATCATAAATGATATTGTGGGGCACTCTTACTAGACTTGATAGATTCTCATGGGGAAAGTCTACTAGAAACTGGCCCCTACGTCTATGGATCTAACCAAAATCTCATCTTTATTTTCTAATAAATATCACTCAAATAAAAATGGATCATATGTGGTAGTCGTATTAGTAGAATATAACTGTTGAAGTACGGGTTCATCCACTGAAGGTATTATATAGTTTGCTCTTGGTTTTGTTCTGAATAAGGTGGCGTGTTAACCAGATAGTTAGCCAATGGATCTTGGATTTGTGCCCCTAATTGAGTATTATAAGAGGAATAAGAATCCATCCCATAAGTAATATTATTAGCATAGGGGTCTTACACCATTTCTTCCTGTGACACGACATTACTAATCCCTGGATTATACATGAGTCCACTATGAGTGTAGGAATACATGTTGCGATCTATAGTTAACATTTTATGATAAAAGATCAAAGAGTTTTACAAACTCTAAAAAAGGACATTTTCTAAAATAGATGATGTTCCACCTTGGTCTAGATTTTTCAAAAGGATCAAAAGGTTTATGCAATGGTTTGTGAGGAAATAAGCTAGTGTGAATTATCTAACATTTCACTGTTTACACAAAGATAAGCAAGTAAATGAACCTAAAATCAAAATCCCAAACTCTAACGTTGAATTGTTTCAAATTAGTCTAATCTAGGAATTTAAAAGTTGTTAGGTCTTTTGGCCAAACGCAGCATCAAAAGCTTGGCTCGAATAAGGCATGTGCTAGGACTCTTGGCCAAATGGCGTCAAAAGCTAGACTTTGAAATAGATGAAAGTTTTAATCTAATGGATTTGAAACACTTATAACAAACACTAGGGATTTGATTCTTGGACATGAACTTGATCAACTAGGTATAACGTATGAAACAAAAGGCACTTTTAGAGATAGTTTATTTTCTCACAAAAAACGGTATAAAACTTGGTTCTTTTGACAAACAAACTAGATAAAAGTGAACAGCATAACTATTTTAGACAAAAGATCATAAAAGTACACTTGGATTAGTCTAAAAATGTAGGAACAAATTTAGAACTCTATGTAAGAGGGTATATGAAATAATATTCAAAATGTTTTGGGTGGTGTAACGACACTATGCTACCCAAAAGGTGTGATAAAAAAAAGTTTGTTTTAAAAACTCTCTAAGGCAAAGATGTTTTCCTACAATTTTGACAGCATAACCCTACTTTTCTTAACTCAAAATATTGTGGTGCATAGACTCAAAGTGTAAGTGTTTAGCACAAAATGGCTTAAGTCTATCAAGTGATGACAATGATTATGAGTCTTAAATGGCCTTCAACCCAAATTGGAAATTAAACCTAAGTTTTCTCAAATTTTAGTGCAAATGGAAAACCCCCTTAACACATCAACCTTATGAACTTATAAAGGTGCAATTCTAAATTTAGATTATAAGTGAAGGACTTAAACAACTTTGGTAAAGGCCTAGACTCAATTGGGTAGCATAACTATGCCAAAGTGGATGATAGGACTCTCAAGCTTTTGATGAACTTTGGAACAAGGCAAATTGATGATCTCACATAGATAGCATAATGCCTCTTTGTTCAAAGGAAAATTTGGACTATGTATTTGGTTGCGATTGTTTATTTACACCAAGTTTTGACTCTAAACAAGACTTTAATCTAAGACAAGACCAACTAATTAACTGCTCTTAGATCCTAAACTGACAAGGTTGTTTGGTATTGTTAGAATCCATCAATATATGTCATTTGAGAGGAATTTAAGTGTTCATCCAAAAATGTGCATTATATAGTAAGGTTTTTACACCCCGCCTTATCTCAAATGATAGTACTATGACATGGACCTTGAGGCACACCTCGCACCAAAAATTCTTCTGCAACAAGTGGAGATTTGTCTAAGATCTAACAAGTTTTTGAATGATCTAGGGGAATAAATTGCATAATGATTTTCATGCTAAATAATGCAAAAGAAAATCATAGATTTTATGTCTGTATCACTTGGCTTATTGCAAAATGGTCTAGTCTTTTTTTCAACCACTATATCATATTATTCGTTTAGTGTAGTGTGATGTCCAAAGTACCAATACATCCTGTGTGCAACTCCAAAGGAGCCAAATGAAGTCAATGTAAAGAGATGAAACCCCAGGTCAAAAGCTTCCCTAAAGAACTTGTGAGAGGTGATGAAGTCCCCCTCACAAGCCAAGTTTGCATAAAGATAAAGAAAACATGAAAGTAGAAAGACTTTAGGGTCATTTTCAAGGTCACCCAAACTTTGGAGAGTTTTTGGAGAGTGCTTTAGATGACTTTATTTCTAAGCCTTGGACTAGGCTACTTGCAATAGGAATGGCACTTTTGATTCCAAGGGTTCCCTATAGGGGACAAATGGAAGAGTATACATGCAACATTCCTCTTTTTTCCAAACAAAGATTTGATTAAACAACTATTGCAAACAAGAATTGATAAGTGTGTTCAATTTTAAACCCAAAATAAAAGATTTGGTGGTGTTCATTTGACCCCTTAGTCTTAGTTACAAATTTTGAAAACATTCACCAAAACATCTAAATTCCTTGTTAAACACCAAAACAAGGTTCCTAATTCATTTTTAAGCATGCAAAGGTGATTTAAACATGTTTTAAACAAATATCAACCTTGGTCTTGTAGGAAAAATGTTAGCATATCCTTTAATTTTGAAACTCTTTTTAGTTTGAAACAATAAACTTTGGAAAAATAGCTCTCGAGTCTGTGTTTTTCAAAAAAACATAGTGACCAACGTTGGTTATATACAACTAGTGATGATTACCTTGGCTAACCAAAATCTAACCAATCTCAATTTTGCTAACTGACGTCAGTTAAGCCATGTAACTTGTCGGTCTTACTTGTTGACTTCGATTACTGTGTAAAATCATGGCAAAATAAAGTTAAAAAATCAATTTGCACAAGTTTTAAGGGTCCAAATAAATACTTTAGATTTGTAAAATGATCTTCTTTAGGTGTGAGATGCATCTATTCCCACCGATTGTGCCATTATGTGATCTAGGAATTTGACTCAAGAGAGGATGGTTAGTATGGTGTTAGTTCCAAAATAAAAATAAAATGAAATAAACACACTAATAACATAACATCTCTATGCCTAGACACTAGGGAGAGCTTAATTAAAAAACTTGAATAAAACACACAACTAAAATGCAAAATTAAACCTCTTTTACCTTCCTTGGATGTTCCAAAATTCTTGTTATAGTGGCTTGCTCGGCTTGTGCTCATGAAGTCCTTGGCAAGGGAAGCTTGGATACGTCCATCTCTTCTTGGCACCTTTGGCTTATGGCTTGGCTTGGCTTGGAATCCATTTGGCATGGTAACACTAGTTTCTTGAATATTTTGGAACCATTTATGCATTTTAACTTTGCATAATCAAGACTTAGAAATGATGTTCATGGCCTCTCTATTTATAGATTTTTGAGAATGTCTAGAATTAATGTAAACCATCTATCTTGAGATTGAGATGTGTGGTTGAGGATTAATTCAATTTTTTGAATTAAGTTTGTAATTATCCTCATCATGACATTGGAAAAGGGGCAATTAAGAGGCATGGATGGCATCATGGAAGGCATTGATGAGGAATGGAGTGCATGAATCTTGATATTTGTGGCATTTATGGCATAGGGATGTCTTCTCAAGAAATAAGGTCACTTGATGATGTAGATATTCAATATTCATTTCTAAAAGCAAGATTTCAACAAGTTTCCATGGAATTATTAATTTGGCCTTGATTTGGATTAATTATCTCTTAAGTATGTTTAAGCACTTTGTGCATAAATTACTCAAATTGATCAGAATGTCTTGTTATTGGTCCAAAATTTGACTAGATTAGAACTGGAAGGTAACATCAAATGCATTAGATCCATTATCCCATTTACAATTTTACTGACAACAAATAACAAAGGCATACATCTTGTACAAGAGATTTG
Organism: Torreya grandis; assembly: GCA_037957365.1. Taxonomy (NCBI): domain Eukaryota; kingdom Viridiplantae; phylum Streptophyta; class Pinopsida; order Cupressales; family Taxaceae; genus Torreya; species Torreya grandis. The sequence goes on along the minus strand of JARHVA010001742.1, from coordinate 1,090,443 downwards.
ATAGGAAAGAGCAATCCAGAGCACCCAGGTGCAAAATTGGCATTTTGACTCAGAATGATCCGATCAAAGTTAGCTAGCCCATAAATTGCATTACCCCATTTAGGGATACCCTGTCCAAAATTGGTAATTGAATATGTCAATTTCAACTCATTTAGTGTGTTTTAATGTTTTTAGGCCAAATTGTGCATTTTAGGTGGAAATTGGTCAAAAACTTGGTTGGAGGTTATTGGTGGCCGGTTTTAGGTGTCTACAATTGTAACCTAAAATCAATAAGGTATCGTTTCCCATCAGGGTCAATCATAGTCATATGTACACCTCAGCCCTATTTGGATCGAGCACCATTAAAATATAAAGTCCATAATTATGAAGGACCTTTAAATTCTCTTTCATTATTCTCAAGTTTCATTATAAATTGTAAAACCCTATGTGTGATGAATCAAAATTAATTATTTCATTTTGGCATTGTATTATAAGAATACATACTTCACTTTTGGTTCTCTGTCAACTTTAATATAACTAGATGCTCCCTTCCAAGGCAGTTATGTGTGTGAAAATTCCATCACCATATATCCATTCAATGTTTTTAACCAATCACAATTTAGGAGTAGACCGTAAGTCTCAAGAATGTCAACTACAAATATTTCATTACATTATTAGACATGTGACTTAGAATCAAGTTGCATGTGGATATTCAATAATTATCCAACAATTGAGACTAAATATTTGTCTATTTGTAGGACCACCCTTTTGGACTTATATGGAGTTAACCCTAGATTCTTACATATTCCAATGTGTATCACATTCGCTAAAGCATCTAAGTCAACTAAGAAATTGTGCATATTTTTCCCAAGAAAATGATAGTTAATTAGAAAGTTGGGACCTCGAGTTTATCTTTATAAATGACCATATTGGCATTTATAGCCTTGAATTTGACAACATATGGATTGTTAGTCAAAGCCTTAGTAAAATTTATTTTTGTTTTGTAATATGAGCCAACTCATGAAGGGTAATGTTTGCCTTGATTTTAATCATGTCTTCTACTATGTTATATCCACTCTTATTATGTGGATCATATGGTTATTTCTAGTCATTTCATTTAGGAGGAGATAGATTATTATTGACGTTTGGATAAGGAGTGACTATGTTATTGTTTGAAGGTGTGGAAGTCATGACAAACTATTGATTCTTATTTCTTAGATTGTATTTATTTTTTGACATTGATGAAAATCATTAATCTCATTTTTGTTGTCTTCTAGCTCATTCTCATCCTCAATAGGGAATGAGAAGTCATAGGTCTTAAACACCATTGCAATGTTAGAGGTACTGGAGGCACTGGGGGTGGATGAATAAGGCTGATTTGGGACAAAATCATATATTTCTATCTCTTTTTAAAAAAATCAAAGGTAGTACAAAACTATATGTAATCCAATTCACCATGTTGTGTGGTACTATGAACTATACACCAGTTGGGTAAGGTTGACTCAAATGTTTATCTGGGGAAGTTTGTTAGCTTATGGCTCTAAGTTACTATTTGAACTATTGAATGGTTTGTTATATATTTGGAATGTAAAAATCATATTATTTGTTTTCCTATAGTGTTACTTAAGCACTTTTGCATGCCCAAAAACTCATTCCTAAGTTTATAAACCATGCATTGAATATTGTCCAATTATTCTTTGGTAGAATCATACATTGTACCCTATGTGGTAAAAGTGTTGACTATAAATAAGTGTTGACTAGAAATAAGTGTTGATTATGATTATGTTGATTAGGCCCTGGTGTAGGATTATTTAGAAAGCTTATATTCAGGTTTGGTGTAGCATGAGCTAGAGGTAACTGAGCGAAGACCTGGTTTTGATTATTAGCGATGACATTTTGATTAGCATTTGGAATGAGATTCAAGGTTAGGAAATTTAGATTGATGTTAGGTCTAGCCAATTATTTTAATTAAAGATTCAATTGTTGATCAATATCAATGGCTTCAATATAAATGTCTGATAAGTTATTGATATTATGAGCTATATGTAATAATATTGCAATCATATAATTTGAGGTGTTTTTTACATCTCAAGGGCTAACACAGCAACATGTCTATATGCAAAATCCACATGATTATACATATTTTAGAATATTACATTAAACTCTCTAATTGGTTCATTGGGTTCCTTTTTCATACTATCAAAATGTTGACATACTACATTAAGGTTGGTAACCTGCCTAAATTATGTAATAAATGTTTCATGACGTAATTGAAATCTTTGAAAGATTAAGGAACCAATCATAAGCAACATTATGTAATATCAAAGGGAATAATCTTCATGTAATGTATTCATGAATCACATTAAATAATACTAAAGGAGTATTAAAGGCTTTCATATTTTCCTCTATAGTTTATCCCCTAGAAGGAGAGAACAAAGTGTTGTCCCCAAAAAATATCACTCATTTTTTTGGGACAACATATGAACTATTTTGGTTCAACAGACTAAAATCCTCTCTCCCCTTTTCCAAAATTGTTCTGAGCATTCAAGTTCTTCATTTTTCAAAGCTTTTCTAGAAATCTATGGACTCTGCAGGCAAGAATCTATGGACTCTGTAGGCTTGAATCTACGGACTCTGCAGGCCAAGTTCTATGGGCTTTGCAGGTTGATTTCTATGGACTCTACAGGAAAGAAGCAAGATCTCAACACTTAGGCAATTTCAAGGTTGGTTCAATGACAAAGTTCAACCAAAATGTCCATCGACAAGCTTATAAGCAAGGATTGAACCATTGAACCATTGAACTTTTTAACCTTGAACCATTTTGGTTCAACGGGTTCAATGGGTTCAAAGGTTCAATGTCATCAGCAAGAGTTAAGTGCATTTTTCAAGGTTCAAAGTTCAACCGTTTCAAGGTTCAACAACTTCAAAACACTGATCAAAGAGAAGAAGGCTTGAACCATTGAACTATTGAACCACTAAACCATTGAACCACTTTATTTCAAAGGTTCAACGGGTTCAATGGTTCAATAGGTTCAACGCGTTTGGTTCAAAAAGATCAAAAGGACTTAGCCAAATAAAAATAATGAACCAATTGAACCATTGAACCTTGAACCAAAAGGTTCAACGAGTTCACAGGTTCAAAGGTTCAACCAGTGTGATGAAGATCAAAAAGCTTAGAAAAAACAATGAAGTGACAAACAAAGGATGAACCAATGAATCGATTGAACCTTGAACCGAAAGAGTTCAAAGTTCAATGGTTCATGGGTTTAAAGGTTCAAAGGCAGCCTCAGTCAAGGAAAGAATCAACAAACAGGTGGTTCAATGGATGGTTCAACCAAGGAGTGGGAAAGCAATTAAACCAATAAAGTGATTGAACTAATAAAGCGATTGAACCAATAAAGTGACTGAACTAATAAAGCAATCAAAGTAAGAAAGTAATTGAACCAAGGAGTCGAGAAGGCTGCTCGAATCGTTGAAACAGTCAACCAATGACGTCCCCATGGACGTCAAATTTAAGGTAATAAAATATTCGCTAAGTTTCAAATGTGGCGCAGAACTTAAAAACAAACTTAGTGACCAGCTGAAGAAGGAGCCAAAAGAGCTGACAAAGCTAAGAATATAGCCCCGAGGGCTCATATTCCAAGAAAAGACAAACTAGAATGAAGAAAAGATGGCTGGGAGCTTAAATTCTAAGAAGAGACAAAGCTAGAAAAGACAAAAGTAGAAAGAGGACAAAGAGGAAAATATCTATGCAATAATTATTTTGGTAGCTGGAATAGTTTGCGAAGTAAATTTTCTAGCTTGTAAACATTGAGGATGTGGCCTATTTTTCTTCCATGAAGTAAAGGCAAAATGGACAGTTGCGCAGACATTAGAAGGGACAAACCAGATGATCCAAACTCAGGAGAAGACATATGGGATGAAATGACATGCAATAGTTAAGACAACCACCCTATTTTCAATCTAGTCCTTTGACAAACCTGGAAATGCATTCAAGGCCTTGAATGCACAGCATGGGTCGTTCTATGGAACAAAGCACCAAGTCTTTCTTGGCTGCTATATATTGCAATCTCTTTTATTGTTTTAGGGAGATCTTCCCCTTACTAGAAGCAAAACTCTACCTAAATTGAAAGGCATTAATGAGACTTTGAGCTCAGATTGTAGTTCATATTTCTTTGATTGAATGAGAAAGCAAGTTACTTGCAGACTTTATGTTGTTATAGCTTGTGATACATTAGGAGATTGTTCTTATGTATGTCTTTTGAAAGCATTCTTGTTTATTTGATTTAACAAGCAGAACTAGTGGAGGTGATAAGGAAGGTGTCCTAAAGCCAACTACTTTCAGACTTTGTGTTGTCATAGTTGTCTTTAGTGTGTGTTTTTCTTTTCTATTTCTGTATAGAAGACCTTGGGATGAGTTTGTGCCCTCATTGTCTTTCGTATCTCCCTCTGAGGTAGTCAAGGTGGAGACTTTGTGCTACATCTTAGATTGTTGGTTACTTTGGACCCTGTTACCAGTTACTTATCCTACTAGAAAAATTCATGTTCTTTGTAAGAACAAGCACTTTTGAAAGAAGAGAAGTGCCTTCTATCACTTCACCAAGATTTCTACTATCTAGGAAGGGATCTGGCTCTTCATTGAATGTTACTTCTGAAAGAAGAGAAGTACCTTCACCAATCACCTAGGATTTCTCCTCTGTTTGTTAGCATCATCTCTAAAAAAAGAGAGATGGATGGTTTATCCCACCCCTGTGTCTTACTTTTTGCTTATATATAGTATATAGCCTCTATATATTTAATAGGGAACCTCCCCTTGATGAGAGGAGAGATTTGTCCCCTATTGATGTAGTAAAACTGCACACCTGGATGACCAATCTCCCTATGCTGTGGTGATAGGAACTATTTTGCTCACCAGTTAGTTGGTCGACAAAATATTCACCCAATAGTTTTTGGTGACTCTGATGGGGATGAACATGCAGTCTGAAGCCTCAAGTTTTAGATTGAAGCAGTTCCTTCCCTTATCCATTTTACAGACTCTAGCAACTTCGTTCTATCTCTTACCCATTATCATTATAGCCTTACCATTTTCCTCCATCTCCATTATTTTATTTGGTCTAAAAAACCAAAGCTGCTGGAAAAGAGTGTGTAGTTTGAAGCCTCAAGCCTCAAGCTGAAGCAGGGCCATTTCTTTTCTATTTTTGTTCTACAATCTAGCCACTCCACCCAAATTTATTATTCCTATTTTTTATAATTAAATCATGGCTGTTTGAGGCCCATGGGGCAACTCTTTTGGCCCACTCAACTTGACTCCACTTCTGCATGAACTTCCACGCAACTCAAGAAAGAACTTCCACAAATTATTTGGAGATGGGAGAGTTCACCCTGATGAACACATTGCAGCCTTCAACATAGCCTGTGGTGTGATAGGGGTAGAATTTGAAGATGTGGAAGTCAGGGTTTTTGTGGAGACCCTACAAAGTGCTGATGCAGAGTGGTTCTACCATCTGCAAGCTAGATCAGTGACTGACTGGGACACACTTAAAGCCAAGTTTGAAGCAAGGTTCAAGCTTGTAGAAGATGCACATGCCTTGCTATCCCAGTTCACATAGATGAAGAAGGAGCCCTATGAACCTATGAGGGACTTCATTGCCAGGTTTGACAAGTTGAGGCACAAGATTCCCATGATCGCCCAGTCGACACCTCAAAATCTCAAGTGTTTTTTCATCAACTCACAGCTACCTTAAGTGAGTTTCTTGCTGAGACAAGATAAACACATAGACCTTGTTTCTACTCAGGACTTGGCTACTAAGCTAGTAAATGACCTTATCTTAGCAGGAAAGATAAGGAGAGATATTAATAGAGGCAAACCCTCTTCATCTTTTGAATACTCACCCACAACCACCACTGACCCAATGGTGCAAAAGCTAAAAAATGAATTGCTAGCCTTGAAAAGGCAAATGGCACAAGGTATGTCTTCTGCTCCTTTATATAAAGATATACCAAGGAGGACATTCCCCAATCAGCCACATCAAGGTAACGCTACCAGAAGTCAAGGGCAACCAAATCATCTTCCTCCCCCACAGAGGAACCTTGCCCTTGAAGCACCTCCAACCAACTCAGCAGTTGGATATCTAGAAATAGAACATTTTTCCTATTTCCAACCTGAGTTCGAGCAAGAAAATGGCACTGATCTCTTCAAGGAGGATCTAGAAGAATCAATTGGTGACTCTCACATTGGTTTCTTGAATTACTAGGATGAACCCAGAAGTGAAAGTGAAGCAGTCGAAGGATCATACACAGTATTCACCCAGTCTGAGAATCAGTCAGCCCAGTAAGCTGATAAATAAAGAACAGAGGAATGAACTTAGCCTATAATTCTAATTGCTAAGTGGGGAACCACTCTGCCTTTTTAGTCAAAGGACCCAATGATTACTAAGAAGGTTAGTACATCAAACATCTCTGCACCTTCTACTTCAACTTCATACATCAGTCCTCTCCCTCCCAAAAACCAAAAGAATGAACTCCCATCCTCTCTTCCAAGTCCATCTCAGTCATTTAACATGATTGATCATGTCAAGAAATCTAAAATTCAAATGACTGAGTTTGAATCCTTTCAAGCCAATCCTGAGTAGTTAAACATTGGTGAAGAGCTAGGTGTGGCCCTGTCTGAGGCAAAGATTGTGGTCACCCAAATGTCAGCCCCTACTGCTCAAATTTTGTTTAAGCCTTCAGGCAGGGGTAATTACTCTTTGACCACATAGGATGCTCATGTCTCAGCTGATCAAAGTCCCATGGCTAGCAATCTAGGATTTGATCCAAATTAGGCATCAAAAGAATTGGTAGGGTGCAGTACAAATCAAGAAGGATCTTCCATCTCTGATAAAGAGAAATCTAATAGAAGATCAACTTCTGATGATGCTTGAATCTTGGAATTTGATGGCATCAATTCTTTCACTCATGCTGGATGCAGATCTCTATTGCTCGGATTGAAGACTGCTCAGGATGAAGAGATCAAACTCCTTTACACCAAAGGAGATGTTGAGCTGATAATTTGTCAAGGGTCTAATGCTAACAATCAAAATATGTGTTAGACTGAACTAGCAGAACAACAAGCTATGGTGGTGGACCATACTATTGTACTCCAAAATCAGCAAAAAGAGCCCTTTGCCAAGAGAGCAAGGAGTTATGGTTTTCAAATTGAAGACCATGTCCTGCCATGGGGCAAGAAGAAGAAAGAGCCAAGAAGAAGATGCAGAAAATTGGTTTCCTAGTGGAGAGTTCCATTTGCCCATCACTATTTCTAAGGAAAAAATGGTTTCCTACTGGTTTATCAAGATGGCACACCATTTTCACTATCTCATAGTAGGCGGCATCTGAAGCACTTCAAATCTTGAGGCATCAGATAAGATCATCTGTACATATGTATATTTGTATAGTCTTTAGTTCTATTTTGTGCTTTTCATTTTCATTTTTTGGAGCCTTTCTTTTTGGGTAGCATGACTCCATAGCCCAATGGCATACTTCAAGGCACTAGAAATTCTAGTTTCTATTGCCCTCATTTGTTCCAAGTTTTCAACTGAAGGAAGTTCCCCAACTGGAGCCAGTTGTTGTCCCCCAAAAATATCACTCATTTTTTTGGGACAACTTATGAACTATTTTGGTTTAACAGACCAAAATCCTCTCTCCCCTTTTCAAGAATTGTTCTGAACATTCAAGTTCATTTTTCAAAGCTTTTCTAGAAATCTATGAACTCTACAGGCAAGAATCTATAGACTCTATAGGCTTGAATCTACGGACTCTGCAGGCTTGAATCTATGGACTCTGGAGGCTTGAATCTATGGACTTTGTAAGCCAAGTTCTACAGGCTTTGCAAGTTGATTTCTACAGAATCTAAAAGAAAGAAGTAAGCTCTCAACACTTAGGTAATTTCAAGGTTGGTTCAATGACAAGGTTCAACCAAAATGTCTATCGACAAGCTTCTAAGCAAGGATTGAACCATTGAACTGTTGAACCTTGAACCATTTTGGTTCAACGGGTTTAATGGGTTCAAAGGTTCAACGTCATTAGCAAGAGTTAAGTGCATTTGTCAAGGTTCAAAGTTTAACTGCTTCAACGTTCAACAGCTTCAAAACACTGATCAAAGAGAAGAAGGCTTGAACCATTGAACTGTTGAACCATTGAACCACTTTGGTTCAAAGGTTCAACAGGTTCAATGGTTCAACAGGCTCAATGCATTTGGTTCAAAAAGATCAAAAGGACTTAGCCAAATAAAAAGAATGAACTGATTGAACCATTGAACCTTGAACCAAAAGGTTTAATGAGTTCACAGGTTCAAAGGTTCAACTAGTGCGATGAAGATCAAAGAGCTTAGAAAGAACAATGAAGTGACTGACAAAAGATGAACCGATTGAACCTTAAATTGAAAGAGTTCAAAGTTCAATGGCTCATGGGTTTAAAGGTTCAAAGGTGGCCTCAGTCAAGGAAAGAAGCAACAAATAGGTGGTTCAACAGATGGTTCAACCAAGGAGCGAAAACGTGATTGAACCAATAAAGTGATTGAACCAATAAAGCGATTGATTCAATAAAGAGATTGAACCAGTAAAGTGACTAAACCAATAAAGCGATCAAAGCAAGAAAGTGATTGAACCAAGGAGCTGAGAAGGCCACCCGAACCATTGAAATAGTCAACCAATGACGTCCCTATGGATGTCAAATTTAAGGTAATAAAATATCTGCTAAGTTTCAAATGTGGCATGAAACCTAAAAAAAACTCAGTGACCAGCTGAAGAAGGAGCTAAAAGAGCTGACAAAGCTAAGAATATAGCCTCAAGGGCTCAGATTCCAAGAAAAGACAAAATTGGAAAGGGGAAAAGATGGCTCAGGAGCTTAAATTTCAAGAAGAGACAAAGATGGAAAAGACAAAAGTAGAAAGAGGACAAAGAGGAAAATATCTATGCAGTAATTATTTTGGTAGCTGGAATAGTTTGCGAAGTAAATTTTCTAGCTTGAAAACATTGAGGATGTGGCCTATTTTTCTTCCATGAAGTAAAGGCAAAATGGACAGTTGCGCAGACATTAGAAGGGACAAACCAGATGATCCAAACTCAGGAGAAGACATATCGGATGAAATGACATTCCATAGTTAAGACAGCTGCCCTATTTTCAACACAGTCCTTTGACAAACTTGGAAATGCATTCAAGGCATTGAATGCATAGCATGGGCCATTCTATGGAATAAAATGCCAAGTCTTTCTTGGCTGCTATATATTGTAATCTCTTTAATTGTTTTAGGGAGATCTTCCCCTTACCAAAAGTGAAACTCTGCCCAAATTAAACGGCATTACTGAGACTTTGAGCTCAGATTGTAGTTCATATTTCTTTGATTGAATGAGAAAGCAAGTTACTTGCAGACTTTGTGCTGTTATAGCTTGTGCTACATTAGGAGATTGTTCTTATGTCTATCTTCTGAAAGCATTCTTGTTTATTTGATTTAACAAGCAGAACTAGTGGAGGTGATAAGGAAGGTGTCCTAAAGCCAACTAATTTCAGACTTTGTGCTGTCATAGTTGTCTTTAGTGTGTGTTTTTCTTTTCTATTTCTGTATAGAAGACCTTGGGATGAGTTTGTGCCCTCATTGTCTTTTGTATCTCCCTCTGAGGTAGTCAAGGTGGAGACTTTGTGCTACATCTTAGATTGCTGGTTACTTTGGACCCTGTTACCAGTTACTTATCCTACTAGAAAGATTCATGTTCTTTGTAAGAACAAGCACTTTTGAAAGAAGAGAAGTGCCTTCTATCACTTCACCAAGATTTCTACTATCTAGGAAGGGATCTGGCTCTTCATTGAATGTTACTTCTGAAAGAAGAGAAGTACCTTCACCAATCACCTAGGATTTCTCCTCTGTTTGTTAGCATCATCTCTAAAAAAAGAGAGATGGATGGTTTATCCCACCCCTGTGTCTTACTTTTTGCTTACATATAGTATATAGCCTCTATATATTTAATAGGGAACCTCCCCTTGATGAGAGGAGAGATTTGTCCCCTATTGATGTAGTAAAACTGCACACCTGGATGACCAATCTCCCTATGCTGTGGTGATAGGAACTATTTTGCTCACCAGTTAGCCAGTCGACAAAATATTCACCCAACACAAAGTGAGGTACTTCTTAATATTCCTAGGTAAGTCATGGACTCCACCAACTATGGTGATGGCAGAACTAACTAACTAGGTCATAGTGAAATTTTGAGGTTGGTTCCCTTAGGTTGATGAATTTGGTTGAGTGGCGGATTTCTTATGGATACCTCTATCTAATTTGGGTCTCCGATGAACTTGTAAAGGTGATAGTAATAGTATACTAAAATTATAATTGGACCTTATTAACCTTACTGATGGATCCAGTGTACATAACTCGAGAGAAGTTTAACAATTTAGGTATTATGTCTCTCCTTCTAGTGCTAGATAAAACCCAATGATGTGGGTCTTATTGACACAAAATATTCATATGAGAAGGTCCTTAATGTTTTAAGATTAGTGAAAATTCACTCCAAGTCACGAGTTATGGGTCTCAAGTTTATGAATAAGCACATGGCATAATAGTAGTAAGTGGAGAGGTTATTTACTATTGATGGTTTAGATATAATTTGTGTCTAACTCTAAATATGGATTCTACTTGAGGTGGATGGGTGGATCTAAACTAAGGTGAATCTATCCAAAAAAGATAAGAAAAGGGAAGGATAAAGTAGAAAAAGGGGTCCTATGATCCAATTAGATATTAAACCCTTCCAAGCTAACTTAATATACTATGTCAAGCACATATCATAAGCCAATGTCTATTTTGGATTAGTTAAGAGCATAGAGCATGAAAAAACACAATAAAAGTATTAAGGAAATGATTTCAAAAAGACTCAGTGGTTGCAACAAAATATTTTGTTAGTACCAGATTGATATGCATATCCAATGTTAGTAATAAGTAATAAGTAATAAGTATGATATATAAACAAATAATTGACAAGACCAATAGAATATTCAATTTTATCTCTACAAATAACACACACTCAACCTATTAGAGATCTATTAACTTAATGGAAATTCCTCATGAAACATAGAAAGTTGGAAGACATAAAACATTCACACAAAATCATATAATAGCTATAAAAAAAATCTATGCTTGCATTAATTACCAAAATTATCCTACTTTTTAAAATGTATAAGAATCATGTATATATGTAGCTCTAGATGGGCATCACCTCATCTTCATAATGTGATTGCATGTACAAAAGACTAAAAATAAGTCTCGATCTTAATTTAGTTTTCTAGTTATGCACATAAAAAAGTTTGCTGACTAATGAAGCAAAGATATAAATAACTATTCCAAAAATAGACTCTAAAATTAGGATATGATGTATGTATGGTACTATTAGTGGTTGCTGAAATTGAACTGAACTAAACTCTAATTGGTAGATTTAGACTAGGTGTTCCAAAAATAGGAGCTAATGACTTAGCACAGACTTTGGAGGGACTAGTTATTGCGAGAGTAATTGAAGGTGTTATATTAGTTGTCTAAACTTGTGAAGCCTCTGTTTAAGTAGCCAACAATTGTTGATCCTAATTTTTCTTATAAGCATTTGTACATGATGTATAGTCTAATTCAATTACTTCAAATTTTATAATGGGAAGTTTTAATAGAACAATAATCTTTTTGATTGATTTTATATATGTGCCCAATGAATTTTTAAATGATTTATCTAATGCCTATGCATGGCCTATCTTATCCTTATAAAATGTGAATAATTGGAAAATTTGTTCAATGTGTCCATAGACTGTATTCTCAATATTTGCTTTGAAATGGTCAACAAGGGTTTTAATCAACGTGTTAAGGAATGTATTGTTGATTATTTTACCTTATGGAGTGTATATAAAAGAGATATGTATGCCTCCAAGTAAATCAATGGCTTGATGTTCTTGACTAGTTAGTTGTCTAACTAGCTCTGTCATCACTAAGTGCCACTCTATAAGACTGTCTCTTATATTGTTCACATAGTTTTGAGCCAAACTAATATTTGGGAGTGTCAATAGATTCAACTTTGGGTATGAATTATCCCTTATTGCCTTTTTTATTGTGTATAATTTGTCATGTAATCTCTTTAGGGCCTTGTGAAATTCTACCACCCATCTCAATTATGGTTGACTCTGCTCACACTTTATGGATATAACATACAAAGTTATATATCAAATGAGCATAGTTATGTATTTTTTCTAGACTATCCTCATTTCAATCCTGGGTTGAGACTTTAGCCTTGTATTTTCCTATTGTAGGCCATGGACAATTTTCTTTATCACTCATATAACATCTACCATAAATATGGGGTCTTCTTCCAACTCATCACATTCATCGAGTTGAGTTTTTTCCTCTTTGTTAAGTTGAATAATAATTCTTATATTTTAAATTGAACTTGATTGCATCACTTATCATTTCCCTATTTCTATTTATTTTTAACTTGTTAGTATTTTCATCAAATTCTAAACTTATCTTGGGTGGTTAAATAAGCACCAAGTGTTGTTTAGATTATTTATGTGTGTAATTATTGCATCCATGGTGTGGTTAGGACTAATCCAGTGTCAGGGATAGGTTATGGAGATGACTTGGGAGTGGATGGAATGGTTTATGGTGGTCCAATGAGTGATGGAGGGGTAGGTGAAAGGGGTGTAGGAAATGGGTGGTCAACCATTTTCTCACCAGAGACCTTAATTTTAGGTGGAATCTAAATAATGTATTTAAATACATTAGAAAGCTCCTAAATAGTTGTAACAATATAAGATTATGTATAAGTCATTAAGAGCATAAGGTATCCTATCAGAGTGAATGAATAGTTATGGAATGGACCAAATAATTATTGAGAACCTTAATTTTAGGTGGGTCTAAATAATGCATTTGAATAAATTAGGAGACTTCTAAATAGTTGTAATAATAGAAGAATTTGTCTAAGTAATTGAGGGCATATGGTATCCTATCAGAGTGGATGAATGGATATGGAATGGACCAAATAATGATAGAGTAACTAAGTCCTCAAAATTCATTGTCTGGAGATCAATATGAATATTCCCTTCAAGGTTTATTATGTCTTCGAGTTGAACTATGGCAGCCTAGGTCAAAGTTGTTAATATTTGAGGAAATAATCCCACCTATGGGTGTGGCAATAGTACTAGCCAATAAATCAAAATAAATATAATGAACTATTATTGTAGAATATTAGAAGTATTGGGAAAAAGAGTATAAATACACATGCAATCTAATGGGATTACGACCTCTAGAGTTGTAACATGAGAGTAAACAGTAAAACATATGAAATAGAGGAAACAAGATCCATGAACTATGTAGTAGTTATTGACATTATAATTGAACTATCTATACCACAAGTATTTGATATGTCAACTAGAGGAGTATGTGTTATGGTGAGTGGGTTTGTAGCTTTGCTTACCATAGTATCATATTCTTGTGTCCTAGTTATATCTTTCTCTGTGTCATATAAATGAAGAGGAATAAAATTAGAAGCTACAAAATTAACTCATAGAGGTGTATTTTAAAAACATCATATTGCAATTGATATTTGGTATCATCTTCTTCTTATTCTATTGCATGTTCTTCTACAATACCTAATTCTATTAAGTCTTCTATGGAAAATTCCCCCTCTGAGTCTAAGTGGTTTAAATTTAATGGTGCTTGTTTCTATGGAAGGGGCCTCTCTTCTTGTGTAACTACAAAGAACCTGAAGGATCTGGGCATTGTCATCTTAGCCTGAATGTCTAAAGAAGGTCAACCGAGGTAGGCAATGTAAATGAAAGAGTCTAGATTGTCATAGGTGATTACACTAATGGAGGCAGTTGAATTGGTTAAATTAGAGCAAGAAAATTTCTTATAATTGGAGGGACCAAAGGAGTACCCATGTCTAATGAAGAGGCCAATGGCTAAATATTTTTGGGTGGTGGAAGCCCTCCAAGTATATTCCATGTTAACTACTTATTAGTCTTTCCAATAGCTCTTATATATGATCCTTTGTAGGACTTACATTACTTCTCTTTATATAAGGATCATATTGGAATTTTCATGCCATCTCTATGGTCATCCCAACTGAAGGCATTTTGATCCATACTTTAGAATCATCTTCTTTGTCTATTAAAATGTGGTCACGTGAATAATCTATATGACCATAATTCCTTTTTAACCTTCCTCCATAATTCTTTATATTCTTGAGTACCTGACCATTGAGATTGCAATATCTAAATTCTACTAAGTCAAGATCGAATACATGTGGCATGATCACACTACATTTTGTAGCCATGGATTTTAATATTTTTAATAATTGAGCACATATTGACAATAAACTGAGAGAGTGACATGTGGCATGATCTTATTGAATGGGGACCTTTAGAGGAGCACATACATCCATTTTTTATATAAATCTTGTGATGAAACATGATAACAACACATGGCATGATCTCACTGAACTAGAGCATTAGAGACATGAAAGAGTTAATCAATCTCAAGTACAAATGTAGAAGGAGATGTATACCTGATTTTTTATGTGTAAAATTCAATGATGATCGATATATTTAAATCGAATAACTTTAGATAAGCATGGATTAGTCTTATTTGCATCATTTATCAAATAATGCACCAAAAATAATTCATGAATAATAAGACTTAGGCCAAGGTATGCTTGGGTCTAAAGTTATCACATGCTCTAATGGGACTAAATATGGAATTTTTAAGATCAAACGGATCCCTATATGAATTTTTTTAAATGGGGTGTGTTGGTCATAACAGGTACACGTATATAGACAACATTATCACATTTTTTTATATTGACAAACTTGTTTTATGATTTACTTGCATGATTAGCTAAAAATATAGTGTGGTATTGTATACTTGAAAATTAATACTTTCAAATCCTACCATCGATTTTGTGACACTTAAGTGTGATCATAAAGGATTGTTAATTATTTTTATGACATTAAATCTTAAGCCTTATGCATTGTTTTAAGTCTTGTCAACAAATTTACATTTTAGGTTAGAAGAGACATATATAAAGGTTTTATGTTGGGTTAAATAAATTTTGTGGAGGTGTATTGAGTTTTAACTTGAAAACATTCATAAATATTTGTTGGGGTTAATAACATGAGAGGAGGTCCACATTTGTTAGGGTTCTTGGTGACATTGGAAATAAGGTGATAACTAATGTGAAGCCTATATTGAAGGTGAATGTTATTTTATTACTACTTGGGTACTTGCCATTAATTACCCTTACCTTCACTCTAGTCTTGATAGACCCGCATTGAATAAGGTCTATGCATCAAGGTTTGTGTAGCTTACTAGAGAAGCTATCATATATATATATATATATATATATATATATATATATATATATGAGATTATTAATTGATTTTTAGAGTAGGTCCTTTGCACCAAAAATGCCATGGTAAAATTTCTCCATTTGTTTACATTATTTTAGTTTATGTTATAATTCCACAATATGATATTAGGGATTGTGTGGTAACTAGTTCCTTGATATTGGAGGCTCTCAAGGCTATTTATGTAATCATTATTTCATTGAATAAAACACTTTGAGCCTTTAATCTTTCATTTGGTATAAGAGAATTTTTTTATCTATATGATGGAAGTCTAAAATAATTTGTCGAGGGGTAGTGCACTGTTGTTATTACTCTTCTAAATACAAGTTTAATCTCATTTAAGTCTAAAATAATTATCGAGGGGAAATGCATCATTGTTATTTCTCCTCAAGATGTAAGTTTAATCTCATTTAATGCTTGTATATTTGTGAGATTAATTATTTTTTAGACTTGGAAGATCCTTGATTATATCTTGGTGCTTCTAGGAAGAGCACAACTGATGCAAAATCTCTTCATTATTGCCTTCCACTTCATCTTTTTTCATTTCTTCAAATGATAGCAAAGAATATCAAATTTTTGTGCCTTCGATGTGATACAAATCCTAATTAAACTAAATCAGGGAAGCACACAGTCACTGACAAATTCTGGCATGGTAGAAAGATAAGTGAAATACCCAGTCTTTGAACATCTTCATATGTGTTACTACATTTGCATTCATTTTTCTTCATTCATTATGTAAGGATCTATTCATTTATTTTATGGGAATAGGTAGTGGATGAGTAAATGATAAAGGCTACTATTGTTCTCATTTAATATTCGAGGATGAGAAAATAATACTACTCATGGCATTGATTGGTTCTGCCTTTATAAATGTCATTCGACACAGCTCATTTAGACTTGGACTCAGACTCTTCTTCCGACCACTCCAAATCATAAAACTGAAGCTGTATCTCAAAATATTACTTAGGTGTTCATTTTTTTTACTGTTAGAATGCTTCAGGAGGTCTTTATTATTAAAAATATAATAAATAGAGGGTTACATAGCAAAGCAGTTAGTAAAACAAGGCACCGGCCCTCAAACCCCCTTTCTGGTCGGGCAAGGTGTTAGTTATTTTTTAAATTTAGGTATTTTGTATTTTATGTCATTATCAAATAAATATATAAATGCATATAAGTTTAGCACAATTGTTTGTATTCGTTTATGTTTTATTTAATTGATAGATAGTGATTAATTATTTTGTTAATTAGGTGGTAGTAGTTTTATTATTATTAAAGTTTAGTTTAATATAGAGTTTCTAGTGCATAGTAGAGTTGTGGTGTCATTTAAAATAGTTTTTTATATTAAAAAATAGTTGAGTCAATAAGTCACTCTTAATGTTAGTCTATAATATATGGGCGTTAATTCTTTATTAATAATCATTAGTTTAGACGTCTTTTTTGAATTGGTCAATTAATTGATCGATATAAGTTATTTAATTTGTATAGGTTTAATATTATCTAGTAGGTTTTAATTTTGCATCAATATTCATTTTGTGTCATTGCAATTGTTGAAAATTTAAAAAAAAATAAAAATAGCTCAATTGTACACAAACACAATATCAACGGTAATCAACATCTGATTTTTAATAGATATGTTAAGTGTGGGGAGGGTAATTCTCTTCATTGATCTAGTTATCTAAGCTAAACCCAGTAGAATATGGAGGTAAGAGAATATTCATTGTCCTCTCATCAGCCATTACTGATGGGGCTACACTGTGATGTAGTGATATTTTTGTTTGCATTTTATTTTGTGTGATGTGCTAAAATAAATCTTCTATTGTGTTTACATGTTTGAAAAAATCATATTTTAAAAGAAGCTCAAATTTTAAGGGTAGGATAAGATCAAGGTAAAATCAGCATGGATTGTTATCTATATGGTTCGGGAGATTAGAAATTTGGGAATTTGGGGAAAGGGTTTTGAAAACTCGAGAATTCAACTCAAGAGCTACACCTTTACAAAGGTTGTGAGATAACTTGATGGAGTTGTACCTAGTTTAAGAAATGTTTTCTGAGAGAAGCTTCTGAAGAATGTGTCTTTTCTCCCATGTTTACACTAAGGGGGGGAAATATTAGAAATATTCTTTAAATAAGTGTTGATGTGTACATGTAATGTGTGTAATGTATGGATAATCATGAGTTGAGTTATCATTATTAACTCCACGATATTAGGGATTGTGTGTTAATTGTTCATTGATATTAGGGATCTCAAGACTATATATGTAATCATTATTTTTTTGATTAAAACAATTCAAGACTTTACTCTTTTAGTTTGATATAAGAAGACATTTTCCTTAGGTATGCCTTTAAGCTCAGGGATTTTTCGTTTTGATCCATTGTTGCAAAGAAGTGATAGCCTAATAAAATATTATTTTTAAGCTCAATAGTTTGAAGGATTTTTACTGGATTTCTTAGGTTTGAGTTTTTTTATGGAATAAGTTTTATCTTGACCTTGATGCACTTTAAATTGATAAGGTGGTTGAAGTTTTTGATGGTTTTGATTATTCTCTATTTTGGGTTGTCATTTTGAAACTCTTCGGGCTTTTTCTCCACAAGTATTTAGTAGTTTTAATTGCCATAGGCAATATTATTGGAAATAGAGGTACTTTTAAACATTTGAGAGTGGTTTTATCATTTTTATTTAAGTTTTGATGGTTTTCATATTTGATAGAAGTAATATTGTTTCCAGGTGTTTTTTAAGTCTAAAATTAAAATATAGAAGTATTTGGGAACTAGTGAAGTTTGTAAAGTTTTAATGATATTATTTTACATGATCATGTTTTCTTGTTTCTCTATTTTCATTATTTTTATAAGGAAAATGGATAAAGTGTGTTATTTGGGGTAATAAGGTGAGCATGATTTTGATTGTTATGATCATTGTGCTCCTTGTTAACATTATACAACTAAATCATTCCTAACCTCAATTGTGTCATTGCTTTTTACGGATTATCACTATCTCCTTGACAGTGTTTTCAATCTAAGGAAGTTGCTTCTTGATTTGGTATTTTTCATCTCAAGTAGTGAATTTAAGGTGGATTTTTTTTCATTTCCCTTTTTGTAAGTAGTTATGTTTGAGTTTTGAATGAATAATTGTTAGTGATGATATAAAGTTGTTGAAATTTAATTGCTTTTTTCAACTTAATCTTAAAAATTTGTAATAGTCTTAAGTTTTATAAAAATGGAAACATCATTACTATTTTGAGCATTTGGGAATTTGTAATTACATATAATTTACTTATATGGTTTATTTTCGGTTTTTTATGGAGAATAAACTTGGTAGAAGTGGTTTTATTTTCAATATTTAGTTAGAAGCGTATTGTAGATAGTTTATTCTTGTGTTTATTTTAATTGCCATTTTTTATTATAATAATCATTATTTGAGTTTCTGTGATTTTGAGGTCTCAAGCATGATATTTTGAAAGTTTTAGAGTTAATGAGTTGGTTGTATCTTCTAATTTGCATGGTTGTATTTGGGTCAACATTTTGAGTCTATATTTTGTTTGAATTTGAAAATGGAGTGTACAAGGGGATGTTTGTTTAATAAGGTTGTCTTCATGAGAAGTTCATTATTTTTTCTATAGAACTCGGGTTTACTCTTAAATTTTATTTGGATATTTTCAGAGGTTTGTATGATGAAGTTGATCTTATAATTTTCTCCATCTTTTAGGATCAAATGGTATTTTAATATATATTTGTTGATTTTGTATCAACTTAGCATTGAGTTTTAAGTATATTTTTCTATATTAGGAAGGATTTCAATTTAACTCAAATATTGCTTAACAATTTTTATCTTCAGGATTAAGATTCCCTTCAAATTATAAACAGTTTGTGGTCAAGTTATTTTTATTTGAAAGTACATGAGAAAATTGTTTTAACATAAATTTATTTGTTATATTTTTGTATTTATGAAAAATTAGATAATTATTACATGGACAAAATGTTTTCATTATTTTTAATTGATTATTATATTTGTTGAAGCTATAAATATGTTTGCGTAAATCCATGGAAGAGGTTCTCATAATTCAAAACTTATATTTGTTTGGGGATGAAGCAGACAACAAACAAAAAATCCTTAAAGTCATAAAAAAATAGAGGCATAAAGGCATAATCTTAGGTGTCGAAGTGCTCTTGACATGTTTCCATGGGGTTGCAGACCTTTTTGAGGTTTATACTTGGGGTATAGTGCTTTAAGGGGGTTAGGTTAGGGAACATGAATTTCCTTGCTATTTGACATGAGAGAACCACATGTATGGAATATATTATAAATAGAATCTCAGGGCATTTTCACTCATCTTGTATTTGAGTTGGATGTAAAATTGCCCATATTTTTTATGCTCATAGGAATAATGCAATTAGCCATAATCCTAGTACGTGTAGTTCCCCTAATCATTTAGTTCATTCTATATCTCAGAACTTACTTGTTCAATATGTTACACATGGTACAATAATTCCCTTTTTTTTAAATAAGTATTTGACCCATGTTGACCCTTGCACTCGTGGTGGTTTTAACCCTCACACAACTCATAGTTTTGCATCTCCTCATCCTATTACCACTCTTGATCTAGTTATATACTCTCATAAAAATTATAGATCCATTTTCACCCCACTTATGGTTTAACAAATGAGAGAAAAGGTTAAGATCAAGGCGGAGGATGATCTAGGGGTAATCACATGCATGGAGATGCCCAACATCCCATATGAATATACAAAATGTGAAATAGAGTAGGGCATCCCACTCATGGATCTTACTTATAGGGATTAAGTCGATGATTGAGGCATGTTTTTTTACCTTTGATACTCTAACTTTATTTTGGATACTCAATTTTTTGACTTTGGTTCTGATTTTAGTACTTTGATGGTTTTGAGCTATTTTATTTTTAAATATTACAAGATATTTGATCTCAATGTTGACCTTGAAGATTATTTTAAGCTTTATGGGTGACTCTTTCTTTCTAATAACTCATGCTACATTTTGGTTGTCTTAAATAGCTAAAGTGGATAATTTATGTTTTTATTTTTAATTATGATTATAGTTTCAACCAAATGAGATAGAGTTGTTGCCTTACTATTTATTTTTTTATTGCAAATCAGTTTTGAAAAGATATTGTTAAGAGATGTTTTGGGGGATGCTTTAATGAAATTCATTTGGTACTATAATCGGATGTGAAATAATGTCAATTTAGAGCATGCATAGTTTTTTAACTAGTTTGGCAAAGATGCTTAAGTTGAATTCTTTACTATATCTTACTTGCATTTTGAAGATTTATGGAAACAATCACTTTGTGATTAAAAGGGAAAACTTTCCTTTTACTTTCATTTAGTGGGATCAGTTAGGATTAAGTGGACCCCACCTATGAAAGTTTATTTATAGTGTCATCAATCCTATTTTAATTAATTTCCTAATAATTTATTTCGCTCATTACTTTATTTCACGTAAGTGATAAAGTGGTTCTCTTTATAATTTGTTTTAAGTGGTTTATAACTTAAAGTCAAAAGTGACTATTAATTTACAATGTAATTTTATAAGTCTTTTAGGTACACAATATCTCTAAGTTATATTTCATACCATAAGTTTTATGAGATGAGACAATTTTTAATTGGGCCTTGTTTTTAGGAGGATTGACAAAACTTACTCTATTGTTAAAGTATTTGCTTGAAATACATAGGTATATTCTGTTAGTTAACTCAATTTTTGATGATTCTCTTATTTATGATTCAAGAATGATATATTCAAAATTGATGGATTCATTTTAACGCACATGCTTGCTACAAGTGTTTTAATTTGATTTTATTGATGAACACTTTGTGTGCATGTGTGTACGATAGGTTATTAACTTCATTTGTAACCAAAATTACAGGTTTTGTTTTAAAACAATATTGTGTGTGGTATATAGCTATGTTAATGACAATTGATGTCTCAATAAAAATCTATTTATTCACATTGGTCGCAAATGACTTCTTTATGTATAATGTACTTTATTTTTTGTACTTCACTTTTTTCTTGTATATCTTTTTGCTTATCATTAATCCTTTTTAGTTTTGTAATGAATTATACAATGTATCATTTATTTTTTATTTTACATGTAAATCAACACTTCTTCAATATGGTACTTTAACTCATAGTACAATTTCATTGAAGATTGAATATATTCTAGATAAATTGATAACAGATCTTTCATCTTAATGAGTTGTGAATATTTTTCCATAGTATTTTTTGATTGTTTAAGTCGATTAAAACTTAGTTTAGTCTATGAATTTGACTTTTTAAGAAGTGAATTTCCATGGTCATGATTCTATTATTGAGTCAATTAAAAATTATATTAATGGTTTTCTCTTTAGTTTACTATTTGAGGTAGTATTTTCATGACCATTTTCACCAGTACATCAATCATATTTTAGAGTAAGTTTGTTTGTTGTGTTAGCTTACTTCTTGAGATTGCTTTAGTTAGTTATATCTTTTTTAGGTAAGCTATAGGGAACTTAGTTAATGATTCATTTTTTATAGGGTAAGTGCACAAATTTGGGGGACAAAAAGGGCCAATATGTGGACATTTTTTTCTTTGAAAAATGAGAAATCTCAACTTCCATAGATTATTTGAGATGGCTACAATCAAAATTTGAAGATGATGTAAGAATATAAATTGTAGCATTTTGAGTCTAGTTTCTAAAATACTATTTTTTTTAAAAATGGATAAGTATAAGTAGGTAAAACAACTAAAATTTGAAGAGAATCTCCTTTTTTATAAAAATATAGTAGATAGCTGGTTGTGCAACCCCTTATTTTTTTAGCATCATATAGTATTGTTTGAAACCCTTTGGTGAAAATTTAGATAAGATCATCTAGTTTGTGACCTATATTTTTAAAAAATAATTATGATTTTTAATTAATTTTACAAGTAAATATCCTAAAAAAATTTAAAAAAATGGATAGTCGGTCTTGTGGCTCCCCTAACTACCTAAAAAATGTTTATTTTTAAATGTGTATAGAATTAGGCCTAATTTGTGACCATATATGGATCAATGAAAATATATATATCTATATATATATATATATAAACATCTATAGTTCCAGCATATAGTGGCCTAAAAAAGACATAGTTACAAATCAACATAGATAGAAACCTTAAAATAGTCAAAAAAAATTATAAAAAAAACATGTATTTAGAAAGAGGAGATCAATGTGTTAAACATCATAGTAATAATTTTATGAAATGTCTCATTTAAATTCATAGTGTTTATGATGATGGAAGTTGGATTTTATTATTTTCAGTCAAAAAACTCAGATTCAGTTGTGTGTATGTAGGTCCAAGCCTTAGGCTTAGGAATCCAAGTCATTTTCAAGCCAAAATGCATGTTTTTGAAATTACACATAGAAAAGCACATGTGTTATAACACACGCACTATAATGTGTATGCATTAATTTGACATAGGAAAAAATAAAAAATATCTATGTATATGTGTTTATGTTTATGTATCTATCTATTCACATTTTTTTTTTTTAAATTTTTAAAGGAAAGTGTGTCAATATTACACTACCATATAAAGGACATAATGGATATAGTGATGAAATTTTGGTGAGTTTAATCCCAAAAACCCAATTTTAACTATATAGAATGTTATTTAGGGTTCAACCAACCCCAAATTCATCACAAAATGAATGAAAGAATTGATTATTTCATTAGTGAAGGCAATTAGGGCTAATTTTAACTTCTTGAACCTAATTGTGACTATAGAATGTGATTTGGGGCTAAATTAGCTTAAATTTCCTAATATATTGAGTGAATGAGTGAATTTTTGTAATAAGTGATGTAATTTGACAAAAATTAAGCCTCGTGAACCTAATTTTTACTATAAAATATGTAATTTGGGGCTCAATCAACCCCAATGTCATAACATAATAAACCAAATAGTCCATTGGTTCAATCCAAAGGAAATCAGGGCCAACTTGAGCCCATTAAACTTAACTATGACTATAAAATATGATTTGGGGCTCAATTGACCCCAATTTCATTAGAGAATGAAGCAAATAATTGTTTGGTTTAATGATATAAGTAATTTTAACCATATAAGATGTGATTTGTGCCTCAATCAACTCTAATATCATCATATAAAGAATGAAATGGTCAATTAGTTTAATAGTGGAGGTAATTAGGGTCAATATAAGCCCCTTGAACCTAATTATGACTATGAAATGTGATTTGAGGCTAAATTAGCTTTGATTTCATTATAGATTGAGACAATTAGTCAATTGGTTCAATCAGTGACATGATTTTGGAAAAATTGAGCCATATGAACATAGTTTCAATTGTATATGATGTGATTTAGAGTTTAATTGACCCTAATGTCATCACATAATGAACCAAATAGTTGATTCATTCAATTAGGGAGCAAAATGAGGCAAATTTGAGCGCCCTTCAACCTAACTATAAGAGTAAGAAGTGATTTAGGGCTAAATTATCTCTAATTCCATCATATATTAATATAATTAGTCAATTGGTGTAATTAGAGACATGACTTGGGCTAAATTTAGCCCCATAAACCTAATATATGGCTCAATCGATTATATAGAATGTAATATATGGCTTAATCAACTCAAATTTATCAAAAATTCAATCATAGAAGTAATTGGGGCCAATCTAAACCCCTTGAACCTAACTACAACTATGGGATGTGATTTGGGACTAAATTAGCTTAAATTTCCTAACATATTGAGTGAATAAGTGAATTGATGCAATTAGTGATGCAATTTGAGAAAAATTAAGCCTCATAAACCTAATTTTAATTATAAAGGATAAATTTTGGGGCTCAATCAACCCCAATATCATAACATAATAAACCAAATAGTCCATTGGTTTAATTTAAAGGAAATTGGGACTAATTTTAGCCCTTTCAACCTAACTATGACTATAAATGTGATTTGGGGCTTAATCGACCCCAATTTCATCAGATAAAGAAGCAAAAGATCATTTGGTTCAATGACAAATGCAATTTTGACTATATAAGATGTGATTTGGGCCTCAATCAACTCTAATGTCATCACATAATGAATGAAATAGTTAATTGGTTCAATAATGAAGATAATTAGGGTTAATATGAGCCCATTGAATCTAACTTCGACTATACTATGTGATTTAAGGCTAAATTGGCTTTGATTTCATCATAGATTAAGTAGATTAGTCAATTGGTATAATCAGTGACATAATTTTGGAAAACTAAACCACGTGAACTTAGTTTCAATTGTACTTGATGTGATTTAGAGTTCAATTGACCCTATTATCATTACATAATAAACTAAATAGTCAATTCATTCAATTAGGGAGCTTATTTAACCCAATTTGAACTCATTTAACCTAACTACAAGAGTAGGATGTGATTTGGGGCTAAATTATTTGTGATTCTATCATGAATTGATCTAATTAGTCAATTAGTGCAATTAAAGATGTGATTTGGGCTAAATTGAGTCCCATGAGCCTAATTTATGGCTCAATCAATTATATAGGATGTAATATGGCTTAATTGACCCTAACTTTATCACAAATGCAAACGTGAAGTTAATTAGATCCAATTTGAACCCATTGAATCTAACTACGAGTATATGATGTGATTTGGGGTTAAATTAGCTCATATTTCCTAATATATTGAGTCAATTAGTCAATTGATGCAATCAGTGATGCAAGTTGGATGAAATTGAACCTTATGAATTTAATTTTGACTATATAAGATGTAATTTGGGGGTTAATCGACCCCAATGTCATAACAAAATAAGCATAATATTCCATTATTCAATCACAAAGGAAACTAGGGCCAATTTCATCCCCTTCAACCTAACTGTGATTGTAAAATGTGATTTGGGGCTCAATCAGCCCCATTTTTATAATAAATGCAATTTCAAAGGCAATTAGGGCTAATTTGAACACCTTGAACCCAACTGCAAGTATAGGGTGTTATTTGGGGATAATTGAACCATATGTGAACATAATTTCAAGTTATATGATGTGATTTGGGCATCAGTCAACCCCAATTGGATCACGTAATGAATGAGATACTCATTTACCTCAATCATGAAGGTAATTGGGGCTAATTTAAATCCCTTTAGCCTAAATTTGACTATAATATTTTATTAAGGACTCAATTATCCCTATTTTTATCACAAATAGATTAAATTAGGCAATTGGTGTAATTAATGATGTGATTTGGGCCAAATTGAGGCCAAATCAATTGTATAGGACATAATCTGTGGTTAATCAACCTTGAATAAATTATGAAAAATTAAAGCAATTATAAATAAATAAAAGGCATAATTTATTAATATTATATTAAATTTTATAATCTTTATATATATATATATATATATACATATATATCATATATATATATACATATACATATATATATATATATATATATATACATATATATATACATACATATATATATACATATATATATATATATACATATATATATACATATATATATATATACATATATATATATATATATATATACATATACATATATATATATATATATATATATATATATATATATATGTATATATATATGTATATATATAATAACATTGTTATATCATATATTACTACATAATTATAATGCTTGTGCGTTCCTTGTAAAATATACATAACCCTTTCTCCAAATTATATTTTTCATCATTATGTGCCTCACATAGTGGAACGTAAAATGAATCAAGTTATTTTTGGGGTCTTCACCCTCAAAACCCTATCAAGTTTGTCTAGTCATGGGTGACGGATCTCATTCAAATAAGAGGAAAAAGTTAAAGTGTAAAACTTCCGATCAATTACAAGTGTTAAAAGATAAAACAAAGGGAAAAAATGAAAAAAAAACACTCAAGACAAGGTACATCTACTATCCCTAATGAACCAAATATCGTAGATAATTTGAAATGAATAATGACGATGAATTTTTACCTAAAATTCCAAAGTATATTGCAAGTTCACATTTAAACTATGAAATTGTTTATTTTGTTGATGATGAATCTATGCATGATGATTCATCCCCTAACAATGAATAAAATTACATGGAAACACATAATTATGAAAGTAACAATGAATAAAATTCCATGTAAACAGTTGATAGTGAAAGTAATAATGAAGTAAACTACACGATAACATAAAATGAAGAAACTAGTAGTAAACATAACAATATGGAGACATCGAATCAATAAATTCTACCATTAGTAAATCCTCCCATGATTTTATGTAGTATACCCATTTACTTAATTGAAGTTGATGAAAACATTTTGAAACCAATGCCTGAGAAAATGTCTGGTTGCCATTCAAGAAGAATGACTAAAAGAGTTTGGGATAATTACTCTTAAGAATTAAATGAAATTCAAAGATGCCAATTATTTATTTCATTGATGAAATTGGTTATGATGAGACCTACAATATATGATCTAAGACGAAGAACATATAAATTTGATGGTGAAAACAAGGAAATTGTTAAAAATATACATGATGCATACCATATTGTAGGCATGAAAAGATGCTAGTAACAAAGATAGTAACGTTTCTCTATACGTAATTATAACTTCTATAATAAGTGGTAAAATAGGTATAAAACACTCAATTTCAAAAACATGTCGGACACTAAACATAAACTGAAAAATAGTGATGAAATAAATTATAATACTTAAATTACTTAATGATGCTAATATCAATGAGCTCTGGGCATTCTTTGGTATACTTCCATTAAAATACAAGGTTATATTTTATGATATAAAATATTTACTTTCACATTTTTGGAATACAAGGGTTTCACCCAATACAAGAGTTGTAGTGGAAAAAAGAGTTGGTTTCATAATCATGAATCACATCTGAAACATTTCTTGGATATGACCCAAACATAATTGTACTCTAAGTTTTTATAAAAACATCCACAAATTTCTATTAGTCAAATATATTTTGAGATGGCCAAAACTTTCTATGTTAAAATAAATCACACACACATCACTTGTTGTTATAGGCAACATTTTGAATTTTCAAGCATTATGATTTTTTTCATCATATACATTGTATTTTACATATTGAAAACATTTTTCAGGAGTGTGGCATGGAAGTTCCACCAAAATAAGCAAGGGAATTTATTCCAACTATTTTTTGTCAAAGATCAGGCAAATAATTTTTTTATTAATAAAGCATGTTTGGATGAAAATTGTAACATTTGTGGTGGATTAACAAAATTGATAAATTGTATCCATGTGGAGAGTATAAGCGGAATTGGACAATAATTAATTAGTTTTAGCAAATACAAATCAATGACATATCAATTAAAATATTGCAAGGAATATAAAAGGTGTGAACTTATTACAAAATAAATATTTGTTTTAGAATTTATGGTCAAATTCAGTGAGGAAATTGTCAAAATATGCCATAGCTCTAATACCATGACAGGATCAGTCACGATTGAAGACTAGAAGGATTTGAACACACTGAAATCTAAACATGAAAAATAGATATGCAAAGAGATAAAATTGTGTTGTAATAAAAGGAACCAATCATGAGCAGAATAACCACATCTTGTATTCAAAATTGAACTCAATTATATAAGATTATATTGAGGAGAGGTACATATGTAGGAATAAGAGGTGGAGTGTGCACCAATCCATAGTGAAGTGGTGACCCCACCCACTCATATAAGAGTTTGCACCCACTTATAGTGGAGTGTGCACTCACTCATAGTGGATTATTCACCCACTTATAGTGGGGTGTGCACTTACTCATAATGGGGTGTCTACCCACTCATAGTGGAGTGATGACCTTACCCACTCATAGTGGAGTGATAACTTCACCCACTTATAATGGAGTCATGATCTCATTATTACCCTTAAGTGACCTCATTATTACACTTAAGAATGCATGTGTAGGAAAAACCATAAAATGGAATTAAAAACCTACATGAACACCCACCCCTTAAGCATAACTTAGGTGGTTAGAATAATTGGGTCCAAAAAATAATGCTTAATTAGGTACCTAAGTACATGTGAAATCTCCTCAAAATAATAGAGAGAAACTCTCCCCAGAAGTAGAGAGAATAATAGAAACCCCCCTAAAGATGAATAATGTCGATGATGAGGTCCTCTACTTGAATATTGAAGAAGGTTTATCCACATAGAATAATATTTCTTCCTTTTTTAAGAGGAAAAACAAAATAAGTATACTAAAAATCTACCCATTCCATAATGAAATATGAAGGCAACAATATAAAGGTCCCAAAAATTGGTCAAAAGATGAAAAGTGACATAGCTATGACAAGATCATGCTCATGAACTAAAATTAATACCATTGAAATAGACTTGTTATAAGAAGGACATGGAACATTCATTAAAATAATTTCCATGTGAAGTGGGAATCATAGTTCAACAACCCTCAAAAATAAAGAATAAGGGCCCATAAGAAATGGTGGATCATCAATGATCTTTGAAAATGTGGAGGTGCCACATAACACAGTAGGGGAACTCATATCAATGAAGATAAAATAATCCTCTGAAGTACAAATCTATGATGGATCTACAAAAGGAAGAGCAACATTTTGTATAAGAATAAAATTGGAGTCTACAAAAAGATGTCTCTAGTCTAGTAGAAACTCATTCCAAAGGGGTGGCTCTTCAAAAAGAAGAAAAATGTTCGATAGGAATGTATCATCACAAGAAATAATAGGAGTAATGATAATTTCATAAGAAGAGTCTCTGAAAATATTCTAAATAATTCTCCATATAGTGCGAGGACACTCTGTGTGCTCTAAATGGTGGTTTAGATCCATGGAAACATACATCAATAAGGGTCCAAGCATAATGTCACATGAATTAATCTAGTCATTATATTGAACTGGTCGGTGGGAGTAGGAACCTATCCATATATAAATGGAGAAAATCCCTATTCAATGAGTAAATGTTCCATGCACAACTACCATGGTGCATAATTTATCCTACCAAGAATAACTAGTGGAAATGAATCTTTCATCATAGTGGTCTTTGAACATATCTCTCAAATAGACAATAAGTGAAAATTACTAGTAAAGAAATTAAATTTGCATGAGTGGTCAAAAACCGCTACTTGATCATTGAAAATAGATGTTGAAGATGTCAAATAATAATATTGCTAAGTGAAGTGTTGAAATTGCAAAAAAGTACACTAATAATGCTA
Source organism: Torreya grandis (assembly GCA_037957365.1). Lineage (NCBI taxonomy): Eukaryota > Viridiplantae > Streptophyta > Pinopsida > Cupressales > Taxaceae > Torreya > Torreya grandis. The sequence continues at coordinate 1,060,834 of JARHVA010001742.1, read as the reverse complement.
TCAACTATTTAAAGTAGATGCAAGAGATAACATAAGGCATAATACAACCCCCTTGAAACTATCAATAATAACCCCCCAAGGTTATAGATATTTGGGACTTTTTTTTTATTACATATATAATTAGCACTTTTAAGTGTTTATAAAATTATCACTTTATATTTAGTGCATATAAAATTTATACAAGTTTTAGCAGAACTCAAATAAAATCATAATTTAAAAAATATATAGATCTATTGAAAATGCATTTACAAATGAGATCAATTTCATAATAATGGAACAAGTTACAATGCTTGCTTAGAAAATAGACATTAGAGTCAACAAAAAATGTGTCCACAAATGAGAGCAATCAATGCAATAGTGGCAAAAGTGACAATGCACACTCAAAAAAGAGACATCAAACTTGGCCAAAAATGCCTCTATAGAATACAATGTGGGTTGGGGGATAGTTTTAACAAATCACATTCCAAAAAATGTTCTTTCATGAACAATATGATTCACATATATATTCAAATAAACTCCAAATCAAGAAAGTTCATGGAAAAATATGTAGTTTCAAAAAATAGAGCATGCAAAATGGGGTCTGAATGAGCAAGAACGAGCCTTTGGAAGTTAGTGCAGATTAGTAGTCCATGTCACAGATTAGCAAGGCACAGCTACAACCTGTAGTGAATCCAGGCTATATATTATCAGGTTAGGCCATAGATTATTAGTCCATAAAAAAATTATGTCCATATAGACAATGTAAAAATCATCGGGCCTTACACAGTGTATAAACACATTCGCTAATAAGTGACCTGCACAACCACTTACACAAAGACCTTATTCATCATTATTTTTTTATTCTTCTTATCATCTAAAGATTCAAGAGAATATCATACTCAGATAATAAAGGATATATGACAAGCAATATCAAATACTCAAGATTATAAAATATGATATAACAAAACAAGGTGTTTGTTTACTAGAACTCGCTCTGATGCCATGTTAAAATAGGCCATAACTCTGATACCATGACAAAATTGGCCACGATCAAAGAGTGGTATGATATGAACACACCAAACTCTTAACATGAAAAATTGAGATGTAGAGAGATAATTTTGTTGCAATGAAAAGAAGCAATCATGAGTATAATAATCATAGATTATATTCAAAATTGTTCTCAATGATTTAGGATTAGCTTGAGGAGAGGTATATATATAGGAATAAGAGGTGGAGTGTGCACCAAACCATAGTGGAGTGGTGACCCCACCCACTCATAGTGGATAGTTCACTCACTCATAGTAGAGTGTGTACCCACTCATTGTGGAGTGATAGCCTCACCCACTCATTGTGGAGTGATAATCTCACCCACTCATAGTGGAGTAATAACCTCACACACTCATAGCAGAGTGTACAACCACTCATAATGGCGTGTACACCCAATCATTAGTTGAGTGATGATCTCACCCACTTATAATAGAGTGATGACCTCATTATTACCTCTAAGTGAACTCATTAGTATACTTAAGCAATCTAAATACATGTGTAGGAAAAACCATAAAAATGAAATAAAAAACTACGCTAATAGAAATTATATATGAGTATGCAAGGCACACGTAGAGCTAGATGGTTGGATGAAAAAATCAAGTTAATCAAGGACACATTCCCACTTGGTTCTTTTATTAATTAGTTAGCTTTATTTAGAATTACACATTCAAACCATAAATGGAAGTTTACTCACATTACTATAACTTAGTACAGGTTTCCATATTTGTGCATATAGCATTCATGCATGCACCTGATAGTAAAGAGCAAGATCAAAAAATATTAAGAGAGTTATTAGGAAATAATATCCTATTGTACAATAAAACAATGTGTAATAAACAATGACAAATAATGTCACCAGATAACACAAGATATGTGTGGAAACCCTTGACAACAAGCAAGGGAAAAACCATGGGCAAATGGCAGCATCCAGTCTTCTATTAAATTTAGAAATAAACCTCTCCATAAATAGAGATTCTTCAAACACTCTCCTATATCAAAATGCTTGCATATACATGAATCATACAAGGCTATGCAAATCCTTCAAACACTAACTTGCAAGCTTTCAATAATCCTCACAAGGATACTATACCAAGCTTCTACACTTGTTCACAATTACACACTTATTCTCTCTAGCTTCGAAGACAAATTACATAAGGGAGAGTCATAGTTAAATAATAATATAAATAGATAAGGGAGAATATAAATAAAATATGGGAGATAATAAAATTTGCCACCCTCTATGTGGCCATACTATTCACCAATAGTGAAATTTGCCTCTCACATGTGTAAGGTCCAACTTTGAATGGCATCGTCATGATGCACTTTGACATTATCCATGTGCTCAAAAATGGTATGCCCCACTTTGCATGTGATTCCAATATAGAATAGTAGACATGTTCCTCACTTTCCCATGTGCATCCATATGAGTCAAAAGATTCCTCAACTTTTGACCTCACATGCACATGTTTAAGGACAATGATAAGACTCACTTCCTTTTTGTCTCCCTCATGCTTCCAAATGTAACCCATGTGACCAAGTGGAGAAATGCACCCCATTTCTCTCTCCTAATATTTTAATCAATAAAATATTCTATATGGACCATGCCACATCAAAAAGGTGGCACCTCATAAGTAAAGTCATTGCCAACTCACCACTGCCACCTCTCAAGCACAGTCACTGCCAACTCACCACTATAAATAGTAACTACCACCTCATCACATGAATAGTGGCCATGAATACTGATATGTGAATAGTGACTTCACATCCTAACATTTTCTCACTTGAAGTCAATATACACAAGATTTGCCACACCTACATATTCTTCCATCTAGCTACCAGCCATGCCCTCTGCTACCTAACACAAACCTAGTAAAAGTTTTATTACACTGCTAAAAATTGTCTATCCTAACTAGCTTTGTCAACATTTTCTCCTCCATAGTAGATTGCAACACCTAAATCAATTTTTCACTTCTCCACACACATAACAATACTTCTATCTAGAGTCTACCATGAACCATTCACAACTCCCATTGCTTGGGAATATTTGGTCTAGTGCATACCATGGCTTACACGAGGCTTCCTACTCCTAATGAATCCAATACACAAGATAAAAACATGTCGTTTCCTCCTTTGGGACAATCCTCAGAAGACAACTCAATAATGCAAGAAGTAGGGTATTTCCTTACTCTCATGTCCTTATGCATCTTCATCCTTGGTTTATTCTTCCATACTACATTCATCTCATGTGTCCCAACTAACTAAGCCATCAAAATAGTGATCATGTTGGGGCCTACATCTAACATGTCATCAACACATAACAATAACATAATATCTCTTGTCATTGATCCCATAATGATCTACTTCACGTTTGTTAAACACTTGGCTCTCCATGAAGGTATAATTGTACTCCCATCCACACATTTGTTTCAGCTCATACAGTCTTCAATCTAAAAACTATCAACTCTTCACCTCATCCATATAGCCCTTTGGCTATTCCATCTCTTCTAGAGAGATCACCATTTAGGAATCAAGTTGCTCTAAGTCTAAATAGAAACCAATGCACGTAGCATTCTTGATAGTAGTCAAGAAAAAATATCACATAGAAGTCAATACCAGACTTCTCCTCTTCGGCTTTAGCTATCAATCATACCCAAACATGCCATAAGTTCATTGGACCTATCAACTACTCTTGAGAAGTCATCATGTTACTCAATGCATCACTACACCTACCAAGTTTTTAAACCTCAAGAATGCGTCATGCTCTACCTAATGTCACCCAAAGAACCAACTCATGTGCCTTTAGTATTTTCCATGCATCAGTCTCCCTAGTTACATATATTAGCCCACTATAGCCCTCATGGCTCCTCACTTATGCTACACCACAACCATATACACAACACTCAAACAACTCTAAATTATATGGTTTGACACTAGGCTTATCCTTCTAGGAACATTAGATCTCAACTTATCCTTTTTCATCTTCTTTAAAGTTAACTACTTCAAATAGGTATAATGTTAGGTGTCTATTGTACAACCTCCTTTGTATGGATTTTCCTATCATATGCAACATCTCAGTGAATAACATATGGTTAGTAGGATACCACATCATACACCCCTTCTTATTTATTGTCGATAACTATACTTTCTTGATTTCAAATCAAGCTTGGACTTTAACTTGTGCTTTAAACTTCACCCTCTTACAAGATTTAATTTCAGCTAGCATCACATCACCCCAAGCAATCTCTGACATTGGTGATACTACAATACTTATTGAATCTCTACACAATTGATACAAGGAGCCATGAGATTCTCATTTTTCTACCACTAGGGATCCTTTAAAAATGATGCATTTACCATTCCCAAAGGTATAAGAATACCCTATATCATCCATCCTCTGGATGGACATCATATTCTTCTTCAAAATAGGAACATGATGCACATCCTTCAACATTATTATTCTACCATCATACAACCTGATCCTTATATCCCCTCTTCCCACAATATATAATGGATGACAATCACCCATATAGACAAACTCTCCACTATATGGCTGGTAACCTACAAACCAATCTCTATGTGGAGACATGTGAAAACATGCACTTGAGTCCAACACTCAGGCATTGTCATTTGATATACTAATACTAAGGTAGAAATCCCCATGTGTTTTTGCTTCCTCTGAATCTATTGTATTAGCCTCAGCTGAAGGTGGATTTTGATTTTCATCCTTCTCCTTATTCTTCAAATGTCAACAATCCTTCTACAAGTGTCTTGGCTTTCCATAATACCAACACCTAGTCTTTCACTTGAATCCTCTAGACTTTGATCTAGATAGTGATCTCCCTTGTGTGCTCCTATCACTATATCTCCCTCTCACATCCAAGGCTTAATTACTTAAGGATGCACTAGAAGACATTCTTCTCATCTCCTCTCCAAGCAATGTTGCAACCACGTCATCAAATTTAAGAACTTCAAATGATGAATTATTGATGGTCATCGCCACATGCTCCCAACTACCAAGGAGTGAACACAATTATGTGATTGCCTTGTCCTCATCCTCCATATTCACACTGACGGAGACTAGCTTGTTGATAATAGTGTTGAACTTGTTGAAGTGAGCAATAATGGATGAGTTTTCCTTCATCCTCAAACTATATATTTGCTTCTTTGAGAATACTTTTTTTTGTTGCTAACTTTGTCTAGTATAGGTTGTTTAAATTCTCCCATAACTCTTCTATGGTCTTCTCCTCAACAATATTAAAAAGCATAGAATATACAAAATAAATATAGATTGTAGAAACTGCCTTCATCTACATCTTACTCTAATCTTCATCTGTCATACTATTGGGTTTGCTTGTAATGTCATTCAAGGATAGAGCTTGGTCATTATACACCAAGAGATCCTCTACCTTTAACTTCCACAGGGAGAAATTTCTACCATCAAAATTATCTACTTCAAATCTAGTTACTCCTATCAATGTAGTAGTTTCCACTTGCACAAAGTTCCCTAACTCAATAGAAAACACTCACAAATAGAGTTTTTTAAAGAGCCTAGCTTTGATACCATATGTTACGAAATAATATCCTATTATGTAAGAAAGTAATGCACAATAAACAAGCTAAAATAAAAAATGACAAATAATAGCACTAGATGACATGAGATATATGTGGAAACCCTTGACAATAAGCAAGGGAAAAACCATAGGCAAATGGCAACATTCAGTCTTTTATTAACTTCAGCAATAAACCTCTCCACAAACATATATTCTTTACACACTCTCCTCTATTACAATGCTTTCATACACATGAAGCATATAAATCTATGCAAAGCCTTCAAACACTAACTTACAAGTTTTCAAGAATCCTCACAAGGATACTACACCAAGCTTCTACACTTGCTCACAATATTACACACTTGCTCTCTCTAGATTCTAAGCCAAATTACATAAGGGAAAGTCATACATAAATAACAATACAAATGGAGAAGAGAGAATATAAATAAAATAAGGGAGAGAATAAAATGTGCCACCTTCTATGTGGACTCATTATTCATCAATAGTGAAAGTTGCCTATCGCATGTGTAAGGTCCAACTTTAAATGACATCTTCATGATGCACTTTGACCTTCTCCATGTGCTCCAAAATGGTACGCCCCACTTTGCATGTGATTCCAATATGCAATAGTAGATATGTTCCCCACTTTCCCATGTGCATCCACTTGAGTTAAAAGATTCCTCAACTTTTGACTTCACATACACATGTTTAAGGACAATGATGATACTCACTTCCCTTTTGTCTCCCTCATGCTTCCAAAGGTCACCCATGTCACTAAGTGGAGAAATGTGCCCCATTTTTCCCTCCTAATATTTTAATCAATAAAATATTCCATGTAGATCATACCACATCAATAATGTGTCACCTCATAAGTACAGTCATCGCCAACTCACCACTGCCACCTCTCAAACATAGTCACTACCAACTCACCACTGTGAATAGTAACTACCACCTCATCACAAGAATAGTGGCCATGAATAGTGACTTATTTTCCTAATAAGAGTATTATTTATATGTTAGTGATGATTTATCACATTCTATAAACTACATGTAAGGCTATTTTGAGATGCTTTATGGAAATTTGATTGAAAGGAACATTACTTTAAATCAAAATTATATTTGGTTAGATAATTTCACATCATAATTTAAGAATGTGCAACTATTTTATTGGTTGAGTAGGATATATATTAGCATTGGCATAAAACATATTTAGAGTTTCACTAAGGGTGGCCATGGGAAAAAGGAGCATGAGGGTGATTAATTATGTATAAAAAGAGTCAATGTAACAGAGGCATTGAAGTCTAAACATGGCATCATTTTTACTAATGCTAAAACCATTGTTTAATGGTGTAACAAGAAAATGAGCCATGACTCTCAATAAAATTATAGTATTCATATATATATTTGGTTTACAGAGGAAGAACAATTAATAAGGTATGAGGATTATATGACCGTAATAAAATCAAGTGAGCTTCACTCATTTCATAGCTCAAATGTAGGTTCTTCAACTATTCATATGAGGCATTTGGCAAGATTTTATTTTGCATGCGTGGACATTATTTGGAATCAGTGTGAATCATAAAACTGGTGGATGAATGGAGATATATACCTCTAATTCCAATTGACACATATCAAATTCCACTAGCATTATAACTTACATATATGATATCGTCACATGACTTTGACCATGTATCTGATCAAGTGAAACCAGGTACAAGATTAATCATTATGTACTAAATTCTCATTATCTATTAACATCATTATTAAAATATTATTTTATTTTGTGATGCAGGGCATATTTTTGTAGTTATTGTGGATGAGGATAACGAAGAGGGAAAAAATACTACTTATGTTGTTGTGTAGAGGAAAAAATAAATTAATTTCCCCAATCACTAATTGGGAAAACATTGACTATCCCACCAGGTCTATGGTAGTTACTAGAACTTGGTTTTGATGATATCCTATCAGAAATTTAGATATATGGTTATTTGAATACTATAAAATACATAGGAAGATATTGCACTATTTAAATTTGGTTCTTAAAATAAATATTCAATTACTCAAATATCATGGGAGGACATTAAAAAAGAATCTATGGAAGGTTTGTGAGTCTGACCATGAACCTAATCTTGCTACTATCATTATAGTAGATCTTAGTGGTTTGTTGGACTAAAATTACAAGGTATGTTGAGTTCTCAAATGTAAATGTATTTAATTTTAACAAATTTTATTAATTTTATAGGTAGTATATATAAATTTCAATTTCAATTACTTATTAACATAATTTTTTTAGGTTAGTGGTTCAAAATAAGCTTCCACTTTCATGCAGTCGACACTGTTAGTAAAGAATTTCATATTCTTGAAGCTAAGAGAAGCTTAATAAAATTTCAAGAGAAGATCGGTACTGTTATTAAAAAAATCCATATTTTATTGAGGCCATAATTGGTATTATGTCTCCTAACCTCATGGCTTTGGAGGTCATGTCATTTTTCTATCCATACATGTTGAAAGTGATTGATTTGTAAGGGGGGTCCCAAAAGCATAAATGTGAGTTGGACTTGCATATTTTTACTACATAAAAGATGTATTTAAGCATTGATTACTATGATATATGTCATGGATTCATCTCATATTTTTGATCCCTATGCTTTGGGGTAAAATTATAGGGCTTTGACACACATGTGAGGGTTATTTAGGTCATGCACATGACTTACGGTTTCCGATTTATGCACGTCGAAAGTTAGCCTAAAAATTGTAATTTTTTGATATTGGGAGTGGCATTCTTGAGGCTGAAATGAATAATAAATCTCTTAACGGGGCATGATTAGAGGCCTATAACTTGGTCTTAGACATTATTCACCACCCCCAATGTGGTGGTGCCATTTTTCAACCATAAAGCTTTAGAGGTGGAGATCTCCAATTGTGGCTTCAACATTGACAACAATTATTGTCAATGTTTCTACGCTTATAAACAACTATAAAATCATACATATAAGTGACTTTAGAGGTCTTTGTTATGGTAACATGCATCACTTTTTGATCCAAAAGTGTTGGAAGTGATGTATTTTCAAATGGAGGTCCTATAGGTGGAGATTTTAGTTGTAGGATAAGTACATGTCTCTTGATTTCATAAAAGTTACATTTCAACACTAATTAATATGCCCTCTACCACATATTTTACTCCTATGTTCAATCACATTAATCTAGATTGAAATTATAGAGATTTGACATGCACATGAGGTTTTTTTCACTTTTTGAAAATGACTAAAAATTTTCATTTTATGCACGTCTAAAGTTAACCTAAAAATTACAAATTTCTTGTATCGGGAAAGCATTCTTGAGGCTGAAATGGGTACTCTATGTATTTATCGAGTATGATTAGAGGATAATAAATTGTTTTAATATGTTATTATACACCCCTAATGTGGCATTTATGCCATTTTTCAACCATGAAGCACTAGAGGTGGATATCTCCAATAGTGGTTTTAACATTGACAATATTTGTTGTCAGTGTTTATGCATTCTTGAGTAGTTATAAATACACACATCTAGGTGTATTTTTAGGTCTTGGTCATGGGATCATGTGTCATTTTCTTATCCAAATGTGTTTGAAGTGATGGATTTATAATTATAAGTCCAAAAGGCAGAAATTTAAGTTAAAGGATAAGTACTTTTCTCTTAACTGCATAAAAGTTACATTTCAACACTAATCACTATGCCATCTACCACTAATTCATTTCTTATGTTTGATTCCCATGATTTAGATTTTATTTACTAGGATTCAACACACACATGAGGATTTTATGGTTTATGTTTTATGCACATATGAAGTTAGCATAAAAATTTACAATTTCCTAGTATTGGGAAGGGCGTTCTTGAGGCCAGAATGGGTACTCCATATTTTTTTGGGTATTATTCAAAGATGAAAAATTATTAATATATTTTAATCACCACCTATAATGTGGTGGAGTGCCATTTTTAATCCATAAATAACTGGAGCTAGAGATCTCCAATTGTAGCTTCTACATTGATAATATTTATTATTAGTGTTTCAGCGCTCCTAAGTAACTATAAAAATGTGCATTTTTAGGTGGATTTTGAGGTCATGGTCATGGGATCACATGTCATTTGCTTATATATACATGTTATAATTTATTTATTTACAAGTGGAGGTACCGAAGGTGGAAATGTTAGTTGGAGGACAAGAACTTGTCTCTTGATTACATAAAAGTTACATTTTAGCACTAATTATTATGTTGTTTGCCATGGATTTGTCTCCTATGTTAGATCACCATGCTCTAGGGTTAAATTATATGTATTTCAAATTAACTTATTGTTTCCTTTAATTCATGCAAATGACTTATGGTTTCCATTTTACATGCATCTAAAGTTAGCCTAAAAATTATAATTTTCTCATAGTGAGAAGAGTGTTATTGAGGCCAAGACGAGTACTCCATCTCTTGATTGGGTGTGATGAGAGGCTAATAACCTGGTCCTAGACATTATTTTCCACCCTGGATGTGGTGGTGGTGATATTTTATAGCTACTAATAACCATAGGTGGAGATCTCCAATTATAGCTTTAACATTGATAATATTTATTGTCAGTGTTTTCGTAATCTTTAGCTACTGTAAAAATACACATTCAACTAGATTTGGAGGTTATGGTAATGGGATCATGTGTCATCATCCATTATATTTATGGTCAAAATAAATTTCATATAATTCTTGATATATTTTTCACTTGGCATCATTGGGTGTATAGTGCATACATCATAGGTCCATAATGTGAACTTATGGTGGGTTAACTTACAAAAGCAGTCAGCGGTGGTGGTGTAGTGTAATAATGTGACATGTAAATAAAAATGAATGACCTTAAATTTGATACACATTTTTTATTATTCTCTAATCTATTTACATATTGATTAAGTGTCTTCCTTTTTTTAAAGATGACCTTACTAGTCTTATTCCCCAAAAGAGTATGCTCAATAAGTTTGTCACAGAAGATATATTACCAACATAACATTTGTGTCACTTGGACCTCTCCCCCACAACAATATAGCTCTAATATAAATGAATATTGAGTATTAGTAGAAAAGGAATAGAGCGCCATGGCTTACAATTCAACCTCTCTAAAGCCAGCCCATCTATGGTAAATCACTTTCTGTGAAAGTTACTTATTGTGTACATTGATGGATTTAGAGATCCCATCAAAAGATGTGTCAAAATTTTGCCACTACAAAACTAGGGTCTTCATTTGATAAGAATCCACTTATTAAGAGGTTGCTTATAGTAATTTCACAACACTATGTTCCCCCAAAGCTTTTGAAACATTAAAGGTGGATCTGAAGTGTATTATAAAGTCACATTTCTTTGTTATTCATGTGACTCTTGTTTTTATGAATAAATGAAGTATTTGAGAAGGCACTTAGTGCTTACAACAACAAATACTAATAAATGCTTTATGTTTTCATGACATTCATATTTATGAGTGATTACTTCTTAGATCTCCATGCAAATCTTACATATACTACATTTAATGTTCTACATGGATTATGGGATGTAAAAATCTAGACATATACAATATACAAGCCTAATAAGGCATGCCAAAATAATCTATATAGAAAAATAATTGTAGAAAAGTATAATAGATGTATAATATATTATTTCACTATAACTTAGCGCATATCCCCAATCGATGCCTAATTGATGATAACCATCTAGAGTAAAAAATCAATATGATAATTGAATTATCATTGCCTAATCACCTATGTCAACATTAGGAAGTCTATGATCCCCATTTAAACAATACCAACTAATTTACAAATGATTACAACCTACCAAATCATGCTTCAAATAAATTATCCCTGTGATGTTACCACTCTAGCCAAGTGACTAAGACTAATTTTCCACAACTATATTTATCTAATCATTACTCAATCACTATATATTAATAGGATACAACTAAGTAAAGGGTTGCAACATGATTATCCCCTGAAGCAATAAGTAGGATGTAGTTAGTTCAATAGGGTCAAAAATTACCACAACCTTATCCAAAATGGAATGTTGTTTCATATGAGAATGGTGCACCACCTCCTTATATGCATAAAATAAGGAAAAGGACATTACTATGGTAGCATCATAATTAAATAAATAAACTATATTAATTTCCATGAGTGACCAAAAAATAGGCTAGTGCGACTTAGAGCATATATCTAGGTAGGATAGACAAGTATTAGGGACAAAAATAAGCTAAGTTAATGTCTAACTCTATATCAAAACAAAAGCTAGAGAGGATAACCCAAGGGAATACTCAAACATTACACTCATGTACACACAAATCGAATATGCCTAAATCAAAGAATTCAAACACATGCAAAGAGAAATAATAATATGTGATCATCCACTTGATCATTTCAAATAGGAAACATAGTGAAACAACTTATACAAACATGAAAGCCAAGAAGATCACAAACTTTCCATTTATTCTACAATAGACTATTTTTCATAGATTGAATAAGTTGATCCTATCGAGGACTCTTCCCACCAAGTTTTCTTCTACAAAAATATTCAAAAATAACAATGATTTAAAGATTGTAAGTTTCAAGCATTATACTATTTTCTCCCATATAGTTTTAATTTCAACACATATTGAAGGATTATAAATTATTTTTAATAATTACATGAAGAAAATATTAAAGATGACCATATTTGAATATGGCCATACAACCATCAAATTTGGTTTTGCAATAATAATGTGGGCCAAATTGTACGCAAAAATATGATCACCATAAAATGTGAACATATATATATATATATATATATACATATACATATATATATATATATATATATATATATATATATATATATATATATATATATATATATATGTATATATATATATTTATATACTTGTATATATATATATGTGTGTGTGTGTGTGTGTGTGTGTGTGTGTGTGTGTGTGTGTGTGTGTGTGTGTATAGATATATATATATATATATATATATATATATATATATATATATATATATATATATATATATATATATATATATATATATATATACACATATATATATATACATACATACATGCGCCATAAAGGCATACAAAATAAGAACATAATAGAATGTTGGGTCAATGCCATAATGGTATACAATGCCAAAAATACCTACATTTCCATATAGACATACAAAAAAGAACATTATCTAAGACATATCTTACTCATCAAACAGTGTCCCTCTCTTTGCCTTCCTTGAATAAGGCTCTCCCTCAAATGCCTTAATTGTAGGTGGAGATCTATAAAATTCCTTAGATTCCTCCAAGATTAAATTGCAAGTCCTTTTACTCTCATAACTCTTTTGTAGTTGAACTTGTTCATATATAAATATTATTAGAAACTTTACAGATTAGAGATGCAACCAAGTTCAGAAGTTAATTTTAAATTTATATAAAAACTATTTAAACATTCACTTATATTAATCATGTGGTCACATTCAATTTTCCTTTGACGCTCAATAGGTTCAATGATAGGTTGATCCACACACACAGGATTGTGAAAGGGAGAAACAACATGAGTTGGTGCCCTAGTAATCATCTGAATGGGACTATCAGATGTCATTGGATAACCCTATGTACATAATAAATTAACGTAAGTTATATTTGCATAAGTATAGAGTAAATTTATTAAAACAAATGTATATTTATAATTAAAAATTGCAAGTTAACATACCTTAGTGAGTTGTTGTACATATGAAATTGTAACAACAATACCTATGTTTATATTTGCCCGTACAGATGGAGTCTCCACTATGGTCATCAACTGAACAAAGAAAATATGATTGTTAGCTAAGCATGTCTATATAAATAAATACATGTACATGAAGAATAATATTAATGAAAAAATAACTTTGAATATGTATACATTGGCTAAGTAATAATAACATATGCACTAGCAGATGACCCATAATCTGGCTATGAAAATGATGGGACCATCTCCTCATAAAAAAATAAAAATTATATACATATAATTGAATTATTTATGTAAATTTATTATTACCTTTTAAATATATAAATTTAACATTTCACATATATAATATACCTGCATAGGTGTAATTGATTGATAGGAATCTAAGGCTCAAAATCGACATAATAACAATCCAATTGCATATATTGAATCCAAAATGTTGATTCCACACAATTCCTTTTATGGAAGGAATCACTCTAAATCACTTGCCACTTTGAGGGGGCTACCTCCTTTGAGTGAGCTCAATTAAAAAAATTATTCTTTGATCCTCTTACAATAGGCTATGCCCTCTTATTTAATTATTCTAATCTATCCCACTCTAGCATTCTATACATGTGGGATTATTATTATTATTATTATTCACTATTATTCACTATTCTACTATTATACCTTGATCTAGGTACATTTCATTATATCCCTCTTTAAAATATTTTGCCCTTGAAACATAATAATTATTTAATAAAATATGATGTTGACCAAACAGAGGCCCAACCATGCATTCATTTAGGCTTCCACTTCTTCTTCCAGGATTGGGATGTGAACATGTACAACAATAATGTGAACTCAAATACTATAACACGAGAGTGAAGTGCATAGAGATCAATGGATGGATTAACCTTAGCTTGAAACATGAGGTTAGAGTCAATCACTGAAAGTTGAATCTTGATAATCAACACCTCAAAGTTAGAACACGGATGCACAAAATACATTGCTTGGTGAGCCAACATGCCATCCCCCTTAGCATTTTTATCTAAGAGATTTGAAGACTCATTTCCCTACTTGGGCTCTATGATTGTCAGTTTGGACTCATCTAGGGCTTACTCAAGCATGGTGATTTCCCAAATGAGCTCATCTAGAACCTACTGAGGTGCATCCAAAAGGGGATCATTGTCTAGTTTGTTGATGGCCTGAAAAGGTGGTGTTATGCATTGATGCAAAAATAAATGTGTCTCACCATGATAATAGAAGATTTGGTCTTCTAAGAGAAAAGATAAGCCACATTTTTATATTAGAGATTGAGGTTGGAACATTATAAACTCTACTTTAATATTATCTTGAAGCCAGTTGATAAAACATCTTTGGTAGAAATAATCAGATAGGTCATCAAATGGATTGATGAGTTTGTCAAACTCTATCTGATATTCTTTAACTATGCTAGTTTAATGAAGGTACATTAATGCTCTAGATAAACTATGAAGGCCCATGATTACAATTAATTGGATGTCAGATTCAATCGAAAATGAATCCTTACACAAAGACTTCTAATGACCTCTTTTTTTAATTATTTATTATTTATTTTTTTACAATAAAGGCAATCACTAAAACTATGATAACTTCTAAAATACTCAATGAAATTTAAAACTTGAAAATATTCTAAAAATTTGAGACATAGGCGCACAAAACCTAGACAATTTTTAACACATTTTATTATTGTGTGAGAGCAGTATACAAAAGAACAATAATTCTTTTTACAAAAGAGGTAGTCACTAAAACTATGATAACTTTCAAAATACAAAATAAATATTAAAAATTAAAAGTGTTTTACAAATATGGAAACATGATACACCAAACCCAAAAATATTTTGGTTTGATTCACTACTTTTTGAGAGAAATTTGAAGATAAACAGTCAGATTATTTAGAACAAAAAACATAAATCTACACTTCTTATATTTTCTCTATAAAGCTCCCAAATGTGCTTGTAATAAAAATCATAATCATGGAAATGTCCCTAAAAAGTGATCTAATACCAGATGATAGGAACCTAAGGCTCACAACTGACATAATAACAATCCAGCTCATATATTGAACCCAAAATGTTGATTACACATAATTCCTTTTATGGAAAGAATCACTCTGAATCACTTGCCACTTTGATGGGGCTACCTCCTTTGAGCAAGCTCAATTAGAATTATTATTCTTTGATTCTCTTATAATGGACTATGCCCTCTTATTTATACTATTCTAATCTATTCCATTCTACCATTTTATGCATGTGGGATTATTATTAATATTCATTACTATTCATTATTCTACTATTATACCTTTATCTAGCTACATTACATTGACATCTCCACAATAAATGTATGTGCCAAAAACTCATTAGTCATAATGATAACATCAAGGCCCTTGAAAACACTACCATCTTCATCCTAAGGTCTAGTGAATATAGCACCAAAAGATATGTAAGGGTACAATCAAACATGCACACTGGCTAGATTATTCCCATGTCGACCCTCTCTAGCATTAGTGTTAAAAAGCTTACTCATATACAGAATGAGTGTGTTAGTAAGCACATGGAGCACATGAAAAGTTTCAATACAGATAACCTCCTACACTACAGATGGGATATCAGGTTGAAGTGCCTTTTGGATAGGGTTTCTTGCAGGCTGATTAGGTACATGATATACACCTGGTCTATCCTATGCAAAACCTTTTCCTCGACCCTAAAACTCTGAATAGTTAAAATAATTAGGATTCTCATTGAGGATAAACTTGCAATAAACTTTCCTCAAAAAACACAATGCAACCTCATGGCTGATATAAAGGATGGTTATCAAATAACATCCACCATCAGTCCACAAAAAAAAATTCAAATTATGTTGGCATCAGTGGATTGGGGACCATTTTCATGATAATAAAGGTAGTGCATTGGTTGATGGAGCAAATAAAAATGCATAATTTGGTCTTTTATTATTTAGTTATCCTCCACACCATGTGTTGATAATTTGTTAGCATAATAAGACCTACATCTTTTTATTAGATGCTCATCAATCGATTTAACTTGTTATTGAGTCAACTTGGCCCACTATTGACTCTAAGGTATCAACCAAATAAGGACAGTGGGTGTTAGTTGAATGGGCATCCCTCATGCTCATAATTATCTCTTCAATTTTTATTTTGTTTTCAACTATATGTGTTTCTAATCTCCCTGACTACTTGGGGGTCTTGTGGAATTGTAGGAGGGTTAGGATGGTTGGGAGCATCTTGTCTTGCACATGAACATGTTATTTTAAAAAAAATGGTTTTAACTAGAAAATAATTCAAATTAAAAATTATTGATAAAATTTTGTGTTAATTAGTTGGAATTTTTCTTACTTACCTCCCTTCACCATGGCATTATCAATTTATCAACCTAATTGGAAAATTGAAGCAAGTGTAGTGTGTTTTATCCTCTTGAAAAGAGAATGCGAATGTGGTTTGAAAATTGGACACGACGTAGAGAGGAAAAGGAAAATTGAAAATAAAATAACGGTTTATAAGTCATTTTTTATTTTTATGTGTATACAACATAACATGTACACATTCAGGTTTGGTATTTACTAAGTCTAGTTTTCATAACATGTACACGTTATTGAAATAATGCATACACATTTTGAAAAATTATGTGAAAATATCCAAAAAATTGTCCCCCAACTTCATGCACTTACCCTATAATATTTTGGTTTTATTTAGATGATCCTTTTATCTTAACAGTTAAACTCGTCATTCATTTGAGCTAATTATCTATTTATTGCGTCTCCACATGATTAAACTAGTACAACTCTATCTTGATCTTCATGGTAGGTGAAAGGGTTAACTCATTGACCATTAAAAAATTTAGTGTTAACAAGTCCATGAAATAAAAATCTAAATTTTTTGTAGGGCATGACCTCCTATCACACCACATCTCATCATTTTTAACTGCTTCTTTTAATGATTGTATATATTATAACTATCCATCCCATAAGGGTATAAAGACAAGGTAACACACATGTACCATATAGAAGTTTACTATCATGCTTTGTGTATCTATAATTCAAGCACATTTGTAACTCTACATTGTTGTATTCAATTGAGATAAATCAACAAATAGAGTTATTCACCTTTTAATCAATGAACTAGCATCCATAGTCTTACTGAATCTTATACACATATGTACATTTCCATATTCTAAATATTAAATATGAGCTACATTTTTGCATATCAAACTTTTGCACATGATTGTTTGTTTTGTTTTTAATTTGATTACCTTTCATGCAATCTAATATTTGCATCTTTTCTCCAAGCGCAACATTTTACACTGTCACAACATCTTGATACCCATGGTGTAGATCATTTTTGGCCTCACAAATGTACCACTTACGTTTCAAATTTTAATGAACTCCATCTTAGGCTATTTTTTCATAATTTTATCATAGTTTTATTTGATGATATTTTAATATACTAAAAATCATGGGAGTTATGGGAGAAACACTTACATCATGTGAATTAAGGTCTGGAAACTCTTAAAAAAATCAATACTTGACAATGATAGCTCTTGACTTATTTTGAGATGTTTTAGACTTGGATTATGACTGATCCTTGTGAGTGATCTTGACTTTAGAAAGAATAGGGAAAATTTTCTCATTATGTAATAGTGTGTAAGTTAGAAACTAAGTGGTGGTAATGAATGACCTTTGATATGTATTGATAGGAAAATAGTTTGATAATTTCCTTTAACCGACCTTATGAAATGTGTAGGAAGGCCCAAAATATTATTTTAGAATTTAAAACTAGCTATTATTTAGCAAGGGATGTAGCCATGGCCGTTCCACATGGACAAGCCCATGAAAGTATCCTTGTTCGCCTAACATGGACCTATCTTAGAAAATTAGGGACAAATTTCCTCATCTAGAGACAATTTGGGGATAGTATGAAGCAGTTTGAGCATTACATTTGGAGGTAGTCATGCCAAATAGAGAGTCAAGCCCACATATCTATAAATGGTTTAAATGAATGGTAAATAAGATTTATGTATTTAGGTGCATGCTATGTGGTTTTGGATGTGTCAATAATTAACATTGTCAAGTACATGTGACCAAATTTATGTGTGCACATTTGCCTCCCCTTTATTATAGTAATGAAATTACTCAAGTAAAGGAGAAATAATTAAACTTGAGTGTGTACAACACACTTTTCTTTGAGAGGATACTCCAATTGTGCAGGGAACTCAAATTCAATGAACCCTATAATAACACATAAATTAGTCATTTGTCCATTTTTAAATGTTGAAAAATATGAACTTTGAAATTTGAAAATTAAAAATTAAAAGGAGAGCAAATGAGTACACATATATGGATATGAAACCAAATTTCCATATAACCTATAACTATTTAAGGATAATTGTGCCCCCTTGTTTATGTGCTTGAAGAATTTGAAATAATGGTGAATTGAGAATGATCAATGTTCGAATCACAATCACTGATGGGGGGGTGAATCAGTGTTTAAAACTTTCTATCAATTATACTTTAATATTTCCTTAAACCATGAAAGGAATATAGTGATATAGCAATGCATGAAGAACCATTCACATGAGCATAACATAAAAAAACATGTATATGAGTGGGAAAACCTCAAGGGGAAGAAAACCCATTACGATATTTAAAAATGGACTACAGTCCTATAAAAAAAAAGACCAAATTATGTTGAGTACCAACCCCAATAAATTCAAGCACCCACTTAACTAGGCTTTAGCAAGCACCTACTTGTAATGAAGCCCCAACTCCCTAAGTGACTCAGCACCAACTCAGAAACCTCATCAATTTTGATCACCACACCTCTACTCTTCTATTATGGTCTCATTTAAAAACCTCCTTCTTCTCAACCATGCAATAATTTATTTGCTTATGTTGCATACTTCCTCCATATAGGCCTAAACTGCCTTGTATATATACTAGTCTCATTGTCACACACCACTTGATTGGCCACACACATTCAATCTCTTAGGTAAACCACACAATAAGTCTTAGGACACATTATGAACATGGTTAAATCAAAATTTGAACCCCCTTTGGTCTGAACCAACTCAATTAGGCCTCATTTCTCTTTCAAGTCTCATGGAGACCTAATTGCATTAGGTCTATTCTATTAATGACAAATTTGATCCTCTTGGGCCCAAATGGCCTTCTTCAACAATAAAAAACCATTCAATAACTTATATAATGAACTCTAATGACCTCATACATGCTTTATTAGACTTGTATCTTTCGTTCATACCATGAGAGCTTCTTTAGGATAAATTACCCTATTAGCCATGTGTACCTCAAAAGTCTATCTTCTAAAAATGAAGATTAAACACA
This sequence comes from Torreya grandis, assembly GCA_037957365.1. Taxonomy (NCBI): domain Eukaryota; kingdom Viridiplantae; phylum Streptophyta; class Pinopsida; order Cupressales; family Taxaceae; genus Torreya; species Torreya grandis. Next base: position 1,041,128 of record JARHVA010001742.1, on the reverse strand, counting down.
CTTAAGCTATTGAACTCTAAAAAATTGAACATGTGGATACATTCTACATGACTTTAGGGTCATCACCAAATGCTTGGAACACTTTCACTCAGGAGATAAAGGCTCAAGAACATCTCTACAACTCACTCACTCAGAAATGCCAGTTTACCTCAAAAACTAGTCATGGTGAATTAGACCTCCAATACCTGTCACTTGTCATGACTTATGATACATACATATGGTTATATGAGATTTCTAGAACATCCTCAGATAGAAAATTCATATGGTTTAATGGCAAACATTGGTCTTGTAGACCAATTTCTTGACCTTATATCACAGTCTTATCTGAATCAAATAGGTCATTTTATGAGTAACTTTTTCACTACATACACTAACCTCCAAAGCTTCTTAAATAATCATCATAAATTAAAAGTCAAAAATAACTCCTTCATGTAATTTTTTTATTAATCTATCATGAAAATACCCTCATATATTTGTCTCTTCATCTCCGCTTGGGTTTTACACTATTTGCACCATTAGGTCTATCTACGACTAGCTAACTTAGATGACAAAATTAGAACACTTGAAGGCTACAACCTATCCATAAATAATCATAAGCATGTTAAACGAGTCTCTATCTTATTATATCATCCATTTTCTTTTATTTACCAATACAAGTTTTGAGAACTACAACTTCTTGACATATAAGCCTGTATAATGTATTTTCTCTCTCATCTGACTAACCACCACCATGTGGAGGTACCTAGGAGAGTAGAATACATGTTCCAATAATTTATATATGCATTTTAATCCATTCTAAGTTTATTTGAATAATATATTTCACATTGGGTCCTTATTAGGGTTTTAGGGAGGTTTAACACAGGTTTTAGTGTTAACGATTACTCATAAAAGATTGCCACTTGAATCCAAAACTAATGCCTAGATTTATTATCTAGGACCCTTCCCCATCTCTCCTTAACATCTCATATTCCCATGTAGAGTTTATACATGCCAATGAACATCTAAAAGTGTTTATTAGGTTTGATACCTCATTTTATGAGCTCGAGAAGGCTTAAACTAGTGATTCATGCACCTTTCCTTCAAGTCTTGACATCAAACATTGTGAACATGCCCAAAAAAAGTTATCTCACCTTTGTACATGCTCACATGTGCATACTTGCCTTTAAATATGATCTTCATACATTAGTAAACCAGGCATGGTCTAAGAGTGGTCTAGGTGCATATCTAGATAGAAGGTCCTACTCTTGTAGGTTCACCTTGAAACTATCATGAATGTTTCAATGCCTTTCATACATGCTCTAACAGTGCCTTAAAACCTTCACAAGCCTATGTTAATTTATTTTCATGAACATACCTCTTCATGTCATGATTAGGCTCATGATTAGGCTTCCTATGCACTTTGACATCAATGACCTATACCTTCATTCACACATAAGACATTAGTTGCCTTCAAATTCCCTCTTTCTCTATCTCTCATGATAACATTCTCTCATGACAACACTTTCTCAATAAACCTTGTCACATCAACACATTGCCAACTAGGCTTAGTCACCTTTGATATCGACCTTCATAAGATACACCTATGACATCAATGACAATACTCAACAATCTCCCTCTTTGTTATTGATGGTAACCACTCTTAGAAACATCTCCCAACAAGGAATTTCATTCTCATTCTGAACTTTCTCCTTTTTTGACATAAATGACAAAGAGATGCCTACAACTTCTTGGATGACACCTCTTGCAACCAAAACACTCAAGATACAAGATTATGAGTTTATGAATCACCATACAAACATGCTCCCCTATCTTCATAAATACCTTCTTGACATGACTCACTCACTCTTAGAGCTAATGAACCACCTGATTAACTCACTTTAAGCACTTGACTTCCTTAATGAATCCTAAGGGTAGAAACTACACCCAATTCCTATCTTAGATGTTCAAATGTTGCCTTTAAAAGTGGATTGGTCAAAATGTCTACAATCTTATCCTTTTTAGAAACATATTCAAGTCTAACACTTTGTTCACTTACATTCTCCCTTAAGAAATGATACTTGATGGGAATGTGCTTAGTTCTTGAGTGTATGATAGGATTATTTGAGACACTTATGGCACTTGTATTGTCACAATAGATAGGGCTAGGACTATCATACTCTACCTTGTAATCTTTTAAGGTTTATCTCATCCATAGGACTTGAGTGCAACATGAAGCTATTGCAATGTACTCAACCAAACAAGTAGATAATGTCACTGATGGTTACTTATTACTTATCCATGATACTAGGCACTCTCTCAAGTAGAAGGCTTCTCCATTAGTGTTCTTTATATAATCTAGACTCCTTGCTCAGCCTGTATTTATATAAGTTGTCAAGTTAAACTCCTTACTCCTTAGATACCACAACCCAAACTCCATAGTCCCCTTAAGATACCTAAGTATCCTTTCGACTACTTGCAGATGATTTTCCTTTGGGTCTACTTGAAATATTCCCATAAAACCTACTAGTTTCATGATGTCAGGTTTAGATGCAGTAGTGTATAGAAAACTTCCAATCATTGACCTATATGATGTCTAATTGACCTTGGAGAATCATCTTCCTTGCTTAACTTATACCCTGTGATCATAGGTGTACTAACTACCTTGCAATATTCCATCTCAAACTTCTTCAACATCTCTCTTATGTACTCAGCTTGTGAAATAAAAATACCTTTTTTAGATTGAATGATTTGTAACCCAAGCAAGAATTATAGTTCTCCCAATATGGACATCTCAAAATCCTTCATCACATCTACAAAGGCCTTAGTCATATTCTCATTATTTCTACCAAATATGATGTCATCCACATAGAAAACTATTATCAAATAATGGTCATCTTTTGTCTTTATGTATAGATTATTATTTGTAAATCCTCTTTTGAATCCTTGGTCCAATAGATATCTATCTAATCTGGCATACCAACCTATAGGAGCTTGATTTAGACCATAAAGAGCCTTTTTCAATCTACAAACATATTCCTTGTTACCTAATAATGAGAAAGATTTACGTTACTCTATGTACACCTCCTCTTCTAAGTTCCCATTTAAAAACATTGACTTGAAATCCATCTGATACACCTTGAACCCTTTGAATCTTGCATATGATAGAAACAATTTGATAGCCTCCAATCTTACTACTGGAGGAAAGATCTCCTCAAAATCTACCCCTTCAACTTGTGCATACTAATATAGCATTGTTCCTAGTGACTTCTCCATCTTCATTTAACTTGTTCCTAAATACCCATTTTGTGCCCATGATATTCTTGTACTTAGACCTAGGAACTAGTTCCCAAGTCTCATTCTTTATATTTGATCTAACTCATCCTTCATATCACCTATTCAAAACTTGTATTTTCTTGTTTATACAAGATTCTTAGGTTTAATCTTAGACAATAGATCAACATTCTCTTAATTTAGGTTACTTACCAATATTCTCCTTCTTTGCGTACCTACATCATTATTTCCAACGATTTGTGATTCAGGATGGTCTCTTTGAATCTATCTTAAAGGGCCTTTTGAGTCTTGTATTTCCTCAACTTCTTCTTCCTCATCTATCTCTATTGGTTCTTCTTCATTCTTGAAGTCTAGATTCTTTGATGTATCCTTTGACTGTGAGTTTGACTCTTTAAAACTTGTCTCATAAATCCTCACATTAGTGTTTTCCACTATCTTATGCAACCTCTTATTATAGCATCTATAAGCTAAGCTCACTGATGAGTATCCCAAGAATTAACTTCATCAGACCTAGAATCAAACTTACCTAAGTCTTCGTCATCTCTTTTGATGAATCATTTGCTTCCAAACACTCTAAATTGTTCCACATTAGGAAGCCTACCTTTCCATAGTTCATAATGAGTCTTATTGCCATTAGTCCTTCTGTGTCCTCTATTCAAAATGTAGACAATAGTGCTCACTGCTTCTCTTCAGTATCCATCAACTAACCTTGATTCATTTAGCATAGTTCTTGCCATTTTTTAAACTGTCACATTCTTTGTTTTAATTACTCCATTTTGTTGAGGTGTCTTAGCTATTGATAACTATCTGTTTATCCCATATACCTCACAAAATTCATCAAACACATTAGCCCAAAAATCTTCTCCTCTATTAGATCTTAGTCACTTGATCTTCCCATTCTTTTCATTTTCAATTAGAGCCTTGAATGCCTAGAATTAATCAAGCGCTTCTGACTTTTATTTCAAAAATACTACCCAAGTCATTCTTGTGTAGTCATCTATGAGTAATATGAAGTAGTTTTCTCATTGAATACTTTGAATTCTTGTAGGCCCATAGGGATCAGTGTGTATTAACTCCTAAGGTCTTGTAGTAGAGAATTCTTTAGATTTAAACCTTATTCTAATTTGCTTACCATGTTGACATTTCCTACAAAGTGTGTTTGTCGGTTTGATTATTTTAGGCATGTTCTTCAAAAACTTCTTAGAACTTATCTTGACCATATTGTCAAAGTTTATGTGGCCTAACCTTTTGTGACATAGCCAAAATTCATCCATGTTTCCCATAAAGCATCTCTCATTCTTGATCTCATTCAAGACATACAGATTATTCTCAATCCTCTTAGCATTAGCAATTATTCTTCCTAATTTAACTCTCCTTATATCATACCCTCTGTCATAAAAGGTTAGTGTGTATCCTTGGTTGCACATTTGACTTACACTAATCAAGTTATGTTTCCTAGAGGGCTCAAGGCTTCTATAGGCTATAGGAGATCTATAGTGGATATTTGGTTTGCCATATTGCACCAAGTTATAGATAGACTTGTAAACTAGGTTAGGGATAGCACGATCAAGCATAAAAGAACATAGGTATCTCTAGTGGATCTAACCATAGTAAAACAAGTAGCTAAGACTAGAAAACTATTTGCACACAAATTATAGAAATAATAATGTTGAATAAAGAGACCTAACAAGAAATATGCACACTTAGAAGTAAAGTCACTTTCAGGCCAAATGAAGGATGTTTTAAAAAATAAAGGGATTTTCAATAAGTGTTCAAGAGCATTCCTAATCTCAGTTTGAGTTAAATCTTTACTTTCAACACTATTGTTCCTTAATAATGCAATCTTCCAGTTTAACAAGAAGAGAGATTGTTTATGCAAATTTTATAGGTTGTTTTGAGCATGTAAGATCTTACTATGTAATGAGAAACATTTTTGATGTAAGAATGACATATAGAAGATATTTCAAGAAATTAATATATTCTTAACCATATACAAATGCAAAAAACTTCATAAACCATCCTAGATAATGCACTAAACAAGTTAAATCACTAAAATAATCAAAACCTAGCATATATACTACTACAAACAAACAATAATTTCACTTTGCATAAAAAAGTGCCCTCATATCAAACTTAAAAGGAATGTGCAAACTTTATACTAATTGATTATCCAATCTAGGAAGAAAGAGAGGAAGAGGATCAGGCTATGTGTGAGCTGAGTCCAGACCAAGAGCCAAAAGTTATGGAAGAGGTAAAGGAGAAGTTATCAATGTGCAAGAGAACCAATGAAAGTAGGACAATAATAGGTGCAATGAAGTCTTAAGGGAACTAGGAAAAACCCAAAAAACATCATGAACACTATAGATAGTAATGTGAATCACCAAGATAAATTACAATAGAGTAGGGCATCCCCTATCATACTGAAAGCGAAGTGTGCCAAACAATAACTAGATGAGATTTAAGAAGGCAACAAATCTTTGAGTGTGATGACCAAGTGGGAATATCATAGAAAAAATGTAGGAGAGAGAGGTTCAAATGAATGATAAAGTGGCATATATCTCAACCCTAATCTGCCAAACAATAAAAAACTAGTCATTTCTAACCATTTAGGCCCAAACAGGGGCCTTTTTTGCACTTTCTACCTAGGCCATGGCTTTCATAAAGGAAACATGTAGTCTAGGCTATGGGTTTCCCTCTTAAGCTATGACTGGGTCAAATGGCCACATTGGGTGGTCAGCAGGCCTCTAAAATGGCCCCAAGAGGTGTCTAGAGAGCCTATCTACCATGTAAATGGTCTGAGATGTGCTAAGGATGTATAGGGAGTGAAAGTATGATGTGAGAAATGTCAAAGCAAGTGCCTAATGCCTTGAATTAAGATAACCACGGTTGATAGTCTACATAAGAGTCAATGTGTAATCATAGGGAGGAGTAGGGTCATAGGAAGTATAATTACATATGCCCCCAAGGTATAAGTAGTTAGTATTCAAATGAACAAGGAGTGTTGTGCAGTACCTATAAACCACACAAAATAAAAAGAAAGAAAATACAAAATATATAAAAGGGAACATTGCCTGCACTTACAAATAAGGATGGTGGCAGAAGAAATTGATAGCATGATCCATGAGTGAGAGTGCAAATGCTATGTAATCCAAAATCCAGCTCCAACTCTTATAAAGAAGGGACACAAGTGATATCAAATCAAATCACACAATCTAGAATGACACTCACTAAGGAGTCAACCCTATTGGTCTCCCTATGAGTTTATATGGGTGAACTGGATGTCTAAGAAAGCAAATTGTGCACCACCTCGAAGAGGGGGAATAACTCAGAGCTAAGGATGACCCAAACACTGATGAGTTGAGACATGGTTAAGATTGAGTTAGATAATAACTACACATAGCATGTGCCTAACTCATGGGAATCAATCAAGGTTCCAATGATTGTGTGATACTCATTAGCATTATTCATTTCACTAGTAAGGAAGAAACTAGTTGCAATAAGCTCATGGCCCCATAAATCATTGATAACCTAAGCCACAATAATAAGTCCTAGTTTACCCTAACTACCACCATCTGGGTGAATCACCATTGAGAGGTGCACCATGATGGGGGTCGAGGATGTAATACTAACAACTTTGGAAAGGCAATCTCAAAGCAAGGTAGGATAAGTGAGTTACACGATGGAAACAAATACCAAAACCAAGGCACAACCAAAGTAGTTGACCAACACCGATCAACAAGGGAAAGTGGGGGAAAGTCTGAAGAAGATGAAGACCAGTTGATAATACTAGAGCAAGTCCTGAACCACCATAGCCAACTAACAACCCTATCTTTAACTATGATGAAAAAGATAAAGAGAGAGTTAGAATAGAAAGAATATAGAAAATTAGATAAATGACTAACTCAAAGAAGTACATCAAGTAATTTCTATTCCTAGGTGCTTGCAATATGGGGCATGGGCCTGAGAGGTTAATGGGGACCCAAAAAGGGTCTTAGGGGCCAAATCAGGCACAAAGAAGGCACAAATTGAAAAATGAAGGCTACCAATGTGCTCATAACATGCCAAAACCCCTAAGTGGAGGTTTTTCAACCAAGATTGTAAAAAATGGTGAAATACCCAAAAAGGGCCCACAAAAAGCAAGAAAATGGGCTAAAATAGGAAAAAAGAGAGAAAAGTGAATCATTTTCACTCTAAGAGAGCTAGAGGAGAGCCTATGACCCACCAAATCCAAAGTGAAGCAAACAAAGACGTGGGATTATGCTACAGATGCATAGGATGGTCTAGGTAAGTCTTCTGATCAAAGGTTTTGTAAATTTTGTTCATTTTTGGGGTTTGGGAGGCCCTAAACCCATTTTGACTGATTCTAAATGATTAGGTGAATGAATATAATGAAACAAGTAATCAAAATGATGGGGGAGGCAAGAAGGACAAATTAGAACAAATGGCAAGTCAAATTATGGCCCAGAGAGAGAAATGGGGAACCCTTAGGCTCCCCATGGGGCCATGCCCTAGGTCACATCCCTGTTAGACAAAGCCACCACCTATGGCACTGCCAGGCCATAGGGGCCACAACTTGGCCCACTACCAAGCTATATATTTTTAAAAAAATTCATGGCCTAGGATAGAGAGGCCCTAGGATAGGCTTCAGGGAGCCCATAAGAGCCTGAAAGGGGCTGAAATAGGTTGGGAAAGGGGTGAGTTGAACAAATAGTTTAAAATAGATGTTTTTACTCGTTTTATCCATTTCATGGCTAGTAATAATAATCCATTTACTTGTTACTCAATTGTGTAGATGCATGGAGGAGTTAGCATACTAGAGGAGGGAGAGCTTTCATAGGCAAGGGAACAACCAACATCGAGAGATAGACCATGCGAGGTGACCAACTAGGAGGCATTCCTATCATGGTTGGCTGAGGAGGTAGATACTCTATTTGTGGAGGAATAAGATTGCTTGTAGAGTACATGACTTTAGAGACTGGTAAACATGCCATCATTACATTACTCCAAAGATTTGGTGAATGTGTTGGTGCCCACATGGGTACCTAAGAGACGTGTATCACATCTGGGGCCTAAGCTAAAGGTCATCTTTAGCATTGAGGATGTCTACCAACTCAATGGAGTAGAGCCTATGGAGATAGAGATAGTGTTATTGTAGGTGTAGGATACAACCACAATTAAGCTCTACCTAGTAGGACCCTATTGAGAGTGGAATAGCCATGGAGTATAGATCATGTAACTATCACGAGGGGTACCACCATTTTAGACAATGATAGTAGGCATTATGGTTCGGAGGCTCCACATTTGCCAGAGTATGGGGAGACTACCACTATCTTGGATAAGAGTTGTCTAATGAGCAGAGGGAGGATAGAGATATACATAGGGCTAGTATATCTTGGGTTGACTATATCAATAACAATATCACATCTAATTCATAGGGACAGGTGGATTGGCACAGCCCAACCTACTCATGTCCAGGGCTTACTAAAGACTCCCATTGATGTGATTGAGGACATCATCAGGTAGTGATGTATACCCCACACTGGAGGAGGGCACTACATGGGCCACATGGTTCATAGATAGTGTTGGGCTTATACGGACCACCTTAGACTAGGATGTAATGGGTAGCTACATCTATGATGTATATCGATCTGTGATGTGGCTGGAAGATGTCAGGGTGAAGATCCATGTGGGATAAGAGGAGTTTTGAGGTCTATAGGGAGCCATACTAGTATCTAGGGAGACAAGCTCTAACGGTGAAGAAGAGACAAGCATAGCCTAGGCTAGCTAAGACTAATACAGTGGGTAGTCGAGATAGAACAAGAGGGGCAACAGTGGAGAGAGGTAGCTATGACGAGGACCACCACCACTAAGAGGAACACAACCTATCAAAGGGCCATAAAGGTCATTAGCACAACTAGGTAAGATAAGTGTATTTGATAGATATCACTTTATCTTTTGTACTTATCATTGAGTGAGAGAAGGTATGTGACTAGAATATGTGCTTTGTACATGTGTATGTAGGAGACCATCCTAGATGAACTAGATGCCAAGTGGACTTATTGTTGAGGAAGTTAATCCCTGATGTGGTGATGACACCATTCATGAAGTAGGTGCCACATCTACTAGTGGTGGTAGAGCCACATACTTGATTCTGGTGGGTGGGTACACAAGCCTCACCCAAGCTAGCAAGGGAATGACACCAGATACAATGGCTAGAGGTAGAGTTATCATGACACAAGGCATCCACAACATGACATAAGATAATTATAGCATGAGCTGAGGCATAATTGGCTAGAGTGGAGGCCAAGATCAATTTGTTATAGGTTGAGCTAGTTCGAGAACAGACCAAAGGAGATAAGGCACTTAGAGAGAGGGTAGATTGACTAGCTACCCTAGAGGATACCATGGCTCAATTGGTTGAGAGGCAGAGATCAAGATCTCTACCTAGATTAGGGTTACTATGGATAGAGCCTAGTCATAGGTTGATTGGAATAGTATTATATGTATAGACACATATGTGGCAATTTTAGGGAATACGAGCCTAAGCTCAGAAGAAGTCATGCGATGTACCTAGAGAAAAAACATGTATTTTTTATGATATATATACAACTATTTCTCATTATTAGCACATGTGTGTATATGATTTTTTGGGTGATGTGTATGCTTCATTTGATATAGACTACTAAATACATGCGATTAGATAATAAGAACTACTAATAGAGAACCCACATGCATACACATATAAAAGTAGCATTAAGGTTAGTGGTGTGAGAAGAGAGTAAAGTTTTGCCTTACCACCATAGGTAACTTGTTTGGATGGCCACGTAGGCCCTAAACATGAAGCATCTTGAGGCAGAACCCATTGATCAGGTGCTACAGGGGATCACCTTCGAGGGTCAACAGATGATAAACCCCATTCTCTAAAGAGGTGGTGATAATGAAGGGGCCAAACCACTTGCGCATGAGTTTTTCCTTCTTACAGTACTCCTTATAAAAAATGAGGACTGTATCACCTGGGTGCACCAATTTCTTGAATTACTAGTGTTAACAATGTTGGTAAGCATGGTTATGCTTAAAGGCATCAATACATCGCTCATCTATCTGCTTAAATTTGGTGAGGTGAGTGGCACATTTTTCCTCATCAAAGAGAGATCCAAAATGTCTTAACCTACAACAAAGGTATTAATACCTCAAAAGGAAGAACAACCTTAGATGCATATAAGAGCGAGTATGGGCTTATCCCTATGGTTGTATGAAAGCTAGTTCAATAAACCCAAAGGATAGGAAAGAACATGAGATGACAATCCCACTTGGATTGGAAATGGTACAAATAAATATCTTATTCAAAGTTTTATTTTAAGATTTATCTTGCCCATTTCCCTAGGGGTAATGGGTAGAGGAGAAGCAGATCTTGAACTTGAAGCGTTCAGTGAGCAAACACATCTCAGGACTTTGGAAGCCTGGGCCATTGTTGACCATGATCATAGCATGGACCCTAAACCTACAAACAACTTGGTTCGAAACAAACTTGGTGATGATCTTCCCACACATGCCACTAAGAGCCATGGCCTCAACCCACTTTGTAAAATAGTCCATGGGAGTGATGAAGCAATCATAGCCATCATAAGGGGTAGGTTTGAACTCATTGATAAAGTTGAGAGCCCAAATCGAGAAGGGCCAAGGGGCCAAAATGAAATGTAAAAGGCTTACAGGTGCATTGATGGCATCCTTAGTGAATTAGCATATTTGACACTTCTTGGTATATTGGATGACATCCTTAACAAGAGTGGGCCAGTAATAGCCCATCTTGATAATATGTTGAGTGGTGGCTTACCCTCCCAGGTGGACACCACAAACACTCATGTGAGACTCCTCCAACATGAGAGGAGTATCATTGAGGGTGAGACATTGAATCAACACACCATCTAGACCCCTTTTGAATAAGATGCCACCTATGATAAAATAGTAAATGGCAAGTTTTTAGATCTGATAACATTCGTATTAAGGAACGTCGATGGGATAAGATTGAGTCTCAAGGTAATCGATACTGTCCTGATACCAATCACAATCAAAAACCTCAATTTGGTCAACCAAATAGACCATCTCATCAAAAAATGCATCATCAACCAATTTCATGTTAGGATTGGGTAGTGGGAACTCAATGAGTTGCTTAACTATAGCCAAACCCTTGGTGGATTTTTGGTTAACAATGTGGAGGTCAAACTCTTGAAGAAGTATGATCCACCTCATAGTCCTACTAGTAAGGTGTGTCTTTCCAAGAAAATAGTAGAGTGGATCAGATTGGATAATCATGATGGTGGTTTGGTCTAACATGTAATGTATAAACTTTTTCATGTTGAAAATGAAGGAGAGGCACTGCCACTCAACTAGAGAGTAGTTGAGCTCAGGGCCAACTAGTGTGAGAGAGATGTAGTAAAAAGTTCTCTCTCTACAAGTGTCATCCTTTTGACACAGCAGGATCTAATGAAAAGATTAGTGACATAGGTGTACGATATGAACTCGTGACCCTCAATGGGTGCCATCAGGATGATAGGATTATGAAGCATACACTTCAACTCCTCAAAAGCCACTTGGACTTCAATAAACCACAAGAAAAGAGTATTCTTGTGTAAGAAATGTGTGAAGGGTATAGATTTATGAGCATACTCCTCAAGGAAACCTCTAAGGAAGTTAAATCTTTTAAGGAATGAATGTAACTAAATGAGGTTGTACGAGGAGGCATCTCCTAGATTGCCTTGATCTTCTCGAGATCCACCTCAATGCGCCTTTGTGAAAAGAAGAAGCGAAGAAGCTTTCCAATGAAAATGCTAAAATTACAATTCTTGGGGTTAAAGCTATTGCGATACTCTATGAGATGCTCAAATATGATCTTGAGGTCTCGCACATGCTCATCCCACTTATGGGATTTGTCAAGGAGATCATCAACATAACACTCAATAATATTGTGGATGAGGTCATGAAAAACATGGGTCATGGCACATTAACACGTATCCCTAGCATTCTTTAGACCAAAATTCATGGCAACATAATAGAAGGTGCCCCATGGGGTAGTTAATGTCATCTTGTGTTGGTCTTTGGGTGTAATCTAAATTTGGTTATACCTCTAGAATCCATCCATGAGGGACATGATCTCAAAACTAGTTGTGGAGTATACAATTTGGTCGATCAAAGGAGTGGGAAATTATCCTTTGGACAAGCCTTATTGAGATCTTGAAATTCAATGCATATCTAAATGGTTACATTCTTCTTGAGAATAGGAACAATGTTGGAAACCCATCGGGGATAGGCAACAGCTTGAATGAAAATAACTCGAATGAACTTTTCAATCTCTGCATTGACTAACTGAGAGACTGTAACCACCATTTGCCTTTGTTTTTGGTGAATGGGACTTGTCCCATCATCCATAACAAGGTTATGGAAAAATATATTAGGATCCATGCCCTTCATATTAATGTATTTACAATCAAATACATCCAAAAATTCACATAAGAAAGTGACCAAGACATCATGTTCCTCTAGAGCAAGGCTAGCACTGATCTTGACAATCTTTGGCCTTATTAAAGTGCTAAGGTTGACATATATGGATCCTTTAACATCCATATCATTGCTTTACTTGAAACACTCAGGAGTGAGAGGGAACGATTGGTCTAGCACCTCATGCTCAATCGCTAGGACATTCATAATGGGGATGCTAAGGGTCAGGCCATTAGAGAGAGAAATCTCCAAACCTAAATGATCAAGGGAATAATGGTACTTATAAAAAGCCTACATGAGCTTGATGTATGTCTTCTCTCCTTGAATAGGTTATATGTCATAACATGAATGAAATAGCACTCGATATCAGACTCAACAACTCTAGTGGTCTCCATGGGAGATGCATTGAGAGAGCTTATATTTTAATGGGAAAAGCATGATGTGAAGGGAATCTCAACATCTATGGAGATATCTTAAAAGAGCTCTCCAAGAAGAGAATATTTGGCCTAACATAATGGATCAAAAGAGGGAGTTGATCATCACATGCTAGACTCCAAAGGAATGAACATTGATCGATATTCAACTAGATCACAACGTTTAGCCATGAGAAAATGAGACTAAGAAGTAGGGGGGGTGTGAGAATCCAAAAAGCCCCATGAAGAAACAACCAAAGCCTCACCTAAGAGTTGTGTCTTTGTATAGAGAAATGCCTAGGGATATGGGTCAACTTATACGGTATGAACCTCACCTTTATGCATGAACTGAACTATGCAAAATGTGGTTGACACGATGGCCTACATAGAAGCGATCCAAAGATGACCAAGAATCATATTGCATGAAAGATCTAATTCTAACACACAAAACTCAATCCTGCCTATCTTGGGGCCAAACTTGACCTGAAACTTCATTTTTCCCTCTAGCATAATTGTGTTGTTATTGAAACCAACAAATTTATGGCAAGTATCAGAGAGCTTTTTCTATTTGATCCCAAGCACGTTGAACACACATAGAGGCATGATGTTTAATGCATATCCTTCATCAATGTTGCATCTCTTAACATGGAAGTCATCGATGGAGGTTTCAATATAGAGAGGGAATTGATCCCTCTTTACAATAACCAACATGTCTGGCAAAGAGGCAAGGTCAAAAGATAAGATGGGAGGATGAGGGTACTCAGATGTATCAGAGATGAACAACACTTTGACATCATCACATAACAGACCCTCATAAGAGAGACCAAGCTCATAAAAAATGAAGCCCCTTTACTGAGGGCAAAGGTGAAAAAGGTCCTAAATAGAGATCCCAACTAAGAGGCCCTATAACTCCTCTATGATAGAGTAAGGATGTTGTCAAGCCTTGGGACGAATGTTATACTAAAATTCAAATTTAACTTTAGGGTTCCCTACCCCTATGGGTTGGATAGGAGACCCAACACCACTAATCTCTCCAATGGGGTTTGTAACCTGACCCAAGCACATGTTGACAAAGCACTCATAACTAGTAGAGGATATGTCAATAGCAGTAATGACCTTGCTACTCTCACACTTGGCTTTCCCTCTTGGGTCAACTTAAGAAGAGGAACCAGAAGAAGTAGAAGAGCAAGAAGGGGAATGAGGGGCCTTAGCCTTTAATTTCCTCTTTTTCTCCTTATTGTGGTCAAGCAGAGGCCCCTTAAACACATTCAATTTTTGTTTGGGTTCTAAAAGTGGAGAACTCTGAGATGGAGGTGAGGCTTGCGCACTAGAATTTTGGGCAGCACAATTGGCATCATCATGCCCATTCATATGATGGAAATTGAAAAACTTTTAGGGGTCATAAGGAGATATTATCTATTGTTTTTTTGTGCTAGAGTTGGAAGCCTTATTTTTAGTTGGATTCTTACTCAAAGAATTCACCTCATGGTTGTCCTTATTCTTCTTTTTGAGAGGAGAATCAATGACACCATCATTAGTCATATTATGGTTATGATCATGTGAGAAGCATGACTTTTGAGTTGGCATGGGCCATATGCTTGCACACACCTCAAAGATTTCAATCTTTAGACACTCTTTAATAGATTCATCATACGAGGTGGGTTCATGCTTAAGGACCTCAAGGTGAACCTCTTGCCTCAATGCTCATGTGAACATGTCATAAAGCTGATCATCTGAGAACCTTACTCTACATGTATGGATGCTTGAACACCACCTACACACAAAATCAAAGTTTGACTCATATTAGGCCTACATCATAGAGGTGAGTGATTAGATGCTGAGGTTGAAAGGTTTAGAGATATCAAAGTACTAGAGGAAGTCATCTATAAGGAGATGGAAACTAGAGAGAGAATCTAGAGGTAGATTCTAAAACCAAATGAGAGCTTTAGCTCATAAAGAATAAGTGAAGAGCTTTAACATCATGCCTTTGTCCTATTCCCAATCTATACACACCATCATAAATGTCATAATATGCTCTATAGGATTAAAGTCCTGAGTCTTATTGAACTTAGGCAGTTTAGGGACAGGAGTAAGAAGGGGGATACCATGCACCCAAGGGGCTAGAGCATTATTACATAGATCCTCATAGGCATGGTTGATAACAGGTTGATGACAAGATCTCAGAAGAAGCTCATGATGGTTATGATGTTGTCTATGCCAATATACATCATCATAATGTGGATCATGAAGAGGATGATGTTGAGGTAGCTCTTAATATGGGAGACACTCATGTTAGAAATCATCTCTACCATGGGGTAGGGAATGACCATGGGAAGGATACCATTCCCTATGAGGATGATAAGACGACATGGTATACTCATTGAAATGGTCATGGTGACCTAAGTCTCCATGATGCTAGTCACATGTCATTAGATGAGGGTCAACCTAAGGGTGTTGATGCTCGAGATAGGCATCCCATGGATCTCTAGTCTATAGGTGGTGATCAAAATCAGCATGCTCATCTGAAACTCTAAAGGATGGACTAGGAGGATGAGAGGAATCCTCATGACAAAGATGCCTTACTGAGTTGGAATACCTATGACCCATAACATGGATATGAGGGGGTTCTTATTGTAGAGTCTCCTACCAAGAGAGAGAGGTGGGAAACTCATGTGAGAACTAGTTGAGGCACTCAAAATTGAATGAGTATGAGCTCTATCTCTAGAAGAAACACATTATTAAATCTTAGGGGGAAAAGGGTGCACTTCATTCACTTGAAAGAATCTATAGTAATCATTA
The DNA here is from genome assembly GCA_037957365.1 of Torreya grandis. Classification (NCBI taxonomy): domain Eukaryota; kingdom Viridiplantae; phylum Streptophyta; class Pinopsida; order Cupressales; family Taxaceae; genus Torreya; species Torreya grandis. The sequence continues at coordinate 1,025,151 of JARHVA010001742.1, read as the reverse complement.
ATGATCGTACATAGCTCATCAGGTCTCAATCATGCAAGGGGATCCTCATCACCTTGAATGGGTGAATGAGTCATGGTATAAGGCCAAGGGGAAACATCCTAAGATGAATGAAGCTCAAACTGGTGACAAGAAGATTGAGTCCATTAGTTTTAGACCTAATAATATTATTCCCTTTAGAACTCGAGGGAGTCCATATCACCATGTTGGGTCGAGGGAACCTCTTGGATCCTACGGTGCCTATGGCATTCCATTACAACCATGGGTTACTCATGAGTGAGCTTAGGGATAAGGCCTTGAATCTAATGAGACTGGCATCCAAAGGGTGAGAGGTTGGCCATGGATGCACTGAAGTAGGAACAACATGGGAGATAATAGAAAAGGCAAACAGATGGAGAACTAGCAGGGAGAATGACACATAACTAAAGTAGGAGAAAATAACCAAGGCAAAAGCTAAAACATAATTGAAAGCAAAGCCTAAAGGCTAACAAAGAGGAGTTGGCTAAGAGATCTTTAAATGAGATAGAACTAGCATGAGATTATATGTGAGGTTCCACTGGGTATGTCAAAATGTAGCTCTAAGAATTTAAATGGAACCACTAGTGTTTGACGGGAGGGTACATAGGGTACTTAAACAAACAACTAGAAGGTTAGAGGGCTCAAGGCTTCTTAGGCTATAGGAGATAGATAGTTGTTATTTAGTTTGTTGGCTTGCACCAAGCTATAGATATACTTGTAAACTAGGTTAAGGCTAACATGATCAAGAACACAAAGGATGTAGGTATCTCTAGCAGATCAAACCATAGTAAAGCAAGTATTTAAGACTAGAAAACTATTTTCATACAAATTATGGAAATAATAATGTTGAATAAAGAGAGCTAAAAAATAATATGTAAACATAATAAGTAAAGGCACTTTCAATCCAATTGAAAGACATTTTAATCAATAAATATATTTTTTAAATAAGGGTTCAAGAGCATGCCTAATCTAAGTTTGAGCTAACTCTTTACTTTCAACACTATTGTTCCCTAATAATGCAATTTTCCAGTTTAGAAAGAAGAGAGATTATTTGTGCAAATTATAAAGGTTATTTTAAGCATGTAGGATCCTACCATGTAATGATAAATGTTTTTGATGCAATCATAACATATACTATAATATATTTCAATCAATGAAGATAATCTTAAGCACATACAAATGCAAGAAACTTTAGAAATTATCCTAGATAATGCCCTAAATCATTAAAACAATCAAATCCTAGCATATATACTAATGTAAAAAAACAAGAATCTCACTTTTCATAACAAAGTGACCTCATATCAAACTCAAAATGAATGTGTAGACTTTGTACTAATTGATTATCCAATCTAGGAAGCAAGAGAGGAAGAGGATTAGGTTGTGTGTGAGTTGAGTCCAGACCAAGAGCTAAAAGTTGTGGAAGAGGTAAAGGAGAAGCTGCCAATCTGTGAGAGAGCTAATGAAAGTAACACAAGAAAAGGTGAAAGTGAGTCTTGAGGGAGCTAGGAGCAACCCACAAGCTTTAGGAACACTGTAGAGATCAATGTGAATCACCAAGATAAGCTGCAATAGAGTAGGGCATCCCCTATCTTAATGAAAGCTAAGTGTGCCAAGTAAGAACCAGGTGAGATTCAAGAAGGAAATAAATCTTTGAGTGTGATGAAGGAGAGAGAGGCTCAAATGAATGAGAAAGTGGCATATATCTCAACCTTAATCCGCCAAACAACCAAAAACTAGTAGTTTCTAGACATTTGGGCCCAAACAAAGGCCTTTTTATGCTTTTTACTTGGGCTAGGGCTGAGGCCATGGATTTCATGAAGGAAACATGTGTCTTAGGCCATGAGTTTCCTTCTTAAGCCATGTTCTGGGTCAAATGGCCACTTCAGGTGGTCAACAAGCCTATGAAAGGGCACCAAGAGGTGCCTAGAGAGCCTGTTCGGCACAAAAAATGTCCAACATGTGTTGATGATGTATAGGGAGTGAAAGTATGTTGTGATAAATGTCAAATTGAGTGGTTTATGCCTTGAAGTGGGATAACCAAGGTCGGTAGTCTACACATGAGCTAATGTTTAATCATAAGGAAGAGTAGGGTCATGAGAAGTATGATTACAATACCATTTCATGCCTTCATATTGGGTATAAAAGGCAGTCTGAGCTAACATAGATTATTCTATTTTATTCATATACTCCTCCTTAATCTTGTCCATATGTTCTTACTTATTGATCCACTTCTTAGTGGTATGATTGCATAGCCTTTTGTCTTTACTGATCTTTCTCATATGCCTCATCTTGCAATCCCTTAAAATATGTCCTCTTTGATCACAATTATATCACATAATTATACTTATATTATTGAGATGAATATTCATCCTATTCCTCCATAAATAATTAATTCTAACATGATGTCTACAATTCACATCCCTATGTCCATATTTATTGCATGAGAAACAATAATCATTGAAAGAATTCACTTGCCTTATATGCCTGATGTTGAATGATGCACCTCTACCTTTGTTGTCTCTTAAAAGAGTAACAATATTTTTGACTTGTTAATGATCAATTTGAGTCTCAGATTTGAGAGTTTATACATGTGTCTTTACTCTATCATTACCATCATTTCTTGATGATACATTGTTCTTTAAGGTCTGACTCTCCTTGTTTTCTTTTTGGTCTTCTTTGAACACGAGACCTATCTTGTCATATGGAGACCTTTGACTATTAAAAATATCACCAAGGACTTCAGTACTCTTTTCAAATGTTTGATGCATCTTCAACTTGATTATTTCCTGATTCAATTCTGCCTTCAAGGACTCTATTTATATTCCAAACTTGATGCATTATTCCTCCTTAGTCTCAAGACTTCCAATGACAATCTCAATATGAGTTTCTAACTATTTGATGATCTTCTCATGTTCATTGGTGTTATTTCTTAGTCTATCTTCAAAGAGATTGATTTGTTCATCATAACTCTTAACAAATGATCTCAATTTTTGATTATTCCTTCTTTGGAACTTCAACTCCTGTAGAGCACTCACCAATTATGCCTCAAGGGTGACTTCAGCCTCTTCTTCATCTTCTATAAGACTTTCTCCTTTAAAACAACCTACATTGTTAGTTTCTATAGTCATGAATAAGGTTTCATTACTATCATGATCATTATTGTCATCATCACTATCAAATGTACTTGTGTCACTTATATAAGAGGAACTACTATCTTCTTTGGTATAAAAACTTATCTTGTTCTTGAATGACCCTTTATTGCCTTCATACTTTGTAAAACCCTTTTTGTTTTTGTCAGGATTGTAGACCTTATCATCACCATGATGTTCATCATGTTCTCCATCATGATCATTCTTATACTTTTTAGGACATTTAGATGCAAAGTGACCAATCTTACCATCGTTGAAGCACTTGAATAGAAACGTTCCTTTATACTTACCAGATCCTTTCCTTAGTTTTATGACAAACATGGCTTCTATCTTGTCATCATCAATGTCTATTTCAACATCATCCTTGGCCTTTTTACCTTGTGAATTTTTCTTAGCTTTGAATGCAACTTCCTTCTTGTAAGGTCTTCCATCACTTGTTCTCATTTCATAGGTAGTCAAGATGCCATGAAGCTCATCCATATGTAGTATGTTAAGATCTTTGATCTCCTCCATAGCAGACACTTTTGAATCAAACTTAGATGTCAGGGATATTAGTACATTTTGTACTATTATTGATTCTTCTAATTTTTATCCTAGGCCTTTGATGACATTTACCACTTCATCTACTCTTAATAGATAGAATTTAATGTTTTCATCCTCTTTCATTCTTAGAATTTTAAATTGCCTTCAATGGGTCTATAATTTTTCCAACTTAACTTTGGTGTCTCCTTCATATATGGTTTATAACTTTTCCCAAATCCCTTTGGTTGTATCATAATACATGACCTTTACAAATTCTGCCTCTGAAAGACCACACATGATGGCATTCATTGCCTTAGAGTTGTTCTCACTTGCCTTCTTTCCTGCTATGTCAGTTGGTGGTGTAAAAGGTGGATTGAATCCATCAACAATAGATTTCCATATGTCATAGCCCAATGACATTAGATAGGTCTTCATTATAATGCTATAAAATGCATAATTAGTCACATTTAAGAGAGGATCCTTATTGGTTGAGAAACCTCCTTGTACTCAATGGCTAGACATGCTTATGCTTGTAGGATCTCCTTTAAGATGTTAAGCCTGCTTCAAAGGACCAAGCTCTGATACTAATTGTTTGAAGCACAATCACTGAGACTGAAGGTCCTACCCCTGTAGGTTCACCCTAAAACTCTCATGAATGCTTCAATATCTTTCATACATGCTCAAACAATGTCATAAAATCTTCACATGCCTATGTTTATTCATTTTCATGCACATACCTCTTCATGTCATGACTAGGATCATGACTAGGCTTCTTATACATTTTGACATCAATGGCCTATACCTTCATGCACACATAACACATTAGTTACCTTCAAATTATCTCTTTCTCTTTATCTCATGACAACACTTTCTTAATGCACCTTGTCACATCAACACATTGCCAACTAGTCTTAGTTACCTTTGACATCAACCTTCACAAGATGCACCTATGACATCAATGACAATAATCAACAATCATGTCTTAATTTTGAATAATTAATCAAGCCCTTGAGTTAGAAAGATTCATATTCCAATTTTCATTAATCGAGAATAGTATCCAATGTACTAATCTAAAAAGGTGGAATGACGATGGGTTTGCTAGAAGTGATGCCAAGGCCATTAAGTGTCACTAGATTCTAACTTACACCGCCCATAATAGTAGATAAAACCATATAATGGGTTCAATACAAGTAATTTTAAGGTCATTGAGTGTCACTAGACTTGAACGTACATTACTCATAATGGATCATATCACACTACTGCAAATGAATCTAGATTCTTTTACATGATAAAGATAATGAAGGATATTCATGCCCCCATCATGATCGCATTGCCAATTGAAATGATTTTTTGAATTTGAAACTCTAACTTTGATATTTTAAAAAGTGCACAAATAAGTATCATGCCTTTTTAACTTTGAATTTGTAACTTTGAACTTTAGAAACATGCATGAGAAAGTATCATGACTTTGAAGTTTGAAACTGTGCATGAACAAGTATCATGCCTTTGATATTTTAAATTATAATTTTGATCATTGAAAATGTGAATGAACAAGTGTCATGTCTTTTAACTGTAGAATTATGCACAGAAAAATATCATGCCCCTCAAATTTGGGAAAATGATATAGAATGCCATGCACCTATATGCTCAATTATAACTATTTTTTCAATGTATAAATTTTATCTTGTAATTGTTTATATATGCCTATGTATATGCATTCAAGTGTGTATGATTTTTCACTTTGTGTCTTTGAAAAGTGAGTGTATGTGCATGCCATATGCCCCCACAATTTGTACCAAAGTACCAATATCTATCATGTGTTTGATTTCTAAATTTATTTGAATATTTGAATACCTATATTTTATTATAGAATATGATAATTGAATTATTTTGATTCTTTAAAGACTTGTAATTTTTATATCTAAACAATGTACATTGTCCCAGATATAATTTTTATTTGTTCATGCAGGCTTGGATCTCTAAGACAAGCTCATTGTGATGCCCCATTTTGAGATGATAAATGTAGCTTGCAAACCACTCATATCTAAATAAGAGTTAATAATATGATGTGATAGAGGTATAATCATGTCATCACCTAGAGATTATGTCACCATAGTATAGTAACAATCATTGAAGCATCTATGTAACATATTAAATCTGAGGCATATAATTTTCATGTCTAAATATATATACGTAGTAAATTAACCATCTCTGAAGTAGACCACGCAGTAAAAGTGAATGATATGTATCATGACACAACTAATCAAGTTCACCAAGCACAACAATCACAACACATAATGTCACATGATATCACACACAAGGCCAAGGGTCATATATAATGGGCATGAATATGTTGGAATAAATAAGGCCAAAGATGACATGCAAAGGACAATAATAATGTCACAAATAAGGAACATGTTCATGTCACATAAAACATAGGGCCAAGTGCCTCAAGCAATGGAAAGTTTAAATATCACACATACCAAGCAAATATATCATAGAGATGTTAAATAAAGTTTTGCACACAAGGGCCAAGGGCCACACACAATAAGTAAATAGTGTCTAGCCTATCACATAAGAAAATAAACAACATCAAATGAGCATAGAACAAATGATACTAGTGTATTCCATCCATATGTATCAATGTCACATCATAAGAACGTAGCATATCCATGTAGCACAATGTAATATATGAGTAATTAATAAGACACTTGTAAGATATATAGCTCAATATGGTAGAGAGGTCATTGGAAGATATAACTTGTTGATAATGTAACCCATAAAATTAGATGCCCCCAACATAGGCATGATAATTGGGTAGAAGAGAATCCAATATCTAAGAATCCATGTAAATATTTATGTTTTGTATCACACTCATACCCTATGAAATATATTTGTGTATAGAAAAAGAATATGTTATCTACCAAAGTATATGATAAATGATATATGTACAAAAGTAAATAAGTAACTCGTGTCATGCGCAGGCCCTAATTTTTTAATTTTTATAATATTTTTTTTTTTTTTTGTATTTTTTAATATTTATATTTTTTGTATTTGAAAAAAATGGATGTTTTAAAATTTTTTACATGTGCATAAATATAGGTAACAAGGATTTTTAAATATAATAAAAGGAGGGATATGAATGATCTATAACATGTGTCAAGGCATAGTCTGTGCTATTAATATATGTGAGACAGTCTAAGGATATTATGAAGTAGTTTAAACATTAGACTTGGAGATAGTGATAGTAAACAGAGGGTCAGGGTTGCATATAGATAAATGGCTTAAAGGAATGGCAAATATGGGTCATGTACTTAGGCACAAGTCATGTGGTTTTAGATGTGTGAAGATTTAGCATTGTTAAGTACCTATGACTAGATTTATGTGTCTACACAAAAATGATCATTATAGGATAATGATTGGTTGTCACAAAAGAAGTTTTTTGTGATGCATATCAAGTTGCACATTTTGAAGTAAAGTTAAACTATTCCAAGTATATTATTTATGAAGTGGTAATGGTATGAAATGTTGCACACATGAGACGTGAATAATTTTGGTGGAGAAACATCATGATATTATTGATGATTGATGAGATTGGAGTACCATAAGGGAATTTAGGGTTCACTCTAATGATTGGATGTGATTATTACACATAAAAATAAGTAGAGCACACATGTAAACATCAAATGATTGAGTACACAAACAAGAATAAATCAAGGGAGACTAAAAAATACCACCAAAGATGATGAAAGATTATGATGGTGTGTAATGTCACACTACACATTTTCCTTGTTAAAAAATAATAAATAATATTGAAGGAAAAGGAGTGGTCAAGTTGGAATAAATTTCCATATTTGATAAGTGCACTCTATTTGGAAACATGCACTAATTCCATTATAGGATTTCCTAAGACCAACAATAGATCTCAAAATAATTTTAGTTATTGATGCACCATCATACACAATGTGGTTGAATTATAAGATACCACGACCACCAACCAAACTTGAGGATGAATATTCAGATAGCAAAATTCTATAGATCAAGCCACTATTATTTTCCAAAGTATTAAAACATGAATATAACATCACATGCATATTAAATCCCATGGAAAAATTATGGGTTAACTTTAAAGAAGCCAAAACAAGGAAGATCATTAAAAAGACCATTGGTGATTGATGAAGGTGCTACGTATAAAATATTAGACAAATAAAAAAATAAGAGACTCCAACAAGCTCTAGTAATACAAGGAAAGGGGAAAGGGAAGGTGATTGAAGATGAGACAAATTAACACCTATATAAAAGGAGGACTCTTGTTTCACCCAATTGGACTGAGTGCTACCCAAAATTCAACATGAAGGTAGACTGATATGAGGATTTTGGTTCATAGGAAAACAAGGTAGACATATACAAGGATTTTTGTTTGTAGGGAAATAAGGACAAAAGTGCCAAATCAATTTTTTCAAGGGAAATAATGTTTATGTGCAACCAATGTATTTAAGTGTAGGAGGAATTAATCAATTATAACAAGTTTTGACTAGTGGAAACACCAAAGTTCCTAGTCAAAGTATTTTGATAAGTTAGAGCTCTTTACATGCAAGTTTTCTAAAAGGTGTTCAAGACCCTTAGGAGAAGGTGGGTGCTACATGGATAACTATCAAAACATAAGTATAAAAATAAATTGAAGATACAACAACAAAATTATGAGTTGCAGTAGTTGATACACCAAATGTTTAAACACATAGGAGATGTTGCATAGGGAAGTATGCACACAACAAAACAAAGGGGTTAACATTGAGTTATGATAGGAGACTCAACTAATAGAAGAAGAAAGACAAGAAGTGGATGTGACTAAAGTAGAAATTGATGGGCACACTAGTAAGGAACACAAAAATGTCTTATAGACAGACACACCAAATGTTGAATTGATGAAGGATTTTCATGAGGAAATGAAAAATGAAAAATAATTTCCATGTGAAGAGCCACAAGAGTCAAATAATGTGATAAAAATTGATAGAGTATAATTCACAAGCAAAGTGAATCCCGATATAGAAATCAGGTTACCTAGAATATCATGGGGTATGATCGAACATAATGTATTGATAAGAGCCCTAAAGATGTTAAATAATATTTTGGTTAACCACATGGAGTCACCAGAATTTGAACTCCTAGTGAAAACATTTGTGAATGTGAAGGGAGAAGAGGATGAACTTGACGACAAAGAGGATTGTGAGATCAAGGTGTTTGATCCTAGATGAATGAAGGTAAAATAATAAGATTAATATTGGAAAAGTTAACCCTAGAAATAATTAAAATATATTTGATTAGAGATTGAAGTTTAGATGATTTGAAAGAAGAGATATAGAAAGATCAGATGATACAGAGAAATAAAAATATGAATTTCATAACTTGGTCACATTGGTTGAAGCAAAGCAATACATAGGTCTATGGGGAAATTAATGTAATGTGAATATCACCCACTTAAAAGTTATGATTAGTAGTGAACACTCGTGTGAAATGTTGACACCATGACTAATTTTTTAGCAAGAAAGACTGCTTGGATAAAATCAAATATCTAAAAATTGAGTTTGATTAAGTTGTTAAAACAATGACAATGACCATTAATAAACTTCATTTGAAGAAGAAAGAGGCTAGAAATATCTTTAACATGTTTGATTATATGGATGAGTTTGTGAAAGAAAGGTTGAAGGAAGAAAATCTTAAACATGCAAACTTAATGAAGTGCACATATGAAGCGATAAATCCAACAAAGAGTAAAGAAGTTGAAATAAATGCAAATATTAGAAATAAATATAGATGAGATGTGCAAAAAATTAGATGGGGTATTCACGGGGCTTCAAGAGAAAGTTTTGGTAGAAGAAGCTACCATATGCACAAACAACCAAAGGTAGAGGAAATCATCAAAACCCATATTGCCACATATAAAGGTAGCTAAGATAATAAAGAAGTATTGGTAGATTTGTGAGATATAGCGCAAGAGGTAGTGCTTGAGATACAATTAACAACTGATTGTTGAGATCAAATTTTGAAAGAATTACAAGAAAAAATACCCAAAGTGTTGGTTGCAAGGGAGAGCAACACATCACTAACACAACCTAGTAATAAATTGTCTAAGGATATATCAAAAGTGTAGTGCGGGGGAATGTTGACCCTAAAATTATACTGAAGGCAATTATACAAGCTTATTCAAGACTTGATGCATGAATGAGATGTGTGGAATAGTCTTGTAGTCTTGCAAAATTACAATATTAACAAGATCACACATGCATGAATAAAGGGATGACATAGGATTCATGACACACAATGCATGAAGTCACAAAAGGCACATATCAGATGAGAATAAACACACTTGGAGAAGGATATGTTTATAAGTAACATAAACTAGACAGTAAGGATGTAGATGATAAGGGATAAATCTAGGTTAAATGAACAAATGCCATGAGGGTGAAAGAATATTCCATTACGTGAATAGGTGATGAAATATAAGAGATAGTGTTCCCAAGATACACATATAGCTAGCATGTCAGCTGTAAAAACAAAATAATTTTCAGGGGCCCAAGGAGTCTAAGAAAAGTATAAATAGAGGCCTTAGGTTTTCATTTGAGACAATCCAAATTGGTTACATGTTAGACACTTTGGAGGAGATGATTCAAAAGTTATCATGGAGAATCATCATGTTAAGGCTTGAAAGATGTTATGATATAAAATATAATTATTGGGAGATGAATGTATGATTTATACCAAATGTATTTTGTAAATTGTTACATCCCAATTTCATCTTAAGTATTTTAACCTTTGAATCTATGGATTATTATAGTTATCATCTGATTTTTATTGCTTTGATTTCAGCTTTATGACATATACTAGTTTGGGATAGTGATATGTTGATTAGTTTACATGATGTGACAATTATAGTTTCTTATTTAAGCACATTGTAGATGTATACTAGTTAGTTCTACATCATTAGATGATATATATGATGACTTAGACCTACCTACTTGCCACGAGGTGGATGCAAGATTGATTATACCCTCAGAGCCTGACGGATGGAGAGCATCATCAGAGAGGATGGCATAGATGAGATTATTGGTGGATGATAGAATAACTGCTAGTAACCCAACACACACATCACAATAGAATAACTTGTTTAACTCTCTGTTTGATATAGATAGTTAGTTTATTTTTTAGTGTTAAAATACTTCTGCTATGATCATATTTTAGTTTATGCTTACGATGTTTTCATTATTTGATAACATGTATGATTTAATAGTGCATAAATATTATCATACACACGTTTTTTTATGATCATCTAGTCGATACGAACACTAACATGGTTGCTTAACTCAATGTCAGGTTTAAATGATATTCGATAAATATCATTATCTTGATTTAATATATTTAAGTATATTAAATAGTCAAGGCATAAATGTAAGTCTCTGATTATATGATTTTATATGTATAATCCATTTACACATGTATTTATTTAAAATAGTTATTTTATAATAATTGGATGTATTAATTGTTTTAGATTATCTTTTTAAAAAGATTATTGTCTATTATAATTAAATTAAGGAAAATTAATTATCAAGATAAATAGATAAGCCCTTTGCATGGAATCCATTGAGAATAAAGGTCTAAAAATATCCTTTTTAAATACAAGTGGCCTTAAGCTGTTAATTAACATGGCCTTGAGCAAAGATTAAAAAATGCATGCATAATTTTTAAATAAATAGAGCTCAAGTTAAGCTATGGGATTTGATAGTAAAACTAAACTCTTAAAGAAAAATAAATTAAATAAAGATCTAACTAAGTCAAGTTAATTCATTTTAAAACTAAAAAAGGGTAGAGTGATGAATTACATGGAAATGACATCTTTTAAAAGACTGTGCCTTTTCTATTATAAGGGGGATTAGAAAAAAAAAAGAAATTTAGACAAGAAAAGGAGTACTGAGCAAAAGGAAAGAGAGAGAAGGTGAGAAGGAGAATAACTTCAAAATTATTGTCAGGTAGGCAATGTACTTCAATAATGTGTATATTATGTTTATCTAAATTTGTTATTGTTTATAAATAGGTTATAATAAATTTGTTATTTGGAGAAATATAGACTAGTATGACATTGAAATTTAAACTGAAAGTATACATAGCTATTTAAACAGGGCACTGTAGTAAACGGAATAAGAGAAGTATATAAATTAATTGTTTGGAGTGCTGATAAAATCATTTATACACAATGATCTTCAAACAAAATACAATACATAATACAAGGTTTGTATTAAAAGCATGTTGTTATTTTAAAGATCTATATATTGGTATAACATATGTTACCATTTGGAGAGGAATTGATTTAGTAGATATAGATATTGAAGGCAAAATTTGTTATGTTTGTGTGTGTGTGTGTGTGTGTATTAACACTCATAATAACAAAATTGATCAAATATTAACTGATATTTATATTTATATAAACTAACAACTAGTATCAAATGAATATGGTTCTATATGAAGCATGCATCGGCTTAACCATTAAGCAACTATTCATATTAGTTAATAATTTGGGTAGATCAATGACTAATATAACATGCAATGATTTCTACATAAGACAACAAATCTCTTCACAAACAATGATCTATTAAACACAGATCATTCTTGTAAATCAAACTGTTCTAAGGTTCTAACAAGTTGACATAGATTTGAATTAAGGCATTACATTTTAATTGATTGTGTTTTTTGTTATTAAAAATATATTTTTATTAACTTGATGATTTTGGGGTAGGGGCAATCTGAAAAGGAGAATTTGAAATGTAAATATGCAAGAAAGTCTGGAAGATCAAATCAATTTTAATGTTTAGTGTTGCCTTAATACCAAAAGGTCCTACTTGTCTTAATCCTGAGTCAAATATTAGTGATAAACAACTAGAACAACATAGTGATCTGGTGTTAGTAAAATGTTTAGTAAATATACAAAGGAAACTATGGTTCCTCTTTAATGCAAGATCAAATGTTCAGTGGAACTTTATTTTTGCCTTAGTTTCCATATTGTGGTTTGAACCAAGTTGAATAGTTAGTCGAGTTGCACTCCCAGGCCAAGTTGTGTTGCCAACCCAAGTTACATTTTGAGCCTGTGTTGCATTTTTAAAAATGAGTGTAATTATCATGGGATTCATATGAGAATCGTAAATACTCTGATCACTTAGCTTTCTTCTTTTAAATTACCCATGATCCAAAATCAAAGTTGGAATGCTCTGTATATTTGATTCAAAAAGAATTTAGTAAAACACAAATATTAATTGTTGAATGTTAAAAATAGAGCATCGAGTTAGTAGTTGTATATAAAAAGAAAAATAATATGGTTATTTTATCATCCACATAACTAAATCATAGAGGATAGAAGAAATAACCAAGTGGCTATTCGAACTCAACTAACATCTATTAGTTTACTTCAAGTAATATATGTTTTCACGTAGTTGATGTGAATATTAATCAAATTATAAATGATATTATAAGAGGAAGTAATGTTTGTCATGTTATTGAAGATACCTTTAATTATTGAGTATTTTTATGGAGTATAGAAATATATTTAAGAATGTTCAATAGGATAACATGCCCAGATGGTATATATTCTAAGTCATGTTGAGATATCCATGAGAGTGTAATATGATAATAATGGTTGATGAAACCATGTCAAGTCATTGGTCCGAATTCAAATGATAGATGAACTTTACAATCCATATTTTTATTTTGGTAAGTACTTTTGAAAACAACTAAAGTGTATAAGCGTGTTCTTATAGAAATAAATCTATACTAGACTTGGGTATTCATATAATTGTATAACTTACATAGGGCATTAGATAATATGCATATGTCTAAAGTAATAGATCGATAATAAGATATAAGATTATGAGAAATAGGAAAACTTCAACCATATGAATATTGCCCCTTAATTTATGTTCATATGAGGTATAACTTGATTTAGAGTTATCTGATATTATGATAACTGTTAGTGATAAAAATTTATGTGTAGTTCTTATTATGAAAATTTTGGTATGATCAAGTGTTTAGACAATAAATAGTGCATCGTGATGTGCATCTATAAATTATGTTTTTTTGAATGATAGTATGTAGTTTAAGTGTAGAGTATATTGGGTGGTATAACCTGTATTTGCTTAATCATCATGTATGATTGTGAGTCTAGTTGTTCATGACTGATTAGGGTGCTCATGCAAAATAATTTTTGATAGTATGGGATGTCATAGAGAGTTTTTATTTGAAATTTATAGACTAAAAGCAAGTTATACTCAGATGGTACATGCAGTAAATGTTTGTCTTGATTTACACCTACGTAAATGTATGCGTGTTGGTTTTGTGACAATTAGTAGGACTTTATGTATGCATGCATATAGCCTTGAGAGTGTAACAAATGTTAGGTTAGACTTTTATGTGTTTATAGAAACTATTACTTATTTTTTTATGTAAATTTGATTGAATAGAAGCTTACAGTTCTATGTATTTAAGACTTCTTTGTTTGACTGGTTGTGGAAAACCAATAGGTATGCCTTATAACACTAGACTATGATAATATGGGTTATCATGGGGTATAGTTTGTATGGAACTTACTATGGTAGTTGGAATCTTCAACTAAATATATATTTTACCAGGGTGGTATAAACAATAATCATTATTTTTAATATGAGTTAAATAATAATGCAAGATTCATTCATACATTTGACAGAATAAATGTATACTTTGCTTACTCCTATGTTTAACATGTGTTGTGATATGATTGCTAGTAGGATGTAAATTGTATGAATCTTGAGGTTAAATTAAGTATAGTGAGATATTATCTTTTCATGTGTATGATTTACATGTTGGTGTGATGTCTTGTAATAGAATATATTTTCTATGACACACTACATGTTTAGTTTTAGAAATCATACAACACTTAGGTACTTGCTTGTTAGTTTGGTTTTCTGCACCATCACTATCTACTCATCCATGAAAGGAGGGCCATTCCCTAATGGGATTAGTGTGTGGGATCATTGGTCTATGGTTGGTGGAGAAAATTACTCAGATGATGCTCTCCCTCCCCACAGTAGTACTACTTTTGAGATAACTCTTGAGATTGCCATAGATACTAGAGAGGTTGAGATTGCCACAGATACTGGAGCGGTTGAGGAACTCTTATTTGAGGGAGCCTTGTATCTTATTTTTGTAGAATTATATTATATTATATTTACTATCAAAAACATTTTAAGAAGAAATGTAATTACCTGTTTACTATGGATTGACAATAGTTGGTTGTGTATTGTACCAGCAGTGGTTAGATATATGTATTTACTTATATGAATGTATTATGATGTGACTGTTCGATGTCACGTGCTCAATTATATTTATCACTCTAGAAGTATGTTTGTATTATCTACTTAGATTTTCATGGTATAATCTATTTATATTTTGTGTGTTTAAAAAAAAAAATAGTTTTTCTAGTTAGCACCTAGTGGGGTTGTTACATGTGATATCGGAGTTGTGGCTCAAACTCTACGACCTAATGAGTCCACTAGTATTTTCGTATCTTTTTATTTATCAGAAAGGAGATTTGTGAATGTGTTTATGGTACATTTAGTATGTACCCTAAGAGTACTCATACCCCCTTAGAGTTTTTAAATGGTTGGTTTATTGAGTGTCTCGTTGGTGATGGTTATATAAGGTGTTTGGGCAGGTAAGTGCATAGTATACTTCATGAGTTGTGAACAAAATTTCCCTACCATGTTCTAGATCTTTCCAACTGGGCACCTTGAGTGTAATTAAATCTTTCTTGGTTATCAAATCACATTTACCATTTGTGTTTTGTGTTGTGAGTGTTTTTAAAGTATGGAGTGCTTCTCACTTGAGTATATATGCATTAGTTTTATGTCCTACTTACATAAATCCTAGGAATGAGAAATCCTATAAGACCATTCTAGATTGGCACCACCTAGTTTGGTGGGAATTTTCTTGTAGTTGAGTGTAAATGTCATGGTTGAGAATTCTTTTGTGTTAAGAGTTTATTTATGTGGACTAGAGAAAAGTGTCATCTCTCTTAGCTAGCTTAGAGGTGAGCTGTTATTTTCACACTCCCCTCTTACATTATTTTAAGCTACCAAGAAACATATTTACATAGCGTCTTTTTTATTTTATTCCCTTGAGTTCATGGAATAGTGTTTTCTACTTCTTATTGAGATAAGTTATAGGATTGGATGGATTGATGCATCTTTGTGGTTAGAATTTTCCTTCTAGTTATGGAAGTAAGTTATGTTACTATACTTACAAGTTGGTAAGTGAATAGTGATTTGGCAACTTGGGTTATGATGTTTCCTTTTACCATATGAGGGTATGCAAGAGTTTTGCTTTTGAGATATTAGTTCTCTAGTTTCCACTTGTGACTTTTTAGAGTCACTATTTTATCTAACTTGTGATCTTTGACCATGAGGAGTGGTGATCCCTAAATTTATATTAATTCTAGTTGATTCTAATTTTTATGTTATTATATACCTTTGTTTAGACTAATATTATTCTCTTTTAGAAGCATGTTGTTTTGAAAAGTTATTTGTGTACCTTTCTTTGAGAATAAGTAGGGTATGAGCTGTGCATAACATCTTGGTAGTCTAAAAGAGATGATATAAATTTTTAACTTGTTAAGTACTAGCTGAGCAAACGAGGAGATATTATCTCACTTATAAGGCTATAGGAATGATATGCTCCTCGACCTTTGTATGTTATGTTAAATTTAGTATTATTTCTTCTTAACTATGAGTATAATACTATAGGTTAAACTGTGAAATATGATACTAGTTATGTTTGGCTACTGGTAATTTAATGCAATTATGGAATAATTATATGATTTTTCTTGTATGTATGTTAGTACATCTAGAATCATTGAGTGTATAGTATTTATTTCTATGACCTATTAGTATAGATTTGTGTTTCATTAAAAATTATGCACATTGTGGAGATCATTAGGTCATGGAGACCTAAGGGAAGAGTGGTGAATTAGGAACGTGAGTTTTAAGTGATATAAGTATATTCTACTTAGACTCACATTGACTCAGTAGTTACTAATTTTAGATCTGACAAATAGACTTATCAAATCTAGGATTTGACAAATGGACTTGTCAAATTCAATCATATGGCCATATGTATGTATACTATGTTAGGAATAAATTAAACATTAATGCAGAACTATTCCAAAAAATCCTAATAATAAAATCTATAAACAAAGATGCATAAAGAATAAAAAATAAACATGCACAACAAGAAAACTAGATTTAACGTGGTTACCCAATGTGGGCTACATCCACCAATAAATGCTTGCTTAAATTTTATTACGAGCCATAAGAGTACAATCCACTCTCAAATCAGTCTTCTCACAATTACAATGCACAAATATTATTTGGAGTTGTGCTCTACAAACCCTTATGAATTTGCAACTGAATTCACATGCTTTGTTCTCTCTTTTCACAACTCATAGCTCGATCTTACAAATATTTTGATGTATATCCATGTATATATAGACTAATCAATAATACATCATGGTTCTAATGCTCACCTACATAATACAAGTGTATGCCCATAACACGTTGATGCCCACATCAAACTGATGCTCAACCATAATACATCAATGTTTGCCTGCATCACACTGATGCTCACCCTCATCGCATATTGACGTTCATTAATAACTCCACGCCTGCATTCACTCATTGTTGCACTCCATGACAATGTTCACCCAGAGTTGCACTCCATGTCGATGTTCACTCAGAGAACCTAGACATTCATCCATAATACATTATAATTTGGAAATAGGCTCTACAATATAACAATCTCCCACTTGGAGACTGATTTCCTCTAAGCAGGTTTTTCAACCCTTCACGACCATCTATGAAGGCTAACTAAAATTAAACATAACTTTAATTTCTTCCTTGTGACCACCTCAACCATCAAGTTTGTAGGATTCTGACTTATATGAATCTTCTCCAGCATTAACTTCTCTTCCTCCAAAGTTGTCCTGATGAAATGGTACCTCAATTATATATGCTTCATCCTAGAGTGGAAAGTGGAGTTCTTTGCTAGATGTATAACACTCTGAATATCATTATATAGCTTCCCTTCCTCTTGTTTATGCCTCAACTCTTCAAGTAATTTATGTAACTACATCATCTCTTTCCTTACCTCTGTGATAGCAACATACTCAGCCTTTATGGTTGACAAAGCCACAAGATTTTGTAGTCATGAAATCTAACTTACTATTGTGTCACCTACAGTCAATACATATCTTGTAGTGTTCCTCCTACTGTCTAAATCTCTATCCATGTTCGAGTTTACATAACCATGCAAAGTGGTGTCCAATCCACCATAGCTTGAAACTGCCCCCATAGTCCCTTTTAAATATCAAATGATTGATTTCATTTCCTTCCAGTGTTCTCTACATGGATCACTCATGTACCTATTTACTGCTCCCACTGCATGGGCAATATCTATCCTAGTGCATACCATGGCATACATCAAGCTACCAATTGTTGATGAGTAAGGTACATGTGACATTTAGATTCTCTCCTCCTCTGCCTTGGGGCACTGCTCCTTTGATAACTTGAAATGGCTTGCCAAACGAGTCCCAACTAGTTTAGCATCATGCATACTAAACCTTTGCAAGACCTTTTTAATGTACTCTTCCTAGGATAAATTCAGCTTTCATTTCTTCCTATCTCAAGTTATTCTCATTCCAAGGATTTATTTTGTTGCTCCCAAATCCTTCATAGCAATGGAATTACTAAACTGTTCTTTGAGTACCTTTATTTCTGACATGTTTTTACCTACAACCAACATGTCATCCACATACAGACATAGGATAATTTAATCACCATCATCAAACTTCTTGATATATACATAATGGTATAAATGACACCTAGAGTATCCCTGCTCCATCATAAAACTATCAATTTTTTTATACTATTGTCATGGAGCTTATTTCAAGCCATACGAGCTCTTCTTCAATTTACACACCATGTTCTTCTTCCTTATGACCTCATATCCCTATGGCTGCTCCATATATAATTCCTCCTCCAAATCACCATGAAGAAATGCAGTCTTCACATCCAGTTGCTCTAAGTGCAAGTCTTCCACTACTACTATCCCAAGACCAATCCTAATAGAAGTCATCTTTACCATTGGGGAAAAAGTGATCTGTAAACTGAAAAATACATGTTCAAAAATCACTTGTTCATGTTTATGAGATCCTTCAAATTTTCACTTTCTTGTGTTTAATTTGCATAAAGAAAGTAAAATCAAAATTAAAATAAAGATTAGAATGCAATAATAATCAGAGAAAATCAAAGATAACACCAGCAAGTTGATAACGAAGTTCGGCTTCAATAGCCTACATCTCTGGGTCCGCCCAATGGTGAGGACCATTCTATTAAAATGCTGCAACAAATGGCTTCAAAACCTTTACAAATCTTCATTTTCACATTCTCTGATCTTTATATGCCTGCAAATATTTCTCTTAGACTTGAAAACAAAAGCCCAAGGCCGTACAAGGCAAAAATAAGGCTCTAATCCTCTTAATTCTCTTTACACAGTCAAAAATCTATGTCAAAACAAGTAAAAATAACTCCATTTTATAACATTTCAGCCACTATGGCTGAAGCGGTCAAGGCTATTCAATTTTGAGCGGCAGGTTAGGGGTTCAAACCACCTCCCACCTTTCTAGGTGCCTTGATTGAGTATGAATCACCCTCTCCTTATTGGGCGCGCTCAGGCTTTCCTCCCTAGGCACCAATTACGCAGTTTAAACACTTTAACTTCTTCTTCCCTCCTTTTTGGTGCCTTGGACTTTGAAATTTTCCTTGGGTGGCGTGATAGACATGGCACCTTTAATACATTTGAATTTATCAAATACCATGTGCATAAAAAAACACCTAACCAATATTTTTTTTGCCCTCTAATTATTTGCCATGTGTCAAATGGAGATTGGTTCACTTAGAGTTCCTCAACTGTGCCACGTCATCTTATGACGCCAAATTTTTACCTGCTGAACCAAAACTTTAGCGGCTTATAACTTTTGCATACGGTGTCCATTTTCCAAACCGTAAAAAATGTCAAAAAGCTCTCAACGAGTACTACAATGTGCAAATGATTTAAACTAAATTTGAAGACTTTTGCAAAATAGAATGGTACATGGATCCATTTGGATCATTCCTCCCCGCTAGGAACTTTTGGACCTCCGAAAGTTGAAATTAATTGGTAATGAGGTGAGGGTATTTTTCCCTCACATTTTTGACTTCGATCCATCTGGCCTTGCTTGGGTGCATCCCTTTGAGACCAACACGAAGATATTCAACATTATCTCTTCGCAAAGTCTGCATATTCTTGTCAAGTATAGTATCTTCCTACAATTTTGTTAGATATTCAGGAGAAAAATCATCAATGAAAGGAATGGATACACTTTCATCACGAACAATGATCATTGGAGGCTCATACAATTTCAAATTTTCCACATTTACAACTGAATAAATTTTCATGTAAGATGGTAAATCTAATCGGAAAGCATTTGTGCCAATTTTTTCCATTATCTGAAAAGGACCATACTAGATTGGTTTCAACTTTTTACCTTCACCTGTCAGTCTTTCCTTACTAATGTGAAGCCATACCATATAACCTACAACAAATTGGTGATCAATACGATGTGTGTCATGCCTGGCTTTGTACTTGGCTCGACTTTTCTCTAATTGTGTACAAACAGTTTGATGAATGAGTTGTATTTGTTCAATGAATTTCTTGGCTCGAATGGCTTCTTTTGGTTCACCAACAGCTGTATCCTATCCATAGCAAACATCTAGAGGAGATTTAGGCAAGTATCCATAACAAACTTCAAATGGAGATTTCATAGTAGAAGAATGAAGTGCCTAGTTATATGCATGTTGTATGTAACACAATTGTTCATCCCATAACTTTGGATTTTTATTGTTATAACCCTTAAGCAAATGTACCACAGTGCGGTTCACAACCTCTGTTTATCTATCGGTTTGTGGATGAAATGCAGTGCTCTTTTTTAATTTAGTGTTCATTAGTCCCCACAAAGTTGACCAAAACTCCCCAATAAATTGAGAATCTCGATCAAAAATAATTGAAGTAGGCAAACTAAAATAAACCCATACATGTTTAAAGAATAAATATGCAGTGCCTTCGCCAGTAATCTGCTTAGTGCAAGGAATCAAAACACACATTTTGCTAAATCTACCCACAACCACATATAAATAGTCATGTTTTCTTTGTGTCATAGGCAATCCCCCCACAAAATCCACATAGATACTTTCCTAGGGGTGAGTAGGAACAGGTAGAGGAGTGTAAAGTCCCAATTTCCTGTTACTAGGTTTACTTGTGGCACAAAGAGTACATCCCCTTATATATTTAGCAACATTTTCCTGCATACGAGGCCAATAACAATACATTTTCAAATGTGAAACTGTTTCAGCAACTCCAAAATGACCAGAAATAAGAGAAGTATGTGCTTCTCTAATCATGTGCACCCTCTCATTTTGAGGAATACATAGTTTACCCAAATGATACAAAAGATCATTGTGTACATGATAGTCCAATTCTTCTACTTGTCTACTACTCATCAAGTCTTTATAAACATCCTGAAAATCAAGATCATTCACATATTGTTCTTTATAACTTTCATGAGACAAAGAACCATGTTGTAAAAGAATAGATGCAACAACCATAAGAGGCCTAGATAGCATATCTACAATCTTATTCTGAATTCCTTTTTTATACTTGATCACAAGATGAAATTGTTGTAAGAAACCCATCCAATGAAAATGTCTAGACTGTTGTAGTTTGGTTTGTGATTGAAGATAATGTAAGGGCTAATGATCTGTATGTATTATTGTCTCTTTGCCCATTAAGTAATGTTTCCATTTTTTAACACTTTGAACCAACGCATATAATTCCTTATCATAAGTTGGATATTTTCTTACTGCACTTGTAAAGGTTTCAAAATGATAAAAAATTGGTTTCTTACCTTGCATTAAAATAGCTCCCATAGCATACTCAGTTGCATCCGTCTCGATCTCAAATGGTTGTTGTATATCAGGAAGTGCCAAGATCGGAGCAGTACTTATCTTTTCTTTCAAAGTATCAAAGGCTTTTTGATGTTTGCCTCCCCACTAAAAGACCTATTTCACACTTGTCAAAGAATGCAAAGGTGATGCAATATATGAAAATTGAGCAATAAACTTCCTCCAAAACTATACTGCACCAAGAAAACTCCTAACCTCAGTTGTGTTAGTGGGTGTACGCCAATTAACAATAACTACCACTTTTGCAGGATCAATTTTTAATTTACCATGTCCTACAATGTAACCCAAGTATATCAAAGAGGTCTTGCCAAATTCACATTTTGACATTTTAAGATAGAGTTTTTCCCTTCGTAATGCATCCATGACTTTCTTAATGTGGATCACGTGCTCTTCTCATGACTTGCTGAAAACTAATATATCATCTAAGTAAACTATAACAAAATTGTCAAGGAACTGTCTAAAAACATCATTCATCAATCTCATGAATGTAGCCGGGGCATTGCATAACCTAAAAGGCATAACAAGCCATTCAAACAATCCTTGTTTTGTCTTAAAGGCAGTTTTCCATACATCACCTTCATTAATTCTTACTTGATGATATCCACTTCCCAAATCCAGCTTAGTGAAATAAATATCATGTTTTAATTGATCCAACAAATCATCTATATGAGAAAGAGGGTAGCGATTCTTCATAGTAATTTTGTTTAAAGCACGAAAATCAACACACATTCACCAAGTGCCATCTTTCTTTAGCACCAAAATAATTGGCGAACCAACAGGAGATGAACTTGGATGAATAACACCTCTATCCAATAGATCCATTACTTGTTTCTTGATTTCCTCATTTTCCACCACTGATAACTTGTACATGCCAATGTTAAGGAGAGGAGAATCCTGCAATAGCTGAATTTCATGTTGAACTCCCCTTTTAGGAGGTAAGCCCTTAAGATCCTAAAATACATCATCATAAGTAGAAATGATTTCAACCAATTCATTCTTGTGTCTAGGATCACACTTTTTCAAAGCTTGAGAATATTCTTTTTCCTTAGACTTAATCAACATGAGACAAAAAGTCTTGCTTGAATTAACTAGTCTTTTCATTTGCCCTGCTGTAACAAAGGAAAGACTTGTTCTAATGTGATGTGCTCTAACTATATATTCAATGCCATCCTTAACAAGCAAGTACTTATTCTCCTCTCTATAGAAGATTACTTTTCTATCATAAAGATATGGGCTTCCCAAAACAATCCCACATATGTCCAACGGAACAACATCCAACTAACCTCAACTACGAACTTGGATGTGATGGCAAACCTTAGCCTACAAGTTTGTGAGACTTGTAGCTTCGCATTGTCACACACCCAACCTAGTGGATAAGGCTTCGGATGGGGATCGGTTTGTAAGCTTAGCTTCTTAACAACCTCTTCAAAAATTAAATTTGCTTGTGAACCACTATCAAATAGAGTGTCAATCTTAGTATGCTTTGAAACAACTCTAATGTGGAACAATTCATTTCTTTTCTTATCAACATGCATAGAATTCTATCTAGAAGAAGATGCATCATTTGATGGCTTAGTGCTAGAAACTGAAAGAGAAAAATTATTATGTAATCCCATAGCTGTGAGCTTAGTTTCATCACCTAAATCTGATCCTAAGTCATGTACCATAGCATTAGCCTTCTTTTCTTTCTTTTGAAACTTTTTAGGCCTTAACTCAGGATGTAGTTTCTAACACTTAGACTCATCATGATTTTTCTTACAATGATTACAAAATGGTTTTCCTTCTTCTTCTTTTTTAATAGCATAAGTGGATTTCTGTTTACCCTTTCCTGATGAACTTTCTCCTTTGGAATGTTTAACATTAGATTGCTTACTTTTTACTTTAGGAAAACATTCTTTTGATTGTTTTCCTCTAGCCTTTAAATGAGTGGCTTGAACACATACTACATCTAAATTAGTGGGATTGAACATAAGAATCACATGTCTTAAGTAACTATGCAATCCACCTATATATTTTAACAGCGTTTCTTGTGTGTATAGAAGAACATTGAAAAGTAAAGCTTTTTTCCTAAAATCTTGTGTATAATCTTGAACACTTTGGCCTTTTCCTTGTCTAAAACTTTGCCAATCCATCATGGCTTGTTCCATATATCCTAAAGGATAGAATTACAATCTGAGTTCTTCAATAAATTCATTCTAAGTAGAAATTGAGTTACCTTTTTGAACCTCAGCTTCCTTCAACTTACTCTCCCACTAGATGAGAGCTGTACCTCCCATACGAAGAGTAGCCAAATGAATATTTGACTCATCCCCTGCAATCTTTTAGACCCTACAATAAACTTCAATCTGCTTGACCCAATTATCTAACTTTTCAGCATTAACTTCACCATTAAACATTGGTAATTCAAACTTAATATCCAATTTTAGTGAAGGGAGAGATTCCACAGTTTTTTATCATCATCCGATGGAGAAGGTTTTTCGATTTCTTTACCTTTTGATTCTTGTGAATCACCTTCTTTTTCATTCTTAGATTTCCTTTGTTTGTCACAATATAGTTCCTCAACCATGCTTCTCATGTCCATGAAAGCTCGATGGAAAGCTTGTTTGGATTCCACCTCTTCTTCGGCCATCCTTGAAGCATGCCTTGAACCAATCTTTGGATTATACTCAATGAGTTTTCTTTCACCCTTTTGGGATTTAGACCTTGTCAACATACACTAGCAATCACTGTTAAATAACAACCGCTCTGATACCAAAAATCTGATCTATAAACTAAAAAATACAAGTGTATTACATTCGAAAATCACTTGTTCATGTTTATGAGATCCTTCAAATTTTCACTTTCTTGTGTTTAAATTGCATAAAGAAAGTAAAATCAAAATTAAAATGAAGATTAGAATGTAATAATAATCAGAGAAAATCAAAGATAACACTAGCAAGTTGATAACGGAGTTCGGCTTCAATAGCCTACATCTCCGGGTCCACCCAATGGTGAGGACCGTTCTATTAAAATGTTGCAATAAATGGCTTCAAAACCTTTACAAATCTTCAATTTCACCTTCTCTAATCTTTATATGCCTGTAAATATTTCTCTTAGACTTGAAAACAAAAGCCCAAGGCTGTACAAAGCAAAAACAAGGCTCTAATCCTCTTAATTCTCTTTACACAGTCAGAAATCCATGTCAAAACAAGTAAAAATAACTCCCTTTTATAACATTTCAGCCACTGTGGCTAAAGCAGTCAATGCTATTCAATTTTGGGCTACAGGTCAGGGGTTCAAACCACCTCCCACCTTTCTAGGTGCCTTGACTGAGTATGAATCAGCCTCTCCTTGTTGGGCACGCTCAGGCTCTCCTCCCTAGGCACCAA
This sequence comes from Torreya grandis, assembly GCA_037957365.1. Taxonomy (NCBI): domain Eukaryota; kingdom Viridiplantae; phylum Streptophyta; class Pinopsida; order Cupressales; family Taxaceae; genus Torreya; species Torreya grandis. Next base: position 999,969 of record JARHVA010001742.1, on the reverse strand, counting down.
GCATGCAGTTTGAATGCTTTGACTTCTTATTTCAAGCCATACAAGCTCTTCTTCAATTTACACACCATGTTCTTCTTCCTTGTGACCTCATATCCCTATGGCTACTCCATATATAATTCCTCCTCCAAATCACCATGAAGAAATGCAGTCTTCACATCCAGCTGCTCTAAGTGCAAGTCTTCCACTACTACTATCATAAGACCAATCCTAATAGAAGTCATCTTTACCATTGGGGAAAAAGTCTCATTGAAATTAATTCTTTTTTTTCTGTGCAAATCCCTTTACCACCAACTGGGATTTATACATTTTCTTTTCTCCACCATCCTCTTTAATTTTGTACACCCACTTGTTCTGCAATTCACTCTTACCTTTAGGTGGGTTTACTAAATCCTAAGTCTGATTTTCCATGAGAGACTAGTACTCTTCATCTATTGCTTGCTCCAACTTCTTCCTGAAATCTACCTGCATTGATTCTTCAAAACACTCTAGCTCTCCATTGTCAATGAGAAATAAATTATTAAGAGATGGAAAAAAATGTTCAAGTTCCCTTCTTACCCTATAAGACCTTTTCACCGTAGGAGTTTGGGATTCTTATGGAGTAGGTGCATGAAATAGTTACTTGGACACTTTATCTTCTGCAATGTCCTCCAACACTGTGTACTCTTTTCTGGAATCCTCTTTCTAATCCTAGAACTATTGTTTATACATGACTTTTTCATTAAAGATAACATCCCTAGACCAAAATATTTTCTTGTCCTTAAGACTCCAAATCTGGTAACCAAAGTCATTCTCACCATAACCAACAAAGGTGTATTTTTCGGACTTAGCCCCTATCTTTGTCCTATCATCTTTATCAGTATGAACAAAAGCTTCACAGCCAAATACTCTAAGAAAGGAATAATCAACCTTCTTACCAAACTAAGCTTCCTCAGGTATGCCTCATTCCAAGGTAGATGAAGGTCCTATATCGATTAGATATACAACTGTGTTTATTGCTTCTACCCAAAACTGAAGTGGTAGTCCTACATGCAACCTCATGATCCTAACATACTCCATGATAATCACGTTCATTCTTTCTGACACTTTATATTGTGGAGTCCTTGGAATTGTCCTCTATTTATGAATTCCATTCCTAGAATTTAAAAAAAAATCATTACTGCAATATTCCCCACCATTATCTGACCTAAGACATTTTCACTTGAGACCTATTTCATTCTCAACCAAGGATTTTCATATTTTAAATGTATAAAAGACATCAATTTTTCTTCTAATATCATACACCCAAACTTTCTTAGATTACATCATCAATAAAAGTGGCATAATAAGATGAACCACCAATAGAAGATCCCTGAGCCGACCCCTATACATATGAATGAACCAACTCTAACTTATTATCCTTCCTCCTAGGTCCAACCTTGAGAAACCTTACCCTTTTATGTTTTCCATATACATAGTCTTCACATAAATCTAAATCAGACCCTCTCAATTCAGGAAACTGATCCTCCAAAAATTTGCATGCCCTTTTGGCTCATGTGATCGAGCCTATTATGCCACAAAGTTGCATTTGTATCTGTAACAACTAAATTACAATAATCAACACTACTTTATAGGTACAAGGTATCAACTTCCTTACCTCTTGCTTGTTAAGTTGTGAAGCTAAAAGCTTCACCAAGGTGCTAATCAGGGAGTTACTGAGTGTAATTAGTAACCGGCATCGGCAGTATTGCCGACGTCGGTCAGGCAGAGACCAGGGATCGGCCGACGTCAGTCAAGAGTAGACTGACAGCAACTGACATCGATCACCTGTGTGTGTGCATGCTCTTGCATGTATTTCCAGAATGCATTTCCAGAATTAGACTCGTCTAATTTAAGAGGTCTGAGGGTGTTTCCATGTTGAAGACTAATTTAAGTCTTGAGTCTGTGTTTCTAATTAATGTAATTAGAAGTCTAATTATTATATGCATGGGATCCTATTTAAGAGACCCATGGGGCATGTATTGTAATTAAGGCAAGTAAAGCATTGAAGCAAGAAAGCAAGGTCAAGGAGATCTGCAAGGTGTAAGGTCAAGGAGATCAGCTGAAGCTATCAAGGAGGGGATAACAACTCAGGTTGTTGAGTTAGTTGTGGTTGAGAAAGAGAGAGATAACTCTTGTGTGTGAATTACTGAACACTTGGTGTGGAAAGCCTGTAAGGTGAAGAAGATTGTGGCATCTTCTTGATTGTAATTCTTTGGTGGAAGAGTGTTAATACAGATAGTATTATTTCTCATATTCTTTGTTGTTTCAAGTTTCTAGTTACTTAATCATTCTGGTATAATTCTATGTTTAATTACTTATAAAAAAGTAATCAATTGTGCTTCCTATATCCTAACAATTGGTATCAGAGCTAAGGTTGTAGGGAGCAAGTTATTGCTTGATTACAGGTCATTCTCAAGGGTTTTTGATTGAGTGGGAGTATAGCAATGGCAGAATAAAGTAGGCTACGAATGGAAAAGTTTAACGGCAAGAATTATCAATATTGGAGGATGCAGATAGAAGATTATTTGTATCAGAAAGATTTGTACTTACCGTTGGGTGGGGTTACATGCAAGCCCACAGACATGAAGGATGAAGAATGAAACGTTCTTAATCGAAAGGCTCTGGGATCCATAAGGTTGAGCCTTGCATCGTCTGTGATTTCCAACTTATCACAGTGTAAGACAATGGAAGAGTTGATAAAATCTTTGGCAAATCTATATGAAAAGCCCTCTGCTTCAAATAAGGTATTTCTTATGAAGCAGCTATTTACTTTGCAAATGCAGGAAGGTGGATCGGTATATACCCATCTTAGTGATTTCCATGGTTTGGTAAACCAGTTAAATTCAGTCAATATTGTTTTTGATGATGAAATAAAAGCTCTCTTAATTTTATGCTCTTTACCTGAAAGTTGGGAGAGTTTGGTAATGGCAGTAAGTAATACTACATCTGCTTCTAAAATCTTAAAAGTTGATGATGTAGTTAGTGTAATTTTTAATGAAGATATTCACAGGAAAAGCACAGGTGAATCATCAGGGAATGATTTAAGTGCTGAAAGCAGGGGAAGGCAAAGATAGAAGGTCGAGCAAGAGAAATCAAGGTCAAAGATGGAAAGGGGATCCAAATCCAGAAATGGAGGTATCACCTGCTAGTTTTGTGGAAAAAGAGGACACAAAGAAATAATGTTGGTTAAAGGATAAAGAAAATCAACATGAAGGAAATGAAGAAGCAAAAGATGCAGGTATTATGGCACAGGATGCTCTCATACTTTCTTTAGATAGTCAGCTAGAATCATGGGTTTTAGATTCTGGTTCTTCTTTTCATGCATCCCCAAATAGAGATTTGTTCCATGAATATGTCCAGGGAGACTTTGGAGTGCTTTATTTAGGGGATGGTACACCTTGTCAAATGGTTGGCAAAGGGAAAGTGCAGCTAGAAGTGCAGACGGGCAACACATGGGTGTTGATGGAGGTTATGCATGTCCCAGTCCTGAAGCAGAGTTTGGTTTCTGTAGGAAAGTTGGGTGATGAGGGATGCACAGTAACCCTCACAGCGGATTCTTGGAATGTTTCCAAGGGTGCACTTGTTTTAGCAAGAGGTAAGAAAGTAGGTACACTTTACCTATCTACTTGTATTACTAATTCTCCTTTTGGTTTATCTACTTCAGCTGTAAATTCAGAGATGTGGCTTAATAGGCTTGGTCACATGAATAAGAAGGAGATGCATGTTCTTGAGTCAAAAGGTATGAGTTCAGATTCAGAGGGCATAAATCGAGTTCATTGCAGAAAAAAGAAATTTGATGCTTTTGACAAGAACAGAGAAGCCTTGGTGTTTATGAAGGAGATGATGGACAAAGATCAGTCACAGGGGTTGAATAATTCTGAGCAGGGCAATTTGGACAGGGTTTTGATCCAAGATGAGCTCGCGGGTGAAAAAGTCATCACTTACAGGAAAACACAGTTACTGATGTCAGTCAGATGGAACTGATGTCGATCAGGCAAGAACCGACATCGGTCATGTGCAGACCAGTAGAGTCGATAGTGTCGGGCAGGTGGAATCAACGTCGATCAGGTAAGAACTGACTTCGGCAGAGTCATTCACATGGAACTGATGTCAATCAGGTGTAGACTGAGAGATGGCTGAGATCGGTCACTAGAACAGATGTTGGGCAAACAACAAGTTGTCAGGGAGTCTCAAGCACCCATATGGAGGACTGAAAGGGTAAGTAAGCCTCAAATTCATCATTTCCCTTCTTTACACTACTTGTAGCTCACTGATGGTTAAGAATCAGGAAGTCATTAAAGAAGCAGAGCATGTAGATCCAGGTAATAGTGGGAGCTTGGCATGGATGAGGAATGTGATTCCTTGGAGAAGAACCAAACGGGAATTTTTGGGTGGAGTTGCCAGCTGGAAGAAAGCACTGAGAGACGAATGGATTTTTAGGATGAAGAAGAGCAAGATTGGACACGTGAGATGAAAGGCCAGGGTATAAGGTCTTGAGTAGGCTGCAGGACAATGGAAGTTTGACCATTGTATTATTCTTTACCAAGTTGGATAATATTAACTACATTATCCTGTTACTGTATTGTGTGCTTGTTGCAGGGTTACATATACAGGGAGTTGTTGAACTAAAGGTAAAGTTAGTTCAGAGGTATGTCATGAAGAATTTAAGAGCAGTGAAATTCTTTGGCATAAGAGACATGAAAGATCATAGGTTGATTTTGTCTCCAGTGGGAGCTGATGTGAAGAAGGTGTTGGTAGGGTTCAATACGCAGGATTTAGAATCAATAAGCACACCTATGGCTAGACAGTTCAAGCTGAGCTTAGAATAGTGTTCAAAATCACATAAGGTCTGGTGTAGACTTGAGTTTTCCCAAGCAGTGGGAGTTGTCAAAAAGTTTAGATGTGGCAAGGGACTTGGATGACAAGTGTAACATCACAGGATGTGTGGTGGTTGGTCTTCATATTGAGCTTGAAGATGGAGGTGCCTGAGATGGTTAGTGGAGGTTGTTGTACAGGTGCAGCTGTTTATCTCCAAGTGGGAGATTGTTAAGTTGTGGATCTAAAAGCTTCACCAGGGTGCTAATTAGGGAGTTACTAAGTGCAACCAGTAACCGGCATTGGTAGTATTGTCGACGTCGGTCAGGCAGGGACCAGGGATCGGTCGACATCAGTCAGAAGCAGACTGACAGTAATCGACGTCGGTCACCTGTGCGTGTGCATGCTCTTGCATGTGTTTCCAGAATGCATTTCCAGAATTAGACTCGTCTAATTTAAGAGGTTTGAGAGTGTTTGCATATTGAAGACTAATTTAAGTCTTGAGTCTGTGTTTCTAATTATTGTAATTAGAAGTCTAATTATTGTATGCATGGGATCCTATTTAAGAGACCCATGGGGCATGTATTGTAATTAAGGCAAGTAAAGCATTGTAGCAAGAAAGCAAGGTCAAGGAGATCTGCAAGGTGTAAGGTCAAAGAGATCAGCTGAAGCTATCAAGGAGGGGATAACAACTCAGGTTGTTGAGTTAGTTGTGGTTGAGAAAGAGAGAGATAACTCTTGTGTGTGAATTACTGAACACTTGGTGTGGGAATCCTGTAAGGTGAAGAAGACTGTGGCATCTTCTTGATTGTAATTCTTTGGTGGAAGAGTGTTAATACAGATAGTATTGTTTCTCATATTCTTTGTTGTTTCAAGTTTCTAGTTAATCATTCTGGTATAATTCCGTGTTTAATTGCTTATAGAAAAGTAATCAATTGTGCTTCCTAGATCCTAACATTGCTATCACAAGAGCACCCTTGGTCACCTTCAAAGAATCTACTGTAAAAATCACCATGCAACCTTCACTACCCAGTTGCTCTATGAATACCAAATTTCATCTCAACTTGATCATAGGCATGACATCCTTTAGCAACTAAGTGTTCCCATTCTGCATCTTGATCTGAACACTTCCTTTTCCTACTATGCTGCAAGGCTCATCATCACCAAGATAAACATATCCAAAATCCTCTTGAACATAATCAATAAAATAATACATATGTGGTAAAGCATGAAAACAAGCCCCTGAATCTAAAATCCAAGACTCAACAATAATATTTATGAAGATAATTAATACATCTTGATAAATATTATGTGTTGCCACATTCACCTCCTTGGTTTTTTCCTGATTTTTGTTCTTGTTTTGAAGAGACCAATAATCCTTCTTCACATGTCCTAGCTTTCCACAGTTCCAACATGTCATCCTGCTCCTTGATTTTGACCTTCCTTGATCATTTGACTTTCCATGCTTTCCTTTTCTTCTAGACTTTTGTCTCCCTCTACTCTCCACCATCAAAGCATCGCCTGAAGTAGATGTTTCCCTAGAGGTTTTTCTTCACATTTCCTCACAGAGGATTACTCCAATGACATCCTCAAACATTAACTTGACATTATTAGAGATCGAGTTGCTCACATACATTACCAAGCCATTCTAACTCTCTGGTAAGGAACACAAAATAAGTAGATCCCTAACTTCATCATCAAATTCAATTTTTATAAAGTTCAAAATACTCACAATGGTATTGAATTCATTCAGATGATCAATAACTAAACTATTTTTAGACATCTTTATATTGAATAAAATTTTCAATAAAAAAAATGATTAAAAGTAGAGGGTTTCTCATATAACTTCCCTAATGCATTCATGAGACCTTCAGTGGTCTTCTCCTATGATATATTAAATGCAAACAAAGATGCAAGGCATAACCAGATGGCCCCAAGTGCTTTCCTATCAAGCAGCTCCCAAGCCTCATCTAACATGCCTACTAGTTGCTTCACTTTTCCTCCCAGTGGAGCATGGAGGTCCTTCTAATAGAGGTAATCCTCCATCTGCATCTTCCATAGACCAAAGTTATGTCTATTGAACTTTTCAACCTTTGATATGTGATCATCGACCATAGCTCCCACTTGAACTAATAACCCTTTCTGTAATTCAACAAATACAACCTAAAGCTCTGATACCAGTTGTTAGGAATAAACTAGAAATTAATGCGAAACTATTCCATAGAATCACAATAACAATATCTATAAATAAAGATACGTAAAGTACAAAAAATAGACATGCATAACAAGAAGACCAAATTTAACATGGTTCACCCAATATGGGATACATCTACCAAGAAATGCTTGCTCAAATTTTATTACAAAGCACAAGAGTAAAATCCACTCTCATATCAGTCTACTCATAATTACAATGCATAAATATTGTTTGGAGCTACCCTCTATAAACCTTCCTGAATTCACACACTTTGTTGTCTCTTTTCAAAACTCAGATCTCAATCTTATGAATATTCTAATGTGTATCCATGTATATATAGACCAATCAATAATACATTGTGATTTAGATGCTCACCCACATAATACAGGTGTATGTCTGCAACATCTAATGTCTGTCTATAACATGTTGATGCCCACATCAAGCTGATGCTCAATCACAATGCATTGATGTTCACCCATATCACATGTTAGCATTTGCCCATAACTCCATGCCAGTGTTTACTCATTGTCGCACTCTATGTCAACATTCATCTTAAGTCGCACTCTATGTTGGTGTTCACCTAGAGAACCTAAACATTCATCCACAATACACTGTAATTTAGAAATAGGCTCCACAACATAACATACTATGGACGGGTATTCCATAATTTTGTATGCATTTAAAATGTAGTATTTCTAGTTCCTATTCATCATCATACTTGTCAGGAGCTCCATGGAGTAGTGATAATATTGACATGTTAACTAATACACATCATTCTTGCCAGGTTCCTTGAACATTTTTCTCCATAATCAGAAATATACTCTTCAACTTAGAGATATGTTCATAGGGGTTGGAAGATTTTATGAAACTCTCCCTAGTCATTTGTTTTGGATTTTATGATGATGTCATGTGCTTTTGGGGAAGTTAGTGAAACTTTCACTGAGATTTGTACAAGGTGGTCTTGCGGTTCTAGATCCCAGGGTGGTCATGATAAAACTAATCAACGTAAGTAATATTCACAAAACTTATTTAAATAATCAGAAATGTCCTAGAGTAGGGTCTTATAGGACCAATACTCTGAGAACGGTGCTAATTGGGAGAACTATGATGAGTTCTTCAAGTAAAGTTTGCATTTATTTGCATGATTTGATACTTGATACTATGTTTTTATTTTGTTAACTTTGTTTGTTATTCAGAACTATTGTTTGAATAAGCATCATCAGAACAATGATCAGTTTTAGGGGGGAAGGATGTTACATCCCAATTTCACCATAAGTATTATAACCTTTGAATCTATGGATTGATGTGGTTATCATCTAATTTTTATTGCCTTCATTTAAGATTTATGACATATACTAGTTATGGGACAGTGACATGTTGATTACTTTACTTGATGTGATAGTTGTACTTTCTTATTTGAGTAAATCATGGATATATAATAGTTAGTTATGCTTCATTAGATGATATATATGATGACTCAGACTATTTACCTACTTATCACAAGGTGGATGCCAGATTGATTCTACCCTCAGAGTCTGACAGAGGAAGAGCATCATCAGAGAGGATGGTGTGGATGGGATGATTGGTGGATGATAGAGGAGCTATTGTAACCCAACACACACATCACAACAGAATAACTTGTTCAACTCTTTGTTTGATCTAGATAGTTAGTTTGTTTTAGAGTGCTAAAATACTTATGTTATGATCATATTTCGATTGATGCTTACGATATTTTGATTGTGTGATAGCATGTATGGTTTAATAGTGCATAGATATTATCATAAAAATGTTGTTTTATGTTCATCTAGTTGATGCAGACACTAATTTGGTTGCTTAACTCGATGACACATTTAAATGATATTCGGTAAATATCATTATCTTGATTTAATGTCTTTAAGTATATTAAATAGTCAAGGCATATATATAAGTCTTTGATTTAATGATTATATATGTACAATCCATTTACATATGTGTTTGATTAAAATAGTTATTTTATAATAATTGGATTTATTAATTGCATTAGTTTATCTTTTTGAAGAGATAATTGTCTGTTATAATTAAATTAAGAAAAAATAATTATCAAGATAAAGAGATAAGCCCTTTGCATGGAATCCATTGAGAATGAAGGTCTAAAATTATCCTTTTGAAATACAAGTGGACTTAAACTATTAATTAACATAGCCTTGAACAAAGATTGAAAAAAACATGCATGATTTTTAAATAAATATAGCTCAATTTAAGCTATGGGATTTGATACTAAAACTAAACGCTTAAAGAAAAAGAAATTAAATAAAGCTCCAATGAAGTCAAGTTAATTGATTTTAAAACTAAAAAAGGGTAGAGTGGCGAATTGCATGGAAATGTCATCTTTTAAAATATTACGCCTTTTCTATTAGAAGGGGGATTATTAAAAAAAAAAAAATCAGATAGGAAAAGGACTATAGAGCAAAAGGAAAGAGTGAGAAGGCGAGAAGGAGAAGAACTTCAAGTTTATTGCCAAGTAGGTAATGTACTTCAATACCATGTATATTATGTTTGTCTAAATCTACTATTGTTTATAAATAGGCTATAATAAATCTGTTGTTTGGAGAAATATAAACTAGTGTGGTATTGAAATTTGAACTTAAAGTATACATAACTATTTAAATAGGTCGTTGTAGTAAATGGAATAAGAAAACTGTATAAATTAATTGTTTGGAGTGTTCATAAAATCATGTATATACAATGATCTGCAAAAAAAAATACTATACATAATATAAGATATGTATTAAAAGCATGATATTATTTTAAAGATTTGTATATTAGTATAGCATATGTTTCCATTTGGAGAGGAATCAATTTAACAGATATAGATATTGAAGGCCAAATTTGTTATGTGTGTGTGTGTGTGTATTAATATTCATAATAATGGAATTGATTAAATATTAACTGATATTTATATTTATATAGTGCTATATGAAGCATGCAACGACTTAACCATTAAGCAACTATTCATATTAGTTAATAATTTGGGTAGATCAGTGACTAATATAACATGTAATGATTTCTACATAAGACAACAAATCTTTTCACAAATAGGGATATGTTAAGAAGCGATCATACTAGTAAACCAAACTGTTCTAGAGTTCTAACAAGTCGATGCAACTTTGAACTAAGGAATTACATTTTAATTGACTAGATTTTTTGTTATTAAAAATATATTTTTATTGACCTGGTGATTTTGGGGTAGGGGCGATCTGAAAAAGAGAATTTGCAAGGTAAAATATGCAAGAAACTATGGAAGATCAACTCAATTTCAGTGCTTAGTGTTGCTTTAATACCAAAAGGGCCTACTTATCTTAATCATGAGTCAAGTATTAGTGATAAGTAGCTGGAACAACATAGCGATCTAGTGCCAGTAAAATGTTTAGTAAATGTATAAAGGAAACTATGTTTCCTCTTTAATACAAGATCAAATGTTTGGTAGAACTTTATTTTTGCCTCGAATTTCCATATTACGATTTGAAGTGAGTTGAACAGCCAGTCGAGTTGCGTTGCCAGCCCAAGTTACATTTTGAGCCTGTGTTGCATTTTAAGAAATGAGTGTAATTATCATGGGATCCATATGAGAATTGTAAATACTTTGATCTCTTAGCTCACGTCTTTTAAATTGCCCACTTGACCCAAAATCAATGTTGGAGTGCTCTATATATTCAGTTCAAAAAGAATTTAGTAAAATGCTTAAATATTAAATATTAATTGCTGAATGTTAAAAATAGAGCACTAAATTAGTAGTTGTATATAAATATAAAAATAATAAGGTTATTTTATTATCCACATAGCTAAATCATAGAGGATAAAAGAAATAACTAAGTGGCTATTCGGAGTCAACTAACATCTATTAGTTTACTTCAAGTAATAGATGTTTTCACATAGTTGATGTAAATATTAATCAAATTATAAATGATATTATAAGAGGAAATAATATTTGTCATGTTATTGAAGATACTATTCATTATTGAGTATTTTTATCGAGTATAGAAATATATTTAAGAATGTTCAGTCGGATAATATTTTCCATGCTATTGAAGATACTATTCATTATTAAGTATTTTTATGGAGTATAGAAATATATTTAGGAATGTTCAGTATGATAATATTCCCGAATGGTATATATTCTAAGTCATGCCAAGATATCCATGAAAGTGTAATATGACAATAACGGTTGATGAATCCGTGTTAAGTCATTTGTTAGAATTCAAACGACATATGAACTTTGCAATCTGTATTTGTATTTTAGTAAGCACTTTTGAAAACAAATAAAGTGTATAAGGGTGTTCTTACACACACACACACACACATATATACGTGGATTTGGGTAATCATATAATTATATAACTTACACAGGGCATTATATAATATGCTTATATCTAAAGTACTAGATTGATAATAAGATATAAGATTTTGAGAAATGGGAAAAATTCAACCATGTGAATATTGCCCCTTGAGTTATGTTCATACGAGGTATAACTTGATTTAGAGTTATCCAATATTATGATAATTGTTAGTGATAAAAAACTTATGTGTGGTTCCTATTATGAGAATTTTGGTATGATCAAGTGTTTAGATGATTGATAGGAATTAAATAGTGCACCGTGATGTGCATCTATGAGTTATGTTTCATTTGAATGATAATATATAGTTTAAACATAGAGTATACTTGGTGGTATAACCCGTATTTGCTTAATTATTATGTATGATTGTGAGTCTGGTTGTTCATGATTGGTTAGGGTACTCGTGCACAAGGATCTATGATATTATGGGATGCCATAGAGAGTTTTCATTTGAAATTTATGGACTAAAAGCATGTTACACCCAGATGATACATGTAGTAAATGTTTGTCTTGATCTACACCTACGCAAATATATGTGTGTTGGTTTTGTGACAATTAGTAAGACTTTATGTATGCATGCATTTAAACTTGAGAGTGTAACAAATGCTAGGTTAGACTTTTATGTGTTTGTGAAAACTATTACTTGCTTTGTTATATCAAGTTGCTTGAATAGAAGCTTATGGTTCTATGTATTTAAGACTTCTTTGTTTGAATAATTGTGGAAAACTAGTAGTTATGCCTTAGAATACTAGACTATGATAATATGGGTTATCATGGGGTGTAATTTCTATGAAACTTATTGTGGTAATTGGAATCTTTAGCTAAATCTATATTTTACCTAGGTTGTATAAATATTAGTCATTATTCATAGTATGATTTAAATAATAATGTAAGATTCATTCATATGTTTGATGGAATAAATGTATACTTCACTTACTCCTATGTTTAGCATGTGTTGTGATAAGATTCATAGTAGGATGTAAATTGTATGAATCTTGAGGTTAAATTAAATATAGTGAGATATTATCTTTTTGTGTGTATGATTTACATGTTGGTGGGATATCTTGCAATATAATTGGTTTTCTATGATACATTTCATGCTTAGTTTTAGAAATCATACAACAACTGGGTACTTGCTTGTTACTCTAGTTTCTCGTATCGTTACTATCTACTCATCTGTGAAGGGAGGGCCATTCCCTGATGGGATTAGTGTGGGGGATCATTGGTCCATGGTTGGTGTGGAAAAGTGCTTGGATGCTGATCTCCCTCCTCACAACAATATTACTTTTGAGACAACTCTTGAGATTGCCACAGATATTAGATAGGTCGGGGAACTCATGCACTAGGGAGCCTTGTATCTTATTGTTTGTACCATTGTATTATATTGTATTCACTATTGAAAACATTTCAAGAATAAATGTAATTGCCTATTTACTATGGATTGATAATAGTTGGTTGTGTATTTTACCAGCAGTGGTTGGATATATGTATTTACTTTTATGAATGTATTATGATGCGACTGTTAGATATCACGTGCTCAATTACAATTATCACTCTAGGAGTATGTTTGTATGATCTGCTTAGATTCTCATGGTGTAATCTATTTATAGTTTATGTGTTTTTTTTTTTTTTAAATTACATTTTTCTAGTTAGCACCTAGCGGGGTTGTTACATAAATTGATTGTAAAGTAATGTGAGTACATGAATGAAATGATATATTTTGTATATGTTGTGAATGTTATTATGTTAATATTTTTATACAGGGATGATGTATTTTATATTTTATTCATAGTGTAAGCTATTTTATGTGTTTATATTTATGATTTATTATCATAATGAGGATATCACACCTCAATGTTTCTTGTTGTGCTTTAGGTGAGTAGTGGTCTTTGGTCCCAAGTAATAATCCAATTTAGTAAGGGTTGAGTGTCTGTTTAACCATTATGCTAACTAGAGTATTCATATAGATTACTTAGGAAGAAAGATAAAACATAAAAATGATAAAACGTGTTACATGGCATAAACCAATTGCATATAGATGCACCCATTCAATGTTAAATGACCATAGTACATGTATTATCTTTAACACAGTGGCATGACAAAGTTCCAACACATGTATGGTCTCCTATATTACAACAAATAAATATAAAAACCATTTTTTTGTTGACAAAATATATTAAAATATTTGAATTGTACAGTGGCAGGTGTCAAAATTCAAAAAATTAGAAAAATTTAGAACTATATGAAATTGACCGTGACCGTATAAATTATGTAAAAAACATACAATATATGCCATAAGCATACAAGTTTGAATATGGTAAAAAATGTTCCTTTACCCTAATTATAGTTTTTAATGATTTTTATAATTGGCTAAAAAAAATGAAGCTCATAAGGACTTACCAGACTCAGCTCCGTAGTTGGTGTCACAATATCCCTCACACAAACTAATCAGTGTGTTGAAAAAGGCCATCGATTGGCCATGGTAATTTTTCTCAAGCTTTGTTTGTAAAAGTAGAAGGTAAAAATAAGATTAATTTATATTTTCCCTTTCACTTATTATATATTGTGGAAAAAACATTAATTTGTCATTATTATTCATTTGACACTACTTTACATGTTTTATCACACTACAAATGATACAATACAATTACTTTGGTATATCAACTCATAGCGCCATAGGGTAATATTTGAAAATATTTTTCCATAGTTATCAAGCATATTATCTTATATATATTACAATGTTATATATTTATAGATGAGACATGATGTTTTATAGCATCTCCTTCCATAGGGAATATCATCTTCTATCTCGAGATTTGATTTTTATGGTTTCATGCACTTTATAGAATCCCAAGGTGGGAAACCATATTCTATATTTATCTATCTCATTACTTTGATTGTTATTGATGTTTTAGTACACATGAATATTCGTAATGTCAAGGATTAAACCTTGTGACCAGTAGGGTTTCTAACTTCAACTCCCAATGACTCGTACTCGACATGGATAGTGTTTAGATTCCACTCATAATGTATATATATATATATATATATATATATATATATATATATATATATATTTCAAATTTTAATAGATCTAACTTCAATGTTAGATGATATTTTGTTTTCAATACTTTAGATTTTTAAAAAAATTATGATTGTTTGGTTTTGACCCATGCATGTATAGAAAAAGAAGAATGTTTTTACAAGCTTTGAGGTGCATTGAATTTTGTTCTAGAGACCCAAGCATGCATATTATATGTTTTTTTATACTTTTAAATATATGCTTACATGTACTTAAAAGTGGGAAAAATGTAGCAACCTAAAAATGACTCATATGCATATATGTAGTGTTAATAAGCACATTTTTAGGGTTCTTATATATTTTTTGATTGTTAGTTTGAAATATATTTTATTGGTGTTTTTGTTGACTTTTGATGCTCCCTATTCTTCTTCTCGACTCTCTCTCTCTCTCTCTCTATATATATATATATATATATATCCATGCCTCCCTCCGTTGCTCCCTCCTTTTTATCTCCTATCTCAAGTTTCTTTCCAAAAAATTCTCAACACTTATGACACATGAAAAGTGTTCAAACATTTTTGGGGTCCTCTTTTTTGTCTTCATCAGATTAGGGTGCACTCATTTCTTATTTCCATATTTTTCACTTTTTGACCATTTGGTGTTGGTTTTTTTTTGTAATAGGGTCCTAATTTGAATCCAAATGTCTATAAATATCAAAGCATTATAGTTCATTTATCAATATGCACATTATATACTCATACAGTATCTAGCAATCAATTTTAAATAATCTATTAAGAACTCACATTGATTTTAGAGAGATCAAACATTCATTAGAGAATTATCATTGTTTGAAGTTGGTATTTACCATGGAACATATTTTTCACACAACCTAAGGTTTTATCTATCTTTAAAGTTATTTTCATTTATGCAATTTTACTAATTTTGACTTATTTTTACTAATTGGTTTCCAAGATTCAGGGGCATGCTAATTAGACATTGTTTATTGAGCCCCACTAACCCTCAACATAGGTCCATGAATCTCATGTTCTTTTCCTTGAGTTTTAGATTTTTTTGCATTTTAAGGAAAGGAGAAGAAAGTATATTTTATACATTATAAGTGTCACAATGTGTAGATTGGAGTAAGGAAAGATAAATCAAGACTGGGGCAAACACATTCATTAGCTTATTTCAATCCATGCCTGCCACCCACTATAAATGTCCAAATGGTATGTACATCCATCATAAGCATCCAAATGCTTTGTATTTTTGTTAGAAGCATACAAATACTTTATACATCAGTAAAAAGTGTACCAATAATTTATACAACCAACCCTGATCATATCCATACTTCTAGGTGAGGTCATTGACATTTTTGGTTAAGCATCTTCAAGTTTAGATTTAAACAATTATCTTTAGATTACAATTAACACAAGATGCATGTTTAAACTTGATGATTATACCCTCATACATGCTTTAGAAATAATTAATTAGGTCTTGTTGTTGTATTTATTGTAATCACATATATTTGGCATACCTAATTGAAATTATTGCATTTATTATTGTCACTTATAGTTGTGATCCATTTATTTTTAATAAAATATGTTAGCCATTGAGTCGGTATGATGACAATTTACCTTAAGCTTTTGCTCTATTATAATTCCTATGTGAGGGTAGAGTTCAAACTAAAATTTATGGGGATGATGCACCTTGAGAGGAAAAAGCAATAATACATGACCAAGTTTAATTTTGCTTATGAGCATAAACAAAAAATTTACATAAGGACACAAATCAAATGGAAAATGAAAATTCTCAAAGCTGAATTAAGTAATGTATCACACCATGGTTGTGAGATGGGTAGGTGGAAGATGCCAAAAAAAAGGTGGGAAAATAGACTATATTTTTTGTGCCCCATAGGTATAATAGAGATAAAATGGCATTGTATGATGGAATGCTACATCCATGTAAACATTCAAACTAACTACTAGGACAAGCTACATAGGGTTTCAACATGTACCATATTTAAAGAATATAATGTTGAAAAGAGTGGGGAAAGATGCTAGAAGGTGAGAATCCTAAATCAGTGGATTATCTTCAGCATTCCTCCCCTACTAAAAAATACTTGTGGTGCTTGTGTCATGAGTGGGTCCCCTTGTATTATGATTATTACTAAACTTACATGAAGAGAAATGTTATTAGTGTAATGACTACTCATGGAGGCCATCTTAAGATAACTTAAACACACATGAGTAAAATCACATAATAATAATAATAATAATAATAATAATAATAATAATAATAATAATAATAATAATAATAATAATAATAATAATAAAGTGGGGAACTTTTGAGCAAAAACAACATCAATAGCATGAACCTATCATAGTAACAATGATTCATACTAGGGTTTAATTATTTTATGATAAATAGATCTAAGTCAATTTACATCATAATATAACACATATATCCATAAAACAAACAAAGTAGGTTTAAAATAATGTAAATAACAAACATAATATAACTTACATAAAATAATATTCACGATGTAATAATGATAAGAGGGGATTTAAGAATAATATCTAATTTATTGTGAATTTGGAGATAATTGTCAGACATAAACAACATAGATTAGGTCTAGACATCAAGGATAACAATATCCAACAAAATTGGAGTGAACAAAGACTAATCGTTAATGCACTCTTCTTGAAACATCAAGTACAATTATGGAAACTTTCACCCATGTGAGGTTTTAATTAAGGATCATGTTCTTCTAATTCAAGGCTTTGAAAACCTCATCAAATTTTCCAAAGTTGTGTAGATTTTTTTGGGAAACTGATTTCCTTCTCCAAAATCATAAGTGAACATCATATACCCAAAAAAGGGAGATGTATTCGAGGATTATTTTCATTAAAAGCACAACAGTTAAAGGTGCCTACATCGCCAGATCTACGGGCAATTATAAATAGGGGCTCAATAGTTTTTAGGGATATGACAAATGGATTGCCTCCCAAAATAGATCATGATCACGCCATTCAACTAATACCAAGAATCCAACCACCCAACAATATACCTTATAGGTACTCATATGTGCAAAAAATGAGATTGATAAAATGGTACATGTGATGTTCAAAGCAAGTATTATTTGTCATAGTTAAAATACTTATTTATCCCATTTTTTAAAATCTTGAGCTTTGTGATAAAAGTGTCATAATGCTTATGACACATGTCAAAAGTTTCTTAATGCTTATGACATGTGTCAAAAGCATCCTAATGCTTATGACATGTGTCAAAAGTGTTTTAATACTTATGACATGTGTTCAAAGCATCATTATGCTTATGACACGTGAGATGTGTTCAAATGATTTTGGGGTCCTCTAATTGGTCTTAACTAGGTCAGGGTGCACCCATCCCCTTCGTTTTATCCTTTTCACTTTTTGATTATTTGATCTCGATTCATGTTTTAATAAGATCATAATTTGAATTTTATTCTCAATAAATACACAAACATTATAGTTGATTTATCAAGAAACACATTAAGTATTCGCATATATCTACTAATCACTTGTAAAGAATCTATTGATAACTCACATTGATTATAAAATCATCTAGCACTCATTAAAGCATTATCACTATTTGATGTTGGTAATTATTGTGGATCACTTTTGCCACACAACCTAGTGTTTTATCTATCTCTAAAGTTATTCTCATTTAGGTGAATTTAATGTTTTTCAACATATTTTTATTGAGTGGGTTCCATCATTTATAGGCATGATAATTAGACAATATTTATGGGGCCCTATTAACCATCAACATAGGCTTGTAAAGCTCACGTTCTTTTCATTAAGTTTCAAATTGTTAAAAATTAAGGGCAAGGAGAAGAAAATTTATTTTTTAGGTTACATGTGCTATAATGCACATATTGGAGAAATGAAGAAATTAATCAAGACTAGGTGGACATAATCATCAATTCATTTCAAAACCTATATGTTGCTTGTTATAAGTGTCCAAGTGATCTGTACATTTGTCGTAAGCACCAAAACACTTTGTGTATGTTAGAGTCATCCAAAAGATTCGAACATCCGTTAAAAGTCTCGCCATAATTCATACATTTAACTTTGATAAAATCCAAACATATGGGCGAGGTTATTGACACTCTTAGGTGCACGTCTTCAAGTTCAGATTTAGAGGTTTATATTTAGCTTGGGACTAACTCATGATACATCTCTAAACCCGATGCATATTCCCTAATAAATGCTTTAGTAAATAATTAATTAGGTTTTGTTGTTGTATTCATTGTATTTACATATGTTTGGCATGCCTAATTAAAAGTACTACATTTATTGTTATCACATTTAGTTGTAATCCATTAATTTGCAATACAATATTATAGCCTTTGAGTTGATATGATGAGAATTTATCTTAACCTTTTGATTTGTTATAATTCCTATGTGAGGGACATATTCAAACTAAAAACCATGTGGACGAAGCAATTTGAGAAGAAAAAACAACACTAATGACAAAGTTTAACCTCACTTATAAGCATGAGAAAAAAACTTACATAGGGACAAAAATCAAATAAAAAATGAAAATTGTCAAATCGAATTAAGTAATGTGTCACACAACTTGGTTACCCGATGAATAAGTGGAATATCCCTAAAGAAAGGTGGAAATTTAAGAGAATATATTTTTTGTGCCTTATGTACGATGAGATAGAATGACACTATATGATGGAACACTACAACTATGAAAACATTGATGATAACTACTTGAACAAGCTACATAGGGTATTAATGCATACCATGTTTTAATAATAAAATGTTGAAAAAAGGGGAAAGACACTAAAGGGTGAGAAGTCCAAAGTGGTGGATTGCTTTCAACATTCCTCCCCTACTAACAAATGATTATAGTACTCGTGTTTTAAGTGGGTCCCCTTGTCTTATAATTATTACAAAACGTACATCAGAAAAAATGTCATTGGGACAATGACTATTCATGGAGGTCCTCTAAAGATGACTTAAACACACAAGTAAATTTCTAAAAATAAATAAAAAAATCTAAAAGTGGGGAACTTTTGAGCATAATTGACATCAAGAGCATCAACCTTTGAAAAATAATATAATAAAGATTCAAACAAGGGTCTAACCATTTTATGAATAAATGGATCTAGGTCAAATTGCATCATAATGTAACACATATATCCACAAAATAAGCAAACCAAGTTTAATTAGGTGTAAATAGTAAATAAAATCTGATTTATAGAAGACAATATCCTTGATGTAATAATGACAAGGGGGTTAAAGAATAATATTAAATTTGATATGAATCTAGAGATAAAAGTCAGAAACAAACAACACAAAACATGTCAAGATAACGAGGTGAACAAAAGCTTAGTAAAATCAAGGCAAACAAAGAGTGCTTCCACTATACACTTCCTAAAACTTTAAGTAAAGGTTATGGTAAATTTTGTGCAAGATATAGTTTGATGATCATGTTCATTTGCTTAAGAGCTTTAAAAACCTTGCCAAAATTTCTAAAATTTGGTATCGATCTTCTTCTCTGAAACCTTGAAAAAACATCACATCCCGTAATAATGGGGGATGTATTTGAGAATTTGTCTTATCCTTCAATTATTATTAGGCCTCTAAGCGAGGAATAAATTCAACAATCAACACTCAATGTATATCAACAAGCATCCCAGTGAGTGTAGGGTCTAGTCCCATACGATTTTTTATGCCAAAATGAATGCATGTCAAATAAATTAATGCTTTAAAATTTGCTTGAATTTTTCTCTAAGTACTTAGATTGACTATTCCTATACTCTCACAAGAGATTCTTTAAAAAATGTGTGGCCATTCCTTGTCTCTTCACGTTCATTTATTGTTTTATATGCACTAATGTACCCATGTATTTATGGACTTTTTAAATTTAAAATATGACACTATTGATGTGCAAACTAACACACAATGGTCAGGAAAGGCCAACAAATTAGGGACATAAGGTACGAGAGACTCAAAACAAGGGCCACAAAACCCACCCCAGAATTGTATAATGTATGGTTTTGAATAAAAACCTACAAACCAAGGAAATTAGTTAAAAAAAGAGAGAAAAAGAGGATAGAGAGAAATGAGAGGAAAATGAACATGGGAACGAAAAAAATACCGAGTAATTGCACCAATAAAAACTTTATATGCACTGTAATCGACAAACACACAAGTACCATGCTCCATACTTAAATCTTCACTACCTACCTAAATCTTCCCTTGTCAATAATTTCACTCTCTTTTAATTATATACTTTTTGAGGTCTCGTTGTTTTAATGAATATCATTAAAATCTAATATTATTTAAATTTCCACGATGTTATAAATTAGAAAATCATTAAAATCTCTATCCATATATCCTTCCGAAAAACAAATTGGTATTAATAAAATCTCTTTTTGAAAAATTGTATTTCCCTAAAAAAATCTTTTTAATCATATTTAAAATTAACGTTGAAACCTTTCGAAGCCTTGTTATTTTAATGAATATCATTAAAATTTCTATCCATATATCCTTTCGAAACAAATTGGTATCAATAAAACCTCTTTTCTAAAAATTATATTTCCTAAAAGGAAAAAACATTTTCAATCATATTAAAGACTTAGTTTGAATGAATGAATGAAAGATTTTAATAACGTCAATGAGACCAAACAGTGTATGGCACTGAGCACTGCGTTAAAGTTGCCCATAATATTATAACTTTTTGACACAAGCACTGCCTTATTATTATTACAAAGTTTCTAATTCTTTTTTGACGCTAACTCTTCTACTATATATCTTGATTAGAAAACTTACTATTCTATTTAACCTTTCCTCTTCAAACAAATCCATTAAGATATATCATTTCGAAACAAATTGGTATCAATAAAACCTCTTTTCTAAAAAATATATTTCCTAAAAGGAAAAAACCTTTTTAATCATATTAAAGACTTAGTTTGAATGAATGAATGAAAGATTTTAATAACGTCAATGAGACCAAACAGTGTATGGCACTGAGCGCTGCGTTAAAGTTGCCCATAATATTATAACTTCTTGACACAAGCGCTGCCTTATTATTATTACAAAGTTTCTAATTCTTTCTTGACGCTAACTCTTCTACTATATATCTTGATTAGAAAACTCACTGTTCTATTTAACCTCTCCTCTTCAAACAAATCCATTAAGTTATCTGCGTACTTGATACAAATGCCACTATACACTGCACACTTCATAATGAAGTGCCATTCTGTGTCCACTACCCCTTTGTCATAAAATAAATATGTTCTTGTTTCTTATTCTTTTTAGGAATTGTCCCCCTACAGATTTCACACCTAAAGTGATGTGAACTAATCCTCAACTATAGAATCAACATTTTAACTTTCCATTTTATCTTTTAGGCATATTTCTATATGAAATTAAACTTTTTGATATAGTATAATTTCTTTAGTCCCAATTGCTTTCAAACAGTGAAAGCTTCCTAAACTTCTCTACTTTCATAAATCAATATTTCTATCCTTGAATAAAACCGTACATGCTCCGTACACTAAATTCATTTTTTCTGGTGGAAAGAAAGCACTTATCCTCTTTAAGCATCGCATCCAGGTGTTACGAATCATCATAAAGCAAACATTCGTTGCGTTAAGAAAACGAAGAAAGTGGGAAAAACTGGATGGGTTAAAAAGCACAACCTACAGACTATAAATATACCTAGTCCTTGTTTGTATTTGCACTCATAATAGAACGGCGAAGCATTTGCTTGTAAGGTTAAGCGACTAAAAAAATGGGAGAAATTGAGGATCCTCTGGACGGACTGAGGCCTTTGATGGAGGCCTATTCTCCTCCTCTCGACGCTCTCATTGTGCCCTCTGAAGATGCACACCAGGTACGATCTTATTTTCATCTTTGCCCTAAATATTTTTATCAAAACATGCCAAAATCAGGTGTTAAATATCATGACAATTTTGCTTTCTTATGGAGTCTGTTTTTATTTTTCTCTCTCTCTTGTTGAGTTGAATTAGAATTTCTCCAAGCTTTTCTAATGTCGCCTCTTCGAAAAGTTAGCATGTGGAATCCACTCTTCAAGTTTTCATTCCAATGTTATGTTAGGTTGGACATTTTAAGATGAATTGTTTTTCTGTGTCAACTGCCCCTGTGTTATGTTCTATACATATTCTCGCATCGCACCCTTTCTTAGGTGTTTTCCATCTACCTGTGTTATGCTTAAGTTTTGTGTGTTATGTCAACTAATACTTATTTGAGCTACGATAATTTTCTCCTTCCATATTTGCATATGCTCCTCCTCATGATGCTATACAGAAAATACGCTGAGGTAGTGTTTGACATTTCCTACTTAAATTCTTTGTGGATAAGGCCGTTTTAAATTTTTTATTCATACAATATTTGATTTTGTTGTTAATTATTGGACATTTGTTCATCCATTTGATGTTCTGTTTCATCCATGTCTCCCCTTCTCCTTTTTGACTCTTTCATTATCGCCTTTGGCCATTTGTTGGTCTCCATGCCTTCTGTTTTCCTTAGGTGGCTTAATAACTGAGCTGTAGAAAACATTATCATATTTTCGGAATTTACATCGCTGAATGATCAGCTGTGCCGGAAGAGTTGCTTCTATTATTCCTGTAGGCCACTTGTTCGTTTGCATGCTTTCTGCTTTCCTTAAATAACCTAATAACTGAGTCATAGAAAACATTGTTTATTAGCGGAATTTACCTAGCCACAGCTGTATTCCTCCGAATTCACCTAATACCTGTACCTGTCTTCGCTGTCTTCTT
Organism: Torreya grandis; assembly: GCA_037957365.1. Classification (NCBI taxonomy): domain Eukaryota; kingdom Viridiplantae; phylum Streptophyta; class Pinopsida; order Cupressales; family Taxaceae; genus Torreya; species Torreya grandis. Next base: position 976,744 of record JARHVA010001742.1, on the reverse strand, counting down.
ATGAATAGGTAGAAACACATTTTTTAAGTAAAGTGGTTAGCAATACTGCCTTAATCCTTTACCAAACATTTAAATTTTCTTACGAATAGATGGAAACACATTCCTTAGGTAAAGTAGCTAGTAATATGGCTTTAATTAGTTTTGCCAAATGTGCTTCCTAAATATAACTTTATCTATGATGATAATAAATATTTTGATTCTGACATTAAATATATTTGTTCTTGTTGGAACAAGTCTCTTTTCTTTATCCATAGCATTAAAGAATTTATGAATCATCATGAAGTAAACATTCATTGCCTTCAAGAGTTTTATGTAGAGTTGGAGATGAAAGAAGCTATACCTATACTAGTTTTGTACTGCTCCCATACATATGCATTACATGCAGTGTCTTTTTTGCCTAAAATAGTCTGATCTCTACTTGAGTGTGCAGAGTTTCTAGCCAAAAAAAAGTCAACACATTCCACGCTTTCTTTATATATCATATTACAAGCCCCTCCTTCCTTTCCCAGTCATTATCTTCTAATCATTTACTTGTGAGCTTATAAGGTTTAGGTAATGTAAAGAAGTGAGAAATGAAGGATCCTATGGATGCACTGAAGCCTTTAATGGAGCTCCATTCTCCTCCTCTCAGTGTTCTCATTGTTTCCACTGAACAATCTATGTTTATCTTTATCTTCACCTTAAATAATTTTCATCATGAATTACGACCCTTTAAATGTAGAAGACGGCTATATTTGCCTTTTCTATTGATCTATTTAAACTCACTATCAGAGTTACCTTGGTGCTAATTTCCTGATTTTGTCAATTAAGATAACTCTCCCTTAGGATTTATCATTTGACATTATGACCCTTTAAATGTCGAAGATGAGTATTTTTGCCTTTTTTCTTGCGCTATCAAAGTTAACTTGGTGCCAATTGCGTTATCAAAGTTAACTTGGTGCCAATTTTCTGGTTTTGTCAATTAAGATGACGTGTCCTTGGGATCTATCATTTGATAGATGTTTTGGAGGTTTGGGACTTCTTGGGGATTGGGACAAAACAATTTTAGAATAAACTTTCCCTGAACTTGCTTGCAATTTCTCTATAAGTCTTTTTGTTATTGACCCTTTAAATGTAGGAGATGGGTATTTTTGCCTTTTCTCTTGCCCTATCTTACTTAACTTGCTGCCAATTGCCCTATCAATGTTAACTTGGTGCCAATTTCTGGTTTTGTCAATTAAGATGACGTGTCCTTGGGATTTATCATTTGACAGGTGTCTCAGAGGTTTGGAACTTCTTGGGGATGGTGATTAAACAATTTTAGAATAAACTTGCCTTAAACTTGCTTGCAATTTCTTTGGAAGTCTTTTTGTTAATATTTATTATTATGAATTGTGGATGCCTCCCGGGATGTGGTGTAATAGTTAAAGCGGATGCATTTGTATTGGAGCGACCCAGGTTTAAATTTCACTAGTGATCAGGGTACCCACAATGGGGGACATATAATTGGCTGATTGGCAAAGTGGAGGTATGGGGACTGGAACCCCTGCTTGTGTTCCAAGTCGGGTGTGGGCCCGCCAATCCCACAATTAACATGTATGAAACAAACGTTATGGATTGTGGATGAAGTCTTAAATTATAGAAATTTTCAGTAATATATATGACTTGTATTTATCCTACTTAGCATATTTAAAAAGTTTGTTGTGTTTCATCAACTAATGCAAAATGAATTTTTACAGAGTGAATATGTAGCAGCACGGGATAAAAGGCGTGCATATGTGTCTGGGTTTACTGGTAGTGCTGGTAAGATTATTTAGCATAATATTTTTTTTGATGTTTAATCTCTCTTTAGATTTACAAGACAAGGGTGATGAGAACATGCCCAATTTTTTGTTTTTCATAAATGTTTCTAGACAATCCTCATTTTGTCTCTTGATTTTGCCACATTACTCAATACTTTACTTTTGCATAATATGTATGCCAACCGTGCAAGTATTTCGCTTTGGTTGCTGCAATGCCTTGAATGTCACTATATTTTATTTTGCGGCATTATTGATGGGAAGTGTAATATTTAGATATATAAAGAGGCTTTTGGATACACTCCTGATCCATCATCAAGAAGAAAACATATGATGAGATGGTGGATAACGAGGTGTGATCTGAAGTGTCGATCAAAAAAACTTCACACAGTGTATCCAAAAGGCTCTTTATACATATCATGAGCTGTGAAAGCATAAAATCTCTAGACTGTAATATTTTATATAGGCCAACCTATTTTTCCATATTACTTTGGACTTCACTTTTGCATAATATTTATGCAAACCATGCAAGTATTTGACTTTGGTTGTTGCAATGCCTTGATATTGTCACTATATCTTCTTTTGCAACACTCTTGATGGGAAGCATAGATTTTCTATATACCAGTGCTAATGACTCATTGTAATCAACCCGTTTTTAAAAATGGCATAATGGCAAAGATATTTAAATTTCTAGAGCTATTTGGATTTTTTAATCATCCACGCCAACCACTAATCTTTTTACGTCCATTAAGCTAAATTAACACTATGTGACCAGAAATGAGAAACAATAAATGAAACAGGTAGTGAGAAATGGGACTAGAAACATGTAGGAAATCATCTTTTATATGCATAGGCAATATATATATACATATATTTTTTTTTGTGATAACTACAGGGTCATCTATCGTGGGGACCCCTTATCCAATAAATTGATAGAACTGCAGCTTAGAAACAAAAGAAGACCAGGGATAAATTTTACTTTCAAAGCACCTTCTAGTTCTATAAACATCATAAATGCTATGAGCTATCTGATGATAGCTATAACCGGCCAGTTTATAATGCCATATAGATGGATTACCATTACGAGCTGCCTGACATTTACCAGCTCGTTAACATAATAAAGACAACTGTAAACAACATATACATGTTGATTTATTGTGGTGTAATGGTGATGGGGGACATGCATAAGAGTGTGGACCAAGCTCAAATCACCTCACCACAATAATGTGGCCCATAACTCCAGCATAAATGTGGCGAGGTTGTGGTGGAATAGTTATGGGGTACTGTTATGAAGCTTTTCTAATTATATGTAATAATAAGGGTTAGATACCGGGCTTAGTTCACCTTTTGAGCCAATGCCCAATTGGGCAGGGCAAGCACTCTTTTCCTGGTACCCAGTGGTGACAGAATTTGGGTTTTACTTTTTATAGGCAGGAGTGGTGGATCCCCTGTTTCATGACTGTAGATGGAGAATTCCCTGAGGCCTTGTGATTGAATGCAGGTTGGATGTGACTGGGGTGGTAGCGCACATTGGGAGAGGTGAACTGTAGCGTGAGTGTAGGAAATCCCCCTTGTGTCTGAAGCTTGAAAGTTTGAAACTTTAAGGATTGTAAGCAGCTGGGACAAGCGTGCAACCATGAGCATCCCCAGCTCAATAAATTGACGGTTTTGGGTCAGCAGGTCCACCAAGTCACTTTTATAGGTAGTGGGTCTGCCATTCCACATTCTGGGTCAATATTTCAATATTTAATGTATCTGTCCACCAACCCAAATTTTTGGTCACTGTTTCCATCTTCAATGTATCTACTTAGCAGGAAATGGTTGGTTTGTAAGAAGTAATTATTTTATGTGTAAAGTATAGAAATAGGCCTTTAAGCTTGAGGGTCATTTTGTTTTAAAATTTTAAATAGATGTTGCACGTAATTTTATAGTGACTCTGTTTTGGGCTGAGGGAAGTGTCCTCACTTCCTTGGATTTTAACTAAATGAAGCGATTACATAAATGAAGCCTCATTTCCAAGTTTTATGGTGTGAATGACAATATTTAAGCATAAAGCTTGGATTGGACAACTGGATCATTTCATTGGAAAGCTGAATTGTGGCTTAGCTGTGATGATTCAGGATGAGGTGCAGAATGACCCCAAGCATGCAACGTCTATGGGTTATCGTCCTTCCATGAAGGGGATGGGTGGAGCTCTAGCATAACAATCACAAATATAGTATGCACAACTAAAATAGAGTAGAAAACTTAGCACTTTATTAATATACTCATATGTCGAATATACATCAATATCATCAGGGAAAAACACAATGGGAGCTCCCCAAACTCTATATGCACCTAGTGGACCGAACTCGACTAATAAAAAAATAAAAGAAAGTGTGGTGGGACTTGAAACACACGAGTATGCTTATCACAATATAAAACAATTTATAAAACAAACTATAACAAAGTGTTATTTCTATCTTATTACAAATCTGACTTGTTTTAGTGATTACAGTAACATTTCTTTTCCTTCTCATACTTTTTCTAAGTATGTTGATATTCTGAATTCCAAAATTCCTCTTTCAAAAAAATTTCATTCCACCATCATGCTAACGAAACCCTATGTGCCGAGTCACTAGTGCAAGCCTCAATTTATTCACAAGACATTTTTCATCCAGCTCATCAATCCATCAACCTTGGGCTTTTTCACACCCAACTTTGCCTAACTGCCACTTAACATGTACTCCCAGAACTTGCTTGCCAGTGGGTGAATCAACTAGGCCCCACATACTCACCCTTCCAATCCATCAGAATTCAAGAGAGTCTTGCTGCAACTGGTGGACACTTTCCAATGTATTGCCCCAACAACATCAACCCTCTTCTTGGCCCTATAAGCAACAAAATGCACGGCAAAGCTGTGCCAATTGGGTTACACACTTTCAATTACAGGAAGTGTCATCTTATTTTAAACAACTATTTGAAAATATTGATTTTCTGATCGCTAAGTATAAGTCTCCTAAGGAAACCCCATCACACACATTTGAGAAGCTGCAGGGGACTTTCAACTGTTTGCTTTCTGTGCCATGTGGACAAGTACACCATATGACTTTCTTTGTTGCCACATGAGTTTTCTAGCTTTGGATGTCTAGGGGGAGTGCTTTGCTTTCTCTTAGGATGTCTGGGGGGAGTTTTTTAGCTTTGCTTTCTCTTTGGATGTATATCAGATCGTGCATTGGCCTTTACACAGTTATAGATGATGACAAATGATTTCTGCCCAGGGCACAGTTAGAGATGTTTGATGGGATTACCATCCAGTCTTTTCGATTTTCATCAGTCCATGCTCTTCAGGGGGTTCTTGCTTCCCCCACATGGCTATTTGTATTGGTATCCTATCCACATGGGTTGGGAGCTTTACTGCATTGGCTCACGCCTTGTTTATTTTTCAGTGCTTTTGTTCTTTTTCTTTTGTTTAGTTAGTTGTTGATCCTAGGGTCCTTTTACGCTAGCACTTTCTATTGTAATTGGATGTATTCTCGAGTCCCATTGACCTATTTTTGGTCATTCATGGACATCAATATAATTTATTTATTTATTTCTTTCTTTCTCAAAAAATCTTGAGCTTCAGTTTAAGGTACAACAGCCAGCACTAAAACCTGAAGCAGAAGTGGCCACATCCGCTCCTATGTCCAAACTGCCATCTTTGCCTTTCTTCACTTTAGGAGCTTCTTCCTGCAGAGTTCAAATGGTTCTGAACCCTGTGAGAGCAGAGCCAGTGGAAATTCCAATCACAGCAGAACCCCCAGATAACCTAAAGACCCAGGACACTGATCATCTGGCCACTCATCGGTTCTTCTAATTGGCAAAGGATAGTTCCGGACAAAAAGAAAACAGCATTTTGTTTCCATTTTTGGAACCTGGCTATCTATGTTTGCAGCCACTGTAGATAAACTATTTCATTGAAATAGCATAATCTGATATCTATAGACTATAGTTACTCTTCAATTTAGTTATTCTCAGTGTCTAACGTCTCTCTGGATTTTTAATGATATGTCATAGTGCTAATTCAGGCTTGAGTCATCGGATATGTAATAGCAAAATTCTGCTCTGCGTGTTGTGAGTTCTACTTCTCCATATCAATATAATTATCTCCTTTTTAATGATAAAAATTAAAATTATTTCTGATGTCCATTTTAGAAAGATTAACTTATAAAAGCAAACACTTTAATACTTTTAGACAGTTTCTAAATTAAAATTGCGGGCTTTCGCATGATTCTGAAATTTCAGGTTTAAACTTTTGATTAAACAATTTACCGTTTTATTAGAATAACCATTTCCTTTTGAACAAAACAATTTCAAACACACCAGATTGAACATAGCCCAATTATGACCCAGTAATTTAGTCAACTTTTCAATATACTTAGAGCATCAAATGAGATTCCTTAATTCCAGAATTTAAGGTTTTGGTTTTCCTTTCTGAATGCCAGTATAGATTTGAAGTAGACAAGTAGGTTTAATGAATTGTTGTCCATTTAAAAACAACTTTGAAATGTTTACATGTGAAACTATAAACATTTGGGTTTTGATCAAACTCCCAATTTTAGAGTTGTTCACGCCAGAAACATCGGTCCTTCATTTAGCTATCTCGCACATAGGGGTTAGATTATAGCTGTTCGATGCTATATGAAATGTTTATGTTCAGTTAAACTATGAGAAGCTTGCATTTTATTAAATGGTCTTATAACCTGTCATTGAATGTCAAATGTCTCCTATAGACGGTTGCCATAATAGTTACTATGTTGGTTATGTTCTAGTTGTAAGGGCTATATAGGATTGGTTATGTATCTTAACCCTTAGTGCTTTAGCAGGATTGCATTGTACTCCATATAAATGGGCATGTGTTCCTTTTGCTGGTTTTTGCCTTCTGTCAATGTAGGAGTAAACTTATGATTTGTCTCTTTGATTTTAAGAGATGTAAATCATATCGTTGATCTCATTTATAGAAGTCAGTAGATCATTTTTTTTGCAGTGAATTAAAGAGCTTAAATTTGACTACTGAAGAATTTCTGTTACTCACTTCCTTAGGTATTGTTTTTCAACATCTGATGCTAATGTCCATCAAGTCTTCTATTAGCTCTCTTCTCTGGGTAAGATTGTATAGTATGCACTAGATTCTATGATGTTTTTTAATACATGTCCATGATTATTTGTTGGAATGTGTTCTTGACAGCCTATAAAATCATATTATTTAGGGGATTGAAGGGTAATAAGTAGAATGAAGTTGTGCATATTCATGATGGTTTGTGGCTAAAATAAAAAAATCACTATAAACAACAAAAGAAATTTTACATTCCCAACTTGGAGTTTTGGATACTGTAGGAACTTCCATCAAATTGATTGAAAGATGATTTAATCAGATTTTGTAACTGCAAAACACCAAATTGAGATCAATCAAAATGTTTGAAAATTAATTTATGTTACCGGTTGAACTTGCGGATATAGAACAAGCATGTATGCAATTTGTGGAAAAGACTTGTATGCTATGGAAGGATACGGTCAGCACTTGATTTTTTTGACAAAATGATTCATCCAAAAAGCACAAATATGCTTTGAATTCATCCCTGGATCGTGTAGTTCGGACCTGCTAAAAAAGACTAGTAGATTTTAAGCAAATGAATTTAGCAGATGTAGAGCCAAATTCGTCATCATTAGTGAGCTTCCCCCCTCCTCTTGTCTGGGCCAAATTTCTATTTGGAGCATGGGTTGAATATCCATCATGGTATTTCAATGCAAATTTCTATCTTTTACTCTAGTTGACGATTTCAGTGGGAGTTTTGAAACATATGAGTTTGGAGATCCATCAAAAATATTTGTTGTTCATTGATTAAGCAACCAGTTTTGTTTCAAAACTTTTGGAAATTTATGTTTTTTCTTAGGAACTTTGGCATGCTTGTGTGTAAAACCTGTTGGTTTTTGTGTTGTGCATTCTTTTTTTTTTTGTTTGTTGGGTGGAGAACTCATTTGTCAATTCCAATTATTTTATTGAAAAAAAATTACACTCAACATTTTCAACATCCTTCTCTCATTTCTTCTTGAAAAGACACTTTGAAACGTTGTCTCAAGTGTTTTCTAACCTTAATTTTCCTCACATATCATTGTTTTGTGGTTGTTTATGAACACCATAACTGAATTTTTGATATTTTTCAGTGTTGTTCTGAATTGAAACTGTTTACATGTGCTAGTAAAAGTTTATGGAAAAGAACGCTGACATCAATTATTAACTGTTTTAAATTAATACACATGTACAGGTTTAGCCCTTATATTGAAGAATGACGCTCTACTTTGGACTGATGGTCGCTATTTTTTACAAGCTACACAGCAGCTGAGTGAGCGTTGGAAGCTTATGCGCATTGGTGAAGACCCAGCGGTAGAAACATGGATAGCTGAAGTAAGATCTAGTTTACTGTTTAGCTAGTCTTGAAGAGCTTTTATTGGAGTACATTTGCATCTGGAATGTTATACTCCTTTAAAGAACATATCATGTTCTACTGAATTGCATGGGATGGTTTGTCTTCTTTAATTATAGAAATAATGTCAGGGGACAAAGAATGTGAATTTCCCTGAAAATTTATGCATGTTTAGGAAATTTAGGGTACAGTTAAGGGCTGTAGATCATGGCCTGGTGTGGACTTTAGCAGTTTTTCTGTCTTAGGAGTTTGAATTTAATATGTGGTGGTGGTTGTGGTTGTTGTTGTTCCCAGTTCTACATCTCATTGGGCAATGGTTTAATGGGAGCATCTCTGTTGAATCTACATGTAACATGTCCTTGCAGAGAGCTTTTGGGTTATATTCTCTAACATGTGTTTGGTTTCTATGGTAGAATTTGGATAAAGATGCCACAATTGGTGTGGATCCATGGTGTTTATCAGTAGCTACTGCACAGAGGTGGGAGCAGGCGTTTATGAAGAAGGGGCAAAAGCTTGTTCAACTAGAGAGAAATTTGGTAGATGAAGTTTGGAAGGATCAGCCTTTGCCTGAATTATCACCTGTCTGCATACATCCTCTGAAATTTGCTGGGTGTTCCGTCCAAGAAAAATTAGATAATTTAAGGGAAAAACTTGATCAGGAGAAAGCTGAGGCTATTATCCTCACTGCACTGGATGAGGTACCCAGATGATTTTCTCTGTTTAAACATGTTTGTAAGACTGAGGACCTAGTTTTTACCTTGTTTGAATTAATTTCATAACTTTTTGTACAGGTTGCTTGGCTCTTCAACATTCGTGGATCTGATGTAGCTTACAATCCAGTTGTAATTGCTTTTGCAATTGTGACCAAATCCTCTGCCTTCGTATATGTTGACAAGAGAAAAGTGACATCTGAGGTCGGTTGAATTCTTAAAACTCTAAAACTCCAATTTGTATTTGAGATTGCCTTGGTAGTTCCTAAAGCTTTCTTTTTTGTTTGATATGGCTCTACTACCTTTGGACTTAATGGTTGCCTAATTTATTAATTGTTATGTGCTTGTGGATAAAATGTGGTTTTCACGGAAAATGTGGCTTTCACGAAAAATGTGGTTTTCATGGAAAATGTGGCTTTCACAGAATATTTAGTTCATAAAACACTATGGGTGACATTAGTAAGATCCACCATATGCAGTGAGTTAAGGAGAAGTTATGGTTTTAGGACTGTAAATGCTTAATATCTTTCTTTGGAACCTGTAAATGAAATTAGTTTTCTGTTTAACAAGTTGTAACAATGAAGTTAACATCTTGATATCGTGCAAGCCAAGTGTATCTGTCAGAAGATTCCTGATCCCTGTACTTCATATTGCGACTTGAAATAATCAACCAAGTATAAAATAATGATAACAGTAAGCTTGATTACATGCTATAGCATGATAATTAGTAGATATTCATCCTTCAAATATATTAGGTGAAAATGCAGTGAATGTAAATTTAAGTGGCAAGTGAATTGCCAAATTAAGAGGAATAATAAAGTAAAAATATTGAAGATGTGGGAGGAAATTGCTGATGCCCTCTCTGAAATTAAGAGCTTCTAAATTGAAGTAACAAATTACTCCAAGAAATTGCCTGTTGAGAACTTATCGAAATAATGATTTCCTACTTCTATTGTCAATAGCATAAAAATTAAATCTTTTTTGCTTACTTGAGCTGGAATAGTAGTGGGATGGATGATCTTTGGAAAAGTCTTAGTGCTTCACCCTTGTGAGCAACATCTTGATGCAGTGAGTGCCAATTGAACCATTAAAGCTCATGAAAGATGAGTTGTTTTGAACTACCACTCATGAAATACGATATTAACCAATGATGCATTGCAGAAATACCAAATGCATGAAAATCAAAAAGCTAGGAAGCTACATAATGGGTTGTTCATAAAGTACAATACTTTTTGAAGGTTTTGCAAATGGGGTAAAAGGCTAAGTGGGCCTTGATTGTGGGGAAACTCCATGGTTAAGCGTTTTTGAGCCAGAATAATACCAGGATGAATATAGCCCCAGGTAGTTTTGATGCTTCACCCACGTGAGTGTCACCTAGATGCAATCAATGGCAAGTGGACCATTCAAGCTCACAAGAGATAGTTTCTTGTGATGCACTATTCTTGAAAGATGTATGAAGATTGGCTTCATTTCAACACAATTGATTCCTGAAAAATAATATTACATATTGATTTATTCACCATCAAAACACCAAATGCATAATATCGCACCCATCATTCCACCATCAACTTAAATTCCCAACAAAACTGGAGTACCATCAATTAAAACTAGTCACCCATTAACATTGCTTCTTGATTAGCTGCTTTGGGTTTATTGATTTGTTAATTTTCTGGTCTCCAAATTTTTTATTGATTGATTGCTCAAATGTTGACATTTGACTGGAATTTCCAACTTAATTTTATTTAGTGTATTTCAATTTTCACCTATTTAAATTCAACTTCTCAAAGAGCATCATATTTTCTCTATAGGTTTTTATGTATCATCTAGCTAATTATCAAAATTTAGCTCTTGGAGCCACAAAATTCTTGTGAAGCGTTTCTCCATCATGAGAAACAATATAACTAAAAAGAAATTCAAACAATAGTTTTTTTTGAAGAATATATGGGCACTTGGCCTCCTCTATCTATATGGCCAAACCTTTCAAGATAGTGGTTAGCTTGAGAGTGACTATAGCTATATCTAGTTGGGCTGGCTGGATCTATATATAGTTGGAAAGGGATACTTTAGATAGGGGGTACAATAGGACAAGGATACAAATGACTCTCACTATTTTGTGAGAATATATGCGAGTGTGGCTATATCTAGTTGGATAGTTGGCACTCTTTCGACGGAGGAGGGAGAGGGACTACATTTATGCTTGGCCTACTATAGAATAGATAGCTGGGAGAGTGCCCCCTATCTATATATAGGGTGGTTACACCCTCAATCAATGGGAGATCCCCCGACGGAGGAGGGTAACTCATGTTTAGCTTGTTCTGCTGCTTGTAGTCTCTGAAAAAGTAATGTGTTGATCCCTTATTTTGCTATCTCATGTTCAAAAATCAATGACATTTACCTTTGAATTCCTTAACTGGATAACTAATTATTCTTCCATCAAAAATATCTTTTGAAAGTTTTAACAATTTCTAATTTAATTTTATTTCGTCCATTTCAATTTTCACACTTATAAATTTAGCTTTTCAAAGAGTTTCAGATTTTCTCAGCAGGTTTTCATGTAATTTCTAGCTAATTATCCAAATTTAGCTTGAGGAATCTCAAAATTCTTGTGAAGCTTTTCTTGATCATGACAAGCAATATAAGAAATTCAAACATTAGTTTTCTTTGCTTATAATATCAGAAAAGTAATGTTTTGATCCCTTCTTTTGCTATTTCATGTTCAAAACCCAATGCCATTACCTTCGAATAACTTATTTGTGTAACTAATTTTTTTCTGTTAAAAATGTCTTTTGAAAATTTCAAGAACACTTCACACTGAGTTACAATCCTTGTCCATGTGCTCTTATCCTTAAACCAGGCCTCACCACCTCAGCTAGCAAATCTTACCTCCCAACCAGCTAAAGGCTCATTGGAACAAAAACCAGCTTCCTTAGGGGAGGCCATGGCTTCCTTATAGTCCGCTCACCCTCTAATTTCAAACTAAAATTCTAGATATGATATCTCAAACAGGACAAGTCAGATCTGAATGGAGGATTTATTCCAGTTTATTGAACATCACATGCCCTTATGACTATAAAATGCTCTAGGCTTCAACAAAAAGGGAAAATGGTTGTTACTTGCCCACATGACTATAAAATGCTCTAGGCTTCAACAAAAAAGGAACATGGTTGTTACCTTCAGAAGGAAACTCCACCTTGTGGAAACTTTTCAATGAATGAAATGGAAAACAGATTGTGGGTTTTTAAGGAGAAGATCTCAATCTTTCAATTCATGGGGTCTTTTTTGAGACTCAAAACACTAGGGACATGGATGCAAGTGAATTGAAAATCAGTTGGATTTGTGGACATAGTTATGATGCCAAAAGGATATTTTGTGACCATTTGCTCCTCCAAACAAGAAAATTTGAAATGAGTTGACTCTATGCAAGCGGGTGCAAGAAAATTGGAAAGTCGTTGGCTAAACCAATTGGGTTTGCTAGCTTTCAAACCAAAAAAAGAAATGGTTGTTACTCTAGGGCTTTTCTGTTGAAACAATTAATGGTTAAGTGGTATCCAAGTGCCCTTAACACATTAACTTAAATCGGTAAAATAATAATATATTTTATTATTTGCAATACATGAGTTAATACTTGTGTTAATAAATAATAAAATATAGAATTATAAAAATTATCGTTCTCTCAAGTGGGAGGTTGAACCCGTTGGTTACTATGGTCCACCTCACATATAAAGTGATTTTACATTGTTAAATTAATATAGACCATCCCCAAGCATTCCAATACACAAGCTTTCATTCAAAGCTTATTCAAACTAATTTCAAGGTTCTGTGAGAGGAAAAATATGTATTGGGTTATTGGTTTCTCAAATATATGCATAATTTTTTATGGGATTTTACTTCCATGTGAGGATTTCCCATGTAATTTGGTGTTATGGTTATTTCTCAGTGTTATATATCTTTTGCTATTAATCACATTTCTTGATCCACGTATATCATTGTGCATATACTTGTTTTATCATGGTCTCAAAGCGAGCTTGATTTGTGTTGATTGTCAAGACAATGTTGGAGCATCTAGACCCATGTGAAGCAAATTTGCTTGACCCATGTGAAGCAAATTTGCTTCCAAATTCAGGTGTCTGATCTATTGTATGGCCATGGGAGGCACATGAATTAATTTTAACCATTTTTTTTAATTATAAAAATTAACATTTTGTTTTATTATTGTTTATTTTCTTTATTTATAAAATATATATTATTATTTTTTAATTACCTTAAAACCCTAACTTAGGGTTTGGCCGGCAGCTCATGGCCGACGGTTGGGCCTTAAGGCCCCCAGCGGTGGCCATTGCTATCAGCTTGGCTTAAACACATGTTCGTGGGAGGGCCGCTGGTCATCTCCCTCCCCTCCCTATTATGGGAGGGGGCTGGGACGACACAACCATCGCCCCCCCAATATTCTTTCAAAAAAAAAATTAACATTCATGAATTTTATTCCATTTTTTAAAATATTATATAGTTTTTACATATTAAATACATGTTTTTTTTGTAGTTGGAAACATCAAGTATATAAATTTGCATATATATTTTTCATATATGTATGTATATATTATATATATATTTTTATATATTGATATATATTAGTTTAATAAAAGAAATCACAAACCAACAACCTTAATATATTTTAAATGCACACACACAAATTAAAAAAAAAAACTAGAACTCATCATATTCATTCTAGGAGGCAAAAGGGATAAATCAGGGGATTTCTAAAAGTTTAGGGTTGGTATTTTTGTTTATTGTTTTCAAATAAAGCATTTTAAAACATATTCTTGATTTTTATTTGTTTATTCATTTGGAAAAATAATAGAGATTTTGATAGGAGAATCTCTTGCTCAGTGTAAGCTGATCCCTTCTATTTTGATTGTTTTCGTAGTACAAGTTGGCAAGATCGTAGAAGTGGATAAAGTGTAGTGAAATAATATTCTTTTGTTGGTTCAGTGGTGTCTTGTTTGTATTCGTTTTAAGTTTGAGTTTGAGTAGATGGTGTCTATATGTCTGTTGTTCAATGGATTGAATGTAAAGTTCCGTTCTTAAAAATGGTCAATAGCTCGGTTTCTTACATTTAAATAAAAAAGAAAAATATCCATGTAGGATTTTATGTATTTAATAGTTATAATGATTATAAATTATTTAAAGATATCAATGTATAATAATGGTCTCTAATTTAAATTTTAAACAATTTGTATGTAACTTTTAATGCATTGATGTTAAATGTAAGTTAGTGTTTGACTAATATAATTGCTTATAGTAGTGATTTAGAAATTATTATTCTTTGAGTTGAAGTCTGTGTTGAGGAGGAAAATTAACTTCAGTTAAGTTTAAGAAGTAGTCATTCTGATAAACAAATATTGTGATTTATAATATTCATAATTTGATGATAGTGTTATTGCTAATAACACATTAATCAAAGAGTAAAATAATGTTTATATGGCAAGAAAATATATTGGTAAAATTAAATTTGAGATATAACGTGTTTAACTTATCGTAACATTGTAAAATTATTGATTAATCATAATATGAAGTATTAGTTATGCATATAGCATTGGGTCAAACATTTATATCTGAAATTAATGAGTAAGTTAATATTTTCTAATTCAGATTAACTCTGAATGTCTTGACATAAACATAATGATTCACCTAGTTTAATCGTTGTAGAAACTCATTTTTGATAAAAATCATGACAAGTCTTGAGGTATCTCTTGAAATTTTGTTAAAAAAGTGAAATGATATCAAAATTTAATTTTCTCCTATAAAATGCACGGTTAGATACATCGTCTTTTAAGATTATTTGTTGATTGTTGAATGATTGCGTGCACTCTTATAAGATTCAGTGCAAATTTTCATTAAGAAATTTATGCTTAGAAATCAATAAAATTGGTTCAGAAATAAGATTCAATTAATAACTTAGTTTAAGTTATTTCTGAAACAAAACTTGTAAGCTTTAGAAGTATCATTTATAATCGTAAATTTTATATTTCGTTCCAATATTTATACCTTGTTTCAATATTTTTGGTGAATCCGATTTTATGGACATTTGACAGTTTTTTACACTTGATTTTTTTATTCAGTCTGCGGAATCGATTCCAATCGAGTTATCGAAAATAGTTAAAGGAGTTTTGAAAAAAATCAGAACTTGTTAATAAGTCTTTTTACCTTTAATTTTATATAGAAGCCTTTAGTTTTTGATTTTATATCCGTTTATTTTTTTTAGTGACTATTTTTTAAAACAAATTTATTTATTTTTTTTGTCGTTTTTTATTTTAGTTTGCGAAGTCACTTTAAAAATGGTGTTGTATTGATCAGTCAGCTTCACATTTTTAAATCTAAAAATTGCAATTCTTACTTTAAGTTTTATATTTAAATTTATCCTTTCATTTTTGTCTTTTAACTCTACTAAATATTTTTGGCGAGTCTTTATTCGTTGTTCGTTAGAAATTTTTTAGAAGAATAAAATATTTGTTGTTAATTATAGTTTGGTTTACATATTTCGTTTCATGTTATTATATTAGGTCTATTTTATGACTCATATTTGTTGTCTTTAGCTTAAATAATTGATTTACAACTTTGGTTTAATTTATAATTTTTTTGGGATTTTTATCCAATATTGTTTTGTGAGTTGTGTACCTATGTTTGCATGTTTTTAATAGTACATTGTTCACTTATTTAATTTTTTGTCATTTTTAATGTCGTGATCTCTTTCTGTGTTGGTTATCGTGTTATTATATTTAATATGTGTTAATAGTTTCAATATTTAACAATCGAATTTGTGAAAAACGTAAACCAATTTCATCAAGTTTAAATAATTCTTGTTGATAATGGTGTACGAGTTGTAAGCTTTCGGTGTTGGTTTATAGTTATGCAACTTGTTTAGACATGTGCCTTATCTTTTAGTGTATTTTTTTTATTATAAGAGGTTGAGGTATAACTCTAGTATATTGTAACTAGAAAGTGTTTTGAAATTTAAATTCATTTGTTGTAAATGTTATTTTTCAGTTATCGTTCATTCTGTAACCGAATGTGATTGTTGAGTTTTTTGAATTTATTAATAATAGCGTGTTTGAGTGAAGTGTCGAAAAAAATTGTGATTTTGTTGTAAATTTTGAGCATTACAATCTCAAATACACATAAAATCACACGAAAAAATGATGTGGTTTTGTGTGTAGTCGAAAAAAGCAATACCCAAAATTTACATTTCGGCTACACACAAAACCACATCATTTTTTTGTGTGGTTTTATGTGTGTTTGAAATTGTAATGCTCAAAATTTATATTTTAGACACAAAACCACACAAAAAAATGGTGTGATTTTGTGTCGCTGAGACATATTTTGAACATTGCATTGTAATGCACAAAAAATTTACATCTCAAACACAACCACACCAAAAAAAGTATGGTTTTCTATGTGGCTAAGATATAAAGTTTGGGCATTGTATTGTAATGCTCAAAATATACATCTCAAACACAAAACAACACAAAAAAATTGATGTGGTTTTGTGTTTGGGCATTGTATTTTAATGCTCAAAATTTACATCTCAGCGATATAAAATCATACAATTTTTTTTTAAAATATTTCACTCGAACATATTTTCATTAACAAATATAAAGAATTCAATAATCATATTTAATTACAGAATGAATGACAACAAATAAACAATACTTACTGTAAATGAGTTTAAGTTTTAAAATTACTTCTCAATACAATACATTAAAACTATACTTCAATCTCTTATGACAAAGTAAAATATATTAAATGATAATGTACATGTCTAAACAGATTGAATAACTACAAGCTAACACCGAATGTTCACAACTCAAACTCTATAAGAAAAGAATTATTTAAACTTAATAAAATTGAGTTGCGTTTTTCACGAGTCCAATTGTTAAACAAAGAAACTCTTATCACATATTGGATATCTTAACACAAAAATCAACACATAATGAGATCACGACAATAAAAATAACAAAAGATTAAGTGAAGTGTGTAATGTTGAAAATCACGAAAATACAAACATACAACGGGCATACAAAACAACTTTGAATAAAATATTTAATCAATAATACAAATTAAATTAAAATTATAAATCAATAATTTAAGCTATGAACAACTCATATGAGTCATAATATATACGTAATGTAATAACAACGCGAACCAAAATGTTTAAACTAAATTAGAATTAACAGCATAAATTTAATTCTCTTAAAAAACTACTAATGAACAGGGTGCAAAGAGGATTCATAAAAATATTTAACGGAGTTGAAAAATAATTACGAAATGTTAAATATGAATATGAAACTCAAGGTAAGAGGTTGGAATTTTGAGATTTAAAAAACGTTAAGATGAATGATTAATGCAACATATTTTCTAGAGCGACATCGCAGACTAAAATCAAAGACATCAATTGAATAAATTTAATTTAAAGAAAGTCATTAAAAATAACAACGAACATAAAACTTGAAACTAAATGCTGTTATATAAATTAAAGGTAAAATAAATCACTAACAAATTTTGATTTTTCTTTAAGAAATTTTTAATCATTTTAGACAACTCAATTTTGAATCGATTTCACAGACTAAAAAAGAGAATAAGTGCAAAAAATTGTTAAATGCCTTCAGAACTAGGTCCACCAAAAATTATCAGAACGAGGTAGAAACTTTACGATTATAGAACATAAAACTGTTAAATGTCTTCAAAACTGGATCAACCAAAAATTATCAGAACGGGGTAGAAATTTTATGGTTATAAAACATGATTCACAAATAATAAATATAGAGCTTACAAGTTTTCGTTTAAAAAAAACTCAAGTTTTGAAATTAATTTGATCATATTTTTGAACTGATTTGGTTGATTTTATGAAGAATTTTTCTAATATAAATTTGCATTGAATTTTATAAAATGCACGTAATTGTCCAATTATTGACAAATGATCTCAGAGGATGATATATCTATCCGTTCACATTTCAGGATAATTAAATCTCAAATTCATTGTACGCCACTAACAAGATTTTTAAAGATATCTCAAGACTTGCCAAAATCAAGCTATTCAGTTTGGGTTTCTACAATGATTAAATTAAGTGAATCAGAGTGTTTACGTTAAGATATTCAGTAATAATCTAGGTTAGAATTTTTATTTTCACTTTCAATTTCAATTGTAAGTGTCTGACTTGATGTTATTTGTCTGACTAAAATTTTATATTAATATTAATCAATAATTTCACAATACCAAGGTAAGTTAAATTAGTTATATTTTAAGTTTATAAATTATCAATTCCTTCGTGCTATATTATGATTTAAATGTTATTTTACGATTCATTTTGTGAATTCTTAACACAACGCTGTCATCCAATTATGAATTTCAGACATTACAACATTTGTTCAACTAAATAATTATTAATTTTCACTTAAATAATATTTAATTGTACTGTCCAATAAAGTTTTTGACTTACAAGTGTAATAGTTTTCAAATCACTGTTGAAAGTATTTTAATTAATCAAGCACTAGTTTACATCTATTGACAATGCATTAATTGTTACAGAGAAATCGTTGATAATTTATATTAAAAAATATTATTATACATTGAATTCTTTAAATAATACAACCACCATCAAAGTTATCAAGTACATAAGATCTAACATGAATTTTTCAAAGGGAAATTAAATCAAATTAATGACAATTTTTAGAAACAAAATTTTACAATTGATCTATTGGACAACAAACGTATAGTCACCATCTACTCAACTCAAATCGAACAACATACAAGATGCTACTGATTCAACATAAAAAATATTATATCTTTAAATTTTATTTACTACTGGTAACTTGTCAACCTGCAGACGAAAATAATCAAATAAAAGATGTCAGCTTATGTTGAGCAAGAGATTTTTACTTTTTGAACCACTGTATATTTTCAAATTAATAAACAATTGTAAATATTAAATTTAGCGAGTAATAACATATATATGATAATTTAGTAAGCTACCAAAAGAGAAAAATAAATAATACGATTAACATTAACACGATACATAGCTTACTAGCACCCAAAATCTATTCCAAACATCTAATAATTGTAATTATTATTACATTAGTAATAACAACTTACCAATACATATAACTACACAAACCCATCAGGCAAGTGAACAAATTTGAGAATCTTATGCATTGCATAACTAGTTGCTCTCTAAACTCCCATCAAGTATAATGTCAATAGGAATAATACTAAGATTATCTAGTCAGTTTTTCATTCACAATAATTTTGGATTGAAAATTATAATATTAAATCATTTATATATTTATTAGGGTGAGGTCCAGTTTTAACATCGTTATCAAGGTTCCTTCAACGGACCAAATCGTCAAACTTCAACAAAGATATTATTACTAAAATTTATGTACCTGTATAGTTAACAATCAGAATAAAACTTTTAAGTTCCTTACGATTTAAATTTGTTCCCAAAGGTAATAGAGGAGGAACCGATATCGATTCTTTACACGTGGATGGGCGTTTCAATTCTATTAAAAAAAACTTCATATCAAAATAAGTTTACACATAGCATGTTCCTGCATTTAAATCTCCACTTCACATCAAATGGTTTCTACAACTTTAATTATACGATTAAATATACTTTCAAATCTAAATTTTGACAATATTAATGAAGCGGAATTGACAATAAACTTTTTAGTATAAATTTACATGTCTCTCAAAATTGCGAATATGAATATTTGTACATTTGATATTAAATATATACTCATCCAAGATTAAAATATTATTTCATATATATATATGTATATAAACAATTTAAAATTATATTCGTAATTAATATTAATATATAATCGTCCAAAATCTCATAATTTTATTTTATTAATTTATATATGTATAATTTAATATTATAACCATATTTAATAATAAACATATTTTTAATTAAAAAATAATATAAAATAATTATTTATTTACATATACCTTTTTTTAATTTTTTATTAAAAAATAAAATAAAATAAAACCAAAAAAAACATACTTTTAATTTTTTAAAAAACTAATCCTAACTAGGGTTTGGCCGGCGGCGGCCCATGGTCTTCGACTGGGGCCTAAGCCCTCGCTGTGGCCATGGTATTGGCCATGCTAGGCCCAGTCGGGGCTGGGGGTGAGCCGACTGGCTTGTGCCCCGCCCCGCGCCCCCCCCCTCCCTATTATGGGAGACTGCTGGGACGGCACAACTGTGCCTCCCCAAAATAAAATTCATATTAATTTTTTTCTTTATATATACTTTTTATTTTATTTTTATTCAAAATAAAATTTAAAAAACAAATTAGAAATCCGAAATGTAAATAAATAAACATATATACATATATGTACTTTTTTATTTCTTTTTTTTATTATTACTATTTTATAGATAAATATATATTTGTTAGATTATTTTTGTTACCCCCTCTTCATTACGAAGAATGAATGTACCTTCCTACTTGTGAGAGAATTAGTAAACTAATTAGTTTTCTTTTGAGATGACTGGGTTGCAATTATGGTTCACTTGGATTGTTGTTGAGACTAACAATTTGGATTGTTGTTGGGAATGTTTTGATCACTTGATCTCAATTTCTATCAGTTTATGCTTTTCATGATCGACTGATTTTTGTTATTAATTATTTCGATGATTGTTGTGCTGGTTTTTCATGTATACGTATGTGCATAATTGTTACGCCAATGGCGTGGTATGGGGGAGAAGTAGCTTGGAATATAACTAGTGGGATTGTGATGGAGAATTTGTTGCTCAGGTCGAGATACTTGTTGGCCATTTCTTGGCCTACATACCAAAATTTTTGCCTAAGTGTGAGAGGGTGTGCATTCAAGCAAGACTTCGGGTTTTACACAGCATAAGACTTCGGGTTTTACAAGAGAACTTATTTCACTCTATAAGTAATCGGCAGTTGAAACCCCTCAACAGAAGTAATCCGGGTTGGAAAACCCGAATTACTCTTGACAGTGCAAATCGGGTTTTGAGAAGTGCTTTGCTTATGAAAGTTTTATTAGTAGAAGTAATCTGAGTTGGAAAACCCGAATTACTCTTGATAGTGCAAATCGGGTTTTGAGAAGTGCTTTGCTTATGAAAGTTTTATCAGTAGAAGTAATCCGAGTTGGAAAACTCGAATTACTCTTGACAGTGCAAATCGGGTTTTCAGTTGTGCTTTACTTTCAAGTGTTTTACAAGAGCAAATGGGTTTTCCGAACCTGACTTACTCTTGTTAGATCAAATCGGGTTTTGGAGGTGCATGACTTCTCTTTTTTAAAAGTCTCGAGTCATGGAAAATCCGAAGTTAAGGCCTCTAGATTGTCTAAGGCAATTGCAGGCAGGAGGAAGTCCGAGAAAAGGAATAATAGAAATGTCTGTGGGAAAGTAACAGGTCTTTACAAAAAATTCGAAAGATTTCTTTGGACATTTTGTCTGAAGGAATTCCTTCGGAGGACAGCACAAGGGAAAAAACAAAAACCGGAAGGGCAGGTGCCCTTTGAGAAGGTACATTTCAGGATTTTTGAAGGGTAGGTGCCTTTCGAGAAGGATCAAAACATGGGGAATTCACTTTGGATAAGGACTCAACAAAAATACCGAAGGACAGGTGCCCTTCGAGAAGGTACATTTCAAAGGCCAAAGAGACAAAATCAAAATTCCCGAAGGGTATGTACCATTCGAGAAAGTTTAAAAGACCAAAGTTCAGGAAGTTGCAAAACCCGAAGGGCAAGGTACCCTTTGGAAGGGTCATTGACAAAAAACCCGAAGGGTAGGGTACCCTTCGGGGAGGTACATGTCAATTTCGAGAGAGTCGTTTGCAAAAAACCCGAAGGGCAGGTGCCCTTTGGGAAGGTCCATCTTGCGAATTTCAAAGGCTTTACAAAAACCCGAAGGGCCCTTCGGGAAAGGATCATGAAAAAAAGCTTGAACTGTTTTTTTTTGAAAGCAAAGGAATAAATCCCATGGACTTTTTGTCCACAGGGAATTTGAAACCAAAAGGCCCGAGAGATTAAAATAAGCAAGGGAAGAAATTTAGAAGGAAGATATCATTCAGACAAAAAGTCCGAAGGAATTCCTTCGGAAAATTTGAAAACCAAAAAGTATAGCAGGAAAACAAACCAAGAGAGTCAATAGAAAAGTTCGAGGGAAATAATAAAGGCTAAGGGGATAAACATAAAGTCTGTAGCAAATCCAAGACTAGGGTAAGACCAAAAAAAAAGTCGAAGGAAATGAAAGGATATAGCATAAAATCTGAAGGAAAGAATTAAGTAGAAGTGATGATAGTAGAATATTCGAAAGAATTGTGCAAATGAGACAGAAATAGAAGTCCGCAGAAAATAGACACGAACATGCAGACCAAAATAGGAGAAAATACATGCGAACAAGGGCTATTTTTGGCAGATTGCTAAGTTTGAATTGATCCACAGTTTGACTAGTCAAAGTCACACTTCTCCAAACCTTTCAGCAGTCCGAATAGAGCTCATCTATTGACTCTTAAGGTGGAATTCCATGCAAGTAAGGGTTAATTATGATTGATTGGTCAAGGCTTCAGTTGACTGGTTGTTGAAGTCAAGTTTATTTCCGAGGTCAACTCAGCTCTTCAAAAGTTCCAGCAGCTCATGAAGGGTTCCAAATTTGGAAGTGGGCGTACCATTTTTGCATGATAAAGAGTTTAACATCCCAAAATTAGCCACTGTCCGTTTCAATGCCAAAGCGCTGGTCTCTATTTTTAGACATGGCTCAACTGAACATGTACAAGCAAAGTCAAATATATGTTTCCACCCTCCAATTCTAGTGTCAGGGAGCTTTCATGCAAAGATGAAGAAGACAAAATAGACTTTTTGTAAAGGTTGAGTTGGACGGATTTAGCCTCACTTATTTTCCAACGTCAATCTCTTGGTTTTTTGTAATTTTCTATATTAATGGCTTTTTAGCCTTGTAAAAAAGATCTTTCTTTTGGCAAAAAAATTTCTGTCAAAGATTGTGCTGTAATCTTTTTTCAAATCAATGAGAAGAGGATTGTGTTTTTTCAATTTCCATCAGTTGGTATAGTGTACTATTGTTATAGATTTGCTTGAGTGAGATTTTTTTCTTCCTTGTCAAATTTGGATTTGTACCTAGTTATTAGCTGGTCATTTATGTAGGTCATGTTTTGTATTGGATTAACTTTTGTTGAGTTTATAGTGAATATTAGTGGCTGTTTAGTGCCTTTCATCAGTGCTATTTCTATGTTTCCCTCAAGCTTAAATTATTAGATAGAATTTTTTCGTGAAATACTTATGTGTATTGATCAATAGGAGTTGAAGTTCTACCTCTTCCTTGTTTGAATCAATGTTTTTAAAAGCTCGATTTGAGTGGATCAAGCAAATTAGGTGTATCACTGCTTTAACTAAGATTCTTTGCAAGTTTTTTATTCTTTTTTCTTCAGACAGTTTGTAGCGTAGAAGTCGAGATCCTCATTGATACATCTTATAGGAATCAACCTTCTCTGGAGGTTCTTCTCATCATTGAGGCACCCACTCTCGTGAGAAGATCTCATTGTTTCAACTGGAGAGAGGATTAGCCATTTCAGTGCATTTTCAATTCAGTGTGCAACTTCAGATTGACAACAATACCATCCTTTCTACCCCACTAGATGTAGTGGTTATTTATTAGCTATTATTTTGTTAGTGGGGAGGTCTAAGTAGTGATGTTTAAGCTAGCTGGGAGGTATAAGGTGGTATGTTGATGATGAGAGGTCTAAGTAGATGATTCGGTTGCAGCTATTGCTTGGTCATTTATGCATATCTATGCTTCTTTGAACACAGTTCAATGGCAAAATAATTTTGCATAGTTCAGTGTGGTTCAATATTGCTCTATAATATTTGCCAGGGATTATTCTTATGTCAGCATATTGTACTTTCACCATGGGATGGGTTGTGATTTGTTACTGTGATTCGTGACAGGACAAAATTTTGGGTATACATACTACTGGTTAGCATTGTATTATGGCAGAGTATTCTTGGGATTCAGAGGACAGGAAAACAGAGTGGATCACAGTATGGTTGTTTGACACTATGGGAACTATTTGCAAGAACGCAATCATAATTATTGCGTTAAAACAAACACTAATGATAGTGAGTAAAAAATTCATAATATTGAAAGATGTGAATAACCTTGGAATTTAAATCATGAAAGCTTGATTAATTCTAAATTTCAAAATTGTTGTTGCACCTGTTGGCCAGAGTTCTGTATTGAAGATGATGCTTTTATAAGAGGGGAAAAATGTAATACCCCTATGTCAAACCAATGTAGGCAATTTTATCTTTGTGGCATTGTCGTAACTATAGACCTTGTTAGGTGTGTGGAAATCTCAACGAGAGATGCCTAGTATTGCTCTGATTGTATCTGAGTTTGATCATATGTGTTGCTCTATATTGTGGACTTCATTATTTTGTGTTTGACGGATTATTTTATTGAACTAATCTAAGATCTCGATTCGAGTTACGATATGCTTGTATTAATTGCTACATATGTATTTGCTATTGTTCATGGTACTAGTTACCTTAAATTTTTAACACTTGAGTTTATAATAAATAAATAAATAAGAGAATATTTATTAACATGCTTTAGTAATGAAATATTATATTTTGCTTCTTTATAGGCGAGTGATTAAATAATTAATATTAACAAGCTTCATTGACTAATTATTATTTGTTGTATTAATAAATTGCTTTACTGGACCATAAAACAAGTGAGGTCATAACTAAACCCACTTAGTGGGTAACCAAGCATGTGGTGGGAGTAGTTAGGGTTGTGAAGAAAAATAATAAAAATAAACAAAAGTGGGGGGAAAAAGCTCAAAACCAATTCAGGGTTTTGAAGTCTCATTTTCTCTTCCAAGTTTTTGCCTCCATGGAAGTTGTTACCAAATGAGCCTAAACAAGGAAGGGAGAAAGAAACAAGTGGATGGAGTTCAGCTGGAAGACTTGGATTCAGGTGCATCCAGGCAAGTGAACTCTCCTTCATAGATTTATCTGTTCTTTTTTTTCTTCAAATTTGCAACGGATAAACAAATGAATGATAGTTTCTGTTAGGGCATTGAATCTGGTGTTTTTGCTTATTAGATTGTCAAGTTTTTACTTAGATTCATTCTACCATTGATTATGCTGCATGTTCTCTCGTCTTATGTCTGGTTTCTATTCCCTCCCTCATCCCTCCACCTCTGGTTCCATGTATAAGTTTTTATATCAAATCCTTTGGGATGTTGCCCTTGATTCTTGTCCCCACACTATTCATTATTCCAGAGTCCCTTCCCGCCACAAAACTTGCCCCATGAGACGCTAGTATGATGAGTGTAAATCCCTTCATCAGAGACTTCAGTTTTCCATGACCCATGACCCTACCTCCATACCCACCCTTTGTAGGGAGTATTGTTGTCTTTTTCGACGGAAGAAATGAATGTTTCGTGCGTCTAGACATATTTCACTCCTTGTTAATCTCCACCACTCTCCTAAGACTTCTTGCTGTACTCTTCTCCTGAGAAAAACCACCATTTTTGACATCACACCTGAGGCATGGGTTTCCTATGCCAATTCCCTCTATGATGTTCCAGCGCATCCTGCTGCCATTATCCACACTTTGCCACCTCCCTCTGTTTTCTCTTCCTCCTCTATCAAGAGAGCTATTTTGAAATTACACACCAACAAAGCAGTAGATTGTGAAGGTCTCATAGCTGATTTCATCAAATATAGTGTAGATTCCCTTGCCTTTCCCCTTGCCACACTTTTTAATCAGGTGGTGACTTCGGGCTTCCCTCCATTTTGGTCCCAACACATCATCCACCCTATTCACAAGTCAGGGGTTCCCTCTATCCCTGGTAACTATAGGACCATTATGATTGGGCATACGTTTGCCAAACTTTATGCCACAGTGTTAGACATGCAGTTCTTAGAATACTTGGAAAGGAATAATATCAAAGCTCAGGGGCAGGGGGGCTTCAGGAGGGACTACCAAACTATTGATCACATCTTCACACTCTGGGCTATTATTGAAGAAGCTCATCATAGGTCTTCCAAAGTCTTTTGTTGTTTTGTTGACTTCAAAAAAGCATTTGACTCATTTCCGAGACACCTACTTTTTTAGAAGTTGAGAGATTTCAGCCTTCCGGAATCTATGATTACTGCAGCTTGGAGGCTT
Source organism: Torreya grandis (assembly GCA_037957365.1). Lineage (NCBI taxonomy): Eukaryota > Viridiplantae > Streptophyta > Pinopsida > Cupressales > Taxaceae > Torreya > Torreya grandis. The sequence continues at coordinate 950,588 of JARHVA010001742.1, read as the reverse complement.
TATGAGACTGTCATTGGGTAGCTTCATACTTGTCATGGTTTGTCTGATTTTGTGAAGAGTACCATTGGGGTCAAACAAGGATGTCCTCTCTCACTGATCCTTTTCAACACATACATTGACGAGTTAGAGGGGTTTCTTCGACAACATACTCATATGGATGATGGTTGCCTTCTGCGTGATGTGCTTATAGCCATCCTCCTTTTTGCCAATGATGTTTTCCTCCTCCCACACTCTACAGACAACTTGATGCCCTTGCTCGTTTTTGTGAACTCCAACAACTTGTGCTCAACCTTAGTAAAACTAAGGTCATGATATTCAATACCTCCAAGCGCGCTCTCTCCGGATTCCAGTGTCTCTATGGGGGGGAACTTTTTGAGATCACATCTGCCTACACTTATTTGGGGGTCCAATTTTGTGGTCTGTGCTTTAACATGAAGTTTGCTGCCCAACCACGCCTTTGCAAGGGTTATGCCTCTCTATTTTGGAGCGTCAGTGTTTCCAGATCCACTTTCAGGACATCCCTTCCAAGTTGTGCTTATTTGATTCTATCATGAAACCTATAGTTTTATATGGTTTAGAGGTTTGGGGACCTAGCTTGGGGGTTGTTGATTGGGCTCGTATTGAGAGGGTCCAAGCTCTCATGTTACAGCGCATGATCCGTTGCAAATAGACAGTTCCTCAGTGCATCATCTAGGCTGAATTTGCCGCCCACCCACTATGCCTTGAGACTATCTTCAGGCTTACTATTTACATCCACAAACTCAAATCCCCGAGGGACTCTGCTTTTGTTCATGAGAGATACCCCTACTTAGAGCTATGTTCTTTAGAGAGGATTGCTTCACTAGCCCCCACCAGACGTTGACACTGTTGGTACTTTGAGTCTAGGCTGCGCCTTTCTATCGGCATCTCTATTGACATGTTACCCCCCTTTCATGTATTCTCTTGACGCTCCTCCTTGGCTCCTTCCCACTAAGGATGTCATCACTAACGCTGTCAGAGAGGACATCTACTGGTAGTACATCCACACCATTTGGAACTCCCCCCGTGAGCCGCTTAGTCCCAAGCTTGCTTTCTATGTTGATCATTTCTTACAGGGGATGGATGGTATTACTTTTCGCCCTCATTATCTCCAACGCCATTGGTCTCACGGCTTGAGGTTTCCCCTTGGCCAGATGAGAGTTTGTTCCCACCAGCTACGGGTTGAAATTGACCATCACATTCTTTGTTAGGATCGGATTTATCGCCTTTGCTCCCTCTAGGAGGTGGAAACTGAGGACCACTTCATTTTCAGATGCCCAATTTACTATGAGATCTGGGGAAGATACCATTGCCTCTACAGAGACTTAGACAACACTCTAGCTACTTTCTTCAGTTATACAGACCAATGGTGCCTAGCTCTCTACCTTCGTGAGGCTGTCACTTTCTGATGCAAATCCCTATAGGAGCCTAGAGGCTCTAGAGCTCCCGTACTTATCACCTCTTTATTTCAGCCCATTGAGGTGACTGGCAACATCAACAATGGCAACACTAAGCATCCTTTGGATATTGGTACATTGCACATCCGATCTGATAGATCAGTTAGGCAATGCTTCTCTTAGCACATCATTACTACTCAGACTACTCAACTTTCCATGTCTGCTATCTCTCGACATCGTGGCTCTATTTCAATTCGTCGACATGGCTCTGCCCTTTCCAACGACATGGATCCACTACTTCCCAATTGCCCCCTAGGCCATAGGGGCAAACTGATAGTACTAGCTTCTTTTCTATTATAGGGGTTTCACCGACTTAGATGTTAGGGGAGATTCTAGAGGAAGTGTCTTGCTTCCTCCTAGGATCCCACAACATGGCTCCTTCGACCTTGTATACTTGTCGGACAGCATCATCAGATCCCTCACAGTGATCGATAATGGCTCAGATGATTCCTCTACTTCAGGGATAGATAGAGGCATTCGATGAGGTTTTCCTCCAGTCTTCATTGACACATGCTCCCAGGGCTTTTGTTCGCCCTCATTACTATTTGTAATTGTTCTTTGTCACTTGTGTTAGTGACATGTTTTATTTTGTCTTTGTACTTTTTTTTTTGTCTCTAGGGTTTTCACTTCCTAGAACTTTCTATTGCTAGTGGTTGTGGTTGTTTCCTCTAGTCCCATTGACCTACTTCTGGTCATTTGTGGACATTAATATAATTTCTTTCTTTCTTTCTATGGACTAGTTGGGGTTTTGTATTTTATTGAAATATATATATATATATATATATATATTTATAGATATGTGTATATATATTGTGATCATATAAGAGTTTTAGTACCAAGGTTACCAGTTCGTTTTTGTTTTGGTGCGGGTTCGAAGAACCTGGTTTGTTGGTACGGCAATTTTTTTTCCCTTGGTTCGTTATTGGGTTCATCCGTACAAAAAATATATAAAAAGCTACATAGGAAATTAGTGTCATTGTCATTAACCACTAAACAGATAGAGATAAATGAGCCAAATCATAAATGGTAAGTTGATAATGATAAATGATAACTATAAGTACAGCCATTAATGGATAATGATTAAACAAATTTGATAAAATCAAATGATAAATGAAAATCATATATATTAAAATATGAATATCTATTATCAAATATCAAGATTCAAATATCAAAAATTATCCTGTGGCTGTAATTAGTTACAAGATACATCAAAGTTCAAAGTTCAAACTATAAAAGTCAATTTTCATAGTCATATTGATATTGCTCTTCACTGGGACAAGATCTTGATTGCAAGGGGTTGGAGGTTCGGTGATCCTTGGCCATGAAGGTACCACCACATAGGACCATCCTTCTTGTATTTGTCCCGAAGAGCACCAAGACTATGACCTCGGGAGGTAATGAAAGCCCCAAACTCGCTTGTAACCAAGTCTTCTATTTCAAGATCAGTGAATATCCTAGACATTGCCAATTTGTACCCTTCAGCCACTTCGACATCCCTATTTGGTGGCACCCTCCTCGGCAAAGAAAGGATCTCCGTGCTATAGAAATGAGGAGTCAATGCAAAGGCAAGGAGATGTAGCGGGGTGGTCATTTTGTTCCACCACTCAACAAGGATAGAATGCACTTGTTTGAAAATTTTCTCATCAGGATTTTGCTCTTTTTCATTAATGATGAATTTTATTTTCTCAATCATTGAGTCTATGCCATCATATATTTCTCCCAAACATGGCTGATCCATGTCAGCAAAACAAATCATACTCATGATGGGCTCAGTGAAACTCAATAAATAATCTACACGGGCCCACCAATCATCATCTAGGATCAAGTTTTTCACTCTTTGGCCCGCTCTTTGCTCGCCTCCCTCCATACACCCCATAAATTGCTGATGACCATATTGCTAAGTGCTTGTCACACTAGTACAAGTCGTCTCAAGATGATTGTGTGAGAAGCAAATCTAGTCAGAGCAACCTATTACAAAAATAAATTATAAAAAATATAGTTATACAAGTATGAAGTAGTAGTTAAAAAAATAAAAAAGTTATAATTTTAAAACAAAAATAAAAATACCTTCAACAAGTCCAATGTCAAGAAGGATTTGAAAATGGCTTGAAAGTGTTGATGGTTGGTGACAAATATTTGAATTTGCTCAGCTTCATCGTACACTTGTTTGATCCAGTCAATTTGCTTCCCCATCTTTTGCAACATGAAGTTAATTGAGTGGACAACACAAGGTGTCCAAAAAATGTGTCCATATCTTGCCTCCACCAACATCTTCGCGCCCTTGCAATTTTTGGCATTATCCGTTATAACTTGGATAACATTTTCAGGGCCAATTACCTCAATGGATTCGATGAGGATGTTGGCAATGGACTCTGCATCCTTCACACACCCCTCACAATCAATGACCTTCAAAAACATTGCCCCTTTAGGGCATACTGCAAGCACATTGATCAAAGCCCTGTTTCTTGCATCTTTCCATCCATTAGAAACGATAGAGACCCCTGTTTCAGCCCATGAATCTTTGATTGGCTTCAAAGAATCTTCAACAGTTTTTCTCTCCACCAATAAAGTGGTGCGGCCTTTATCAAACCTTGGGCCTTTGTAATCTTTTGGGGCGTCATTGATTGCTCTCACCATTTCTTGCCAATATGGTGATCGAACCACCTTGAAAGACAATCCATTTGCATATATGCATCGTGCAATTTTTTGATCCGCAATCTCCCTACTCTCATTTTGAAAAGACCTCTCCAATAGTCCTCTTGTTCTTTTGTTTGAAATTGGAAGAGAAGCCTCTTCTTGCATAAGGGCTGCTCCCAAAAATGACGTCTTCCAACAGGCACAACCAGAGAACTGCCAGTAGAACTTTGGGAAACAGGTGGCTTCCTTGATCCCTTGCCTTTCTTTGCTAGAGGGTGACTGAGTCTCATTGCATGTGCGGCATCTGCGTCTTCTTTTCCCTTGATGAATTCAAGGATTTTTGAATGTGGCAATGGAGAGTTAGTCTTCCCCGTGCAAAATTTGATTCTGCGTTCAGGAATGTGACATAAATGTGCTTTCACTAAAGTATGAGCTTGTGAATTGAGAATCACAAATATTGCATTTCCAAATATAGGCCCCACCACTTGAAAATTGGTCAACCAGTGTTGTATATTTCCACAATGGTGAGTGTGTCAAGTCCATTTTGTGTTGCTTTTGGCCGCTGGAGGAAGAGCTATGAGACATTGTTGATTGTAGTAATAGACTAATAGTATATATAACTACAAGTAAAAATTTAAAAAACAAACACAAAATTAAAAAAAAATCAAAACAAACCTTAGGGAAGCAACTAGAAACTAGTAAAAATTTAAAAAATGACAAAATAAATAAAATAAAACAATATAAAACTTACTTTGACAGCAAAGGGCTCCTCAATCATCGTAGGCAAATGACTAGAATGATGCTTGATGAAGATTCAAACTTGTAGCAGCAATGGAGTTGAAGTATGCAATGAGAAATTTAGAAAAACAAGAGTCAAGTGTTTTTCCTTTTGTTACTTTGTTCTTCTCATTTGTGTTGACATATGCTTTTGTTTTTGGCTTTTAGGGTTGAGGAAGGTGTTTTTTATTATTTCAATGCATTGGGTTTGGTGAAAAAGGAAAAAATAAATTAAAAAAACATTTTTTCTCAACTTTTGGGCACCGATGACTATGGGTGCGCTGCAAAGAAAAAAATAAATAAAAAAACGTTTTTTCCCAGCTTTTGGGTGTCGACTACGGGTGCACTGCCCCAATGCCCAGGGTTCACCCCTAGGCACCTGGGGGAAGAACCCCCAATGCGCTCAGATGCCTAGGGGCGAACCCTGGGCATTGGGGCAACGCCCCAGCACCGGGTTCGAACATGGGTCCCAAACGCATGCCTAGGGCCACGAATCGGTAACGTTGAGTTTTACTCATATTATACTCTGTATAAATATTTTGGATATATATTTTTTTGTACAAATATATATAAATAAATATTAAAAAAAAATTGTACATATATATCGCTGTATATATTAATATATTATCCATGGCATTGGATGCTATAAAAAAAATTTATTATAAAATAAAAATAAAGATTGATAAAAAAGATATATATATATATATATATAATAAAACAAAATAAAAAAATAAATAAAAAGGTATACAACCCAAGCGCCAGCCATGGCGGCTGGGGCTTATAATCTTTAAAAAAAAAGAAATTTATATTATATTCTTTTTTTGTGTCTTATATAAATTAAAAAAAAAAGGAACGAATTTAGTTTAAAAGTATATTTTATATTTTGTTCAGTGTGATTATTTTATACTCGTTAAAATATATTTTATTTATTATGTATATTTTATATTTTGTAATGTGTTTTTGTTTACATTTGCAAAAATGCATTTTATAAATTATATTTTATTTTTATAATTTATATATAATATAAATTATATTATATATACACCTATGAGAATTTAGGTTGTATATTTTATACTCTGGGATTTTAGATTGGTATTTTATATTTTATTCATTGATTTTTTTATACAGATATTTGTATCATGGTATATGAAATATAATAATTTATTTCGGGAATTTAGACTCAGAATTTTATATTCGGAAATCTATGTTGAAAACTAATTCGGAAATTGATGAATAGATATAATCTTCTTATATGAACAAAGAAGGCGAGGCCTCTTATGAGCTGTTTTTATATTTGGGCTTATTCTGTTGTCGAATATATATATAATTGTATACTTTCATGCGTGAGAAAATATATACTTATTTACAAACATACATAATTTCAAAAGCCTTGAATGAGACTCCTTTGATGAAGTTACGAACATGAACATGGCAAACTTGTAGAGGTAGAGATTGAAGTGAGATGTAGTCTAAAATGTTGATTTGCTCACATTTCCCCTTTTTGCTAAAACTTAGTGCTTGACTAAATAAGAATATTTTGAAAAATTAATTGCCCTGATTTGGTAGAATGCATGTTTGGTAGTTTGTGCCATATTTATTAGTTCAGTGAAGTTAGCCTTAGGGGATGTTAGATGTGTTAGCGAGTGTTTTTGAAAATTAAACTCATTTGCAGTAAGTGTTGTTTCTCTGTTGTTTTGTGTGTCCCTGAGATGTAAATTTTGGGCATTACAATCCTGATCCATGTGAAACAAATTTGCCTCCAAATCTAGGTTGTCCGGTCTGTTGTACGGCCATGGGAGGCACATGAATTAATTTAATTTGGTTTGGCATCCCTGTGGAGCCTTTGGCTTGATATCTCAACTTTGTTTGATCAAACAACCACTCAGAAATCAATCTAGACACCAAACACATTCAACCATCAAGCAATTCTCTCCCTGTGGTGTCATAGTACAACATTGGTATGGCCTCGTAGCACTAAAAACTCGGGAAAAATTATTTCAATGCTTGTGCAGGCTGCTTCACTCTTCTAAGTGGTGTGTCTTCATTTTTTTTGCTTGCTTAGATCCCTGGCAGACCTTGAGAAACATCAAAACATCCTGTGGCAATTTTTTCTTCTACTTGGGCATGCTTGTATGATTGTACCAGCTGCAAAACACCATAAAATTTATTCTTTGCGCAGAAAATTCAATCTTGATTACTTTCCATCAAGAGATTGTTTGAGGGTGGTTTGGTTAGTTTCAAGACTTGTGGTGGCCTTTTGCAATCTCCAGTAGCACCCCTCCCCTCCTTCTTGCACCATACCTATGCACAGAAGCATTGAAAGGTAAATATTATGTTTGAAAAGTATTCATTAAAGTTTGAAAGGTATTTATTAAATATTTGATTTATTAGATCAATTTTTTCATGCAAGCATTCCAAGGATGGACCCACTTTCCTACTAAGTTTTTTAACAAAAAGTAAAAAACAAGTAAATAAATTTCACTTGCACGTAATTAATATTCTTTTTAAAATAAAAATCAGTTAAATAAGCTTTAAATACAATATTGTGCATATATAATTTCAATTATGTTGTAGGGGAGTTGGTAGTTGTTTTGTTAAACACTTGTAAAGGGGAATTTCAAGAGTTTAAAACCTCTTCAAACCTATATTTTTTGTCAAACATGTTTTGTGGTCATTTTTTTTTTTTTCAAAACAAATAATTAATTAAAAAGTTTATTCTTTTACAAAGCCCACTTACAACACTAGCAACACTAGCAACTCTACTTGTGACATTTTGTCAACATGTTTTTTTTTTTTTTTTAACATACACAGTAAAATTCTTTTATTGTTTCTACGGGCTGCAGACAAAAATGAGAAAAGTAGACGAGAAAAAAGAAAGCTAGAAAGATAGAAGAGAAATTACTCCATAATACAAAAATAGTACTCAATTTCATTATTACATTATAGTATTTCAACGCATTAGCCTTCCAAAACCGATTTCATGGAGTTTAACCACTCATCAGTTGGAACTAGCCTCTGTTTTGAAGACCCGCAAGAAAGAAACGAGAAAATGAGTACAAGGAGTGGGACATATAGAGTGTTATGGAGGATGTGTGATGGATTATCAAAGCAGGGTGTAGCAATAGTAAGGCACATCAAAAGGGGGGCATACCACATTGAAACCCTTCCAAAATTAAATACTAACCCCTAATTAAATGGATAAAGTAGGCACTCCCACTTGGGGAAGGGTCCAACATTAAATGTGGAGCATAGAACATCAAAATTAAGGCAAACAGTCCACTTGTTTTGTGAAAATGTGCAAAAAATATTTAATGCACACTTAACCAAAATTAAATGAGACCTCTAGTGCATCAAAACAAATGCTCCACAAGTGCATCACACTTGACGCATATAGAGGAATGGGCTTCCACCACACACATCAATTATAGTGCATAAAAAAAAGGCGACATTTTGGGGAGAGTGCTCCAAAACTAAATGAGAGCATACTTCCAAGAATAGGGCCCCATTTTTAACAAGAAGAAGCAAGTGCAGCAAAATTGGTGCCAATTTTGGAGAGAGTGCTCCAAATAGAGCATACTTCCATAAAAGACCCCATCTCCAATAATTTTCCTCTACTACGAGAAAAATGTCCCACTCAACAAGTTTACATTTTCAAGAATGGGGGGAATGCCTAAAATTGGAGGAAAATCCATCTTCAAAATAACAACAAATCTGAAGAAAATCTTGCTACATTTAGAGACGAAAATAGAGAAGAAAACACTGCTTAAGAAATAAGCCTGTTTCGTATGAGAAATGTTCCTAGTTTCTTGGGATTTTCCTCCAACAAATTCTCGGAAGGGGGATATGTTTCAATGCGGGGGCTTCTTGGCAAAGCCGAAGAAGTATAGGGTTTAGGGTAGCCTCTGAGTTTAAAGCTCTCGTATATGAACTGTAGTCGAGCTTAAAAACAATGGAGCCCTCTTGCTCTTTTGAATACTGCCAAACTCTTGATCGAGCAACGTTGATCTGTTCTTCAAAGAAACTTTGTTGAAGTAATGAAATAGGAATTTCCTCAGATATCCTCTGGGTCGTAATCTGGAATAAAGAAGTCGTCTCAATTTGATGAAGCCACCTAGTTTTGATTACCTGAGAAGGTACCCCCTGAGTTCATTGATGATGAAAGACTTCTTCTGGTGCTGCGGATGCTGAAAACAAAACGAAATGTTCTAGTAGACATTCTGCGGCTTCTGAAAGTATTTGGTGGACAAAACACCACTGCTGCCAAATTTCTCACTCTTGAAGAAAGTAATTTCGAGAAGATCAACAAAAACTTCAGAGATCACTGGAGATTGTCTGATTTCGGGGTAGAAACTTTGATACTACTGAAAATAGTCCAACAAAGAAGCTTCAAATCCTAGATAAACACTCATGGCATCATCAATGTACTCCCTGAGAAACACAAGATTTGAGGTATCATGGTGGCTGTCCACTTGCCGTTTCAAATAACTGAGAAACGGACAAACATAAACAATTACAAAGTTACTGTCCATGGGAGTACCCCTAATCTGCTTATAACAAACACCATCAAACTCTAAATAGTGCTTTTGAAGAACAAACCCTGCTAAGTCCAAAACCATATCAATGAACTCGGATTGAGTGTGTGCTCCACAAAATACTCAGAGACCAATAAATGAAGGGCAGAAAGGCCCCCAGACGTGGGGATACTAGGATAAAGAGATTTCATATTGAAGGTCAACAAAATATAGTTTTATGGGAAACTTCTGCAACCTAGTTGTCTGAGGAGAGAGAATCTGAGAGGTGGTACTTTTGTTTCCAAAGGATTGAGAACAAGAGGAAGTGGAGGAGTCTTGATGCAGGTTGCAAAACATAATCCGAATAGCTACAGATGGGCCTTTCCGTGACCACATGCTTATTAAGTTTAGGTAGAAGGTAAAAGGCACAAGATTTAACATAGGTAATGAGAAACTATGTAAGGAATCTAGCAACAGGTTTTAAAAATGGCTTAAACCTCTCAATGAGAAATAATACTTACTCCAAATTAATTTCCATGGAATGGAATTTACTTGTTCGTAAGTTGAAGAATCATATAGTTGCCTCAAGCCTCCTTTGTACCAAGCAACGTTCAACACCACGAAACCAAGATTCTTATCCACGGGCTTTACTATGATGGAACGATCCTTGTGAATATCCTTGAGACTCTTGCGAAGCTTCATAGGTAGCATAGGACGACTCGAGAAAGAACAAGTGGCAACTCTACTTTTCAGCAAGGACTCAACTTTTTGAATAATTTCATCCCTATGCAAATTTGGCCCATTAGGTTGCCAGTGGGGATTAGCAAGGTGGATCAATAAGAGAATGTATGAGAGATGAACGGATTGTTATCTGGAGGAGTGACATCAGGCAACAAATCTTCCTCTAGATCAAAAAAGGCTATAAGGCAAAGTTTCCTTGCGAAGGATCCTAACTCAGGGAAGATAGCATCCACAATCATGGGAGGAGGGCGTGGAATAAATTTCACACCCAAACTGAGCAATTTTAGCTCATAATACTTCAATTTTCGAGAAGACAAATTGTGGATTGTAGAATTTGAAATTTTGTAATCCACCTTAGAGGGTGTCTTTTTTGAAAAGAAGTATGTGGCCATGAATGCTCAATCTATAGTGGGCCCCCATAGGTTTAGACAAAAATGGGGCCTTTGGAAAAGTCTTGAATCCGGCTTCTTCCTCGACCTCGAGCTTGATCCATTCCCCTGTTTCTGCCGCCTTTCGATGATGTAGAAGGTGCCCTAGATGGTACATTCTTCACTTTCGTCGGTGGCATAGAGTTTGGCGTGGATAGCAATTGACTAGAGGCATCTAGGATGACATTCGGGGGAATGCCACTCTTCGCTGCTTAGGTGTTTTTTGGATTCCGCTGTGGCTGTGGTTGATGCTGTGGCTGATTTGGATCTGGGTCTTGATTCTGATTATGTGTTGACATCTTGTTCATCTTCTTTTCCTTTTATTGCTACAGAGGGGTCCTCGAAGAGGTGGAAGATTTTCTGATAATAGCATGAAGCTCCTTCAACTCTTTAAGGATGTTGCCCACCTTTTGGTTCATTTTCTTGTTGATGAGCTTGACAATAGTGCAATACTGAGGACGCAGATCAACATTTGTCATTGCTTCGTCTCTGGATTGCTGTCGAATGGAATCTGCTTGCATATAGACAATTTTTTTCAGGGTTTGTTTGATTTGAAAGTTATTACAAAGGGAATAGAATTCTCTTTTGGCTTCAGAGACCCAATCGTTACAAGCTAGTAGGAAATGGCCTAGGAGAAGCAGATCCCAGATAGCGACACATGTTCCATGAAGGGTGGACTTTCGACAGCCATGGAAATTGCAGTCTCGTGGTTTTGAGAGGCCTTGGATCCTCAATGTAGGCTTGCAAGAAGTGATTGTTAGCCTCTTTTTGGATTACGTCCATATTTGATGTGAGGATAGAGTGTTCTTCTAGATCGTTGATGGGGATATTCTAGGGCTTCACATGAAGATTCTTTGGAAGAACACTGACGTCCTTGAAGACATGTATTTCCGTAGAAATTCTTTGGAGCATTCTACTACGAGGTAAAGGCGCGTGCGTGTACTCAACAAATACCTTTGTCACCAAGGAGTGGATTTGCTCAGGGAACTTTCTAGGCAGCTCTGAATGAGGAGCAACATCAAGTTCATGCCGAGGTACATCAATGTCCACATTTGCATCAACATTAGCCGCAACATTTGTATCGACAGTTTTGTCCACAATAACACATGCTACAGTAGGATGGTAAGCATGGGGATCAACTTCCTCAGTGTGGGCCGAAGATGAGAGCTCCTCATGAGGATGGTACTCCTGTCTGGAAACAAGAAGTGCATCTAAGCATATTTCCAGAGCACCATAGTGTTGATTGAAAGACTCCATAAACCTCTGAAACATCTCAACCATGATGGGAAGATTGATAGAAGAAGATGATTCTGCATGATGTCAAGATTCTTTTTCAACAGGTATGCGAGCTTCAGCATTTGCTTCAGCTTTAAGGCGAACCTCTTGCAAATGAGGTTTAGCTTCAATTTTGTGGTGTTTTGCACCTTCAACAAACAAACGAACCTCAGCTTTGGCACGAGCATGTAGCTTGGATTCTGATTCTGCTTTGGCTTTGCGCGAAATTGAGGTAGCTGCCATATCATTAGTTGTAATGGCAAGAATCTGATTTTGATGAAACAGGGATATAATCTTTGAAGCCAACTCAAGATCTAAAATGTCTTGAGAAAGGTCCTCACTTCTGAGAATAAGATTTGTAATAGGAGCAGAAGTGGGAGGAATTGGATCTTTGCATCTTCTCTTTTGTCTTGTTTGAGTGTCATGCCCTGCCTAGGTAGATACAACAACTGAAGAGTTGTAACTTCATTTCCTTGCAACGCTGGAGGTGTGCATTGAACAATCTCATCTTGTGAGGCCATCGTGAAGATATCCCAACTTTTTACCTACATATATAGACTTAAAAAAATTTATTGTTTCCATGGGCTGAAACAAGAATGAGAAAAGTAGACGAGAAGAAAGAAAGATAGAAAGATAGAAGATAAGATAAGATAAAGATAAATATATCATTGTCCAACTAATGACCACAAAATTAGGTCAAAGGGACTGCAGATTACAGAAATGTGTTTGGAAAAGCAGGAAACCAAAAAGGTCTCCGAAAACAAGAAAAACAATGCTTAAAGAAATAGTATAAAACATGGCCAAGAGTGACCACGCCCCGAACCAAACCACCAAAGGACCCAATCACACTCAGGTCGAAGAGAAATCGCTCCATAATACAAAAATAGTACGCAAAATTTCATTATTACATTACAATATTTCAATACAAGCCTTCAAAAATTGATTTTGTGGAGTTTAACCACTCATCAGTTGGAACTAGTCTTTGTTTTGAAGCCTTGCTAGAAAAAATGAGAAAAAAGAAGGGGGATGTATAGAGTGTTATGGAGGACGTGTGATGTACTATCAAAGGGGGTGTAGCAATAGTAAGGTACATCAAAAGGGGAGTGTATGACGTTGAAACCCCTCCAAAATTAAATGCTAGCCCCTAATTAAATGCATAAAGGAGGCACTCCCACTTAGGGAAGGGTCCAACATTAAATGTGAAGCATAAAACATCAAGAGTAAGACAAAAAAGTCCACTTGTTTTGTGAAAAATGTGCAAAAAATATTTAATGCACACTTAACCAAAATTAAATGAGATGTCTAGTGCATCAAAGCAAATTCTCCACAAGTGCATCACAACTAGTGCATCACACTTAATGCATGGAGGAATGGGCTATGTTAGCTGAAGCTTAGTGGCAAGACTAAAACAAGAGATTTACAAGCAAAACTATTAATGACGGGAAATAACAAAAGCCAATATGGAGAAGAATAAATGAGATCCAACTGATATTTCCATTCACTCAAAATGCTCTGATTTACACTTTCTTATACAATTGCCTATAAAAGCTTTCAAAATGACCCATCACATTCTTTTATGAGTTTTCACTCCTTATGACCTTTTGACTTTTCTTTGACACCTTACATCTCTATTTTCTCCTTTTTAATACAATTAATGACGAATAATATTAAATAATATTGCCCTTTACCTCTACTAACACTCACCTCAACTTAAAAGGTGTCTCATTCCGAGACACAAACCCCCCTACTAACACTCTCCCCAACTTAAAAGGTGTCTCGTCTCGAGACACAAAAAAACCCTAAATATTTTAAGTTCTTACAATTTTGATCTATTACAAATAAGAACCTAAACTACTCTTACTACTCTCCATGGCCTCACATGCTGGAGCTCGTCCACTTCTACAACTCTAAATTCAAATACATTTATAATTTTTCAAAAATTATGAACACTTTACTTTGTTCAAATCTTTTACAATATATATCCTGTGGGGAAGAGTAACCATATAAATATTAAAAAGAAGCTGAGTCACTTGAGTCTCATCTGCCATAGCTCCATGTGGATCACAACCATAATCAAATATTCTTCATTGCCATCGTTTTACTCATCACCGTCCACATTATTTTATTTACTATAGTTAGCAAAACCACTGCTGCACAATTCCCAGGGGTTACAGATAGAGATGCTCCTCCAGAGGTTTCTGACTTGTGCGCAGACCATCGATTAGAATGTATTTTTCCAAAAAAATAGACGCTCAAAGAGAATAATGACAAAGAATAACCATTTGCAAAGACTATCAGAACACATTGTTTTAGCGAAACCCCTGTTGCAGTTGTAAAACTTGACATCACCTCAGAATTTGCATGCAATCTTGTCCATTTATACTTGACGCTTCACCTTTTTTGCGTCGTGCCTCTTAGATGGATTTGTATTGTGCTATGTATATTTCAACAAAATTATCTTCCTCATAGAAATGAACTCCTGAGACCTCCATTATTGAAATCCTTGGCCAACTAGTTTATTCCAAACGGGCAGGTGCGTAGCATATAGACAGCAGTGGCAACTCTTCTTCGTTTTGTGCTGCTCCTCATTCGCCAGTCAACTACACTATCAGAGAGGCTCGATTAACCGTTCCACCCTTTCGCCTGTTGTTCCACCTTCCTCACCTGGATGATGTTCTTTCGAGATCTGAAAACACGATAGAAATATAAAACACGACCAAAACAACAAAGAGACTAGCACGGTGCCTGGTAAACAAAATTCGACCCTAGTGAGTGCACTGCGACCTTTCACCTTCTACGCAATGCTCAATGACCAAGACACATTTGTTTCCCACCCTTGAAAAGGCAAGGAGATATGCACACTCTTTTGCAACAGAATAGAAAAGTTGATACAAAGCGAGCTTCCCTTGGAATAGAAAAATTGATAGAAGCAACTTAGTAGCAATGCATATTCAAGATTTGAAACCCTGAGACTTGTGTATGCCCTGATGGACTTGAATTCCAGCAACTCAAGATTTAAAAAAACATGGATAAACTGTAATATGGGAGTCCCAAAGCTGCAGTATTTTTAGACCTGGGCTCTAATCACACAACAAAGCCACACCATTGTTAGCTGAAGCTTAGTGGCAAGACTAAAACAAGAGAGATTTACAAGCAAAACTACTAATGACAAGAAATAACAAAGACCAATATGGAAAAGAATAAATGAGACCCATCTGATATTCCCATTCACTCAAAATGGTCTGATTTACACTTTTCCATACAACTGCCTATAAGGGCTTTCAAAATGACCCATCACATTCTTTTATGACTCTTCACTTCTTATGACCTTTTGACTTCTCTTTGACACCTCACATATGTATTTTATCCTTTTTAATACAATTAATGACGAATAATATTAAATAATATTGCCCTTTAACTCTACTAATAGGGTTCCACTAAACAGGTCAAACATATTGCATTAAAAAAGGGCGTCATTATGGGGAGAGTGATTCAAAATTAAATTAGATCATACTTTCAAGAATAGGGCCCTATCAACAACAACAGGGAAGTGCCTCAAAAATGGTGCCAATTTTGGAGAGAGTGTGCTCCAAAAAGAGCATACTTCCAAAAGAGGACCCATCTCCAATAATTTTCCACTACTCCAAGAAAAATTACATTTTCAAGAAAGGGGGGAATGCCCAAAATTGGAGGAACATCTCTCTCCAAAATAGCAAAAAATCTTAAGAAAACCCTACCATATTTAGAGACGAAAAATGGAGAAAAAAACATTGCTTAGGAAATAATCCTGCTTCACATGAGAAACATTCCCAGTTTCATGGGATTCCTCCAACAAATTTTTAGAAGGGGGACATGTTGCAATGCGAGGACTTCTTGGCAAAGCCGAAGAAGTGTAGGGTTTAGGGTAGCTCCCAAGTTTAAAGCTCTCACAGATGAACTATAGTCAAAGCTTAAAACAAGGGTGCCTTTTTGCTTTCTCGAATACTGCCAAGCTCTCGATGAGCAGCCTTGATCTATCATTCAGAGAAACTTTGTTGAAGCAATGAAGCAGGGATTTCCTCGGTTATCCTCTGGGTCGCAATCTGGGATAAAAAAATCATCTCAATTTGATGAAGTCACCTGGTTTTGATTCTCTGAGAAGGTACCTCCTGAGTTCGTTGATGAAAGACTTTTTTTGGTGCTACGGATGCCAAGAATAGAACAAATTGTATTGGTAAACATTCTATGGATTCTAAAAGCATTTGGTTGACAAAACGCCACTGTTGTGAAAAGCCTCACCCTTGAAGAAAGTAATATCGAGAAGATCAACAAAAAGTTGGTAAACCACTGAAGAGATTTTGATTTTGGGGCAAAACTAGTCCAACAAAGAAGCTCCGGATCCTAGCCAAACACTCATGGCATCATTAATGTATCTTCTGAGAAACACAAGATTTGAGGTATCATAGTGGTTGTCCATTTGTTCCAAATAATTGAGAAATAGACAGGCATAAATAACTTCAAAATTACTACCCATGGCAGTACCCCTAATCTCCTTATAACAACACCATCAAACTCTAACTAGTGCTCTCAAAGAACAAGCTCTGCTAAACCCAAAACCATATTAATGAGTTCGGGATTGAGTTTGTACTCCATAAAATACTTAGAGACCAGTAAATGAAGGGTAGAAAGGCCCCTTGAAGCAGGGATACTAGGATAAAGAGATTTCACATCGAAGGTGAACAAAATACAGTTCGATGGAAAACTTCTATAATCTAGTTCTCTGAGGATAGAAATAGAATTTGAGTCTCTGAGGAGAGAAATAGAATCTGAGAGGTAGTTCTTTTGTTTCAAGAGAATTGGGAACATGAGGAAGTGAAGGAGTCTCAATGCAGATTTTAAAACACAACCCGAATAGCTGCATATGGGCCTTTCCACGACCACGAGTTTATGAAGCTTAGGTAGAAGATAAAAGGCACAAACTTTAGCATAGGTAATGGGAACTGCGTAATGAATCTAGCAACAAGTTCCAAAAATGACTTAAACCTCTTAATGAGAAATAAAAGCCTACTCAAAATTAACTTCCATAGAATAGAATTCCCCTGTTCGTAAGTTGAAGAAATAGATAACTACCTGAAGCCTTCCTTTTTGTATCAAACAACATTTAGCGCCATGAGATTAAGATATTTATTCTTGGGCTTTATGATGATGGAACGATCCTTGCGAAGATCCTTGAGACTCTTGTGAAGCTTCAAAGGCAGCATAGGATGATTGGAGAAAGAACAGGAGGAAACTTTACTTTTTAGCAAGGACTCAACTTTACGACAAATTATTAGAACGCTGTCGACGAAACCAACTGGTTCTGCTAGCTTTCCAACAAAAAAAGAAACTGGTTGTTACTTTAAGAATTTTTAGTTGGAACAATTAAGGGTTAAGTGGTATGCAAGTGCTTTAACACATTAACTTTGGTAAAATAATAATATATTTTATTATTTACATTACACGAGTTGATACTCGTGTTAATAAATAATTAAATAAAGAATTATAAAAATTATCGTTGTGTCTTGGGTGGGAGGTTTAACCCATTGGTTACAACGGTCCACCTCACATATAAAGTGATTTTACATTGTAAAATTAATATAGATCATCCCCAAGCATTCCAATACACAAGCTTTCATTCAAAGCTTATTCAAATCAATTTCAAGGTTCTGTGAGAAGAAGTGGGAGAAGAAAGATATGTATTGGGTTATTGGTTTTTCAAATAAATGAATAATCTTTTATGGGGTTTTTACCTCTGTGTGAGGTTTTCCCACGTAATTTTATGTTGTGGTTATTTCTCTGTGTCATATGTCTTTTGCGATCAATCACATTTATAGATCCACGTATAACACTGTGCATATATTTATTTTATCATGGTCTTAGAACAAGTTTGATTTGTGTTGATTGGCAAGACATTGTTGAAGCATCCATGCCCTTGTGAAACAAATTTGCCTATTAATTCATGTGTACAGCGTCTTGTACGGCCATGGGAGGCTCATGGATTAATTTAATTTGGTTTGGCATCCATGTGGAGCCTTTGGCTTGATATCTCAACCTTGTTTGATTAAACAACCACTCATAAATCAATCTAGATAGTAAACACAATCAACCAACAAGCAATTCTCTCCCCGTGGCCTCATAGTACGACACTTGTACGGTCTACTTGGGTTGAAAATTTGGAAAAAATCATTTCAATGCTTGTGCAGGCTGTTTCTCTGCTAAGTGTTGTATCTTCATTTCTTTTGTCTGCTAAGACCCCTGACAAACCCTGAGAAACATCAAAACATCCTCTGGGAATTTTTTCTACCTAGGCATGGTTGTACGGCTGTACCGGTTGCAAAACACCATCAAATTCATTTGTTGGGCAGAAAAATTCAATCTTGATTACTTTCTATCCATTAAGAGACTGTTTGAGGGTGGTGTGGTGGTCCCCTCTCTGCAACAAACCTATGCATACAAGTGTTGAAGGGTAAGTATTATGTTTGAAAAGTATTTATTAAATATTTGATTTCTTAAATCATTTTTTTTCATGCAAACATTCCAAGGAGGAACCCACTTTCTTATTATGTTTTTTAATGAAAAGTAAAAATCAAGTAAATAATTTTCACATGCATGTAATTATTGTTCTTTTTTAGTTAAAATAAAAATCAATCAAATAAACTTTAAATACAATATTGTGCATATATTATTTCAATTATTGTAGTAGGGGAGTTGGTAGTTGTTTTCTTAAACACTTGTAAAGGGGAAGGTCAAGAGTTCAAAACCTTTTCAAACCTATCTTTGGGTCAAACATGTTTTGTGGTCCAGCTTTTTTAAACAAATAATTAATTAAAAAGTTTATTTTTTTACAAAGCCCACTTATGACATTTTTTATACTAGCAACTCTTCTTGTGACTTTTGTCTAGTCACTCTTTTGTTCGAAGGAGGTTGTGTGACTAGTCGATCTCTAGGTTTATGCATGTTTTGGATACATTGGAATGGCCCATTTTATGATTTAAAGCTTTCTTATATGTTTTTTGCAACAATTATATTGAAAATAGTTTTTACATTGCTTTGTGACATTTGCAACTTTTACTCTAGATGCAATTATTTGCAATCTTCTCAATTATTTTGCATATAAGCAAACAATTTTTGTTTTTTATACACTAGAATACTTGTTCTATTAGAAAATAAATTATAAATCACATTAAAAAATTGTTTTTTAAACCTTTTCAGTGTTGTTTTAGTATAAAACACAAAACTAAGAAGTGTCGAAATGTGAATGAAAGTTATGGTTTTTCCCAATTTTGTCCTAGATAAATTGCAAATATTAAATAGGTCTAACTATAACATTTAGAAAATCCATATTAAAATCGAATTCATGTTCCAAAAACTTGGGAACATTGTTGTCGGGACTAAAAAACTTATATCAGGGAGGCACGCCACGATTGAACTTACCAATGCATTTCAACAAAATCGTAAGAAGCCATGTTGATCATTTTGAGGAGTGTAAAAGATGATTTCTTACTCTATATTGACAATTAAGGGTCACCCCATAATGCCTGAAAACTCCTTGAATCTATGCACAAGGGCACTCATATCTAAAAAATCGTTAAACTTATTTTTGAACTGCTTACTGCTCTCATGAAAGGTAATGAAAAATAGTTAATTTTTTTGTAAAAATAAAAAATATTAAATCTCAGTGAGATGGTTACAATTGTAATCTTATGCAAGATAAGCTTTTATATTTCATTATTCAGTTAAATATTTATGATTTTTTTTGTAATTTCATTTCTATTTTTAATTCTAAATACTAAATAGAACATAACATCTCTGACCTCACTACCCTTTCGGCTCTTCTTATTCAAGAAGAGCACGTGATGTTAAATTTTGATTTTAAAAAGAATGCCATTTAGGCGCTTCTTACTCTTAATAATGTTCTTAAAAACACTGAAAACCAAAAAACTAAATTTAAACTTGCCAATGACAAAAATGTGAACAAGAAATTTGGTAATAAGAATCTAAAGTTAAATTTAATAGAAATTGCAATCTATGTGATAAATTTGGACATAAAAAGGAAGAGTATTATTAAAATAAAAACATATCTAATAACAAAACATCTAAAAATAACAAAAGGATGAAAAATTCTAATAAGAATCAACAAAGAAATCTGAACTAAAATCAAAACAATTAGAAACAAAATCATAACACTATTACACTGTATGCTGTCTTATTTGCTTTTAATGAAAATAAATAGATTTTAGATAGTGGTGCATTGCACCACATGACATGTTTAATTAAATATTTTATCTGACATTAAATATATATCTGAAAAGATTTATTTAGGGGATAATTCATTTCTAAAAGCTACTTAACAAAGAAAAACTAAATTTGCAAATGTTAAATGATGTTTTCTATGTTTTTAAATTTAAGAAAAATCTGTTATTTTATTCTCCCTTTACAAATGATAATTTCATAGTAACTTTGCTTAAAGATAAATAGTCTATTAAGAATCAATTCGGTTCTCCAATTGTTGAAGGAATTCAACAAAATGGTTTATATATGTTTTTTGCTTCTTCATGTTGTCTTTCATCGAAAAGTAAAAATGAATTTCAATAATGGCATGAAAGATTAGGGCATGTTAATTTTAGAAGTTTATATGATGTCTCGTCATGATCTTGTGGTTGGTCTTTCTGTTATTTCTTCTCATCATGAAACTTGTGAGGGCTGCTTACATGGTAATCAACATACTAAACCCATTCACAAAAATCATGATGCTAACTTGTATTATTCCTAATCGGGATATTATACTAATATTTGGAATCCTTAGAAATCCGTTTAAAATAAATATAGATTTTATACTTGAAATAATAATTTAGATAATAAAATGAAATTACATTCAAAGTTTTTAGATCTCAAATAATATAATGTGAATCTTCAAGGGGTTTTGTCCTTCAAAGCAATTGTAAAGCATGATGCTTGTACAAGGTTATATATTTGAATACATGATTGAATGATCCTCTTCCTACCAATTGTTGTTTATTAATACCTTCCAAATGTCCTTTCCCAAGGGGTGGCGTACTTTGATACTTCCCAAGGACGACTTGACTAGATGGCTATTTCTTCATGGTGACACTCCATGCATGTGGAATGACTTCCTTATTAGCAATTTCCTTGTTGGTGTCATAGTGATGTTAGAGGACCTGTAGAAGTTGCAAGTTGCTTTTATTAATGGTTCTTTTATATGTTATTTTCATTGATGATTAAACTAGGATGATCTTGTCTTATTATATTAAAAGGAAATTTGAAGTGTTATCCAAATTCAAAGTATTTAAATTTTTAATTGAAAATTCGTTTAAATTTTTTATTAAGAGATTAAGAATTGGTAATGGTGGTGAATACGTTAGTAAAAAATTTGATTCATTTTGCATTAATTGTGGGATACAAAGAGTTAAAAACTCTCTATTCTCAAATTGTTGAAAGGAAAAATCGAACCATCTTTGAAATAGTTAGAACAATGTTGCATTCTGCAAATGTTTGTAAATTCTTGTGGGTCGAAGCCATGAATACTGTTGTGCACATTCTAAATAGAGTCCCTACTAAAGTTTTGCATTTTTATATTTATTTAGAAATGTGGTCTAATAAGAAACTTAGTATTGCTTACCTTAAGATATTTGGTAATCTTACTTCCATTTTTATTCGTAAAGCAAAAAGAAACTTGATTCTACCTTCTATTCTTGCATATTTGTAGGATATAGAGGAAAAACTAAAAGATTAAGAGTTTTTGACCTGTTCAAACGACAACTCATTGAGAATATAAATGTCCAAATCCTTGAGAAATAGTTTTGTGAGCCTTCTGTGGAACCCTCTCAAATTATTTCTTTTGATGAACTTGATTTTTTTGTTATTTCTTATGGAAAAACATGTCGTAGAGGAAATTGATCCAATTTTGGATAATTTAAAGTCTGAAGGGAAGCTTTCTCTATTTCATCTTCAATCTAAAAGATCTAAGTAGTCTGAATCCCCAATTCAATCATCTAATATTTGATAATATTAATAAACTAACTAAGATTCGACATACCTATCATGCATTGATGATTATGTATGAATGTGAACTTCAATCTTTTGAGGAAGCTATTCAAGATGATAGATGAAAAGTTGCTATGCAAATTGAATATAAAACTTTAACTAAAAATGATGCAGGAGCATCTACACAAGACATGGTCATGATTAAACTGAAATTTGAATTTATTGTATTTTCTTCTAAAATGTTAAATTTAGGAGTAATTGTAAAAAGTAAAAGTGAAAACAAAAATTATTGGGCTGTTGAGAGAATAATGGAGAAATGGTTAAAATAATTTCAACCTTAGTATTGAAAACTGTTTCTGTTTTACCTTCAGCCCAAGTTGGCATAGAAGTTAGAGGGGATGTTGTTAAAAACAAAAATATAGCAAAAAGAAATTGAGAAGGAGGACAGGAACGTAGAGGGGAGAGTAAGGTAGAAATGCGTCCAGAGAGTTGATAGAAGAAAGAGAAGAGGAGGTCGGTAATGGAGTGGCAGAGTTGTATGTATGAAGACATTTGAATGAAAAGGAACTTGGTTATGATCTTGCTCTTCTTCTCAGACTCTCAGACTCTAAAAATATGTAAGTACATGTGTCTGTCTACTTTTGTTAAACTTGATTAGTATTGTTGTGGTTGTCCATAAGACATATGGTCTGGAATTCTGACTTGTTCAATATTAAACGCTGTTGATAGCGTGGGGAGTGTAAAATGATCGTAAGAGTTTAAGGACATTGCATAGGTTCTAATACAAATTCAAGAACCTTTGAAGATAATGAAAAGTTCATATTTTACTAGATTCTTATCGGACCATTTTCAAAAATGTATTTATGTGATTTAAAATCTGGAACAAATGTCTATGAAATAATGAAGAACAGGGGGTAGAATTAGTCACAATGTTTGCAGTGGTCCTCTAGCTGGAGATAAGAGTAACGGGCATCAACATCAACGCACGTTTGTATACACAGAAATGTTCAAAGAAGAGGGGCTCTAAATATCCTCTTCCAGCTTAATGTTAGGATAGGAATTCTGTTTGCCAATTTGGTAAATTATGGAACGGAGATAAACACATATTTGTAGTCTGTTGAAAGCGTAGTGAGGCTTTATGAGTCCGTTGATAAAGAGTATGAAATAGATCTATTTGCTATTGTGAACATACGAGTCCCATTTTGGACAATCATAGATGGTGCTCAGGCTACCTTAATGATGAGAAGTTTCCACTATTGGAACCAGGGAGCTTCCTTACTGTTACAAGGGAATGGAAAACCGGACACAACTTATCTCTATTTCTCATAATTCGAGTCCAGTCTCCCGATGGTTTGACAGTTGTATTCATTAGTAATGTAAGAGGCTCTTTATCTTGGTTAAAAAAAAAAAAACCGTAGTGCAGTCCTGAGCGGGAAGGGAAGCTACATTTGCGTCAAGAATGCAAACAAAATTCTCCGCCATTCTTGACCGATTTTGAAGAGCAGAAAGAGAAATTGACATTGATCCTGGAATATCCTCTGATATCATTTGGAACAGAGGAGGTATAATACTGCCATCAGTCACAGACGTCCTTCTGTAATCAAAGCGCCTAAGTTTAGACAGTTTATCTGTTTTCAACAATTCCTTAATGAGATCGTGATTTGGATTTAAAATACAAACAAGAGGTATTCTGACAATACAACTAAAGAATCAACTGTAGTACTTGTTTCCGGGTTCTTTGCAACTGCATCTTTGTTGGTAACCCATCAGGATACATTGAATCGCTACCTCACAAAGTAAAGAAGCGAATAGAAGTATTGCAAGACCTGCAGGGTCAACATAAAGAGCTAAAGACTAAGTTTTCTAAGAAAAAGCTACGTTGGAGGCCAAATATCAGAATTTTTATGAATCTTTCTACAAGAAGTGCTATGACATCGTGAATGGAGTAGGAGATCTTGAAAATAGTAAAGAAGAAAAGGAGGAAGAATCAAAGAGAGAAACTACTGATGCTGAAGAGGGAGTTCCTGAATTTTGGCTGACTACCATGAAGAACAATGATGTGTGGCAGTTCAGATTACAGAACATGATAAAGGCAAAGCCATGTATAGAGACTGAATGTAAATTTTATAAGCAGCCTGCAGCCATTAGTAAGATCCTATCTGCACCAAAAAATCAGAGTTGAGATCTTGTCTTGATTAAAAAACATCTTGTTGGTTTTAGGTGGCTTTACAAAATCAAATATAATTCAATTGGTAAAATTGACAAATTCAAAGTTAGATTAGTTATTTGTGATTTTACTAAAAAATTCGGAATTGACTATGTTGAAATCTTTGCTTCTATAATAAAGATAAGTATTGTTAGTTTACTTATTGCCCTTGCAGCTCGAAATGGTTGCATAATACACGAAATGGATGCCAAAAAATACCTTCATAAGTAATGATCTAGAAGGAGAAATCTACGACTCAACCTAAAGATTTCATTGAACCTAACGAAGAACATTATGTTTGTAAGTTAAATAAATCTCCTAATGGTTTAAACAAACTCTTTGAGCTTAGTATTGTAAAATCAATAGTTATTTTAAAGAATTAGCTTTCTCTAACCATTATTTTGATAATGATTTTTTTTTAAAAAGTTGAAAAAAATTATTTTATCTTAATTGTATTATATGTTAATAATCTTCTTATCACTGATGATTAAATTAATTTAATTCTTAAATATAAAGATAAATTAAATCAATCTTTTGAAATGATTGATCTAGGCATCTTTCATCACTTTCTATGAATAACTATATTACAGGGTAAAAATTCAATTGTTGTATCTCAATTTCAGTATGCATTTAACCTTATGAAGTTTAATATACTTGACTGTAAGCTTGCATCTACTTCCATTGAAGTTGGTGTTAAATTTGATCGAAAATATAATTGTGACAAAGTTAACCCCATTTTAAATAGACAATTAGTTGGTAGTTTGATGTATCTAATTATTACTAGGCCAGATAATTTATTTGTTGTAGGCATTGTTTTCAGATTCATGTAGAATCTATACTTGAAACATTGAAAATTAGCAAAACAGATACTTTGCTATATCAAAGGGACTATAAATTTTGATTTATATTATTTTTCATTGATAATTCTAATTTATATAGTTATTGTGATGTCAATCATATTGATGATATTATAGATTGTGAATATACACTTGGATATGTATTTAAGTTTGATGCAATGCTATCACTTGAAGCTGCAAGAAACAAACTACTGTTTCTATATTTTCTACAGAAGCAAAGTATAAAAGTGCTATGAAAGATGTTAAATAAGTCGTGTGGCTACAAAAGTTGTTAGAACTCTATTTGAATGTTTCTCACAGTATCACTTTTTTTTGTGATAATCAAGTTGGATAGCTCTCACAAAAACACAAAACTATTTGGTGCTACCAAGTTTTGCAAGTTTTGTACAATGTTGGGCCTCTCGAAATTGCCATTGAAGGGGAGTTGTATGACAATGTAGTTTTTTAATGGCCACACGTTTCTTTTTTATTTTATATATTTCTTTTCATTGTAAAACATTAAATTAAGTCTCTTTATGATTTTGGTAAACTTTACCATATATGAGTTTACAGTGTACCCAATACTTAAATTTGTTCTAAAGGTCTTTATGTTATAAAAGACTTTAAAATGCTTGATTGATTATTCATAAGAAACTGTGAGATGTAGTCTCATAATTGTGTTTGTCCAAAATTATTTTAAGTAGTTTATGAATTATAAATCCTTTTGTTTTAAAAAGTAATTTTGGCATGATGAAGAATTTTTTTAAATCTTTCAAATGTTACACGCACCTTAAATTCATTGTAGATGGTTTATAGAATATAGTTTTTTGAGGATAAAGATGGCTATGAGATGTATTTCCACTTAGCATTAAGGAGTGTTAGAACAATTAATGGTTAAAGGGTATACAAGTGCCCTTAACACATTAACTTACACAATTAAAATAATAATATATTTTATTATTTACAATATGCGAATTAATACTTGTGTTAATAAATAATATAATATATAATTATATAAATTACCATGTGTGTCTTAGGTGGGAGGTTGAACCTGTTGGTTACAATGGTCCACCTCACATATAAAGTGATTTTACATTGTAAATTTAATATAGACCATCCCCAAACATTCCAATACACGATCTTTCATTCAAAGCTTATTCAAACCAATTTCAAGGTTCTATGAAGTTTAGTAAGAAGAAATTGGAGAAAAAAGATATGTATTGGGTTATTGGTGTCTCAAATATATGAATAATCTTTTGTGGGTTTTTAACCTTCGTGTGAGGTTTTTTCACGTAATTTTGTGTTGTGGTTATTTCTCTGTCATGTCTTTTGCTATCAATCACATTTTTAAATCCATGCATATCACTGTGCATAGACTTGTTTTATCATTTTCAATGAATGGAATGGAAAATAGGTTGTGGCTGCTTAAGCAGATCTTGATCTTATCAATTCATGGGGTCTTTCTTGAGACTCAAAACACTAAGGATATGAATGCAAAAGCAATTTGGAAACCAGCTGGCTTTGTGGACATAGTTATGATGCCAAAGGGATATTTCATGACCATTTGCTCTTGCAAACAAGAAAATTTTAAACCAGTTGGCTCTGTGGAAGTGGGTGCAAGAAAATTGGAAAGCAGCCGGCTAAACCAATTGGCTTGTTAGCTTTTCAATGAGAAAAGAAAATGTTTGTTACCTTAGGATGGAAACTCCACCCTTAGTAAACTTTTCAATGGATGAAATGGGAAATAGGTTGTGGCTGCTTGAAGAGAAGGCCTTGATTTGTCAGTTCAACCCAAAATGCTAAGGATGTGGTGCAAGAGAAATATAAACCAGCTGGCTCTGTGTATATATGTAATAATGCCAAAGGGATATTTCATGATCATTTTCTCCTCCAAACAAAAAAAAGATCAAGCTTTTCAGGGAGATCCATGGTCATGAAAAAATATGGTCCCTTCATGAAACGTTGGTCCCTTATTTTAACCCTACTGAGGATCTTCCCAACACGGGGCTTGTTTGGTTAAGACTTTCTATTGCTAATGGTTGTATCTTTAGTGACATTGACCTAATTTTGGTCATTTATGGACATTAATATAATTTATTTATTTATTTCTTTCTCTGCTACCAAGTGAGGACTAGCACAGAACATCTCTCAAGAAAATAGTCAAATGCTACAGGGGAATGCATAGCAATGGTAAAAATTCAATTCAAGAACTTGCTATGATACATCAAAAAGATTAAACAAGAACTTGGATTAAACAAGGGGATGCCAACATGAGCCACTTTCACAAGTCTGTCCTTGACAAACAACATATGAACTCAGTTCAGAAATAAAGCATAAGAAAACATATATTTACAAACTGCTCTGGAAATAATGTCATATGCAACAGACTTCTTCCGTGCTCTTCTCATGGAGGAACTGGGCAGTAGAAAAACAAGAGCACTGAATTCCTTAACTTGCTATGATACATCAAAGAGATTCAGAAGCGTGGATTAAACAAGGGGATGCCAACACGATCCACTTTCACAATTCCGTCCTTGGCAAACAGCATATGAACTCAGTTCAGAAATAAAACATAAGAAAACATATATTTACCAAATGCTCTGGAAACAATGTCATATGCAACAGACTTCTTTCGTGCTCTTCTCATGGAGGAACCAGCCACTAGGAAAACAAGAGCACTGAATTCCATAACAAAAAACATCTCGAGAATAGTTGAAGAATCTGAAAATACAAACATAATGAGACTAGCTACGGAGGATGAGATCAAAGACAAATATTCTCTTTATAGAAGGACAAAGCTTTGGGCCCAGACAACTTCTACCGAACCTTCTAGAGCATGTTCAAGTCAGACCTGTTGTAATTTAAGAATCACAAAGAAATATACAGATGTTGTGGAGCATGAATACTGGTAAGCTGGTCTTGATTCCGAAATTATAAGGCCAATTGTTCTTTGCAACAGGGTTTACAAGATACTATCCAAGTTGATTGCCAATATTATGAAGTCTTTGTCACCCAAAATAATATTAGAAAGCTAATTGGATTTGTTTTGGAAGGCACATCGGTGACAAAATTATGGCAATATCCTGATTAAGCTTTTTAAAATGGTTGAAATTTTATTCAAGTTGAATCAAACTTCGGACAAACCATAAACCTTTTGTGCCGGTGATGTGTTGTGTCAAGAACAGAGTTTTTTTGAATTGATAGATTGGGTTTTCCAATTTTCGAGAATGCACAACTTGATGACTTTTGTTTTCCCTTCCCTAGAATGCCTAAATGGATTTCTCGTGCCTACACAGATTGTTCCTCTCCCTAGAAAGGTTGCTTGTGTTGTATGCACTTGGCAAGGATCCCTAACGTTTATATCCTAAACTGATTAGCCACAACTAGTAGCAATGTTTGAGGCCATAAGTTGGGTTTATCCAAATTTCTTCTGTCGATTTCATTAGGAAATTCCCCTCTGAGCTGGTATTAGAAATAATGTTAGTTAGTGCATGACCAAATAGGTCCCACGTATAACAAGATTAGATCATGTTTTAATCATTAATCTTTTAGTGTTTAGAAATTCATCCTCTTTATTGGCACATCCATTTTTGTTGCTTTGGGTGTTGTTCCAAGTGGGGCATGCATTGTTGTGATAATTCTTAAAATGTCTTTCACGACATCTCTACTATTTGCCTTGCCGTTGTATGGGAAGATATTCCTCCCCCCAAAATAAACTTTGATATTTCTACACTAGTATGTGGCTCCTCTACCTGATAGTACGAGCTTGATAGTCCGTCAACCCTAGACACTCCCCGATGAGCATTATCAGACCCGATATTGGCCCTTTCATAGTGATATGTGATGACATAGATGATTCCTTTCCCTTGGACATGGCCAGAGATGCTTGATGTGACTACCATCCAACTTTTCTGACTTTCATCCAACTAGGGTCTGTTGGTGTTCTTGCTCCCTTGACATGGCTATTGGTACCTTAACCACATGAGTTGGGGGTTTTATAGCATTGGGTTTACCCCTCATTTATTTTTAGTGCTTTTGTTCTTCTTTAATTTAGTTAGTTGTTGATCCTAGGGTCCTTTTACCAGAGCACCTTCTATTGTAATTGGATGTATTTTTGAGTCCCCTTGACCTACCTTTGGTCCTTCGTGGACTCTAATAATTTTTTTTCTTTCTTTTCTTTGTACCATGGCTTGATGTGTCTTGGTCATTCGTCAATTTCAAAATTTCAGGCACATGGTCCGAATCTGTTATCTTATTTGCTTGTGTTCTTGTCACTGCATGACACTTTGGTTTGAGCATCATGTTGGTCGCGACCCAATGCTTGGGAAATTTTTATTGTGTTGGTCTCTTAGTCCAAACCCTTGGCACATCAATGATAAGTTTCTTGGGGTCTTGTTTTGTTAATCTTGTGCAAAGTGTCTTGATTTACTACACATTGAACATTGGACCATTGGTAAGCCATTAGCATCCCCTTCCTATATGTCGACCACTGCCTCCATTTTTTAGATTCCATTGACCTCGGCACAAGTATTTGTCTCCTCTGATCATGGCTTCATTAGAGCTTCACATTTTTCGGTTATTCTTAAGATAATTTGACAATACCTCCTTGAGTGCCTTGTCAGTTGACAATTCTACCATTCAGATCATAAATCTCTTTAGTTTGGTTGGATGGAGAAAAATGCAAAGCATGTGCCAATTGTTGTGGAGGACTTATTTGAAACAATTTTATCTTGTCATTCAAGCTTAAATGAGGCAATGTTTGCTTAGTAGAAAATTGCCTAAGTTATTCACTAGTTGTTGCTTCATTGTCTTGAACATGTCATGACACTATATCATGTAACTGTACGAGGATTATTTTTACGATGTTCCAATTTATACTCTCTCTCCACAGTGAAACTGTCACTGATCATTATCTCTAGAATGATCTCATCTAACATCTTGGCCAGCTTTGTGTCCTGTAGGGTGGTCATCCCCCAAATTTGATATGGGAAGCTCACTTATTTTGATATTTTTCCAATTTATATGTTCTCTCTACAGGTGAGACTGTTGCTGATCATTATCTCTAAAATGATCTCATCTAACACTTTGGCCAACTTTGTGTCCCATAGGGTGATCATCCCCTGAATTTGATATGGGAGGTTCACTTCAACAAAGTAGCAAGTTGGTTGAAACAAAAAAGACTCCCACCGTGCTGCAAAAGTACTACTGTCCTCATTTTTACCAAGATTTGTCCAGTATGTTTGTGCTTGTATAGCATATACTAGCATATACAAAGCAAGGTTTTTGTGCTATCATCAAGTCATAGGGGTCTTTCAACCAGCCCGTGCACAATATCCTTGTAAGGGAAAACAATATGATTACAAATGGACAGTATGAGTGGTGCATTGTTGTTGTTATCACCTACAACATAATACCAAAATTTAGGAAAATTAAATAAATGCATGTTTGCATATTGAAAATATGTATTTCATTTGTGCTTTTTATATACAAATATGACACACACATACACACATTACATATACATTACCTACCTATACATTATACACATCATATACAGATACATTTTTATGTGATGTATTAAACATGAGTTGTCACAAATATTAAACACTAGATTATGAGATTGATTAGTTGGTTGGGAGTACAACTACCACACCTACCTACGTTTCTGTATTTATGGGAGTCTATTGTGTATTTGTTCAAGTCACACATGACATTATTCTGTGGTGCTTTCCTCTGTGCGCTGGACATATGCATTTTGTGTTTATGCTTATGTCTCTTTGATAACTTTCATATGATATTATTGGTGGAGATGGTGTCTCTCAATCACAAGAACTAGGTATCAAGTTTAAAAAAACTCATTACCTAAGTAGAAGGTCAAAAATGATCATAAGGTTAAAGAAGACGTCTGGAATAAGAGCTAGGGAATAAGATCAACTATAAGGGAAGAGACCTATGTCATGAAGATGAGAAAGACAATTTAAAAAGGTAAATTTAAGCTTATAAAGGGAGGCATTCAATGAAAAGGATCATGATTAAAAATAGAGAAACGAGCTTTATCTATTTCCAATTTTACTTCAAAGTTCAAACAATTGTTATGGAGATTCAAAGCTCACAAGACATTATAGACTGAGAAGATGTAGACCATGGCACCATGGAATTATAGGATTTCTGGTGGCTTAGAGAATCACCAGATGAACACTGCCGTTCAGCAAACACACAGCCTCAAAACAGACTACATGATCTTGAATTGGTATGGCATCTTTTAATAGATGCTAATTATACATGTTTTTCTTGGAACTCTCAGGGACAGCTCGCTGTCTGTCAGTGAAGCATTAGGAATTTCATCTAACAGGTTGACAGCAAAGTCCTGAGCAACTTGAGTTGCTATCTAATTGACCATAAGTATATAAAGGAAACATGTTATGGATCTGAAAGACAGGGGTAGGGGAAAATAGTAGGATTGTTGTACTTTTTGTGTATTTCAAGCTTTTGTTTCAACAAAAATGTCCATTCATCATATAAAATTTTTGCCATTGCTGAGTTTTGCATTTTTTTCCCCTTGACTAATAATTAAATATTTGGTACATTGCTACCGTGGTTTGCATGCTTTGAAGGAATTAAACCATTAACAAATAAGTGCCAGCTCTTGTTCAATGAAAAACTGTCAGGCTTTGCATTGACTGTTTCATTTGGGATCTGAACATGCTAGTATTGAAGCAGTACAGATTTTGCAAATTTTGTTGTTATGCGTGGCCGTTATTGTGCATACTCATGAATAAAGCAAGTGTTTTATAAAGGAATGATCATGTGAACATGTATTGTACTTTTCATAATTTAATTTTCGGTTTGTGATATATTGGTAAGATTACACACGTATGAGCTGATGCTGTCAGCTGTTGTACCTACCATCCCATTTCCTTTATGTATGTGTTGGTTTGATACATGAAGAGTTATGTACATTACAATTACAGTAAAAAAAATTTTCCATTTCTGTTAGATTTTACTTTGTTTTTTTCAATATATGACAGTGTTGCATACTTTCTGCTGATATTTTATTGTGTAAATGTGATGAGTATGCTGTTTTCCGATTGAACTTTTTCGTTATAGGATTAGTAGCTATTGAGATTGTTTTCTAAATCTTGAATATAGGCTTTACGATCAGTTCAGTTTATAAGTGGCAATCTCCAAGGCCTCTGTGTTGTACATTCATTTGAGAAACCAGCTGTAGGGTTCTCTTCCTGGACATAATGTTCTTTACTTTTTTATATGGACTTTAATGTATTCTGTGGAAGGTAAAAAGCTCTTTCCCACATTGTATAGCCTACTCCAAGAATTTATCCAGGTGAATTATGAGGTCTTTCTTTGAGCAGTACAGCTAATTATGTCCAATTACTTTATTGATTGCAAGATTGGGAGTTTGTGGTGTATGTCCTTAGAGCATCTGATAGTGGTCCAAGTTTTATTTCTTGTATGACTTCATTATATCTGGTACAAACGTAAGGATGCAGGATTTGTTCCAATATTATAAGGCTTTTATTGATCAGTGTTCTATGGTTATTTTTTGTCTAAATAGTGTCTCCTGTAGACCAATGATTTCTCATGTTTGAGGGGTTTTGAGGTCTTTGTAAGAATATAAATAATAAATCTGACCTTTTCTATCTTTTCTTTGGTTATGCTCTTGACGCTACTTCTTGTTTGGTTAGTTTATTCCTCTAAGGCCTAGAAATACTTGAATGCAAACCTTTTTTCTTTGTGAATGGTTCTGGATGCATATGAAGTATTTGCATTTTGTTTCCTTGGGCTAAAGAAATAGTTGAAAATGAAATTGTTCAGACCTTCATGGTTTCAACATGTTGTAGCTAAGCGTAATGGTTTCATGGTTTCATGATTTCTTTTTTTGAAGGGGTTTGAAGGTCTTTGTAAGAATATAAATCATAAATCTGACCTTTTCTATCTTTACTTTGGTTTTACTCTCAACTCTACTGCATTTTTGGCTAGTTTATTCCTCTAATGTCTAGAGGTTCTTGAATGCAAACCTTTTTTCTTTGTAAATGGTTATGGATGCATAGGAAGTATTTGCGTTTTTTTCCCTTGGGCTAAATAGATCATTGAAAATAATATTGTTTCGACTTTCATGGTTTCAACTTGTTGTAGCTAAGCATGATGTTATAGAATCCTATCTTGGATAGGCTGGGTTTAGGATTTTTTGCTATATTGGACATATCCTATAGATTAATTGTTAGTGGAGTGCCCTTTTAACTTATGTTTTTTTCCCCGTCACATGGATCAAAGATTTCATTGTATATGAATTGTATGTTGAATAGTTCAAATTGTCACTTTTTTCTTTGCATTATAGGTGGAGAAATATCTGACTGAAAATGGGATAGAAATACGGAATTATGAGGCATTGCCATCGGATTTGGAATTGCTTTCATCTGGTCAATTACTGGGGTCTATGAAAAATGGTGTTTTGGAGGAGCCTACAAGTTTGGAGAAGAATTGCGATAAGCCTACAGACTCAAAGGAGAAGGAAGAAACTCAAGGTGACCAGTCTCAAAATAAAACAACAAAAGAGAAACATAATCTAATATGGATTGACCCTGGGTCATGCTGTTTTGCCGTGTACTCAAAGCTGCCATCTGATCGGGTACTGCAGCAACAGTCACCTCTTGCTCTCTCAAAAGCCTTAAAGGTTAGCTTTCTTTAATAGCAATTTATTTAGTACATTTTCCTTTTAAAAGAGTGGAGAAAGTTTGAACCACGTATCCTATTTTGAAAATGTTGACTAGTGATAATCTGGTTAGAAATTGGGACAAACAAAAATTTATGACCATGTAAAGAATTTGGAAGCAAATAATTTTTTCTTGGATGGATGTTTTGTTACAGAAGTTGAACATTTAAATGAATTTTCAGTTTTTTCTTATTTTCTGATCGTAAGATCCAAAAAATTATATCTACATACTATATATAGTCATTTTCATGTGTTTGGGGTATTGACAATATTTTAACTATACTAATAAGCCTCAGTCGATAACTGTCATAATTCAGTTCCTTCTTTCATCTACTAGATACCATAACCATTTGAAATGAACGTGCAATCAATTTCATGGAGATGCATACCACCTCTTGATTCCCCATCCCCTTCTCCAAGCTATTTTACCATTCAATCTAGGATATTAGCGGTAATTCTAGACATCCCTTTTTAGTCTTCCCGCATTTCCCCATCTCCCCTAAAGGGGGATTTAGTGGTTCCTAGGTTATTCTGGACAAAATTCATTTAAACTATCACAAGATAGGACTGGAATCCTCTAAACCACCTTATCTATGTAAAATGGGAAATCTTACTAGCCATTGTCACAAGTAGCTAATATTGCAAAAATATCCAAAATCTGCACTCTAAGCTGTATGCTTGGTTCAACAAAATACAAGAGATTTTGAAAACCTTTATAGAACCTAAGAAAATGTGATTTGCATAGTCTGCAATTTACCAAGAGCTTCTGTTTTGCTGCAGGCTGCATCTGCTTGAAATTTCTTCCCCCAAGATTCCTATTGCTTCGGTAATGGAGCTTTAGTATTGGCCTTTGAACCATATATGGCTTGACAAATGCTTAGAATTGGAATTTTATATTTTTGGTACACATTTGGCTGTTTTACAAAGGATTTTACTTGGGGTTGACAAAGTTTCAGTGGTTACAAATTTTTTCTTGTAATTCAGTTTTAACTGGAGAAAGATGCGATGGAGTTTGACCATTTTGAGTGGCAAATAGCTCATTGGGCTAGTGCCTTGTATATGTCGATATCCACGTGAGGATTCCATGGGTTGTTATGGTTAGGGCACCATGGCACATTCCTTAGAAAAAAAGGTTTCAATCAGCTGTTTTTGTCAACGAGATCTCTAGGCCAGCTCTCTCAAAGTGGTGCTCATCTCCTAGGTCCTCCTGGAATTTGAGATTGGTGTTTGCTATATCATTAAACACATGTTTTCCAGAGTTGATGTTTGGGATGTACAACCTACCCCCAATTTGGCAATTGGATGAATAATGACAAACATGATGAGGACCCACCACTTGGAAATATAGGCAACTCGTGCAGGCTTGTTATTTTTACATGTCTCGACACGAGTCATTATTGCTATTTTTAGATTTCGGAGGTTTGTAGCATTTTAGCCCCTTTTTGACTAAATGCCAGTTACTGTTATGTTTTATTTTTTCTGTTTGTTCTTTTGGTTGTAAAATTTTAGCTTCTTGGCCTGCAGGCCCAATGATGTGTGCCAAGCTGTAGTCCCCTACCATCCATTTTATTTTAATAGTGATATACATTTTGAGAAATGACTAGGAAGTGTCAACTTATTTTCATTTCAAGAAGGTTTTGGAAATGTTTACCTGTCGTCTCTTTTTTGGGAAAAATCTTGAGAAAATTGTTGTAGGCATTAGGTTCTTATGCCATTGTTTTACTTTTATTTCCTTGGTAATGCATGGAAAGTCATGGGCCACCTTTAATGTGGTGTGGGATATGCTTGAATCACATTGTTAGGATTTGAACTCAAGGGTCATGCTCAAGTTCACCCCATTATTGTTACACCACAACCTTGTTGAGTGTCCACTAGAGTTATGGGCTGCCTTGTTTTGGTGGGGGAATTCTGAAAGCCCCCCGTTATCAGTACACAACTACCCTTGGACCACATAGGGATCATTTGTAATCCTTTCTTGTTTTGTGGGTTTTGACAATTGTGTGGCATTTATAACATCTTTGTGACTCTCTACTTGTGTGAGTTAAATTTTGGGAAGTGTTTGGGAAATATTTTCTTGGCGCTATCTCCATATGCTCCCATATAGGGGTCATTATTAATCCTTCTAGCTCTTGGATTTTTGAGGACCATGTGGCTTTGATAGGATAGTTTTGACTTTGTACTGTTGGTAGTTATGTTTTATCATTTATGGTTTATGGTTGTTTTTTTCTTTGCTATGATTTGAAGTTTAATGATTTGCACTGACTCTTGGTCTGCTGGCTGTCTTCCAAGCCATACTTCCATACCTTCAATTTATTTTTTAATAGAGTGATGCACATTTTGAGAAATGACTAGTAAGCATTTTCTTGCTGTTTTCATTTAGGGAATGTTTCATTGACGTAGGCATAGGTTTATTGGTCGTCCAAAAAGACCTTCACTTTGCTGGTTGTCATCTTTATGAATGTGCAAAATAATCTGTTGAAAAGTAGCTATGGGACAACACATGGAAACATTCAAGAGGTCAAGTATTTTAGTACTAGATGCAAGTCTACTCCAAACATAACGTAGTATCATACTAAATTTTCCTTAGGTTGGGCCCAGGACACCTCTAGGAAAGGGTGAGTTGTTAGTCAAACTAGTCATGGAAGATTACTTGCGAGCAATTCAACTTCCAATCGCTATGAACCATCATGGTCAAAAGCATCTCAGAATTATTTACATTTTGAATAGTGGCTTACGTTATGCTTTGAAATCTTACATCATGTGGGCTAGACGATGACTGTAATTGGTGCCTCAAGCTTTCCAATTAAGGGCAGGGTTGAGTCCATTGGTTGATGATCTAGCAGCATAGAGACCCCCATTCAAAACATGGCGGGCATGCTTGTCTATGCTAAACCATCTATTTGTTAAAATAGCTGCGGAGTTGAATTCTTGGGATTCAATGATCTGGATTCTGGTTGTGGTCTGAAGAGTTGTTTCTTAGCTAAAGAAACAATCTATTGTTTTGTGGGAGGAAGAACTGCTCTGATAGTGAATGGGCATATTTACCCTAGTGAAAAATTTAAGGGTAAAACTGAGGCTAGTTGCCATCGATTTTGGCTTCTACCTAATTCGAAATAGATTTTTTTCCCATCTCTGTGTCTTGATTGTATGTCAAATTAGGTATATATATGTATGTATGTACATGATCCATAAAATGTTAAAAGCCAAGTTAGAATTTTTATTTGCATATATCATGGAAACTCTTCAGTCATTTCATTTTTTCATCTTTAATTCGCCAATTCATGTGTAGATGGTCTCAACCTCCTTTTCCAATTCACAAACTTAATTTTGATACTGAAAATTCCCACAACTGAGGAGAGGCTAGGCTTGGAGGTATTATGCACAACTTTTTGGGTCTTCTTCTCACTGCCTACAAAGAATTACATTGGAGTCAAAACTAATAGCTACACCACGGCTTGCACTTTTTATTGTGGGATTAAACTTGTACAGAGCTTCACAAAATTAAAATCACTCATTTGCCATGGTTAGAAATGCAACTCATCTTTAGTGTCTTCACAACTGTCAAGGAGAACTCACACTCTGCGCTGGACTCTCAGGAATATTTTGTAAGGCATTGCTTAGTGAATTAATTCTTTCACAAAGATGGAACTTGGTTATATACGAAGAGGGGTTAACAAGATCAACGATGCTTAAGCTAAATCTAGCATTATTTAGGCTCCAAGAGCACCTTGCCTGACCTTACTTAATACCATAGTTACCAGGTTCGGCCGCATCTGGGCCAAATGTGGAAAGATGCGAATTTTTTCCAGCTCCCGGATTAATGCATTCGGGTTTGGACTTTTTTTATTATGAGCATAGTGAGTAGTGAGCAAATCTGCCGATGACAATGAAGGCACGGCGAGTCGCGACTATGTGCACTGTGAAGGCACGGCAACAGTGTGAAGAGCGTGCCCAAGGCAGCTGGGAGCGAGTCAGCGTAGTGGTTGGCAACAAGTGAAGGGCATGCCCATGGCGACTGGTAGCAAGTTGGTCAGCGGCGACGCAAGGGCTTGAGCGGTGGTCGGTGGCGACACAGGGGCTCAGCAGTGGTCAACGGCAACACAGGGAACAAGTAGCTTCTTCGATTCATTCTACATTTTTTTTCTTTGTTAGTATTTAGAAACTTAGAGTTAGGTTTAATTTTATATATTTTTATTTTTCTATTTTTAAATTTACATTTTATTTTAAGTTTATGTAAATGAATTATTTTATATTTATTTTATAATCGTATTATTATATAAATTTATAATTGTTTTTACTTTATTATATAGCTAATAAATATTTATTAAATAACAAACAAATATATAATAAAATTATTTATATTTAATATTTGCTATTATATTTATATTTATTTTTTTATAATTGTTTTTTTTAATTATATAATTAACAAATATTTAAAATATATATATATATATATATATATATATATATAATAAAATTTAAATTTAACAAAACAATATTAAAAATTAAAAAATTATTATAAATTTAATATTTAATATCATAAATTATTAAATATAAAAAAATGAATATAAATTTAATATTTAATATCATAAATATATTAAATTTTAATTGTTTATAAATATAATATCAAATGTTAAATATAAATAATTTTATTGTATATTTGTTTTTTTTTATAAATATTTATAAATTAACATTCAATGTTCATTCCTTAGTAGATTAAAATATTTTACATACATATATACATATATATATATATATTTTTTATCTGAACCGGATTTTACCGGATTTTTTTCTGAACTTTTTTAAGAACTCCGCATTTCAGCATCTTTTTGGCCTCCTGAATGCATCCGGATTTCCGAACCTGGTAACTATGCTTAATACCCATTCTATTCCTAGTTCCATAGAAAAACTTGTGCATATACTATTAATTTTTAATTTTCCTTTGTATGGGTTCATGTCAAATGGTTACTTCACCTTCTAAGAGTTCATTTCACCCCTACCTATGCTTCATTTCGTTGACCCATTGAGATCAGCTTTTGTTTGGCAAAGTAAAGATAAGATCAAATTTGATCTTATATGACTTTGGAAAAGTTAGGAAAATAAATATAAGGCCAGATTTGATTTTAGAAAAGTGAAAGAAAATATATAATGAGATTTGACTTTGGAAAAGTAAAGTTTAAGATCAAATTTGATGTTAGAAAATGCAAAGACAAGATCAAATCTGACATGATATGATTTGGAAAACTCAAAATAAGTTGAATAGGGTTGATTGAGAAGGTCACGTGTTTTCATTTTGTCATTTCTTTGTATTCAGTGCGTGTAGACACTTCCTTTCCTACTAGCAACAGACTTAGTTTCTGCATAGCATATATTTTGTTAATCTTTTTTCAATATTAAAAAAATCCCTTTTATTTTACTGCTAAAAGATTATACATAATCTCAAACCACTTTCTGAATAAGAACACCCCAACCCTATCTTTCAAAATTTTCAGATAGCAGATGTAGAGGAGTAAATGGCCAGACAGGCAAGATCTCTACACCCAATTAACTGGTTTAGGTGGTTACACAAACAAGATTTGGTGCGTTTTCGTGTGATTGTGGTATACATGCACGGGCAGGACTCAGGACTCAGGAGTATAAAGCTGTGTTGCAGGGATACGCCCCCCAGCCCCACGCCTCCTGTTCGGAGACGCCTCCGGCACGGGGACGTCCTGGGTACTCCCGGAGGCGTCCCGGAGGCGCCCGCCGGCGTGCCGGAAACGTCCGGCAAGCCGACGGGCGCCTCCGGGACGCCTCCGGGAGTACCCGGGACGTTTCCGGCGCGTACCCGAGGGATTCCGGCAAGAAAATGGCGAATTGTTTTTTTAAAAAACCCTAGAAAATCCTTAAAAAAAAAACCCTAAAAAGTAAGCAACCCTAAATGTAAATCCAGTCCGAACCCAACGTATAGAAATAAAATAAACATTTAAGTATAAGTTTACATTTAGATATGGACATCTAGTTTCTTATACTTTAAGTTATATTTTATTTATATACTTTCAGGGTGTTTGAGAGGGGTTTTGGACTACTAGGAGCTATAATGCAAATTCTAGGTTTTGAAGGACCCTGTCATATTTCAGAGTTAGTCAGATTCCAGGGTTTCAGGGTTTCAAACTTAGCCATATTTCAGGGTTTCAAGATTTCAAGGAGACATCATAGGAGGTATGAAGGGATGTATGCGTGATAGAATAGTTTGAGAATATCTCTGGCAAAGTGCCACAAGCTGATCCCACCCCATTCCCTGTGCACCCCTTAAGGCATGCACTCGTGAGATTCAATGCACCGATGAGCCCTTGTGAGAGAAAGTGTCAGTAAATGATAAAGTTGAAAAATAATGGGAGTGGCATTCATGATTTTGTGGACAATCGAGATGATTTATTCTAGATTTGAATGTACATCTTGTCTTTGAAGTAATGAATGAATGAATATTATATATTTTTAAGTGTTTTATCATTTATAGACAAATATTTTCACACTATGTAGTTTCAAGTGTTTTACTAAAAAAATGAGTAATATATATATATATATATATATATATATATACACAGACGTACCCACGACGTATCCAAATCAAGGTTTTTGAAAAATGACGTACCCGCGTACCCGAGACGTCCCCGTACCCGTACCCGTACCCGCACCCAAACAACATAGGTATAAAGCTAACAAGAGAGAATCTTAAATAGGATGTAGGCATCTTCTTCATTCTCGATAGTTCTGTCAGAAGTTTGTGTTGGCATGGCTGGCCAAGCATTGGCAGATAACTACACATTTAACTGACTTGGTTGCTTAGATGGTTGAGGATCAATTGCGATCAGGCCAAGAATGTGAAGGTATACTCAGAAATCTCAAATACATATCCTTAATGCTGGTACCTTTACTGAAGCAATGAACATGTATAAAACTTAAAAGGATAGGGAATCATATGCAAGAAGTAGTCAATTCCTTCATGCTGGAAATCTCTATCAGACATTTGCATGAAATGACAATATATATATAAATATGATTTTGCAACTGCAAATTTCAATGGACAAACCTGCATATTTCCTGTTAGTATTCACGACATCAATTAA
Organism: Torreya grandis; assembly: GCA_037957365.1. Lineage (NCBI taxonomy): Eukaryota > Viridiplantae > Streptophyta > Pinopsida > Cupressales > Taxaceae > Torreya > Torreya grandis. The sequence continues at coordinate 909,839 of JARHVA010001742.1, read as the reverse complement.
TTATGGTTCAAGTATAAGGTTCTTATCAGTAATTAATATTTCCTTACTGGATATATTCTCTTCATATACTATGTGGACAGTGGACGGTATGGAATGTCAATACAATCATGAAAAATATCCGTCCTTTCCAAATCACGATAGAATAAGAGGTATCTCTGTGACTGGAATCCTTGGTACAGTAGAGCCTTTACTGAGTTTTATTGACTGAAAGGGAAATTTGTATGGAATTTTACTTGATAACCATGCCTGTTATGTTTTGATGATTTGATACCTGATGACATTGCTGGGTCTATGAATACAAGATTGAAAGACATATATGAAGACTAATTTGGTCTCGACTTTTATGGCAAGTTATGTGCATGATGACCATGCATAGTATTTTTTTGTGATTATGGTCATAGACAACATTGTGGAGTCTACACATACAGCATAGAAATGTAGATATGAATCATGATGGCTCTCAGTGTTGTAATTTTTATCTGTTGTTTCTTGTTGTCCAGTTGTCATTGTGTCTTTTTGATTCTCCAATGCAGATTATTTTTTGATCAGCTCATGACACACAAAACACACTTTTACTGGCCCCAAACCATTTTTTTCATTGATTGTGTTTCCAATTATCGCCTTGCCAGAATGATGAAAAAATAAATGAAATGGTGGTAAAAAATGTAGCCTCCAAGAGTACAGATTTTATACACTACAATATTTGATCCCACTTTATTGCAGGAACTATTGTTTGTCAAAGGTTCCAAGAACTCAAAATATATACTGATCAAGAAACAAAAGTTACACATTGGTTGACCAATCATACAGACATAGTCTCAGTAAAGCATAGAGATATGTTTTGGGTCAGCCTTTTATGTAGTGGAGAATGCGATGATATCCTCAGCTGGAATTTTTCTAACTGTTTGTAAAATCTGCATTTGCATATGCCGTATTTAATAGAGAAATTGGGACCTTTAAAATTACAAACGGTTGAGATTTGCTAGCTTAGCTTAACTATATATATATATATAATTTTTCTTAATTGTATGTTTGATGTTTCTGTAAGCTAACTATATTTGTTGGTCTTTCTTGTTGGAAATTTAGGAATTGCTCTGAAGCGGCTAGGAAGGAATAGGATAGGGATTGGAAATTCTATTTTATTTTTTCTGATTGTTTTTGTGCATTTTACAGAATCCTGTGGAGCTTGATGGCTTAAGAAATGCCCATATACGTGATGGAGTTGCTGTTGTGAGCTATTTTTCTTGGCTTGATAGACAGGTAATTCTTGTTTTATGTAAGGACAAATGTTAATTGTTTCACCTTTTCTGTGATGTATTCTTGGTGTGCAAATTGATGGAGGGCTTTCTTAAGCCTGAGATTGGTTTCTAATGTGCTGCTGAAAATTTATACTTGTTGACATATTAGTGGGAACCTTTTTTTATTATCAATTGATATCATTTCTTGGAAGACCTTTGGAATGAGATGGCATAGCCAGGATAATGGAGACAATATCTAACTTGGGTGGCTGGGCTGACATGCACAATGCCTTTCATTTTGGAAATATATTTCATAAAATTTCACAGTTGTGGAATGTTGAAGAGTTTCATGATGTTATGATCATGGATGGGAATGTCACCCACATACAACAAATAACATCTATGAAGTTGCCTGCTATCTCAATGCCATAAATCTGGGACCACTATGAATAAAATTGCAGAATGTACTGACTTATTAGGACTTCAAATTGCTTGAGACAGAGGATGGTCACCATAAATGTCCTTGGAGATTCTAACATCATTATATGAGATATAATTGGGTGAGGTTGTCGATCTTAGAAATTAGATTCATGATACAAGATATATTAGCCATTTTGCAAGAATATGAAGCAATAGATTTCAGCTATTTTAGGAGAGAGGGCATTAAAATTTATTTGTCTAAACTTATCCTCCATAGGTAGAATTAAACATTTAAAATTTATCCTCTTACCTGCTTTAGTGATCTAAAATTGCTTATTAATAATGGTTGTAAGGGCTTGGAGGGGTAAACATCCAATGAATAAGTTGTTGAGGAAGGGAATTGTATTTCAATTTTCCTGATTGTAAATGTATTAAAAATCATGGGAAGTAGTGATGTGGACTGACTATCTTGGATGAATAGGAGATTGGATTCTGTGAGCTCAAGGCCTGTATGTAAGCCCTTTATGAATAGCATTGGGGCTTCGAGGGGCATCAATCTGATATCTAGACATGACAGAAGCATTGCCTCTCTGCTTGCAATTTAAATTTGGCTCTAAATGTTTCTCAAGGTCCAGGATATTCTTGGGAGACCAAGCATGGAGATTCAAGATACTTCAGCTGGTTGCGTAACTCTGCAATTGAATCCTGCTTTATTTGTTTAAGCATTCTTGCTTCAGTTCCCTGAGAGAAGCATAGTCTGTGGATAAACATTGCGGGTGGTACTGTGAGACTTGATTGAATTTCAGAAAGAATGTCTGCAATTCTAGGTGTTTTAATTCTGAAATTTTCAGCACTCACCCGAAAGGATCAGGGTAAGAAAATTGGTATTTTTAATCCTTTTGGTGAACCTGTTTCAGAAGGAAATTAATATTGTAAGGAGAAAGGTAGTGCAAAAAAGGGGTCCTGTCCTCTTTTGTTGTCCTCTTTGGCTGGAAGAGGCTAGAGGGTTTCTTATGTGGAATTTCTAAGGGCTAAAACTTGTTTGTTACTCACAGACTGTCAAACATTTTCCATCTGGGATCTTGGTTTTCATCTTATGAATAATTAAGGTCTTAAATTCTGATTTTGGCAGAACATACTCTGCTCCACCAATCTCTCTATGGGGCATTGCTTTATGAGTCGAGAAAAGAAATTATTTACTCTTTCTATTTGAAAAATATTGCTTGTGCAACTAGTAAGCCTTTCTGTCGTCCTTTTTGTTGCTTCCTCTGTACTTCTACTAGTAAGCCTTTCTATCTTCTGTTTTGTTGCTTCTCCTGTACTGCTATTAGTAAGTCTTTCTGTCTTCTGTTTTGTTGATTCCTCTCTACTGATACTAGTAAGCCTTCCCGTCTTCTGTTTTGTTACTTCCCCTCTGTTGTTACTGTTAGAATAACATTTGTTGATAGTAGGGCTTTTGGTGAATCATTAACATTTGCAGAGCAATCTGGGATTCTCTCTCCCAGATTGCTTTGCAATTTCTGACGGCTCCATTTGGTTTCTCAAAGTAGTGGCCACTGTTTGTCTTTTGAAGAAAGCAAAAGAAGAAATGGGGTTTTGAGGGTCTTCCAAAGGGGATTACGGGCATGTTGGCATGTTGGGACCATCTTTTCTAGTTTATCTGTTGCTAGTTACATTGTGTTAAGGCAATATTATCATGATGTTTTGGAAAGCTAATGGGCCTGGAACTATTGCTGGTTTAAGAAGGGGCTTTGCATAATTATTCTCTGACACTTCTAGGAATTATTCCTTCGCTGGTATAATCGCATTTGCTTGAGCAGGAGGAGCTGGAGAAAAGCTAGGAGGTGATAGCAGGGATGACAATTGTCAATGGGGAGTGGGAAACAATTTGGCAGTATGGATGAGGAAGGGGGGTAAACTTTACCTCAGAGAAATATTATGGCAGATATTCTGGACCAAGATTGAAACCTCAAAAAGTTGCAGTTAAAATTTGCAGGATGGAATTATTAAATCAACTTTGAGCCACATAAGAATGCTAATGCTAATTGTGGCATCTGCCTATAGTGACTTGATATCAAGTTTGAGTCATTGCATGATAAATAGATGCAGTTTTGAAACTCAACCATTCTAACCTAAGTTACCAGGAAACGAAAATGGAATGGAAACAGATCCAAAACGTAGAAACACTAATTTTCTAAGAACCCTTGGACATGCAATACCAAAGAAATATCTGTACAATAATTTATTAAAAAATATAAATATATATAAAAAATAAAACACTAAGAAATGTGGTTTTCTTTTTTATTTTCTAAGTTTTTTTAAATTTAAAGAAAAAAAAGAGGCCTGAAATATAAATTTAAAATAGAACACTTAAAAAATATGGTTTTCTTTTTTATTTTCCAATTTTTTTTAAGTTAAAAAAAAAAAGACGCATGAAATGCCAAGAAACCTACCAGAAATGCCGGGTAACCTGCATGAAATGCTCAGAAACTGCCCAGCACTTCTGGAAATGACCAGAAACCTGCGGGAAATGCCCAAAAACCTGCCAGAAATGCCTGGAAACTGCTGGAAATTTTCGGATATTTCCTATAACCTGTTGGAAATGCCACCGTCCTATCGTTTCTGGCAGGTATCCTGAATTTTCCACTGCTCCCTGTACGTTGCTCAGCATTGTGGTTCTCCACTTTGCTTGGGAAGCATTTCTAGGGGAAAACACACTGCAGGGGGTGTATCCTGCAACTTAGATCCTAACAAATCTCTACTGGACAATGTTTCTTAGTTTCAACAATTTTTCAAGGTTAAATCTTTTGAAGACGGGAAGAATTGTTCTTTAATTGATACATAGGGGACCACTGTTAAAAATAATATATTAGAAGAGAAAAAATTCCAGCCAAGAATGGAAACTCACATTCTGGCTGCCAAATGAAATGGCGAAGTGCACCAAATAGCCATATTATACTCACTGGAAAGTTTGTTCCGAACATCACTAATTTCAATATATCAATCCAAAACTACCCCAAACATATTAGCTACTAATGTTGGATAAAATTACTCAAAAAAGCTTACAGGACACTGCTGACATAATTAATGATTCTTGGCACAACAAACTATGACAATCAAGTAATCAAAACTCAAAACTGGGTGGTCATGCACACATGGACCTGCATTGGGACGTCCTGACTTGGATGCTCCATGCTTTCCTCTAGTCACAAGGCAAATGAACAGAAATTTGGCAGCAGCTGATCCTTTTGAGGCTTTACTGGCACTCACTTGCCGGCTTGGGCAAGCTCCAACCAGAGTGTCTTGCCCATAATTTTGCATGAATATCTCCACACAAATACAGGTCAATTTCTATTAAGAAAAAATGCATACTGCAGACACAAGGTACCATGTTACGCTCCAAGTGACCACTAAAGCACGCCACATGGATCATCGGGTGTAGTTACCAACATAGGTGGTCACAAGGTTGTTGCAACACACATGTTGACCTCCCCACACTGATCTATTGTGACCTAGATGGCCTACATGGCCTCTACGACTGTGGTGGGCCTCATGGCTCTCATGGTCTTGGTTCGAGCTTACAGTTAACGCGGGAAGGACTTTTACGTGGTCTAGGGTCAAACAACCCAATGCTGTGCTCAACGGGGTTCAATAGGGACCTCGGGTAGTTCAGCCAATCAAAGGGGTTGGATTTGCAACTTAAGTCATAAGGAATCGAATTCCAAGTTGAGTTGCGTTATCCAAAAATGGCTTAATTAAAGTCAACAAGGTCTTATATGACCTAAAATGGGGCCTAAGATATCCTAGGGTATCCCTTAGAGGATGGAGCACTTGATCTCCGCCATTGGATCTAGGCTTTCCTAGCTGTTGGATCATGCCAGATCGCTAAAGCCCTAAATATCTTTATGAATGCCTATAAAGGCCCTCTCTTTCAGTCAAGAAAGAGAAATCTCTAGGAAAAGAGAAAGGAGGTTTGGGAGGAAAGGACAAACTTCTACTCCTCCTTGTCTAATATACTGGTTTGTTAGATAAGGTAGAGGATCCCGACCTTGGTACATACTAGATTTGGGTTCGAGTTCGGTACTGCCCAAAAATAAGTCGAGTTTGTCTGGGTTCTTTTGCAAAAGAATCCATGCAAACCCGGGTTACCTAGGACAAACCTGGGCTGAACTTAACTGTTAGTTTTTTTTCTATTTTTTCTCAAATTTTTACATTAAAAAATGAGTAAAAATATTAAAAAACACATTTGTGAACCCTAAAAGTTAAGTGAAAGACAAAAACATAAGATAAAAGAACACATGATAAAAATAAAATACAAAAGTAAAAACACTGCCAAACCATGCTCACACTATACAAAGTTCAAAGATAAGTTAGGTTTAACGATAACAATTTCATGCATAGTAGATAAGGTAGTTTTTAGAATAGTTCAGATTGATCAACTAAGGATATAGTTCAGGTTAAAATAGGAATAATAGATCCAATGATGCTTCAACAGTAGCTTGCTGACAAGTAAAGTTGTAGCATAAAACACTAAGGTTTGTAAGGGCCTTGGGGTGTGGGAGAAGCCAATGGGAGCTTAATTCCACTGGCTTCTCTAAGACCCTTAGGATCTCCTAATGTGTTAACCCTTGGCCAAGGTTATCCAAGCCAAAACCACAGTCATCTAATATTCAACAAGGCAAAGCACCCATAACATTCATGCCACACCCATATTCTTTTTCTAGGTGCTTTAAGATCAAAACACACTCCTATAGCATCCCAAAGGAACTAAGGTATAAAAGTAACAACCCAAATCATTGTTAAGTTGCTTTGATGTATGCTCAACTCCATATCTATGCCAATAGACCACGACAGGGCCTAACAAAATGTGAATCCATCCTTTCCACAGATTTCTATAGCCCTGCACACCCAAGTTCAGTTTTGATAGATGTCGAAGTAGTTTATTGTGTGTGGTTATTAATGATTATAATGACATTTGGCATTTGGTTAGTATTATAATATATATATTATAAAATTATATGCATACTATGTGGTTAATATCACTAATTGCCTATTTATTAGGCTAGAATTTTATATTTTACATTATATATATATATTTTTGTATGGCCAAACCCAAGTCATACCCAAGGCAATTTTTTTTTTGTCGTACCAGCAAACCTGAACCCAAATCCAAACTAGTAACTTAGTTTCTTGTTTGTACCTCGGAAAGTTCGGTGGACACCATTGGTGGGGCCATATGCAAAAACACACATTTCGAAAAAGTCTTCAAATCAGACTTGGACAATGGCAACGTAATATTGGCTGAATTCCGAGTCTAATAACGCTCACAAGAAGTCTCCATGACATTCTAGGCCCTCCCATGGACAAAAACGACAATTTGGTGCAAACCTCACTTGGTGGCCATGGTCATCAAGTCCGAAAGTCGAGGTGGGGGTGATATGGTTGATCAAAAAAGCATTGGGGGAAGTTGGGGCCCCTGTTGGGACATCACCCTAGCTTTCCGATTCATTTGGTGAAAAATTGCTTTGGGTTTTCAAAGTTCCTAACAATCCATTTGAAAAATAACATCCCTTCCTCTAAGGCTTATCTTCCAACTAGCATCCATCTCCCAAGGTTTCCTCCTAGTCTCACCAAGCTTGAGCTTCAACACCCTTTTTGCATAAGGATGGCTTCTCATTTACTTATAGGGAAAGCCCTCACTCCTTAGCCAATGCGAAGGTGACACTTGTCTTTTCCCATTCCATTGCCTCCCTCAAAAAATCTTCTATAGCATTTACTCTTCCTACAAGGCCCATGCTCTTTGCTACATGGCATGGGGGTAACCATGGCTCTTCCATATTTAATAAATGCTTTCCTCGTTCCAAGCCATTAATGATGACATGGGCTGTCCTAAAGTCTATTAGGACTCAAAACAATACTTCTATACTTAGCTTCTCGTCAAAAAGTCTAATTTCAAATCAAAATATAAAAAAAATACTTTATACAACTCTCGAAAGTTGACTTTCCCAATCCATTTTGATTTTCGCAAGTGGTAAAATCATGTTGACTCTCATTTCATCCTTTTGATGTCTAGATAGTTCAACAAACTTCTAAGGCATGGGTAAAGAGGGTGTGAATGGTGTTAGTTGGCTTAAAATTGTCAAAATTCAAAACTAGCAACAAGAATTTATTTGTGAATAGAAATAAAGCAAGGTGTCAACTAAGGAACTATGCATCTAATGAATTGTAAAATCCATGGCCAATGTAGTCCAAGATTTGTCGCTTGGCCACTTGTATTCCTACACATTGATGCACACATACAATTTCTCTATCCTAGGATAGTCGAAGCAACTGAATGGAAACAACTTCAAGTAGTATGCATAAACACGTAATGCATATGTAGAAGTATCACAAGAATCATATTATCTCAACATATGACACGAAATAATTCCAAATGTCTAAGTTTCCATATTCTTAAACAATATGATATCAATGTTAAAATAGAGCAAACAAAGTTAAATATGAAAGGTATAAATTGGGACTTACATCCCCCTCTATTAGATTTCCTCCTAGAATTTATTGAATTTGTTGGAATATATATATATCTAATGATGTTATAACAACCTCTAGGAATTTTGCTAAGTCAAACTCGGCGGTCTCTCTAAGCTAGTGATTTCAGCTATAACAGAACACAAATTGATGTAGGAGCATCCCAAGGTTCGTGTAATATCGCATCAACCAAAAATAGTTTGCGGTGCGTTTTCTTTGATTTTTGGGTTGCGTTGTTTGTGTGAGCTTGTTTACCTCTTGGAATGTTATGGCAGAAGTATTCCTTACCGCGGAAAGGTGCATAGATATTTTGAGTATTTATGTTAGCCTGCAAGGACTATGTAGTCATAGAAACTTGTTGGAAATGGTCATTTAACTGCGATATGAATTAGCTGATGAAAATTTGTGGGGTCATAACATGACACCTACAACATCTTTGCCAATTTTCAGACCATTTGGAGCTACCGTGGAGACATACTAACTGTTACACTAGCAGGATGTTTCTTTGCTTGTGGTTATGTTGCAAAACGAATTGGATGCTGAAACTTGGTGGCAACTTAGCACATGGCATTTACAGCTTTTGTACAAAATTTTGGACCATTTGGAGTCACTACGGAGGTGTATCAGCTGTTTCATAGGCAGGGGGTTTCATCACTTGCGGTAATGTTGTGGAATGAATTGGATGTTGAAACTTGGTGGCGGCTTAGCACATGACACTTACAACCTCTACACAAACTTTCAGAGCATTTGGAGTTACCATAGAAAAGTTGCAGCTTTTTCTTTTGGGCTATTCCTATATCATTAGGCAAACAGTTCATGACCTTGTGATTTAGCTACGGTAAGATTTGGCTTACCAAATTTGGAGTGGTTTTATAAAATGTAGTTTGAAATATGTTTTTCAAATTTCAGATCAATTGGATATGTGAGGCAAAATTTATGATAGTTTTTGTAAACTATCATTCTGCTTGAAGATGCATCTGCCTACTTTGAAAAAGGTTTATGGTTGTGTGGTATAGCTACGATAAAAGTTGAGTTACCAAATTTGGAAGCTTTCATATAAGGTAGTCTAGAAGGTGTGTTCCAAATTTTAATTCAATTGGATAGGTGGAGACAAAGTTATGACATTTTTTTTAACTGTCATTGAGCCAAAAAAATGCATTTGTATAGCCTAATAGTTCACTACCTTGCGGTAAGAATTAGGTCACCAAATTTAGTGGGTTTCTAGTAAATGTAGTCATCTTGATATGTTTCAAATTTCAGATCATTTGGATGCACCAAGTTAAAGTTGTGGAAGTTTTAGTAATTGCTATTCTTCCTTGAAATGTCATTTGTGTAGTCTACAAGGTTTTTCTTCACTTGCGGTGACTTGCTTTAACATGTGGTAACTAAAAATTGGACGGGTGATTAAAAAAATTGTCTAAGTTGTGGTTCAAATTTCATATCCATTGGATCAACGACGTAGAAGTTATGGATTTTTTTCCAACCGTCATTAAGCTTGAAACGTCAACTGATAGTTCTGACAGTTAAGTGCGGATCTTGAAAACTGAAGGCCACCTGAATATTGTACATTATGTGGAGGTCAGAGAAGTTGAAGAGACACCCCATGAAACTAGGTATATTAAGAGGAATAAAGGGGGAAAAGAAAGGAGGTTTTTTTGGAGAGAGTTTTGGGAGAGACAAGTTGAGAAGGAGCAAAACTTTCCAGGAGCAGAATAGAGAGTTGTATCAGTTCAAGAGGAACTATTTAAAAGTCTAGAACTCTTTCATGTATTCAAATAAACCTGTAGAGGCATGTGTGAGTGTGTTTTAGAGTATGATTTGTATTCCCCTGTGTGAAATGCATTAATATAGTTTATTATGTGACAATCAATTGTTTGACAAAATGTGCATGTGTGTTCATGGATGTTGAAATCCCTTCAACACGGGAGATAAAGACAAACCTTAATTGGTCTCTCCTTCCTTGTGTTTGCACCATGTGGTATCAGAGCAAGGTAGTGTCCTTGCCGTGTTGTGTTTGTGTAATGTCTTCATTTTCACATCATTTATGAGCAGGTATTGAAGACCTTTAGTCTATTTTTCCATAGACTAAATGATTCTTTTTGGAGTTTTATTTTATTAATTAATTATAATTGCTCGAATAGTGATTTTAATCATTTGCTCATATAAGACAATTATTAGTTGATTAATAAAATATATTATAAAAGTGATTTTTACTACTAAGGTATTTAATTGAAATAATTATTGAATTATCGTTTAAAAGTAATTTTAATTACTATTTATTATTTAAACAATTATTTAATATTATTTTTGGTAAAAAAAAAAGAATGTCGACGTGTATGTGATCAAAGGTAAAGAGGAGATATGCTAAAAGTCGACAAGGAGAGTTAAGAAAGAGTATTTGGCCTTCCCAAGGTGGTTCTCCCACCTTTGAAGGGTTACAAGTACATGGTGGAGTTCTCATTTGAGGGATATGTTGAAAATTGATATTGATTCTTCATGCTTGAAGAAAATATTGGGATGTATGCCCAATAAGTGTTTACTGGTTTTTGGAGTTGATTGTTTGACAAAACGGTGTCTTTTGACGCCACCTTTGCAAAGGTGGAATTTGATTATTGCTCTAGAGTGGGACGACTTGCTTGATGACTTGTTTGTGTGGGTTTCAAAGTTTATTTGAGATCAAATTGACCTAGTTTCATTGCTGAAATTTATTGATAATTTTTGCTGAAGTGTGGCGTTGACTTTCTATGTGATTGGGCAAGGTTCGCAAGGTCTTTTCAAGTGAATAAATAAATAATAAATTTTGATTTATTTATTTATATTTTTGGGCAGATTTCATAAGGGTTTTGACTCATAAATTGTGAATATATGGCTAAAATTTATTGAGAAATTTTTTCAAGTGTGGTGACTTTAATTGAAGTGAGGGTTTGTTGTTTGAAGGGGTTTGAAACCCTAGTTGAAGGGCAAATAATATTTCTGATTTTTATATGCAAAGTTTGACTTAGGATGACTAAGTTCGAAGAGAGTTTTGATCACTTTGAAGGCTCAAAAAAGGCATTGGATTTGTGTTGCTATTTTTGGTAAATTATTCATGATTTTTGGCAAGGGTTTGAGAAATATTCAGCTATTGTTTTATGTGTAAAATCTGATATTTTACAGCAAGGTTAAATCTGATTTTTGTCCACATATAGGAAGTAAAAATGTATAAAATCTCTATTTTCACTTCGTAGCTTATTTTGGATAATTTTGAAGTGTTATTTGTTCAAATCATTGTTGAAAATTACCTATATATTATTTGCACATTGGCGTCTAGGGTTTGGAAGTATATTGCATGTTTTTGAAGCATATCTTTGAGTTAGGTTTGCTAATGTGGCTAATTTCAAAATTCAGAATTTTGTGGATTTTAGGGGAAACCCTTTTTTGGTTGAATTGTCCCTTATGGGAACATTACAACTTATGAGATAAACTCCTCATTGTAGTCATAGGCTATGAGAGAGAAGCCTCCATAGGGTTGCAAGTTGTTGAGGGACACTTGCATAGGTGGTTGTAGGTATGTGAAGTCATGCAAGAGTGAGGGAGTTTGTGAGAGACTCAGTTTGGAGTGCATTGCAGGTTATGAAATGGAAGCTTGTTGAGTTGTGCAGAGATATGGCACACAAGAGAAGGGCACGTGAGATGGGTGAGTTGACAAAGATGTTGAAATTGTTCCAGTAAAGGCTAGACATGATGGGAAAGACTACACAAGATGATGAAGGAGCAACTGAGTGTGATGTTGATGCGAATGAGTTGATGGTGGGGTTGATGTCCCTACAAGAGTGGATAAATGCTTTGGATAGAGTCCAATCAAGCGGAGAAAAAGAGGCTACCAGACAAAAGAGACTAGCCAAGGTGATAGTCGAGAAAAGAGGTAAATTATTTAATAATATTTTTCTATTTTGTGGAAATTATAATTCAAAACAATTTATGGCTTGGATGGTTGAGCTAGAGATGTGTTTTGTGAATGATAATATTGTTGACCCCATGAGCGTGAAGGTTGGTGCAAGTGGTTGTGTGGAGTTGCAACAGTGTATTGGAAGGATCTCTAATCGAGAAGACAAAGGAAGGGTAAGTAGAAGATTTATGAGTGGGAGCATATGGTTTACAAGATGTTGCGTTGATTTGTGCACCCAAAATTGCAGTCGAGATGGTTGAGGAAGCTTTGTGTGAAGAGGATTGAGAGCGGATGTGAGAAGCATGTTGCCAAGAGGGGCAATAAAGATGGAGAGCTGTCATGTGAACAGCCAAAGACTACTTCAAGGAGTAGCAAGGAGGTGTATAGGTATGCCAAAGAGTAGGTTGACTTGGAAGGCAACAAGGAGAGGCTTCAAGGAGAGGTTTCTATATGTAGAGCCTAGTTCTGATTTTCAAAACAATGGTGTGGAAATGAGCTGTGAGCAGCCAATAGGTTTGAAGCATGCAAAGCAACTCCTCGTTGTTGGTGTAGATGTGTTATAGTAGGCTGGTAATGGCTTTTTCCTAACCAACTTAGTTATATCATGGTTCACACTAGCATTTAGAGTTGAGATTAAATTAGCTCGGGTGGTTTATTTGTTGGAATATTGTTTTAGGCATTTGTTATTATGCATGTACATTTATTCTTTGGTGCATATTTAGCCTACTCCAAACACCTACAAATATGTAACAAACTCCTCCAACCACCTTTGGCTATTTAATCCAAGGTGCTGTATTGTACAAATTGGAGAGAAAGCAGAATGTAAATATTATAGAGACATACACTTAAGAGTTCTGTGTTCAATCTTTTTTTGTGTGCATTATGGCTTTGCTTGAATCATTGTGGCAATGATCTGTAGATTAGATCCAGGTAGTTGAGTTTCATAAACTCCGATATGGTACCAAAGTGGGATCTTGCAGCCATTGCTCATTTTTTGTCTCTGTTCATTTGCCATTAATTTGCAGGGTTTTTGGAGGAAGTTTTTTGAAATTTTTTTTAGGAGACATTGTTTTAGAAGCACTTTGGGATCAAATGGATAGCGCCATTGAATTCAGAGTGCCCCAAAAAGTATAAAAGCACTGTCAATTCAGACAACTTTGGCAAAACTACTGTTTTTCAGGTTTTTTGGTTTTTTCGTAGGGTAGTATGACTCTACTGATCCATACTGCAAGGAAAAATGGAAAAAAAATCCGGGTATTTTAAAATTTTTGCGTATTGCTCAACTTTTTTTATGATAGGCCGTACAGTCTGTATGGACCTTCGTTCTCTTCTTTAACTGTCCTGCATGCTCTATTTTATGCCCCTGTGCTATCTGGGCCATACTCCGCTGTACTTGCATTGGCTGCATTGGCATTAGCATTGCATAATTTTTTAATTGAAGCTTTGGAAATGCGCTTTGTTATTCGTATTAACTTCGACGTTTGACTATTGTTATTTGCCTTGGTTTGCATAATTAGCAGTGGATGAATTTGGCATTTGTTATATGCTTGTGCATTAGTTTGAGAATCACTTTCCTTGACACTGCACGTGGGCCTGCTTCCCATCCTTCCTCAAACTTTCGTCCTTTTTGTCCTGGCCAGTGTCATCATCTTGCACGACATTGACTCGCTGTGCATTGGCATTGGCTTTGATACTCAGTTGGCATGGCATCCTATGATTATAATTGAAGCATTTAACTCCACGCATCATGTTTTTTTTTTGGATGGTTTGAAAACCCACGTGGTCCTTTCACCATTGCCACATGATGTGCCATTTAGGCACTCCTCCCTTTTTCAAAAGGGTTTCATTATCTCTCTCTCTCTCTATATATATATATGTATGTATTTTGAATTTTTAATTCATTTTTAAAAGTTAAAATATACTTTTATGGATTTATATTACTATAGCCATTCCATGCTCCATTGACCATTCTCATTTTGCTAAAACCTTTCATTCCTTGGGAGGTCAAGAGTTTGAAACTCCTTGAGGGGTGATTTGCAAAGGCAATTTCTTTTGCTTGCAAGATTTGAAGGTCGTTTCGGCTCGTCTAGACCCATAAATAGGGGTAATTTTTTTTCCATTGTCCATACTTTTTTGAGCTCTTCATAGTTGTACAGTGAGATTTCCAATTTGAGCAACCAGATGTACATAATTTGCTTCAGCATTGTAGTTTTGTGGATCTTTGGTAGGGCATATCTTTGATAGGGATCTTGGATTTTAGTGCCGTTTTTTTGATGGTGCATGTTTTTTAGTGTACTTTGCAACGGTACATTTAGATCAGCTTCATGATGCATAAGATCTGTATTTTCTCAGTTTTGCTCATTTGAAACTAAAAAATCTGTTGTAAACAGATTACTTATTAAGTGCTACCTTGTTTTTGCGAGGGGATCACCTTTTTCATCTTTTGGTGCGTACTATAGATTCTGGGAGGTCCTATTCATCTTGATTTTGCTCTAACCACTTTATTGTGCCAAAACATTGTACAAAACTGCATAATTATAAGTAGTTTGGGAGGGTTGTTTTACATCTTGGTGAGTGTGTTTTTGCTGAGGTTCATTCCAAGGCTTTGTTTTGCATTATTGTAGTGGCTTTGTGCCACGACCTCCATACTACATGCAAGCCAATAATAACTTGCAGTTGGAAAATGATATGCTCTTCTATGAAATATGTTCACTTTAGGAAGATAATTAAGTGCGTAGAAGAGAATAAGAAACTCAAGAAGTAATATTCCATTCTTCTCTCCATTTTTGGCAAAGATGCCCTCATACGCACATTGCACAACAAAATTTCCAGTCTACAAACATCACATTGATACATTGGACTTACATTCTTTTGAGCCTCGGTCATCATTAATTCACTTTTTGTTCTTGAAGTTGGAATGCATCCACTTGATGCACTTTTAGACTATGACCTACCAAATTTCAAGTCATCTATTGTATCTGATACTCTTGTTGTTGCACCTCCTGCACACCCCACTTCAGATTCACTTGCATATGTGCTTGGTTCCTTTGAGAAACATACCATTGCCTTTGGTTCCTACATATACTTCATTCCATGTGGCATCTTGGTGGAGGTATTGGCAAACATTCACAAGGCATTGTTTCACCTATCCAACGTATTCCTTGGATTACTCGCCATGGCATTGCTTTTGATGCAGATGTTTCATCTTTATTGGGGTTGTTTAATGATAGAGCTCCAATTTTTGTTCATTCCACTTCTCTTGAGGATTTTGAGCAACACATGAGTTATGTTGCACCTTCACTCAGGGACGAGAGTCTTGAGATTGTTTCAGGGAGCCATGATGAACTTGAAACACTTTTGGATGTTTCCTTGCATGCACCCTTTGTGCGCTTTGCACCTACTCATATGTAGACATCATTATCCACCATCTGTACTCATCTGGGATGGATTTTGGATTAGTTGTCCAAGTGTCGTTAGCGTTCTTTGTGAGGATTTTCCCAACATGGTTCCTCCACTATTCAAGTTCTTTGTCCGCACACTGCTTTTTTTTAAGAGCAACTTGAATGATTCTTGATGGCATCTTCTACAGATTGACAACATTCTAGAGTTCCTTGCATCATTTGGTGGGTTTGCTATTTTATGGGATCATTTTATAGTTGCACTGAGTCTTTAGAGCCATGGAGGGTTTTTTATTTTAGCCTCCTGTACGTTCATGTGTGTGGTCTTCATTCTGAGCGCTTTTTTCTTTATTTTAGTGGCTTGATTCTCTTATCACCATTAGGGCCATCTTCTTGAGAGATATTTTATCTGTATCTTCAGTACCTCCATTGACAACATGACTGTCTTCGTGTTGTGAGAGACCTCTGTTTTTGTATTAGACACTATCAACATTTCTATGTTCGACTAGTTGGCTTCATACCACTCATACAATTTTGTTGCGTTACTCCACCCAATCAACAATATGGAGGCGTGTGTGCAGATCCTGCTTCTTTGGGTGTTGTGTTCCTTGCTAACCCTTGGTGCAATGCATCTCTATTTCAGGTAGTTGATAGAATTCAGCTTGGTGAACTCTTTTGCACTTTTGACACCACTGACAGTCTTCTTTTCGTAAGGAGCTATTTTGTTGTCTACAATGTTAATTGTTTTTTAGTGATCGAGCAGTAGATCTAGACCACTCATGCAAGATTGAGTTCCTTTGTGATTTCAAGTCCACCTAATGCATTTGTGTTTGATCGCTGTTGTTCCATCATTGAGTCATTGTGTTCGAGTATTGAGTCGTTTGATTCTTGGAGCGCCTTGCAGCATATGTTTACTCTCTCCACTTTCGATTTTGTTACTTGTTTTTTGAGTACTTTGTGGTGACACATTTAACCCAAGACAACCTTTTTTTCGTAGTCTTTTGTATATGGGTACTTGATTTGGCCTAGTTGCTTGGACCCATATACGAGGATCTGTCTCTTTGCTTTTCTCTTTTCTTTCTCCCTGATTTTGTGCTTAAGGGAGGGTGTTGGTGTTTATGTGTTCACATTAGGTTGGTAGTGCCTTTTTCCAAACCGACTTAATTATATCATGGTTCACACTATCATTTAGAGTTAAGCTTAAATTAGCTTGGGTGGTTTATTTGTTGGATTATTGTTTTAGCATTTATTATTATGCACGTATAAGATTATTCTTTGGTGCATATTTAGCCCACTCATCCATTTATACCTTCATGCCTAAAACTACCAACACAAGAGTGTCAAATTCACCGAACGTTTCCCACTAAAGTAAAAAGGCTAAAACACATGGAGGCATCATGCCCCTCTAGTTGCACAACCTCTCCAGCCAATACTAAATAAACAACTCTATCCGACCAAGGTTGAGGAATGTAGAAGAATCAATACGAAAATGTACATGGATCCGATTGGTAAGAATATTTCACTTATCATTATATAAAATATAAATCTGCCAAGGAAATCAATTCCACCACTACCTATCAAGAAGAGGAAGCACGCTCCTCTATAAGACCCACTAGGGTTTATTTTGACAAGGATCTCTCCTTTAAACCAAAGGAAAGGATGGAATAGGGATCCACAAGCAATTAAGCGTAATAGGGTAGAACCCACTAACATCCCATACTGCACTCCTCCATGACAAAGAGGATGCCAACCACTCAAAGGTGGTACCCGTCTCTGAGGGGTCTGTCAGGATCCCCTTCCTTGAAGTTAATGTGTTTGAGCCACAATGGCTCTGTTAGGTAGATGCATACTTGCCTAGGTGAGCAACATCTTGTGCTCATACAACACCTACTCCATGTGACGCAAGTGACAGTTGTGATTTTCCTACAACGCAAATGTTGTAATCATCACTAAGGATGCTTCATCTAAGGTGATCAAGAATGTTCTAGGAGTACATTGGGGTACTAGTTCACCCAATAGGTTACACATTGTGCACTCACAATTCTTGCTTGAAGGAATTTGACTACCAACTTGGTGAAGAGAACAGGGTTCCACAAGGAAACAAATTCATACTAACAAGGCCTCTCTCAAAAGGGTCCTCTAATGCATCCCAAACTTACAAAGCTCATGTGTTGTATATCCGATATGAGGCTCTGGAATTCAGCCCTCTAAAAGGACTAGGTCAAACTTGCAATCAACTGTCTAAGGCATTCCAAGCAACTCATATGACAATCAACGACAACCTCATGAAGAGGGTGGAAAAGAAACATCCCACAAGGAATCAAAAGTCAAATAGACACTCCTAAAGAAGTCCGAAAATAACACCAATCAAGATTGCATTTACTCTAGAAAACAAACCTCTATGAATCATGGATGTGCAACACATGCACTCCTCATCAAAATGCATTTACTCTTGAAAACAAACCTCCATGAATCATGGATGTGCAACACATGCACTCCTCATCAAGCCATACACAAGGATGATCCTAACATCACAACCCATGCAAGGGTGTGGTATGGTTTTAAAAATGAAGCACTGCAAGCCCCAAGATTCAACATGAGCATCTAAGGTACCACATGCCACATCAATATGCGTGCATTGGTGTGACACATGCTAGCTATAGGAAGCAATGGTCAACACAAGAATTGGGTCACCTCTAAAAGGTTGATGGCCACAAAAGCTCAAATGTCACAATCCAAACAAAATTCGTACGCTTTAGGACATGAGTAAAACATGCTATAAGAGTACTACCAAACCTCTATCACGAATCACGTTTAAATGAAAATTAGAGCACACCCACTCATCTTCAAAGTCCACATCTAGCTTCGCATCATTGCCATCTCAGCTCATAGGAAACCCACTCTATTGGGTGTCACCACCATGGCATAATCAACATCTAAACTGGATCCATATGCCTTGGTATTAAGCAAGCATGTTGCAAGAGGCAATAATACTACTCTAACACAGTCTTGACTTAATCAAGCCACGCAAGGTCCATATGTTCCTCTCCAACCATTACTGAACTACAAGCCCCCAAAAAAGAAACTCAGTCTATCTTGGGGTTGCCAACAAGGTAAAGCTAACTACTAAAAGGAGATGAGGATCACTCACCATGAGCAAGGTGAAAACAACATGATCCACAAGAGGTTTCCTAGCAGGGTCTTCTTTGTGGCATCAATAGTCCAATCACACAAGGTGATTACAATGTTGTGTGACACTTCAATGTACTTTGATGGGTTGCATAAACATAAACCCAATTGGAAAGTACTGAGGCTTTTGGCTGCTTACATAGACCAAGCATGTCCCCCACGTCTTGTAGCCCTCTCGGGCCTGACTGAGATCAGCCTCCCACCCAATAGGGAAAACTAAGCTAAAACTCTAACTTGAACTGGCTTCCAAGGTCAGAGTCGCCAACTGAGGGGAATAGGATGGTATCTCTAAGAAGGCATCCTGATCCATCCTAATCTTCATCACTTTCGGTGATAGTAACATCGAACAACCCTTTCACATGCTCCACTTCAGTGGCGAGGCTAAGTTTTCTCAAAAGAGGTGGTCACTGAACTTAGAAAGGCCTGTATCGACCCCAAGTCGACCCAACATTCTATGGTGTAGCTGTGACCAACCCAATATTATGTAAGAACCAAGGTCAATCTATCCCAAGAATTATCTCTGAACTCCTCAAGGGGATGATGTTTTTGCTTAAGGTGATGGAGGAGTCACATAGGTCTAGCACACAATAGCTCACTCGTGAGCCAATGATCACTTGGTCCTCACTGCTGTCTAATGTCCCAAGAGATGGAGCCTTTGCTCCAAGCCTTCACCAAACCTCAACTACTATCTTAGTTGGGTGAATGTTCAGTGAGCCATGGTGCGGGTCTCTTAGGGTCAGAGACCAAAACAATAAGCTAGGCTCAAATGTTGAGCCTCTATACTAAGGCCAACAACAAAACCCAGAAGTCGAAGGATAAAGTCTTCGAAGGTCTCAGGTGAGAGTCTCTTATATTTTCCCTAATGGGTGAGCATCTCATAGACTATCTCTATGCGGAGGAACCTCGTATAAGCCATACTGCGATTCTAACTCTCAAGTGGAAGTTGTGGAAAATCTCACAGATATCTCTGTGATCGCAATCAATCTCATTGAGTGGTTGCCAAGGATTTGTTGCTTGGCTCAAAGAGTCCCCAGTCCAATGTCCATTAGGGTCCTAAGAAACTTTTCCTCTGTACTGTGTTTGCCTCCTTAGCGAGGCATATTGCACAAAGTACAAGAATTGGTTTGCTGTAGAAGAAGTGGTATCAAACAATAAGCCCCAAAGCTCTCAATGTTGAAACCATGCTTTGATATCAAATGTCATGCCCATAATTATGCATGAATAAATGCACACAAATGTAGGTCAAATTCTTTTTTAAAAGTATGCATACTGCACACCCAAGGTGATTTACAATGCTTCAAGTGTCCACTAAAGTGTGCCAAATGGAATGTTTGGTGCGGTTACCAATGTATAGATAGCCACATGGTCGTCGCAACACATGTTGGCCAAAGAGTCCCCTGATCCATGTCCATCAGGGTTTTAGGAAACTCTTCCTATGTACTGTGTTTGCCTCCTTAGTGACGGATACCACACAAAGTACAAGAATTGGTTTGCTGCAGAAGAAGCGGTATCAAACAATAATCCCCATAAACCTCAGTGTTGAAACCATGCTTTGATATCAAATGTCATGCTCATAATTATGCATGAATAAATCCACACAAATGTAGGTCAATTTGTTTTTAAAAGTATGCATATTGCACACCCAAGGTGATTTACAATGCTTCAAGTGTCTACTAAAGTGTGCCACATGGAACGTCGGGTGCAGTTACCAATGTATGGATAGACACATGGTTGTTGCAACACATGTTGGCCTCGCCTACACCAACTGACTTACTATGACTCGGATGGCCTACACAGCCTCTATGAGCTTGGTGGGCCCCACAGCCCTTGCGGTCTTGGTTCAAGCTCACAGTTAATGCATGAAGGATTTTCGCATAGTCTAGGGTCAAACGACCCACTCTTGCACTCAACAAGGTTCACACAGGTCCCTGAGCAGATCCGACCAATTAGAGGGCTTGTATTTGTGACTTAAGTCACAACCTGAATCTAATTCGAAGTTGATTTGTTTTCTCAAAAATGGCTTAAGTCAACAAGGTCTTATGACCTCAAAAGGGGTCTAAATATCTCAAGGTAGCCTTTAGAGGATGGACCACTTGATCTCCACCGTTGGATTTGACCTTTCTTAAATATCCTTATAAATGCCTATAAAGGCTCTGTCTTTCAATTAGGAAAGAGGAATATCTATAGGAATGAGAAAGGAGGTTTGGGAGGGAAGGATAAACTTCTAGTACTACCTATTGGTACATTGGGACCTTGGTTGACCTCCCTTGGCGGGGTCATGTGCAAAAATACACATTCCAAGGTCTCCAAATCGAATTGTGACAATGGCAATGAGACGACTGGTGAATTCCGAGTTTGATGGCACTCGTGGGAAGTCTTAATGACATTTTGGGCTCTCCCACGAACGAAAAAGTTGATTTGGTGCAAAGCTTGCCTAGTGGTCATTAATAGCCGCCTTCAAGTGCTCGACTTCAAAAGTTGAGTTGGGGTGATGTCGTAGATCGGGATAGTGTTTGGGAAGTTGGGGGTACCTTTGGACCTACCTCTAGCTTCTTTGTTCGTTTGGCCAAACACCGCAGTTAGTCTTCAAAACCTCTGATGATCCATTTGAGAAGTAACATTCCTTCCTCTAAGGCTTAGCTTCCAATTATCATCCATCTCTCAAGTTTTCCCCCAAGTCTCTCGAAGTTTGAGGTCCAACTCTATTTTTAAATTTGCAATAATGGTGAGCTCAAGGATGGTTTTCCATTTAGTTAAAGGGAAAGCCCTCAATCCTTGGCCAATGGGACGTTGACACCTGGCCCTTCCCATTCCTTTGCCTCTCTCAAAAAGTCTTCTATAGCATTTACTCTTCTTATGTTTTCGATTTAATGCCATGGCTCTTCTATAGCATTTACTCTTCTTACGAGGCTCATTCGGTTTAAGTTCGAGTTCGGATAAAAATTGAAAAAAAATTGCCATTAAATTTGAACCATAAAAAAACATAAATAAATAAATAAAATATATTTATATAAAATAAAATAAAAAATTTAAAATACTTAATGAAAAAAAATAAAATGTTGTAAAAAAAATTATAAACAAAAAAACAAAATAAAAAATATTTGATTTATAATTATAAAACACTATTTTTTTAAATGACATAAAAATAAAAAATAAAAAATACATAATACATGAAACAAAATTATAAAACATATTTAAAAAAACATAATAAAAAATTAAAATATCAAATAAAAATCAAAACATAAAATAAAAAATTAAATGTAAAAATATAAAATAAATAAAATAAAATTAAAACAAAACATAAATTAAAAAATAACAAATATTTTTTTTTGTTAAAACAAACCTTACTTGGAATTGGACTTTCACGGTAGACCCTGCTTGCCTCGATCCCGTTGACCTTGCCTCTCCTGCCCCCTGCCCACGTTATCCTTGTCAACATCGACCTTGCCTCTCTTGTCCCCTGCCTAAGTTGTCCCTGCCCTCCATCCCCTACCTGCAACATCCCTGCCTCTCCCGTCTGATGTTGTGTTTGCAGTTACAAACGTCAGCAATGTCCACCATGTCATGTAGGGGCAAGGTACAAAAAAGACATCAATAATGGATCCAACACAACCATAGGTACAATAGAGACACATCTTCTTCCTCCAACAAAAAGAGTCACACCCTACAACATGTCGTCTTCCTCCAACATAAAGTCTTCCTCCACTCGTTGTATTACTCAAATTCATAGTGATTTGTCCATGCCAAATTTGACCTCTATTTTAGGCAATTTGTATTACCTGGTAAAAAAATCGATGAATTTTGAATTTCAAATTTTGAGCCAAGAAATCGATGAACCTTGCGACTTAGTATAAAAGTATCACAAGAATCATATTATCTCAACATTTGGCATGAAGTATTTCCAAATGTTTAAGTATCCATATTCTTAAACAATATGATATCAATGTAAAAATAACGCAAATGGAAATAAATAGGATTGGTAGAAATTGGACCTTACATAGAGTCTCATTGTCCTACTCTTGCTTTAAGTACTTCATTAAAGTGTTTGAGCATGTGGCCAAGGTGTTTTCTTTTTGATGGGATAACCAGATCTTTTCTTCCTCCCTAATTTCAAACTGGTCTTGCTTCAAGTTGCCCTTGTCTGTAACTGGGTCGTCCTGCATGGATTCCTACCATTTCAACTATTTTCCCTTGTGCAACCCTTATTCCAGTAACTGGGCTTTGTGGCCTTGGTGCAGGAGCATCACTGTGAGTCACGTTGCCATGGCCTTTGTAAATCAAGCTTGTTGACATAGATCAGGAGAGCTAAGGGGTTGGCCTCATTGAGGCGAACTGCTTATGCAGATAATGCTTTTAGCGCATGCATAAAAACTTCATTGCCTTCCACAACCACCACTATTTCTTCCCATCTTTGTTCTATTTGGAAATATTTTGAAGGATCCATTTCTGCAGCATTACATCAGTGTTTCCTTGAATGCCATTATTTTTGGGTATTGTGTTCCTTTTGTCCCAGATCTATATTTCAAATCATCTGGGTCAGGCATGTGGTGAATAAAATTGAAAATAATGTGTGAGGGGATTTGAAAAACATTTCAAGATTTTGATAAAAAATGCACCTCAGTGTCTGCCTTAATTAGTGCCGTGCAAGCTATGGAAAACCTTCCCCGTTCAATTGCTGCTCTTGTTGCTGCTTATTGCCATTGTTGACTGCTTGAGTTCAAAGGCAAAGCAAAACAAATTGAGGAGAAGGATGTAATGAGCAGAAGGGCTGGATGGGACATAGGTATTACACCGAGGCATCCTTTCTCATTACCACATCTATCCTATAGGATATCATTTGGCAGTGGTGTTTGATTGCAGTTTCTTAAGGCATTGTAGGGGCATAGTGATTCCCTTTGAGCATACCCGATTAAAAAAAATAATTTTAAAATTCAATTGTTTCCAAATGTTTGTTTTTAATCTTCAGGATTGTAAAGATCCTTTTAAATCATGAACAATTTGAGGATCTAGCCCCGCCTCTATCCCTCCTATTGCTATGAATCATCTAGTTTGAAGCTTGGAGAACACCTGCATTGGCTAAGGGATCTGCTTGTTTATTGGCCTCACAATAGCAATGGGAAATTGATATGGAATTAAAATGGCGGATGAGGCAGTGAGCTTTAACTATGATACCATTCAATTGTAGATTCGAGGTTGTGCTTTTATTCATGGCTCTTATCACCAAGAATTAATCAACTTCCGCCTCAATCTTCTTGAGGTATCTGAGATTAGGCCGAGAATATCCAACTTCAGTCCCTGACCAGACCTAAAGCCTCGGCTTCATGATTAGCGCCATGGTCAATATGTATGGAGCTGTGTTGTTTGGAAACAGAAAGGGTTGTGCTTTTTTTCGTGGTTCTTATCACCAACAATTAATCAACTTCCGCCTCAATCTTCTTGAGGTCTCTGAGATTAGGCCGAGAATATCCAATTTCAGTCCCTGACCAGACCTAAAGCCTCGGCTTCATGATTAGTGCCATGGTCAATATGTATGGAGCTATGTTGTTTGGAAACAGTAACGTCAAAATGCAGAAACACAGATTTTCAAAAGCCTTTGATTTGGAAACGTGTGTCCAACATATTATTTAAAAAACTTAAAATAAAATAAAATATAAAAGATAAAACACTTAAAAATATATAGTATTCATTCATTTATTACTTCAAAGACAAAATGTACATTCAAATCTAGAATAAATAATCTAGATTGTCCAATCCAATTTCAGATTAAACATATTGGTGAACCCACATAGTTTATTCAAACTTCGTCTGCCGTAGGGTCTATATGTGGTAGTTTGTTATAGGAATAGTTCTTATTTATTTTTTTCTTACCATCTTAGGGTTTAAAAGTCATAAAATTTCTACCTCTTCCAGAAACCCTAATAGTCCTCATCCCCTAGATTTTCTATTTTCTAGCAACTTTATACCTTGTGATTACACTAATGGACTAATGATGATCATTGTATGATTAATAATGCTAATGATGTATATGAGGAATATGATCATGAATGTCACTCGTACTATTTTTCAACTTTATCATTTATTGACTATTTGTCATCAAGTTTGCAGAGGCTCGCCGGTGCATTGAATCTTCTTGGGTGCACGCCTTAAAGGGTGTACTGGGAATGGGTGGGATTGGCTCGTGGTACTTTGCAAGAGGTGTTCTCATACTATTCTATCATACCTACACCCCTTCATGTAGCCTTCATACCTCTTATGATGTCTCATTGAAATCTTGAAACTCTGAAATATTGCTCAATCTGAAATCCTGAAACCCTGAAATATGGCTAAGTCTGAAATCCTGAAACCTTGAAATCTGACTAAGTCTGAAATATGATAGGAACCTCCAAAACTTAGAATTTGCATTATAGCTCCTTGAGGTTCGAAACCACTCTCAAACATCATGAAAGTATTTATATAAATATAAGCTATACTTAAATGTTTATATACACACACACACACACACACACACACACACACACATACATACATACTTATATTATATATATATACTATCTGGTTCAGGCTCCTCTAGTCCTTGGGGAGTGTATATTATGGTTTTACCTTTTTCAAAATGTTTTTTGGGTTTTTTTTTTGCCCACTGAAACGCTTGTAAATGCCTAGAAACGTCTTGGAAACACTTGTACACATGACGGAAGCATTTCCAGATGTTTCTGTCATGTCTTAAAGCGTTTGCGTACAAGAAATGTGTTCAGGCCTGGTATGAGGTGGGTGGGGGCGTTTCAGTGCAACACAGACATGGAGCATGCCTGAATGGGGTTTTCTTCACTGTCTCTAATATTCCACAAGCCTTGATTATGCGTTGGTTGGCTTTGGAGGCTTTTTGGAAATCTGGTTTTTCATTGCCTCTATCTGGGGATTGCATTTTCACAGAGGCCTGACTAGGCCTATTTGAACAAATCTCATAATCAGGGAGATGGGAAAACTTGATATGTACTTAAACAAAACTTAGTAATAAATGAATGGTCATGGTTATTAGGTGTATAAACACCACTATGATTCACAGTATAAACTTGCATATGGAGGACACTATAACCATCTCATCTTTTTTATAATATGTTTTATGTTTTATAATTTTGTTCCACAGTGGATAAATTCTTCAAGCAGTTTGTTTTCATAATCTACTTAAATAGATATGTGCATTATTATTTTCATGCTCTTTTCTGGTTATTGCTTTACCTTTTTGAAGTGGGAAGACATGCTATTTAACAGGTTGTTCTTTGCTATCAATTTGATAGACTGCATAGAAGCTTATAGTTTTTTATTTTACTCTATCTTTGAATCAACTTAGTTGTTTGGGATGCTAGGTTACTGTGCTTTTGGGATTAGGTAAGGATTTACATTTTCATTCCATTGTATATACAAATAAAAATTGAATAATGGGCTTGAAGCATAAACCATGACTTATGTATCATGTTGATGGGTTATTTAGCAAGTGCTTGTTTTTATACATGGTGTGGGAAGTGATGTGTTCCAATGTTGTGAAGGGCTTCAGAATTATAGCTTAGGCTAATTATCTGCAATAATGCTTTGTGGTATGTGTCTATGTCAATTTTAAGGAAAGTCATTATTTATTACTGTTAATGGTAGAATTTTATTTTGTGGGTGGATGAGGTCATGCCAAGGTTTCAATATCCATCACATTGCCAATTTTTATATAGGGTTTGCTCCTTTTGCGTATAGTTTGTTTTCTAACAAAGGCATATAGGGTAGGCTATTCTTACATAGAGCTTTAGATGGGGGCTGTATGATAACTATGAATCCGCAGATGCAAGAGATATATGGAGCTGCTGGCTATTTTTCGGAAGTCAAGGGGTCAAACAAACGGAAGCACTCGTGAGTTGCAATCCCCCTCTTAACAATTTACTTTCTAGGTTTGTAGGTCATTATATTATTATATGATGAAAAAGCTAGGTTTTAATTTTGAATTTGTTCTTTTTAATGAGCTTCTGTTTAATAAACGAGACAAGAAATTTTAAATACTTGAATGGTATGTTTGATAAATAAAAGATATGAGTATCTGTTGAAACCAGTGAATCTAGAGAATATAGTTATATTTAGATACTGCCTCAACTTTCAACTTGGTTGACTATATATTTTTTGTTTTAAGAGATGCAATGATAACTTTATCTCAAAGTCACCAATCATAACTATAGCCTACAACTTACAAGATAGATTTTTATTCAAATTTGTTTATTTCTGAAGAACCAATAACGTCAGTTCAATATCCATTATCACGTCGACACACATTTACACATTCTTCTTGTAATTTCTTAATATGCACTATATAACTGTTTTCATCATTATTCATATGGGTAAATGCCAAGAATGTGTAGGGGGCGTATATTCACAACACACATATGTCATGACTCGCTACTGTGTAGAGGATACCTCATGGACTAGCATGAACATTCCTCATGTAGCACTGGCTTAATGCTAGCAATGTCCAACTTAATTCACCATTATGAAGGGCAATTTACTGTGGCTCATGATGTTATTACTAATTTACTAAATCAAATATTTATATTTACTTTAGTTGGCATAAGTCTCGCAGTTATGGTAGTGACCTTGATAAATGCAACTCCTTTTTTGCTATCAGCGATCTAGAGGATACCTCATGGTCTATAGCATGAATATTCCTCATGTAGCACCAGCTTAATGCTAGTAAGGTTCATGAACACAATTCACCTTTGCAAAGGGAAAATTACCTTGGCTTGATCATGAGCATGCCATTATTGCTAAATCAAATATCTGTTTTTACTTTAATTTGCGTAAGTCATTGATCATAAGCATGCCATTATTGCTAAATCAAATATCTGTTTTTAATTTAATTGGCATAAGTCACACAGTTACAATACTGACCTTGATAAACACAATTTCTTTTTTGCTATCAGCGATCTTGTTCAATCCAAGTGCCATCACATCCAGGCCATTTAACCCTAAGGGATTTTTGACAGTGTGCAAGTTTGCCTGTAAAATATATTATTTGAGGTGGTCTTGTCACTCTATTTCGGAAAAGATCCAACACTTTGGGGCTAACATCCAAGTCCTGCAAGAGAATGCAGTTAAGAATGAGCCCTAGGCTGCATGCCATTTCTATAAAAAGGGAAAGGCAAATTCTGGATTTGAACTTGCCCCTCGCCTCCAGAACTTATCAGAATTTATTCTAGGAGGACAAAACAACCATGCTGCCTTACAGTATTAATCAGCAGTTTAGGGCAGCAAGAATGACTCATCAGATCCAAAATTAGAAACAGCCAATAGGCAGTGCGTTCCCTTCTTTGGCATTAAATCCTGGAGTTACCGGTCATGCAAACCTTCCTCTCGGGGATAATATGCTCCCTTTATCCCCCAAAACCATGCATATGAGTCGCTTGCTAAGTTTGGTAATATGGCCTGCTGGATTATAACATAGACAACAGAAATGTATGTGCTCCATTGAAAAGGTGATCTTTGGGGATGCTGTGAGACATAGCCTGGAAGAAGCCAGAGTGGAGAGGGAGCTTGCTCAACCTCCTCCTAAATGTCATGGTACTCAAGGAGAAAGGTCTGGGTTGGGAAAGGTCCAAGGATCTGAGAGAACCAATGCCTGTTTTTAGGCCCCAAGCTCAGCAGGTTCCTCCTAACTGGCCTAATCAAGACATGATGGAAATGGGATAAAACTGGTCCTGGCCATGGAGGGCTCCTGGAGGCCCTGTGGGTTAAATTTTTGCTTGCTGTTGGTGGCTGTAACACCCACTATGGTGTCCTAGGCAAATCTCAGATGGAGCTGTTGTTACTTGTTAGATTAGCACTGGATGTTTATTGGATCATAATGTGTTTTTGGGTGTGCTGTAGTGGAAATGACAATCAGATGACTTCAACACCCCTTAGTCTTTACTTAGTTTGTACTTTAATGTAAATATTTAGTAGTTTATCTACAGCCATGTTGGGGTCCTACATGAATCTTTTTCTTCTTTTCTTCACTCTGATTGTTAGGTGAAGCATATGTAATGACTAAAGCTTATTTTGTGTGAAGCATATGTAATGAAGAAACCTTTTTATTCTTTGTTCTTGTTATTTACCAGACCTATGATGCGGAAGTACCCTGGGTCTTGTTTTAAAAAAAATCCCACTCTTTTATAATATATAATTCGATCTTTTTATCAAATATCTATTATCTCTTCAGAATGGACAGCTATGTAAATTTGTCTATTCCACTTTCATTCATTTTCATAATTGGTAATGGAATTTCATAAACACAAACAATACCTAGCGTGTTTTACAGAATTCATTTCTGAATTCTTTATAGGTGGAGAATTGATGATGGAATCCAATCTTCCTAGTTAGTAATTTGGACCTAAGTCGTCTTTGATATTAGGCTATGGACTATTCTGTCTTGGGTTATACTTAGTCTGCTACCAAGCATAATACAGCACAAAAGCCTCACAAAATAAAATGAAATACATCATGGAATTTTATAGAATTCCTTTTTGAAACGCTTCAAAATACCATGTGTCCCCACAGAATTATAAGGTATATCAATAAACTTAAAAGAAAATGTGCTCAATACAAATTCATGAAATGATAGGTCTACCATCATAAACTACTTTTAGATGATACTATGAGTATGACAAAACCATGGAATGATAGTTATCCCATCACAAAGAAATTATAGAAGATAGTTGAAAACTCAATTATGAGGTCAGTTTGTCTTATTTATAAAACAGATCTTAGGAAGCTGACATGTCGTATGAAAATTTATGGTGGCCACTACTCTAAACACCTACCAATCTCTTCCATTTTCATTGTCAATCTAGCGCAAACCTCTCTCTGAAATCTGGGTGAGTTTGACAATAAATAGGAGGGCTGTGAAATCATTTATGGAGGATCACATTAGTGACTTTGTTTGGAGGATCTAGATGGGATTTTCAGGCTTCTCTTATGGCTGTGTTAATCATCATTATCTTCCTTTTGGAATTGTGTTAGATAGAGGGTTAATGGTAGACCTGATACAATCATCTCTTGATTATAAACTACGTTACTGGATACTGCTGCTAGCCCCCCAGGATACAGTATGAAATGCTCCAGGATACAATATGTGGGGGGATACAGGGGGGAGGGGGGAATGTGCAGGGTACGCCCCTGCCCCTGCGGGTACAACTGGATACATCCAGGCCCCCAGGATACAGTATGAGATGCTCCAGGATATGATACACGGGGGGGATATGGGGGGACGGCGAACGTGCAGGGTACGTCCCTGCCCCTGTGGGTATGGTCAGATATGGCAGTACCCGCAGGGGCTGGATTACAATAGCTGTGATGTAATGCTCAAATGATGATGATTTACAAGATAATATATTGTTGCTATACAAAGCACTCTGCTGTAGCATAACACAAATGAATCTGTTGTGTCTTCATTTCCATTCTCGACATCAAGCGATGGGCTTCTAGAATGTTACGCCCCACCAAGAATCTCCCTTATGGGCTGCGCTTAGCTTATTACAGTAGCGTCTAGGCCATTAAATCTTCTAACCGGCAATCATTCAACAAATACATTGTGGCACAAATCGTTCAGCACATGTGTAGATTTTAGATAACTCTATTGACAAATCAGTCTGCACAAGCTGTAACTCTGAATAAGTCACACAATATTAACCAGGGAGGATTTTTCACCACCGTGGCTAATCTTCTCCAAGAGGGCTTCTGTCCTCAAGAAGGCTGAGATGAATTAAGTTCAATTCCACAGAACCACAAGGGTTTCACAAGAGGAAATAAAATAATCTGCATATTCAAATGGGCTCTCTAAATCTCATTTTATACTTTTTTTGCCAAACTTTCCAAAAGATATATTTTTTAAATTCACTTTTTAATGAAATAATTCCTTCTGTGCTCCAAAAGACCCTTTTTATGAAATAATGATTATATTTGATATGCAAGGTCCCTTTTTCAAGTGTCCATAATTTAAAACTTTTAATTCCAGTGAGCTATTACGCTAAGTTGATTTTTAAATTGTTTTATAAAATTAAGCAACCTTAGTGAAATAATTAAATTAAAGCTCAATAGTTCACCCGAGTTGCAGAAACCGCTGAACATCGGAATCAAAATCTGACTATACTTGGAATGATACTGATGATGAATAATGATAATCGAGGTTGATCGGGGGGCTTTCTATAAATAGATGCTCTTTCCAAGAATCTTGCAGAACACACTAGAAGCCAAAATTCACTTTGGAAGTGTCATAGGAGTCATCAAGACCAAATGAGCTCACTGTCAACAACAAACATCCCTGCAAAACACAACCTGCATACTCCAAGAACCTTGGAGTTCCCCTCATAAAACACTAAGCAACTTCGGTCAAAACTAGAACCGGACAAAAGTTGACAAATCAGTATTATTGAAAATGGGGACATTACACTGATTCTCGTATCCGTATCTGTACCCATATCCGTATCGGCAACATAGATTATCAACCCAACACATTTTCTAGAGCAGATAGAAGACTTTTTTTGACACTGCTAAATCATATTCTAGCATTTGTTGATCAAGACTTGATCCTAATATAATTTGTTTGGTTTATCCATTGTCAAATAAACCTTAAATCATATTGTTCGACTGTTGAATTCTGGAAAGTTAGTCATGCTAGCAATACACTTTAAGTTATTACATTGACTATCTTTGGAACTGTGATTATGATACAATAATGAGAAAAATGCATTCCTTGTGTTATATGGCATAAGCCCTTTGATGTAATAATAATTATTATATGCTAGTTAGGGACATGTTTTACTATTTGTATCCCTTCAGCTTTAGAAATATTTGTTCATGGGAGATGCTTAACATCGTCCTTATTTAATATTTAATAAATATATTAGTTCTGATGAACTGTGTAACTCTCATATACATGTGTGTGTGTGGGTGTGAAATAGTATGAGAACAGAATATATTTCTGTGGTCTCTAAATTCGTTACAGTAATTGAACTTTTCTGTTGTCATAAAGCATAAAGCAAAGAGATTTTAAGGCAATGCCATTATGAACATTCATTGTCTGATGAATATTTTTGGAGAGTAAAGGAAATGATATTTCATGCTAAAATTAAAGCAAAGGATGCTAAACTCTAAGAGCAGTCAAAGACCGAGAAGCAACTATTCCCAATCACTGACTTTTGAAAAAACAAAAGTGGAAAATATCTCTACGTTGTCTAAACAAGAAGAAACCTAACCTAAAGGATGATACAAATAAGAATATCAACACATTGAGCTCTGGGATTTAAGCACAAGTTTTGGTATAAAACACAAAAACATTTCATCAACTTTCAAATTCTGCATTTTATAATCTTTAAAGAAGAAGAGATGAACAAATTGCAGCCACGGTTACAATGGGGAAATTATGAATATTCAACAGCCACCATTTCTATCATTTTGGCCACTTGGTTTTGACATTGTCACCATTTTTGTTCATCTCGTTCATTGTTACTTCTTCCACTGAATACATCATATAAACAGATTTACTGGATACCTTCTTACAGAAGAGCCATTGCAAATATGCTGTAACTGAATCTTTTCATAGTTACTGATGAACCGGGAAAGTTGTTCCTGAAAACTCTTTGAAGCCCTTTATGTTGGTGAAGTTAGAAAAATATGAAGGCAGGGCCTATGCTCCGCATTCATTGATGATCTATAACTGTTTGTATTTCTGTAACCACTAAATCAGAGAAATGTTCAATCCATAGTAGCATAAATCATTGGAGGAAAAAAACATTTTTTCAAAAGTGTAAGTGTTTTTCAAAAAATCACGATTAATCGGAAAAAAAATGGGGTTAGGGTTAGGGTATAGTTTATTTTAAATTTGAACATATTCAATAAAAAAAAAATCATGAGTGGCAGATTAAATCACTTTTTAAAAAAAGTTGGGACTTTTTCACAATTTTTTTGACATTTTTCAATGGTTTCAACGGTTTTCCACGGTTTAGGGTTGGTAGGGGTTTTATTGTCAAAAAAACGCAGTTTTTTGAATTGAAAAAGGCATTTTTAGTGGCGATTCAAGGGTCATCGCAAGTTCTGCTTCTATGGTCCAATCCATTAGCATTCATTTCTACCCTATCTGCAACCTCTTCAGCTGATACACTTTTCATCGTTGAGATACTTCTGGCAGCCAACAGACGCAACCCCGTTGACAACAGTTTGAGAAAAACTATAGCTTTCTGAAAGATTTATAATTGATTTGTCAAGGTATGGGATTTGTTTGCCATGTCCCACTTGCAATGAAAACTTGAAAAACTGCTAAGCATATTTAACGATTCACAATTTTTGTTGGCTTAAGAGATTGGAAATATAAAAATATTTACATACTAATAGTGATACTATATACTCTGAAATTTTGAAGAGACGAAGGGCGATTGCAGTTTCCTCATCCAAACTTTATTTTATTGAAGGTTGTCAATGATATAGTTACTTGGGAATATCAAATGAGCTAAAAGGTGAACTGAATCAACTGTATGAGTTGCTATATATTATAAAAATAAATATTAAAAATGGTATGTCTGAGAGAGATATACTTTTAAGAAATAATCAAACGAGATATTCTGCAAAAAGGAATTATTTTTAAAGGATTCTTAAGCCCATATCTTTTGTTTATTCCATCATTTCTTCTTGCTAGTATGTAAAGATTATGAAACTGTATCATTAAAATTTTGGGGTGGCATTAAAAAAATTACTAATTAATGATGAACGATTAAGAAGGGATTCAAATGAGATTAACAAAATTACAAAATGGGCCAAAATAAAGGAAAAGATAAAATGGAGTTTCAGTAGCATAGAACATTGGAAAAAATTCGTAAATGTAAATCCATGTTGGGGAATTGTTCATTCGAATATCTAAGAGTAATATCCTCGAAATTACAGCAATCAACATTAAATAGAGATCGCAGTCTAACCATCAAAGAAGCAAGGGTGTCAATAAAAAGGCAGTCAATGGGGAATCTCGGCAGCCCATAGGATTTTCATAACCATCCCAAAGAGATTGCAGCAGCAACGGAACCCCAGCATCTCCCAGTCAATGGAATTGCAGCATTTCCACGCAACAGTATAGGGAAACGTAGCAATTCAATAAGCTACAACAGTCCATGAACATCGCAGCATATCCAAGGAGAAGTGCCATTATGAAGGCCATTGTTAAACATTAAATGGCATCATTACTTTTGCTTAATTAATTCAGCATTAATTTAATGAAGAGTCACCACTCTTGAAAGGACACCACCTTTGACGGAAGATTACGCTATATTTATATTCACTCATTGCGGTGGGGAAAATCATTCATTCAACTAAAACATAAAACATTTAAACGTGTACAAGCTTACACATCTTATTGCATCTGAGGACGTAGCCTCTCAATTGTGAAAATAGGATACAAAGACGAAAACCCTTGTCTTCCAAATCCCAAGGACGAAATCCCTTGTGGCTTATTTATTCATATTGTATATTTCGAGACATAGTGATTCTATAATAAATTTCCATTATATTAATAAAATTATCATTTTTGAAATACAAACATATATTTATTTTAACATAATTTCCCAATAAAAAAATCAAATTTTCAAATAATATTCCGAGTCGGAATATTACAGTGGTATCAGAGCTCTTCATCCTGCCAACCTGTAGAATGTAACCTTTATGAAAGGTGATGATAAATAAATTTGTTATTATTTGAGAAATAAAAATAAGGGTTCTGGTCAACAAAGAGAAGAAATGGAAGAAGAAAGGACAAATATGGAAGAGAGGAATGGAAATGATGAACGGATTGACAGACTTATCCAAGGGCAAGAACAATTGGCTAACACAATGACCCAATTGACCCTCGCAATGGAATCTATGACAAATCATAGATATCAAAATGACGAAAATGGTTGTTCCAATACTAGCCATAATCAAATCTCTCACAAAACAACCGTGAGTTCTTCAAATAGACTTTTCCAGCCCAAATTTGTTTCAAGCATAGAATCGAGTATGGAGGAAGAGACAAAACCTCATTTGGAGATGACCTTATAGTGGATTTTGAGGAATATCGAGCCCTTTCAGATGATTTATGAAGGGAAATTTCACTCACAAAATTCATGGAAATGAACAAAAATTTGTAATGACACTAAAACAGAGCGTAGACATCAAAATAATCAAAAAAATCTCCAACATGCACTGGAAAAATTAACCTTGTCAACTTTTGATGGCTCTAACAAAGGCACAGCTCGAGCATGGATCCAAAAATTAAATACATACTTATCTCTTTGACCTATGATGGAAGAAGTAATTAAATTCACAATCCTTCATCTCAAAGGAATAACTCATGAATGGTGGTACTATGGATGGATTACACAAGGGCATTATCTTATTAAATCATATGACGAATTTACTAAGAGATTGATGGAAAGATTCGATAGAATTGACCCCGAAATTTATTTTCGACAATTGGCATTATTAAAACAAAGTAACAATGTGGAAGACTACATAGCAGAATTCCAGAGACTCGCTGTGATGGTTCTTGACATTACTGAAAGACGGCTCATAGTATTGTTCATGGAAGGATTGATTGAGCTACTCAAAGGCTTAGTCAAAACCTTCAATCCTCCATCTCTTCAAGAAACTATTAAAAAGACATTAGATTTAGAAACATCAGCACCAAGAAATAAAATTATGCCATCTACACAACCAAGAATATCCAATAATGGACAACCAAGAACCATGCCTTCAGGGCAGCAAGGAATAACACCCTATAGCCAACAAAGAAAACTATTTCAATCAGGAGGATTCCAACCAAAAGACCCACCTAAAACGGGTAAAGAAATAGAAACAAGAATTGAGCTAAGGAGGAAAAATTTATGCTTCACTTGTAAAGATCCTTGGGTACCAGGGCACCTTTGTTTGGGAAAAAAGACAAGTTCATTACGTCGAAGTTGTTTCAGATGGTGAACCTGACGAAGAAGAGGTCGTAGCTGGAGAAACCATACATGAATCAGAAGGAGAAAAGACATTGGAGGGTACCTTTGCAACTTTATCAGGAGCTCCGAGATACCATCCCTTTAGAGTAAGAGGAAGTCTACAAGGACAAAAAATCATTGTATTAATAGATAGTGGGGCCACCCACAATTTCATCAATGAAGGATTGGTAACAAAAATGGGTTTAAAAATAGAAGAATTTCAAGGTTTTAAGGTCACAATTGCCGATGGTTTTACCATTCCATGCACTCAGAAAATTTCAGTACTTCATCTTACGTTGGGGAGACATCAAATAAATGATGATTTCTATGTAGTAGGCATTGGCGAAACAGATTTGGTACTTGGTGTACAATGGCTACACTCCTTGGGGGAATTTACTACTCAAAATTACCAAACAATGGAATTAAAATTTAAAATAGATGGTAAAGAAGTCCTCCAAGGTATGGCTAATGGAGCTACCCAAGTGGTTACAACTAATAAGAGGATGGAAAGGACATAACGGAAAGGCCAAGTTTCAAGGGCAACACAATGTTTTGTGAGTTCTACAAAATCAGAACCACAAAGATACCATGAAGATATTCAACCCATAATTTATAAACATGCTAAAGTTTTTGAGAATATTCCACATGGGTTACCACCAGATAGAGGGTTTCAACATATTATTGAGTTGGAAACAGATACCAAGCCAATAATAATTACACCTTACCAACACCCCAAAATCTATAAAGATGAGATCAAAAAAGCTATCAAAGAATTGTTGGCGATGGGGCATATTAGGCCAAGTTCAAGTCCTTTCGCTTCGTTTGTGGTCTTAGTCAAAAAGAAAGATGACACATTGAGAATGTGCATAGACCATCGTCAATTGAATAAAAAGATTATTAAGAATTGATATCCGATACCCAGGATTGATGAATTAATCGATGAGCTTCATGGAGCTAGTTTTTCTCCAAAATCGATTTAAAATCAGGTTACTATCAAATATGGATGCGAGATGAAGATGTTCAGAAAACAACATTCAGATGTCATTATGGGCATTTTGAGTTTTTAGTTATACCTTTCGGATTGACCAGCGCTCCAGCCACCTTTCAATCCTGCATGAATCCTATATTCAATCAACATTTAAGGAAATTTGTTTTGGTGTTTTTCGATGATATATTGATCTATAGTACATCATGGGAGGAACCCCTGAAACATTTAGACATAGTACTGGAAATATTAGAATCGCAATCCCTTTTTGCGAAAATGTCTAAATGTGAGTTTGGAATGACGAAAATCTTATACTTGGGACATATCATTAATAAGCAAGGAGTACATGTTGATCAAGATAAAATTTGAGCTATAATAGATAGGCCCCCTCCTAATATGACTCAATTAAGAGGATTCTTGGGTTATGCACTTACCATCGAAGGTTTGTTAACGGGTTCTCTCGGATAACTATCCCTTTGACGAATTTGACAAAAAAATGAGCCTTTCAATGGACTGAAACTGCTAAATTAACATTTGAAAAACTTAAAAACGAAATGAGTTCATGCCTAGTATTGGCTGTACCAAACTTTTCATTACCTTTTGTGCTGGAATGTGACACATCAGGGGAAGGAATAGGTGCTGTCCTAATGCAGCAAGGTCATCCAATTGCGTTCGAAAGCAAGAAATTGAAAGACCATGAACGCAAGTATTCTATATATGATAAAGAAATGTTGGCCATCATGCATGCGTTGGCCAAATTCCACCAATACCTAGTATGCAGGAAATTTGTGGTAAAAACCGATCATAACAGTCTGAAATATTTTCTAAGTCAGAAAGATTTGAATGATAGACAACAAAAATGGGTGAGCAAGGTCCAAGCCTTTGACTTCGACATTGAATATGTGAAAGGAAAGAATAATGTAGTGGCAGATGCATTATCAAGGAAACCATCCTTGTACTCCATATCCACAATTACAACGGATTGGAGGGTTTTCATAACCCCTGAATATGTTAAAAACGAGTTGCCAATGCCATTTTAGAAAGGAAAATTGTGGATGAACGATATAGGTGGTAGAGGGACTCATTTTGTACAAAAATATAATCTTTTTGGTACCAGAATCTAAGATCAAGCGTAAAATAGTAAAGGCTATTCATAATAGTCCTTTGGCAGGCCATCCAAGATATATCAAGACTTATAAACAGGTAAGAGAAATGTTGTTTTGGAAAGGGCTTAAGAGTGAAATTCTTAAATACATTCGAGAATGTTCTACTTGCCAACAAAATAAAATAGAACACAAATTTTCAGTGGGCTTATTGCAACCTTTACCCATCCCTTCTCAAAAATGGGAAGGAATTACAAAGGATTTTGTTACTAGATTACCCATGGTTCAAGGGAAGAGTTGCCTCTATGTAGTGGTTGACCGTTTGACGAAGTATGCTCATTTCTTTCCTCTCCCCACTAAATATGATGCCCCTTTGGTAGCTGGAATATTCTTTAGAGAAATTTTCAAATTACATGGGCTGCCAAAGACCATTGTTAGTGATAGAGATGGTAGATTCATGAGTTCATTTTGGCAAGAACTCTTTCATTTGGTAGACATTGAATTGACCCCAAGTACAAGTTATCATTCCCAAACAAATGGTCAAACAAAGGCCATCAATAAATGGATCGAAAGGTATTTAAGGAATTATATCTCAGGACAACAAAAGGCATGGATCAAATGATTGCACTTGGGAGAATTCTGTTATAACACCTCTTATCACATGTCAGTTGGAATGACACTTTTCAAAGCTTTGTATAGATACGATGCACAATCTTTCGTAGATTTGGTCATTCCAAATAGTAGAGTTCCGAGGGCCAAGGACTTGATTCAACAAAGCCAAGATATCCTTAGAACTCTCAAGAATAATCTTCAATAGGCCCAGAATTGACAAATTTTTTATGTAGATC
This sequence comes from Torreya grandis, assembly GCA_037957365.1. Classification (NCBI taxonomy): domain Eukaryota; kingdom Viridiplantae; phylum Streptophyta; class Pinopsida; order Cupressales; family Taxaceae; genus Torreya; species Torreya grandis. The sequence continues at coordinate 871,196 of JARHVA010001742.1, read as the reverse complement.
AGCGTAGAACGGAAAGAAAATTTGAAATTGGGGACATGGTATATTTGCGCTTACAGCCGTATAGGCAGACTTCTATTAAACAAAGTGGAGCTGAGAAACTCAAACCACGTTTCTATGGACCATATAAAGTCACAAGGAAGGTGGCAGAAGTTGCTTACGAGTTGGAATTACCAAGTTGCAACCGAATACATAATGTATTTCATGTTTCACGCTTTAAAAAGGCAATTAGCCAACATCTTACCCCTTCTGTGGAGCTACCACCATTAGATGAAGAAGGGCAGTTAATATTAATACCCGAAACCATCCTTGAGACTCGTGAAAAAAGGTTAAGGAATAGAAGCATCATTGAGTATTTAGTTCATTGGAAAAATTTACCACTTGAAGATGGTACATGGGAAGGAGCATCGATTCTTGAACACCCCAATTTACAATTGCTTGAGGATAAGCAATTTGAGGAAGGGAGGTCTGTAATATCCTCGAAATTACAACAATCAACATTAAATAGAGATCGCAGTCTAACCATCAAAGATGTAGGGGTGTCAATAAAAAGGCAGTCAATGGGGAATCACAACAGCCTAGAGGATCTTCATAACCATCCCAAAGAGATCGCAGCAGCAATGAAACCCCAACATCTCCAAGTCAATGGAATCACAACATCTCCATGCAGCAGTATAGGGAAACATAACAATTCAATAAGCTACAACAGTCCATGAACATTGCAGCATATCCAAGGAGAAGCACCATTATGAAGGCCATTGTTAAACATTAAATGGCATCATTACTTTTGCTTAATTAATTCAGCATTAATTTAATGAAGAGTCACCACTCTTGAAAAGACACCACCTTTGACGGAAGATTACGCTATATTTATATTCACTCATTGCGGTGGTGAAAAGCATAAAACATTCAAACGTGTACAAGCTTACACATCTTATTGCATTTGAGGACGTAGCTTCTCAATTGCGAAAATAGGATACAAGGACGAAAACCATTGTCTTCCAAATCCGAAGGATGAAATCCCTTGTGGCTTATTTATTCATATTGTATATTTCGAGAGACAGTGATTCTATAATAAATTTCCGTTATATTAATAAAATTATCATTTTGAAATACAAGCTATATATTTATTTTAACAGAATTTCCCAACAAAAAAATCAATTTTTCATATAATATTTCGAGTCGGAATATTACACTAAGTTGATTACAGATCAAACATTCCATTTTAATGACAACATAAAAAAACTCACACTAATAGACGCCAATATTTAGACATGGTATCGAGTCCCCAAGTATTTGCATGTCTTAAATAAGAATGTTTCTTCTTGTATGCATCTAAATTTTAATTCCCAATCGCTATTTATAAAGCCAACTTAGGATAAACCGTGAAAGTATTCATCCCCACAGGCCAACAAGTAAAGGGACATGGATTCAAGGATTATACACTCTAAGTTTCACCCTTAAGTTGGGCTGGGGGACAGAAGGTGAAAGTTTACACACCTCTTTACAGTTTTGAGGTCCTTCCTAGTCTCACATATATATTTTATGTTGAGATGCTCTGTGGATGTATTTACCCGTATTTATATATGCCAACATTGAAATGTTCTTGGGTATTAAACATGCACTAGCGTTGAGACCTTCTGCTTCCCCTAAAACCTTCCGAGTGCCAGGGTTGTGTGAGATTTAGAGAATGTGTCCCCTACCCATTACATACTGGACTACAAATATGAGGAAATCTTGATACCAGATAGCCTCTACATAGGAAAAAGCTTTGCTCATTAATGACTCCAAGTACCACCAGTGTTATTTTTCAAGTATATTCAAGGTTTATCAATGTGTACTTGCTTACCTGTCCTTTCACTTAAATAATTAGTGTTGACCATGTGACTATCAAGCTTTTGACATCTTTGTATGAGATGACGCGTGAATTAAAGGGTCAAAGGGAAAATAATTAACTCAGTATATTAGATTTCCATTCATCTCCCTTGACATTATGAAGATGATATAAGCCATAGGAAGATGGTTGTAGCAAATGGAGATACAATAACTGCCTTTGCTTATGTATGGTGGGTCACTAATGATTTAATATCTACTACATAAGCTCTCCAACTGTTCCGATGAACTTCATCTCTGCTGCATCTTTTTGACGGAAATTGTCATGGTAAATATAATTTGTTCTTCCTAAATTTGTTTAACTTTCAACAGCTAGCAATCAGCAGCCGATAATTTATCACAACACTGTTTTTGGCGCTGTGAGGTGTTTATGAGGAGGCTTTGTACCCATAATGACTTGCCCTCCACTTTATTAATTTTCTTAGTTTAACATCATATTATTTTTGGCACTGCAAGGTGTTCATGAGGAGGCTCTGAACCCATAATGATCTGTCCTCCACTTTATGTATTTTCTTAGGTTAACATCTTATTTTTGAATGGTAATTTATATTCATGATTCACATGCAGAATGTGCTATGACAGAGACATTTAATATCTATAATGATTGTGTACTTCATTGTTGATTATGTAGCTTTTCCGGCAAATCATGGATTATGCTTGACAAGTGTGCTTTTGAGGTATCCCATTGACGTTTTATGGTCTTAGCTAATGTTGTAGCACTTCACTGTATTCAGACCGAGTGCACCTTACATGTATGCAGTATTTCAAATACTCAGTAAATTTCTGACAAGTATTCAAGCCTGAAAGCATTTATGCATGCAGAGTACTGAATATGTATGTAGGCAACAGAATAGTTATGGGAACCAACATATAAAAGGCGTAAGACATGAATTAAACTATGGAACTATTGCAAATCTGTATCTGTACAATCCAAAAAGTAGAGGAGAAGAAAAATTGCCCAGAAACTTAAAAATGACAACTTTTATTGAATACAATGCATATTGTTTTATAAAATTTCCTTTCCATCGGTTTAAGAAGTTATAACATCTAATGCAGACAGAACTATAGGTAGAGTCCCATTTAGATGCACGCTGCCTACCTACATATTTTCCTTATGCCAATGTAGTTACTTGTTCTTGTGCACTACTATGTCTAGTCTTTGTTGGGTTGAATTAGGCTGGAATCTTGTGTACATGCAATGATAATAGTTTTACTGAAATATACTAACATATAGATTCTTAAAGGAGTTGGGGGTATGTTGTGTGTCTAATGGATAAAATGCTATATACTTGAAGGGTTTTAGCATGGTTTTTTGGGTATGGAACACTACATTCACAAAACCTTCTACATGAGTAGCAGCATTATTATTTTGTCTAGCAGATTCTCGTCACCAAGAAGTTGGCTAAGAAGCAGTAGCATTCAGCTCCTTGGTTTCATTGTGTTTTATTTATTATTCATCTCAACTAGGAGTCACTAGGAAAAGTTATAATAGACTTTCTTATAGATCTTTCTATTGTATTCTGTACTGTGACATCTTATTTAGTAGTCCATGCTTCAGGAATGCATTTTAGACATACTAATTTATTTTCTTTATTTTTTTTATGGGATGTATCATATAACAAGATTTGTCGATATATTTTTTCTTCGGTCCTTATGTTCCATAATTTTTTGAATGACATGCAGTGAGACACTAAACTTAACCGAGGTATCAGTGAGTGACAAATTGGAAAAATTCCGATCAGCGCAAGAGGTCTGTTCTGAGTCTTATGTGGTGATTCTCTTTCAGCATTATGTATTTATGGTAGTTATAATTATCTAAGTAATTCCCCTAATATGTGAAGAAACTTTTAATAGATTGATATTAGAGGAAGAAACTGTTTGATTCTAGAAAAAGAGAGAATACCAATATATGTGCTGTGAGTTGCATTTATGCAGGCGGCATTCCTTTCAATGTTGTTTGGTTACTATAATGGCAGGACATGATTCAAGCTGTTAATTAAGTTCCTAGGGGGTACAAGTCCCCATCTTTTTGAAAAAATGCACACCACCCTGTTGAGAAAGGCGATCGATGGACTGACATGCCCTATAGGCCTTTGATACTTGATTGGGGTGAAATCTTGGTTTCAAAGCAATTGTAGAGAAAGTTGATTGGGTAAAATAGGTCTGTGAAACTAGCAAAGAAATTAGCGATTCATAACAGACCAAAAGCATGCCCAAGCAATGTAATTGAAACTTGTAGGGCTTAAGTTATTAAAAGGGGGAGAAACTAGATTTGCTTTTTACCTATGATGCTGGAGCGTTTGTTTGACATGAGGTCTTCTTTGATTACCATGTTGGTAAGTGAGATGATGGCTTTGATTCTGACTGCCATCAGGTTACTTGATCCAGCTTTGTGATATAGATGTGCCGATAATTGGGGATGTTTATGAGGGCATAGATTGTATGTTAGAGTTTATAATAAGTTGAGAAAGACAAAGATCCTAATTTGTATGACCTGTTAAAAAGGGCAATTAGTAGATGGGACAAGTTGAATACTCTCTTGTACTCTTTAGCATATTCTTGAAACACCAAATATTATGATGATATATATCTGAGAAAAGTAGGGGTAAGAAGTTAGCTCCAATCAAAGTTGAGGAGGAGGTAAATTGATATACAAGCACTTGCAAATATATATCTTGATTATAGATAAGTCTTGGAGATCAGTAATCAGTTTACCATGTTTGTGATTAGTGGTGGGTGGTGGTGCATTTTGAGATCTATTTAGTTTTCAATGATCCTGAGTTGCAGACATTAGCAATTATGGTTCTCTCACTATTCTGCAATACTATTGTTGTAGAGAGATTTTTTTTGGTCAGGTAAATGGGGATTGACAACATGTGCTTGATGAGAACCAGAGCCAAAGCTATTAGGCAGATTGTTTTGAATGCTTTTGGAATGAATACCCCGTAGTTTGCATACTTGGTGAGTTGTTGAATGCCATTTTTTTTCCTTAGGCGAGTATTTGCCATTCGAACTTTCGAGTATTTGGGGTGAATTTCAGCTAATAACTCGCAGCAAGACTCGTGAGTTCTGAGCACAGGGTTGCCATACACAGTTTGACATTAAAAATGTGGTAAAAATGCTGCATTTGCTTCTTTTTAAACCCACACGCCCACACATTCTCCCCACACAACGTTTGAGCATCCTTTGAGTGAATTGAAGGGAGTTTATAGTGAATTTGAGGAATTTTGATTTCTAGGTTAGTTTTTTTATCTTTTCAAACATGTATATTCTTTATAAAATGTTAATCTTAAGTTCCTATACATGATTTACAAATTTATATGCATTCGATTTAATTCCCATAATTTTTATTTGTGATTTAAATTTTACACTAGATTTTCATAATTTATGAATGGAATTGCTGGTTTTTTCCCTATATATAGGATTTATGGTTTATGATTTTTTTAAATGCTGTTTTTTGTATCTGAATTTGCTGCAAGTTAGCATACAATGGCATCCAACTTTGCATCAGGGTCAATGTTAGTGAGTGGAAGTTTTCCTGCCAAAACCCATACCACCACTTGGAAGTATGTTGTAGTTGGACCGGCCTAAGGGATTGTGATTTGCATGTTTTGTTTGAAGAAGGTTTTTGGAGGCATCAATTGCCTCAAGTACCATATCACATGTATTCCTTGTTGCAATATCACACCATGTCCCAATACCACGTAAGAGACAAATGAGATATGCAGACATAACTTACATTGTTGGATGAGAAGAAATTAGAGAGGGCAAAGGTACAAGTAGCCAAAGCTGAGAAGAAACTAGAGAGGGCAAAGGTACAAGTAGCCAAAGCAGTAGCAATTAATCCCTACTCCGCAACAGAAACACAACTAGATATGGTAGATATTGTTGGTTCTATTTGTGGTCAACATACAAGACACATTCAACTCATCTAGTTCGAGCATAGCCTAGTCACAATTTTTTTGTTTAGAAACATACAAGGGGCACAACCTTTGCTGCAAGGTACATTGTGGAACAAGGTGCACCAAAAAGCAGATAAGGTGTGTGCAAATTTATGGTATTACAACCACCTCTCCTTCAATGTGGTGAAGACCCTGTACTGAGAGTATTTGGTGATGACATTGACAATTTTAGGGAAAGGGTACAAGGGACCTTTTTCAAAAGACTTAAGTGGGAAGTTGCTCCAGAATGTTGTTGCAGATGCAAAGTCAATTCTAGAAGAACAAAATAAGTATTGGCAAAAGTTTGGATGCACCATTCTTTTAGATGGGTGGACTAATAGAAAGAATTGCACCTTCATCAAAGTTTTAGTTGCTTCAAATGGTAAGATGCTTTTTTTGAAGTCAGTTGATGCCTCTAATGGAGTAAATAATACATAAAATTTGAGCCTTGTCTTAGAGGCGGGCATCGAGAATGTTGTACAAGTTGTCACTGACAATGCCGCAACATATGTGGCGGTTGAAAGAATTACCCTTCTCTAGTTAACTATTCACTCAGAGTTTGGGTTCAATGCTTGAATGACAATTTTGGTAGCAGTAGTTTGCTTATTTCAATTTCAGTTTTGGCTTTCTATCCATGATATTCACGACATGGAGTAGACATGATTGTTTGATTTTGTTTCTCTTGTTGCACAACTTCTCACCTCTCGCTTGATAGGGGAGAAGATATTGGTAGGTCTTCGATCAGTTTTTGTGACAATATGAGTTGATAGGGGTTGCTAGCACCAACAATGTTGGGCAAAGGTTGTCAGCGTTTGTTGGGCATTAGGAGGATGTGCCATACAAAGTACGGGTTGGTCACTTTGACAGGGTTCTGGGTGGAACTTTATGTGGATTGATGTAGTTGGACATGGCTTGATTATTTTTTACTATAGTAAGGTATGATGATCACAGGGGATGAGCAGGCCTTGATCATGTTCATTAGCCTTTTATGCCACAACTCACAGGGTGGGCTTCTGTATGGAGCGACATCAATTTTGGTTAGTACCAAGATGTACAATACATTAGTTGCAGTTGCTTCCAAGCTTTTTTGATGATTTCAGAGTCATTGCTCCTGTTCTTTCATCGGGTATACTCTTTGGATCAAGGGGAGCTTGTTGGATTAATTATGATCCAAAGCATTTGCTTATGTTTTGGTTTGTCATTATTTATTTTATCTTGTTAAAGTTGGTTGGTTCATGGGAATTGGTTACATTTTATAACCACTCGTAAAAGCTTATTAAGTTTTTACTCCTTGTAATTGATTAAAGCTGAAATAATACATTATCATATTTTTGCCAAATACTTTATTCACAATGTAATTTTTGTTATTCCTCTACTACTCCTGGTGCCAACAATTGTTGATTTCAAGAGGCAAGCTATGGACAGTGTAGTTAGTGGTACAACAGAAGTAAGAGATTGGATTGGATGACATCTGTGTAGATGATGTCGAACATGAGGTAGAGGAGTCACTACCATCTAGTACCAGGGTGGAGCCACATGCACAACCTTTTAGGTGGAGCGAGGAGTCACAATAGAGTGCGAGGACTAGACCCTCTCAATCTCCCCAATTTTTCTCTAAAATGGGGAAGAGGAAATTGTAAATTCTTGCAATTTGTAACTTGCATGGATATGAAATTATGATGATTTTCAATGACAATCATCATAAATTCATAAGTTATAGCAGTTTTTAGATGGCTGTTGTATTCACATGATGAAGCAATTTTGTACTCTATTTGTAATCAAATGTAATAGAAAACACTTCCCCAATGTTTTGCAGACTCATTCAATAAATTTTGTAACTGTAATTTGTATAAAATCTATGTTTTTTTAAGAAATTTTAGTATTTATTTATCCAGTCCATCCTATCTACTAAGATTGTTAGGGTTGGGTTTGGTTGGACCCTGAGAGCTCGTAACACGACCAGATTAGGCTAGGCTCATCGAAGTTCAACCGCCTAGATGATAGGTCCCTAACTCCCCTCCAAGAAATGAAGAAATGAAGTTGTGAAGTTAGGAATCCCCAGAAAACATATTTGGAAATAAAATTATTTTATTACTAATTCGAGGTGGAATATTTTTACATTAGCTAACTTGCCAACTATACTAAGACCATGGTCCAAAAATGTCCTCCAGTTCCCAAAATGCTTAAACTTTACCAAATTAAGAAAACATACACTATCTACATACCTTGGCTATGCATGCTATGTTATTGATCCATCACAGTTCTTGGGAGTGCAAATTTGACATTTTCGGTCTTGCAAAGGTGCTAAGTTAGATTAGGTCTTTGCTTCCTTCATGCTCACTTCTAGTTCACTTGCTAGTACAAGAGTAAGGGGATCTTGGACACTTCTAGTCCACTTGCTAGTACAAGAGTAAGGGGATCTTGGACATTCTTCATGCGATTGCTGGGCTCGCTGCATTTTTGAGCCATGGGAAGCTTAAATTCGCTACTGGTTACGGTTTTTCCCCCAACAATGCACAGGTTCAAGCTAGGCCAATTTATTTCAAAGTTGTGTGCCCTACCTTCAAGGTGTCCAAGTCCAAAGTGCTAACACGAATGTGAGGGTCGAGATTTCCTTTGTACTATGGATTGCTATAGATAGTATGCCCTTTGCTGGTGGTTCTTTGTCCTACTCGCCCTTTGTCCTACACACATTGCCCATGATCTATGCTAGTAAAACTTCCTCTATAACAGTTTGCCCATGTTTTCAATGAAAGTTGTGTAAATAGAAGTTGAATTTTCCTTTGCCCTCTCTCTACATTACTAGTTGTTAGGGCTACCATTCGTACGGACATTGTTATTTCCTTTGGGTAACAACTACTCCCACACTAGTATGGTCTCTCTATAGCTTGCCTCAACTATGTTTGTGCATGTTGCATCCCTTGAATCCACAACCCTTTGCCATCATGACTATGTCAATTATGAAAAAACCATTGCTCTAAAGTGAACTCGAGAGTGGTGATGGTTACAATGTAGGGTGAGGGTGATGCTAGTGTGGGTTAGCACTATTCACATCAAAGGTAGGTGAATGTTGAAAGTGGGTAATGCCCTTCTAGTGATGAGCAGTGGGTGTGAATGACTTCACCAAGACCTTCCCAAGTGATGGTTTATTTATTGGACATTATCTCTACCTTCACATGTTTTGTGCCTTTATAGGCCTACGTTTTAGTAAAGTTTTTTTTGTTTTCTTCCATGAACCTTTATCAGGCAGTTGCATAGAGAAATTAAAGCACTTGTTGGTTATTATTTTGTGAAGAGGAATAGGTTATCTTCTACAAGCGCATAGGATCTTAATTTATTCATAAAAATCTTCACCTTTTTAACCTTTCCAAAGACAACATAGTGAGGGGCCGGCGAAGTTTGAAGGATGTGAATCTTGAAGGAGACTTTGATAATCATGCAGGCCTACGTTTTAGTAAAGTTTTTTTTGTTTTCTTCCATGAACCTTTATCAGGCAGTTGCATAGAGAAATTAAAGCACTTGTTGGTTATTATTTTGTGAAGAGGAATAGGTTATCTTCTACAAGCGCATAGGATCTTAATTTATTCATAAAAATCTTCACCTTTTTAACCTTTCCAAAGACAACATAGTGAGGGGCCGGCGAAGTTTGTGGGATGTGAATCTTGAAGGAGACTTTGATAATCATGCAGATCTGTTGGCTAGCTTATCATTGAGATCTTCCTTGACCTTAGTTGAAAGTCTTATGGATGTAAAGGTTGTATTCATTTTGGAGATCTTTCTAGAATATATGGATTCATTTTGGATTACCATCAATTTTTGTATCCAAAAAAGATATTATATTTTTTTAGTAATTTTTGGAAAGCACTTTGGTCGGACACAAAGCTGACTAAGTTTACTACATTACATCCATAGGCTGACAGACAAACTGAAATGGTCAATATGATAACCGTGCACCTTCTCAAGATGTATACAATTCCAAGGAACATTGCAGCTGGGTTGGAAGTATTTTCTTCATGCAACATGGCTACAACAAAACTCTCCACATCTCTACAGAACACAGCTCTTTTCAGGCGTGTGTGGGGATTTCGAGCATTTGGCACCCATTGATGTAGCGTACCTAAACCAAAAAGAACTTGAACTTCTTCACCCAAGAAAGAAGCTGTCAAAGCAGCTAAGTTAATAGGAAAATGCAACTGATTCAGCAGCAAGTGCAAACAATCTTGAAAAAGACTAGTGCAAAGTATAAAGGACATAATCAATGCAGAATGCACCACCAGCTATGGCTTGATTTGTAGAAGGACAGACTGGCATGACCTTACAACAAGATCAGAACAGATCACTAACTTAAGATTGGTGATCGGGAATGGCTTGATTTGTAGAAGGCACGACTGGCATGACCTTACAGAAAGATTAGAACTCTTCGATACTGGCTTATACACCATCATTTAAAAAGTTGGAGATAATGCATTTAAGTTAAATCTTCTAGATTACCTTGGTCTACATCCATATTTCAATGTGTAAGTCTTGCATCCTCATTTTCCAATGTTGTTGGATGCACCAGATGTTCTAGAAGAGCTCCAATCCATAGAGACAAATCCCTGAATTTAGCATGTCAACAGAAGTGGATCAAGTCATAGATGCACGAGTAAAACATACAAGGAACCATACAATCACACTTTATGAGGTTGTCATATATGGTAAGATACCTCAACAAGGGAAGCAGTTCACCAGAGTACAAGCTGCCGAATATTTTACACACTTTCTCAAGTGGATGGAATGGGGTCCATTGCTTCTTGAGAAGGATCTAGGAGTTTGATCCTTGTATGCCAATCCCTGGCTTCACCAAGTGATGTGCACCAACTCATGCCTCCAACTAGTGATGTGTGTTCGAATAAGGGGTTGCTGTTTTGACTTGAGTCTCCAGTGTTGATCAGGAAACCTACTGTATCCTTCTGCTTTGGCCAAGCTTTGTGCTGTATTTGTAGTGTTGATAAAAAATCTCTTCTGTTTGATGGGTCCTCCTGCTGTTTGAACAAGAAAGCTAAAAGCAAGTTGGCATTGTTTTACCAGGATGACTGCTGTACTTATTTGGCTATTTAATGATAAGTTATAGTTGTTGCACTTGATTATGATGAAATGGACTGTCACAGATGAGCTGTTTTTGCTATAAATGCTTCTGTACTTAGAATTACGTGATGCTCAGTTGGACCACTCATGGGGATAAGGGTTATGGTGTTTAGTTGAGGTTAGTCACATGCCTGAAAATTGATTGTGATGCTTAGTTGGGCTTGGATATGTTCCCAAGGATCAATTGTGAGGTTTGATGGAGGTTACTGATACCTGAAGTCTGAATTTAGGGTTCACTTGGGGTGGCTTATGTTCCTGAAGACTCATTACAGGGTTCACATGAGGTTACTTATTTCTTGATGACTATCACAAGTCTCAGTTGAGGTAACATATGGTCTATTGATTTTTGATCCCTTAGTCAAGATAAATCGTGAGGGATATTGAAGTGTTAATTGATTTGATTTGAGTTTGGATTGTTTGTACCAGTTATATTTGAGATAGATAAAAGGTAGTTGGTTCAATTTTCAAATTAGTGTTGCCTCATGGTGATGAACGCCAAGGGATAATCATCTTTGGATGTGGTTGGATGACAGTCTTCCTCTGGCCTAGTTAGGTTTGATTATTGACTTGGGTGATTTAAGTGTGGACGCTATCAAACTCAAGTGTTTTCTTGTATTTTTGGGTTGTATGCCGGTAATCCTTTTGGGATGGTCCCTAACATCAGGCCTTCACATAAAGACAATGTGATGCCTGCATTGAATAAAAAATTATCATGGGCTTGCTACAGAGACTGCAATGTATACCTTTTTCTTTCATTATGTTTATTTGATATTAAGATCTCTGTGCAAACGCATTTGAAGCTGGAGTAAAAAAAACTTGAACATAGGTTCAAAGTTTGCATGGAAACAGATCTGTCAATGTCTTGTAAAGGGTTCCTCTTTGCAAGCTTGTGCTACTCGCTGATGATACAGGTTATATGCCTTCAAATTCTTGACCATCAAAATCTTCAATAAGCTGCCAACATAATAGGCTGCGATACAATGATCTTTGTGGCAGAACATGCAAGTATTATGAGATTTCTTTAATTTGAAGATTATAAATATAATATTTGTAACGTACATCTAGAATCTTGGAGGAATTAGCAAGAATTGTGAGGAGGGATGGCATACAAACTAATTTTAAGCCTCATAACACTCGTCACACTTCCTTAGATTTTGTTCAAGATCCTTTAGATCTTATAATTCAAAAAGGTGTTTACATCATTCCTTGTTCCTATGGCAAACCTTATGTGGGGGAAATAGGGAGGTCCCTCCAAACAAGGCTCAAGGAGCACACTAGAGACATTCATAACTTGCGGTTTGAAAGCTCTGCCCTTGCGGAACATGCCCATGTCATGAAACACCATATTTGTATTGATGAGGCCGAACTTTTTGTTAAAGAAGAAGATTATTGGAAAAGATAGGTTAGGGAAACTATTGAAATAGAAAAGAGACTGGAAAATCTAAATAGGGACAATGGGATTGGTATTGGCGATTTTTTGGCTTCCAATTTTGAATCTATTAAAGTGATGTGACAATATAGATAGAAGCTAATGTGTAATTATTATTAATGATTTGCTCCCATCAATGGGCCAAGCATATCCTTGAAGACGTCTAGTAGGACGGAAAACTTGGATTGGTCCCCCCTACCTTTTGGTTTTTTCAAGCTGAACTTTGATGGGGCAGCAAGGGGCGATCCTGGTGCCTCAGGGGCAAGTTGCATCATCAAAGATTGTGCTAGTTCTCTGATTAGAACGACCTCTCTCAAACTTCTTGATGGTACTAACAATGAAGCAGAGGTGCAAGCACTTGCCCTTGGGGTGGATCTTGTGGCTCAATGTGGTATTGACAAGGTAATTTTTGAAGGAGATACAAAGGTGTTGATCCAAGCATTATGCAATTGGAAGGCACGTGCTTGGAATATCGAGAATATCCTTGGTCATGCTTGGGATGTCCTAGATTCATTCTCCTCTTGGGAGGCCAAACATTGTTATCGAGAAGCCAATTCCATAGCGGATCTCGTGGCCAACCAAGGTGTCTCGCAAGAGGCAAAGTTAATTGTCGATAACAACTTGGGACGCCTGGCCAGATGTAAGGTGGTTTAGCATCTATTGTTTCATTTTAATCTCTTCTAACTTCAATAGTTTTGTTTCACCTTTTTTGGTGTTTAGGTGGCAACAGATGAGTCTCATCTCCTTCCCACTAGAATTCATCATACATGCCTCACATGAGCTGGTGTCACTTTGTTTGTTGTGTGAGTATTGATGATGGACGTGTAGTTAGTGCTTTGGGTGCGATGAAGATTGGTGTGGTGGATTTTGTTTGTGTGAAGCATAGTTCCACGGAGTTTCCCAATGGGGGGATGGGGGGACGTGGGGACGGGTTTCCAGGATGAGGGGCCTAAGTTTGGGGACAGTGGTGGGGGCGCTGTGGGGGAGTGGTGCAAATACATATAGTACTTGAAAAATTAGTTATAAAAAGATGTATAAGGAATAAGTATATTGCATTGAACATCAACAATTTAACATTGTGATTTAATCATTTAAGTTTCAAGTTTGATCCATTGAACCAATGAACATTGAAAGTGAAAATCAAAATATCGAATTCAAAATTTTTAAAATTTCATAATGATGATTCATGATTACAATCAAGTATCAACAATGTCCAAAAACAAAACACTAAAATATTGAAATACTAAATACTAAATACAAATGACTCAATGAGTCAAAGGCTAATCATCCCCAAAGTTCTCGTCGAACTCATTACTAGAACTGCTGGATTTCACATGCAAAAACTCAAATTTTTTTTTAAAATTAAAAGAAAAATGCACTTTATGATGTCCATCTGCACAGGGGACACTTGGGCGTTTCCTAGGGGGTCAGGGGACCTCTGGACGTCCCCTGGACGTCCCAGAGTCCCCAAGACATCCTCCTTTTGAAGGAGACGTCCCCTCTCAGAGGGAAATGTCCTGGGGACGACCGAGGTTTGTGGCAGAGTTGGCGGGATGACTGGGGGACATCCCCTGAAGTCCCCACGGCCTGGGGATGTCCTCGTCCTAGAAACACAGGGTTTTTTGGGGGGAGGACATGTCCCCGTGGAAGACTGGTGTGAAGGCATCGACGAGTGTTGTGAGGTCATGGAGCATTTGGTTCAAATTGCCATCGGTGAACCGTTGTTGCAAGTGTCATCGGAGAAAAGATAGATGTCATTTAATGGGAGTGTTAGTGAGGTGAGGTTGAAGAAAATCTTCATTATTCAATATGGATGGGTTTTGGAGGCTATGTAAGAAATTGTTGGTATGGTATACTTGGAGACACACTTTTGGTTAAAAGTCAATGTTGAAGTGGCTTCCTTGTTTATCAACAATCTTTTGTTGGCATTGGACGACAAAGATATGGTGAAATCAGTGGTAGAAAGAATGGTGAGGCCTAGGTATAAGTTTTGATGGTAAGCTATGATTGATGATTTCACAGTTAAGGACACCCTTGCATTGTCGTTTTCTAGAAAGGATGACTATGGCTTGATCCCCCTCTGTTTCACGAGCTTGAAGAAAGGTTCCCCGAGGCATTGGAATTTCTGGAAAGATTCAAGGTTTTCTTTGCCATCCATCTCCAATAGGGAGGTTTCTACCTCAACTGGACATTAATGCTCTCCCCACTCCCCTGCCTACGTTGATGACCATTCTTGGTTTGCCGAGGTCCCGTAGGGTTCTCTTGACTGCGAAATTGTTGGAGTGGTTGTTTGGGGGTGGGCAGCCAATGTCTCCCTCGATGAGGTTTGTGGGTTTGGTACAGATTAGGCTAGGCTAGAATCATGCCCGAGGGCGGTTTTGGGGCCCATGCGTGCACACATTGTTTCGTCATTGCAAGCTCCTATCCTTGGCAATTGTTTACACTCAGGCTCAGTGGGGATGAAGTGGAAGGTCGCTATTGATGTGGATGATGGATGCCAATGCAAATCCACAGTTCGTCTGGGTGGGGCGTGATCCGGTGATGCCCCAGAGATTGGTTAATGGTTGCAATTTCCTCTCTTTTTGTTGATACGGGTCTAGGTGGGCCTAATTTTTTTCCGTATATAGGGTGACAGGGTATTTTTGCTAAGCTGATGGTTGTAGCCAGTTTGTTTTTTGTTCTTTGTCTATCTAGGTTGGGTGGTAGCTCTCCGTGTAGTTTCTTTTTGTACTGGCCGGTTGTTTGGCCATGATCTCATGGATTTTATCCTAGATGAATTGGTTTTTTGTAAAATGTTAGATTTTAATATAAGGTGAGGGACCCATCAATCCTCAATCACCTATCAAAAAATTGTCGTTAATGATTTGTTCATTAACTTTTGGTAGGTTAGAGTGTTTATTTTATTCTTGTTTGAGGCAACCAACTTTTCATCCCTTTGTTTTCATGTCATCATTATTATAAGTTAGGGTTTTACTTTTGCTGTTATTCCTTAGGAGCAATTTACCTTTTTCATTTTCTCTTTGAGGATGGGTACACATTGTACCTGAAATGTCGGATTTGGTTTTATTCAACAGATGGTACTACAAATCACTCTTTCCAACTTTAGAACTCTATGGCCTATCACTACACCTAGGCCAATCTTATGTTTTATGTTATTACATCACATTAAAGAGTAAGAACATACAAATTTTAAATGCTCACACACTTATTTAGGTATGAGATCTAGCTTCTAGTACAATCTTAACACCTTAATTTTACAGCTATATAGCAAAGTACAATACGTTTGTAAGTTTTTCTAAGCCATATTTTAAGTTAAATGGTCCTGAATAAAGATTCATCTTATAGCCTTATGGAGTTTGGAGTTTTTGTTCAATTGATTAGAGATTTTTTGATGGTAGTAGGGATGTTGCTTTTGTTTGCTGGAATCTATCTCAGTTGTTGCTATTGGTGTTTTGTAACAGTATTTTAAGGGGTTGAGCTTTCCAACAATTTCATCTGTTGGTCCAAATGCTGCCATCATTCACTATGAACCAAAGCCTGGAAAATGTGCTGAATTACAACCTGAGAGTATTTATTTGTGTGACTCAGGAGGACAGGTATGCGTGCTTTTATATTTATTTACAAATTGTTCTGTAAGGATGTCGAAGATATTCAATTAGATGTCTGTATAATTGATATAACATCTAAATTTTTTTCCTGTTCTTGTGGCATCTGTGTTTTGCTGGTTGCTTCAATTATTTTGTAATGATTTTAACATTTTTGTTTATTTTTGGAAGTATTTAGATGGAACAACTGATATCACACGAACTGTGCACTTTGGAAAGCCTTCAGAACATGAGAAAGCCTGCTATACTGCGGTATTACTTTTCCCTTGACATTTTTTTTTATAACTGTTTTTACATAGCATATATTTTATAATTATTCTTTGTCAGATGTGTTAGAAAATTAGATTCTAGTTTCTTCTTTATTGTATAATAATTTTAATATGACACTTGGACTTTTTTTTTTGCGCTAAAATTTTATTCTTATACGGGGGAACATTTTTCAGTTGAATACAGTAGAGATTATTTTTGGTGCTTTATCTGATCAAAGTGTTGTAGATTTATTGAATCAGTTTGTAATTGGTCTCATTTTGGTTGAGCTTTTGACTTTCTCTAGTCTCTGAATTTCCATCTCATCATATAGAGTAAACTATACAGATGAAATTTTCTTTTGGGAGGAAAATTGTGAAGGGGAAGAGGATGCATATGGACACAATATAGATATCCCCTTCATGTTATGTACACAATCAAGATTTCTTTAGTACACAATTTTCTTTGTCTTTAGTACAATGGTTGTGTACTAAAGACCAAGTAGATTTAATATGCTATATTTTTCATTGCTTATAATTTAATATTTTAAAGCCTTCATTAATATGGTAAAAAAAATGTTGCAATAAGCATGCCCTAGGCTATTTGTGATTCCAATGCCAAAACATATTGATAATTTAAAGAGATTGAGCCTTTGGTTATAAAATAGAAAATGCAATATCATAAGCATCGCTAGGCTAATTGTCACAAAAACACCATGCTTGGCCCTATGAAGGCCTCATAATTGCAAGCCTAGGCTTGGACTTGCCAAAGCTTGCAATTTTGAACTGAGTACATAATTAGCAAATTCCAAGGGCATGGAAGAGCTAGACTTGGTGAACATGACAAAAACTCAACAAACTTTTCCAATGCCTTATAATACATAAAACATAAAATAAAAATATACAAAATGTCCTATTTCCTTCCCTCGAGTCACAAGGTTTAAGAAGGAAGACATGAAAGAATTTGATGGAAAAAATAGAATATCTTATCAAGTGTGATTCATTTCGGTTGATTCTTACATTCAGTAATGGGGATGTAGTGAAATAGATAAAGTTCCATTCATTTTTATCCCTAAAAATGCAAAAGCTCAAGCTATTACATAAACCATTCAACAAGGAAATTGATGTCCACAAGGCCAACAATTAAACAAAGAGAAATTGTTGTAATAAAAAATAAAATAAAATCTAATTACAAAACCCGAGTCTAAAATCTAATATTGAATGTCAACAAGATAAAAAATTAAGCAAAGAGATATGCCCTAATAAAAAATAAAATAAAATCTACTAACAAAACCTAAGGTTAAAATCTAATATTGAACGTTGACTTAAGAAACAACCTTGAGACCGGCATAACAACTATGAAACCATAATAAATAAAAGGACAAAAAATTAAACAAAGAGAAAATGCCCCATCTACAAAATTTACTGCTAGTGACTTAAGACGCAAGGACGAGACCAACATAACAACTACAAAACAATAATAAACAATGTAGTCTGCGAAGACAAAAAACGTAAGGAGTTTTAACTTAAATAGTTCATATAAGTATACTTTTAATAGTTGGTAAGAAATCCTTTGAGAAGTGAGTAAAGAAATTGTTGACGCTGTGGATTGCACCCTTGACAGAAGGCTGAGCTTCTATCTTCCACGCGGCACAATGGAGACTCCTCTCTTGCCTATGGGTCCAGCAAAACTGAGGGGAGAATCTCTAGATAAGGGCTAGCTCCCTTTGATTCATATCTAAGTTATTTCACTACCACTGCTAATATATAAAAAGGGGGGGTGAAAAGAGAGAAAGATACTGAAAACAGAAACTAACCTAAGACGGTGATGCACCAAACAAGTTGATCTACTCAGTTATTCACACTTCAGACCAGAAGAGGGCGGACATACACTTTATCTGATGAAAAGACCAGACTGTAGGGAGCTTTAACAGGGAGGCTTAATGAAGACACATAGAAAAGGAACTTACCACAGGCACTATAGAAAACACACTGTTTGATAACCCTCTTCTGTCTCTGTGCTCCAGATACAACACTTCCTGTTACCTGCAGAAATGGTGCTTTGTCTATACCAGGTATGTTGGTGTCAAACTTGTTAAAGCATCATGCAAAATGACTAAACACAAGATTAATACTCAGACACACTCAGAGATATAACTAGTCAAATAGAGGTAAAATGCATTCTATTGATTCAAAGTGAAATTTTGGCAGGGCTTCGCCTTACAAAATGAGAGATAGATTTCTCTCTTGGAGGTTACCATCTATATAGCATTTTGAGAAAGAGTTTGGCGCTTTCCAAGAAAGGGCGACCCATACTGCATTAAATGCCTAGGAAGGAGGAAGTTTGTTGTTTGAACCATGCTGTGGCTGTCGCAAGTCTTGACCTTGCTGCCTGGGCATATTAAACACTCTTGCAAAAGTATGGGTCACTGCTCTCCATAACCGACAAAGCCATCCCTCCATGAAAGTTCGTGCAACTGTTCGCCTATTAATGCCAAACAAAAAAAAAACGGGCTGCCCTCTTGAATGTTCGTGTTCTTTGATGACCACTTGGTGGAGACTGTTTCATTCGCAACAATAACTCCTTGTGCCGACACCTTTTGCCACCTGGGCTGATTTGATTCGTGTCTGTGCTTGGCTTATGTGTGCATGGTCGTGCTTTCACTGTTTTTGTCTCTTTCTTGGCAACTCGGCTCTCGGGCTATCTTTTTGTCATTTGCTGGCTCTTCGGGCTCCTTTCTCGGCGGGTCGCTGAGTTTCCCTCGGTTTTTATGCCCCTTTGAATTTCGTCGGGCCTGTGCCATTCGAGCTCTTTCGGGCCACTTGTCGTGAAGGCATTAGTCCTTTGGCTTGTCCTCAATGGCCGATGCAACTTGTCAAAATTGAAGTTTGCGGGCCTGTCACTATTCGAAAACCAAACGGCTATTTCATCACCGTAAATTTGACATCCGTAGGCCCGTTGCCATTTGAAAGCCAACGGCTAGTTTGCTGCCTTGAAATTGATGTTCTCGAGGCCGTCACCCCTTTGGCAATTTCTTCGGCCTTTTGTATTTGAACCTTTCCGAAGGGAAGGTGTCCCTTCAGAAGAGAGGAGAGGTCTCTTTTCAGCAGCTGAGAGTCCCCCGCAAGGGCACTTGCCCTTCGGGTTCCTTCGGGCTGCCTTGGCTTCTTAATTCCTTCGGACAAAAATGTTCGAAGGAATTCCTTTGGACATTTTGCCCGAAGTAAATGTTTCCTTCATGTTTCAACGCTTCTTTCTTTTGGTCGGTCTTTTTCTTTAGGAAGGAATTTGCCTTTGCCATTTTGCCACGGATTTCTTTCCAAAGGGTAATCTTCCGTTTGGCTCCTTGCCTTGTGAATTTCTTCGGACAAAATGTCTGAAGGAATTCCTTCGGGCATTTTGTCCGAAGGAATTCGCATTGCTCTTCTTTGGATTTATTCTTCGGACAAAAGTCCGAAGGAAATCCTTCCTTTGCCTTAGTCTTTTCCGAAGGGCAAGTCCCTTTTGGGCTCCTTGCCTTGCCCCCTTGCTTCGACCAGCTGCCCTCCGCAAGGGCAATTCAAGTCCAAAGTTACCATTCGAACTTTTTGCAATGGTCCACTTTGCTCATGCCCTGCCCCCCGCAAGGGCTGCTTGGTCTCCCAAATTACTTTTCGGCAGAATTACCAAGGCTCTGTTTGTCGCTTGAGTGCCCCCCGCAAGGGCACCTACCCTTCGGGTTTTGAAAATGATCCTTTGGCCTTTTGAAATTGGTCCATTTTGCCGATAAAAAGCCCTTTGAAGCAGTTTACTTGCTCTGTCAGACCCGAGAACACATCATGGAGCTTCTTGGACGCTTGAAACACAAAACTTGCACTCAACTTTGGAACTTTCATGAAACTAGCACCTTTTGCAAACCCTTGTATAATCACTCCTTCCAACTCTGCTTGTACCTTTCGTACCAAGTTATTGAAGTTGAGCCTTTTTGTATGCCAAGAGGAGAAAAAGAGTTGTGGAAGCATATTTTTGCATTATCCTTCATGTCTAGGCGTGGAAATGGCAAGAACCAAAAAGGGAGACCAATTTTTGGCCTGCAGGACCAAAAATGGTCAACAGAAACAAGGATGAGACTAGCATAATGACTACGAAACCGTAATAAACCATGTAGTCTGTAGTAGTAGCTTTCTTGGTCTTTAGTACACAACCATTGTCAATGGTATGATATAGTCATGAATATCACAAAGAGAATAATGTGTTCATATCCATCTCTGTCATAATAAGCAATGCCAAATATAACATATTAAATCGTCTTGCGTGAACATCCATCTCAATCCAGCCACAGGGGAACCTAACAATCTACCTTGTATATTCTCTAAATAAAATACATGAATATCTACACAAGTGGGACTTTGAGATATGCATGAAGCCCACAAATAGAGACAGAGTCTTTTACAAAGTGGGGGGGTAGTTCCTATGCTAATTCCAAATCATTATAACATGAGGCTCCTGATTGTCAAATAAAAAGTGTGGGCCTAACTACATAATTCTACTTTATGATGAACAAATTTATTGTCGACAGATTCAAATGGGATCATCAGTCATTTTGAGCTTTAAAATCAACTTGTACCTGTAAACCATATCATTTAATAAAATTGCTTTAATTAAGTGTACTATTTTTGATTACATATATGCTAGTTCATATTTGTCAATTGGTATGGGGTTTGATCTGTTTGGTTCTTCAATTTTTTTTCGTCTCAGTTGATGTGTTCAACTTTTAAAGGAGCCTTGTTTTTATTTTCACTCTCTTATGGTGAAATTGTGTTCTTTTATTAGGTTAAAAATCCATCAACGGTGTTAACGTGTTTTGCTTTTGGGATTGATTTATTCAGGTTCTCAAGGGTCACATAGCACTTGACTCTGCAGTTTTCCCTAGTGGCACAACAGGTGAGTTTATTTGTAGAGTGTTGTGAGTTATAGAATCCATTGATTGTTTTGATGTTTATATTCCACCATGGATTTGAAAGATATGTAAATGAGTAATAGTGTTCTGTTTGATCAGAAGCAAGTGTTTGCATTTATTTTCGTGTGATCTGTAAGGAGTTATTTGTTTGATCAGGAAATGCCCTTGATATTCTTGCAAGAGGACCTCTATGGAAGATTGGTCTGGACTATCGCCATGGGACTGGCCATGGGGTTGGATCGTACCTCAATGTCCATGAAGGTTTGAGCTTCCCCTATATCCTTTTGAAAGATTTTTCATCATAAAATCGCTCTTTCTGTTTACAAGGCCAAGAGTTGAAAATGAATTTGTTGAAATATTTAAATATATTTCAGTTGTGTCAAGTACATGCCCTCATCATTTGTTCCATGCAGGACCACACTTAATAAGCTTCAAGCCTTGGGCTCGTAATGTGGCTCTTCAAGCTTCAATGACAGTAACTAATGGTTCGTTCTCTCTCAATACCCTTTTTGTGACATTGTGTACTTGCTTTTTAATTCAGAGATTTAAAACTTAAAGAAATAAGTAGCGTGTTTCTTTCTGAACATGAAATTCATAGCATTTGTCTGTCCTTTTACTTCTCCTTGTCCATTCGACTTCATATTTTTAAGTGCTAGTAGAAGCAAGAAATATGAAGATAATTTGGTGTTTTTTTCTGCCATGCACTGAACTTCTCACTTTCATTGATCTCCTTTTCAAAGCATTTTGATTGTCCTGCCTTGCCACATTGACATTGATGAGGTAACAAAAATGACAAATATCAATGTACTAATTAATTTTCCAACCACGATAGTTCATTTCACATTTTTTCCACAAATAATTAATGGTTAAATACTTAGGTAAATTGGCATACTTTTGTAAAGCCCATTTAATTGGCTGTAACTTAAAGATGGTCTACACAGAATGTCAAACTTTTGAGATTGCATATTGGCATTTGTAGTGGATAATCTTGTTCTAATTTCTTCATTTAAGGCACAAATACAATTTTCTTTGTATGAATAAATTTGGACATAGAGCTGAAGGCAAATTGAGCTTCTGTTTTCTGTTAGCATTTGTCTTACTTTGAAATACATTGAATTGAGTCACAAGTGACCTTGAATCAGTCAATGAGATTGAGGCATGCCATCTATTGCTTATTCAAAGCATCTACCTAAGTCAAATAAACTTATCAAACAAGATAAAAAGAGATTAAGAGATCGAACTGTGTTAATATGCTGAGAATTCTGCACATGCCAATTTTGTTATACACAAGATCAATAACCTCTTTGAGAAGAAACTAATAATGAAACAAACGAAAATTGGACAAAATCAGAAAATAGCATTACCAATGCTAATTTGTTAACACACTAAATATTGGTGGCTTTGGCAATTCTTTAGAAACAAACAAATACTACACAATTTGGCTTAACAATACATTGTGTATTAAATTTGGAGTCACATGTTCTTCTTGAAGAATAATAAGGGCCTCTGTCCCTAAGTTAGAATCCTTGTATAATTCAATTAGTTCAACTGTTCAACAATGATCTTATCTTGAATCTCAAATGGAATGACAGATTTAACTAGAATGCATCATCTCCAATGTGGTTGATTATGTTGTAGCCCATACCTTAATGCCTTGATCTAGTGATGAAATCTTTCTTCAAATCATCTCTTATCAAGGTAGAGCGATAAATTCTAACTAACTTTGAATTGATGGGAGATCTACGTTGAGCCACCAGTTCATTGTCCTTTGTTTATAGTGTTGGATGCATTCACACAAAAAAAACATCCCAATGAATGAGGAGTGACCAAGCAAAGAATGAAAGATATAATACAATATAAATGAATATATTAACAAGAAACAATATAGTATAATTGAATAGATTAAAACGAAAACAAAACATACAACTGAATGCTATTGATTGCAAGCGACAAATAAGTGAATTACCTTTATTAGCAACAAATGTGGTTGGAAAAATTAGGGGCTGACCACAGTATGTGGGGGAAATTAATAAAATATCCTAAGGGACCAAAGTCAAGTCAAGTTGGTCCACTAAGGTGGGTTTACACCAATAACATCCCGACTGCAACATCAAGAAGTCCCATCATGCCTCTAAGATGAGTGAAAGGATCTGCATATAGGGACTTCGTGAAGATATCTGCAATCATATCCTTTGTCGGACAGTTCTACAAGGAGATGATCTATTCTTGGAGTTTCTCTCTCAGAAAATAGACACATATTTTCATGTGCTTGTTGCGGAAATGCTCCACTGGATTCTCAACGACCTTGATGGTACTTTGGTTGCCACTGAAGAGTGCCACTACGGATGTTTGGGGAAATACAAGCTCGCCAAGCAAATTCCTGATCCAACACTGTTCTGTCGCTGCTTCAAGTGCTCCATGATACTTTGGTTTAGTGGTAGGAAAGTTGACATGTGGCTGCTGCTTAGAAAATCGAACAAGGCTGAAAATGTAGGCACAAGTAGACCGCATAATGTTGGGACCTTCAATCACTATATCCAATCAACTAGACCTTCGCTCCACGTGCATACTTGTTGCTCAAATGTGAAGTGCCCTTGAGGTACCTCACAGTCTACTTCGCAACATCCCATTGATGCTCATGTGCTTCCTGTATAAATCTGTAACAAATATCAACTTCATGTGCAATGTTTAGATGAGTGAGAGTTAATTAGATGAGTTTTCCTACAAGCTTTCTATATAAAGTAGCATCAACCAAATTGATGTGCAATTCTTCCCTATCTTGAACCTTGATTGTATGGAGTAGTGTAAGGCTTGCAATCTTCCATTCCAAAATCCTTAAGCAAGTATCATGATATACTTCGTCTGTGAAATTAGAATCCCATCCTGCATCCGCATAACTTGCAAAGTAAGGAAAGTATGGAGGACAAGATTTGTCATGTCTAATACTGTCCTTATTACCTACTTCATAATCCAGATGAGAAACATTGGTCCTTTTAAGTATCAAGTCATCAACATAAGGGACAATTATTAAGATGCGCCCATCAACTTGTGTCACATGGGTGTTGAACTTCACCACACAAACCTTGAATTCACATTAAACAAATAAATGAAAAATATTCTCATACCAAGCACGTGGGGCTTATTTAAGCCCATAAAGAGACTTCTTCAGTTGGCACACAAACCTCTCCTTTCTAGGCTGCTCCATTTAGATCTCACATAGATCACCATCAATAAATGTACTTTTGACATTCATTTGGTGTACCTCACAACCAAAATTGGCTGCCAATAAAAGGACAATTCCGACACTTCATCTTCACAACGAGGGCAAATGTCTCCTCATAGTCAATACATTCCTTTTGAGAATACCACTTAGCCACAAGTCGTGCCTTACGCTTCTTAATATTACCGTCATTAGTGTACTTGGACTTGTATACCCACTTACACCTCACAAAATTCTTCCCAACAAGGCACCAACTCCTAAGTTCCATTTTTCATGAGTGAATTATACTCCTTCATTGCCTTTTCCACTCAGTGGTACCATCAACCTCCTTATATGGTTAAGTATCAATGATGTCCATGCCACTAGCAATGAGTGCCATTTTTATCCTTCAATGATTTCTGGAAACATAGGCTAGCACTTGAACATTCACGTTAGCCGTACCTCTTGCTTCATTGATCACTATCCTTTGCCACAAAGGTATATGCACAAGCTCTTCTTGTGGAGGAGCCTGTAAATTTGTCTCAATGACAAGTGTGTCTGGTGCATTAGGTAGTATCTGTGGCTCAATGTGTTGATGTTGTTGTCTCTCATGGTAGGGAAAACCTCTTCGTTGATTGGTACTTGGACATTCACATTAGCCTCACATCTTGCTTCATTGATTAGTTGAACATTCACATTAGCCGTACCTCCTGCGTCATTGATCATTATCCTCTACCACAAGGGTATACACACAAACTCTTCTTGTGGAAGAGCCTACAAATTTGTCTCAATGACATTTGTGCCTAGTGCATCAGGTAGTAACTATGGCTCAATGTGTTGATGTTGTTGTCTCTTATAGTAGGGACAACCTCCTCATGGACTGGTACTTGAATGTTCACATTAGCCTCACATCTTGCTTCATCAATCACAGTCCTCAGCCATAAAGTTATAGACACAAGTTCTTGTGGAGGAGCCTGTAAATATGTCTCAATGACAAATGTGCCTAGTGCATTAGGTATTGACTATGATCAATGTGTTGTTGTCTTTCATGGTAGGGACAACCTCCTCATCAAATGCCAAAATCTCCACAACATAAGAAGGGGGAAATTTATAAAACTATATAACTCTGGATACATGCTCATCAAACGTCACATCGCTTCTGATGATAAGTTTATATGTCGATGGATCAAGAAGAAATTAAGGCCATAGAAGAATCTGAATAGCTTACCATAATCCTTGGCTTGCACTTAGGATCCAAATTCTTCCTCTTCTTATTTGGAATATGAACATATGCAAGGCAAGAAAACACCTTGAAATGTGCCACTAAGTGCTTCTTACCAGTACACTTCTCACAGGGCGTGACATCTCTTATAGCCTTAGTGACAACTCTAATAAGCACATGATTGGTACAAATGGTAGCTTCATCCCAAACTATCATGTAGCTTCTATCCTTGAGGCCAACATATACCATCTCTATAAGTGTCTAATTCTTCCTCTTAGCTTCACCATTCTATTTCCAAGTGTAAGCACATGTGTGTTATGAAGAGATCCTATACATGCACAAGAAATACTTGAAAGCACTGATCACATTCTCACCACTGCCATCGGACCTCCAACAGTAAAGCTTGTGCCCTAATTGGTTTTCATTATGTGCCTTTTATTCCTTAAATTTCTCAAAGATAGTGTCCTTAGTCTTTAGAGGATACACCTAAGACATCCTAGAGTAGTCATCAATGAAAGTGAGAAAGGACATGTTCCTACCTATAGACCTCTTACTCATGTCATAGAGGTTACCATGCATATGCACCAAAGGTGAACTTGCTCTCCAAGATTTGCTCTTCTCAAATGGTTCACAATGATGCTTCTCCAAAACACATCCCTCACAAACAAGGATGCAAACTAGGCAACATATGTACCATCTCCTTCTTGTGCATGATTGTGGTGTTTCTGAAATTCAAATATCCAAGGCGTTCGTGCCTCAACCTATTAACATCAACTGTTTTGGCCACAAAGGCAAGATCTCTCCTACCATGATTTGATGAAACAAAGCCTGTAAACTTGTACAGTCTATCCATAGGGTGAAAATCACAAGTAGCAATCACGTGGAAACCATGATTGATGTTTTTCGCAACATATAATTAGGTCAAAATTTGACTTTCACCCAATTAAAACAAATGTGATTGATTGACAAGAGATTTGAATGATGTTCAGGCTCATGGCAAACATCCTCAATAGTACCATTAGGAACATTGGCATCACCCCTTCCAAGTACCATTGTAGAAGAATCACTAGCCACAATAATTTTTTTTAGTCTTAGTGTCAAAAAAGAGAGAAATCATATTCTTCACTCATCATATAACCAAAATTAAGTTTCATGGGAAACATGATGAGAAGAAGAAGCAGGACAAGAGAGCAAAATGTGCAGAATCAGTACCTTCATTGTCGCTGCTATGTTTACCTTTTCCTTTAGCCTTTCTCTCTTTCTTTTGCATGGCCCTATTGCACTTGTAACACTTTTCCTTGGTGTGACTTTCTTTCCCCCAATAGGAATAAATATGCTTTTTGCCCTTTTTCTAGTTGTCTTGGTTGCCTTTGTTGCCCTGATATTTTTCACAATTAGATCCATAGCTGGAATTTCCATCCTTTGAGTCATCACAATCATTGTATTCTATGCTTGGCCTTTGCCTTTGCCATGTACATGGTTGGCCTATTCCCTGGAGTCGAGAACACCCTCCGTTCTAAGATGTACCTGCTGTTCAATGAGTTGTTTTGAAAACTTTGCTAGCCTTTCCCTTCACCATATACATGGTTGGCCTGTTCCTTGGAGTCAAGAACACCCTCCTTTTGGAGATGTACCTGTTGCTCAATTATTTGTTTTGTAACTTTGCTAGAGTGAAATACTTCAACCCATCCTTTTTTTGTGATCTTTTAGTTGATGAGAACTGCTGATGAAAGAGATTTATCAGACGTCTAATACTAGGAAGCAGAATGCCGATGATTTAATCCTTGTCAAACTTGAACTTGTCACAACAATCATAAAGCTTGTTCTTCAATTAATCCTCAACCTTATAAAAATCAGGTGCGAGTGTTTATTATAAACACTACACTACCAAGGAACAAAAATTACAGAACAGTAATTACATACCATGATGTAGCATAGAAAAACACGAGTAATAACAATTCATGTTATATAGATGGTGCTTAGGACAAATTGTTTGGTACAGGGAGGACTTGATCAGTGCCTCTACTCTATTTATAAAACAAATGATTCAGTGGTTGTCGAATGACACAACCATCAACAACCAAACATAAACAAAATGTCTTTACAATGTTGAATACTACCTAAATCCAGCAATACACTCGTTAACAACATAACAATTTTGGCTACTAAACCATGTAACTAATATTACATTGATACTAACATGCCAGCCTACATTATCCCCCACCTTAAGATAAGTCGGAGTCTATTCCGACACAAGTCAGATACAACATTAGAAAAATAAGATTGAAGAGGGAAGACAAGAAGAAGACATCGCTAGTGGGGGGCTGCTGATATAGAGATTTCTGCTGCTGAACTTTCAGAGACCGTCTTTGCTTCCCATGGAGCGGTTATAAATTTCATCAATTATGTCCTTGGAGTAGTTACAGTCTAGTTCTTTTCAATGTTTGAAACCTTCCCTTTCTGATTTATAATCAATTGCGTTCATCAAAATTCATCAATTACATCGTTGGAGTAGAATCTGGCCAGACTAGTTCTTTCCAATGTTTGAAACTGCATGATTTGATTTAAAATTCCAAATTGCTGATCCTTTCGGGGAGGAGTTTAAGTAAAGAGCCGAATAAATTGCTGAGAGTCAAGGAACTTGCATTGGATTATCTGACATCATAGTTATCCTTCTCAATGTGAACTCTTCATGGCAGTTTTGTTCCAAGAGCTTATTCATCATAGCTCCCAATCTTAATCCAAGTCCTCCCCCCCACACTCCCCTCAAAAAAAATTAAAAAATAAAAAACTTTTGGGAAGGCAGTTTATTTTTCCCAAGCTATCAACCAAATTCTTCTTTTTAGCTTATTCTGATTCCAAAGGAAGTTCTGTTGTTATTGTTTAAGGTCACCTAGAATCTTACTTGGAGCTTTGAAGAGGGACATCATGTATGTTGGAACCGATTGTAAGGTAGACTGGATGAGCTATGATCTGCCAGCCGTTGTCAACCACTTTTATTTCCATGAGAATGACTTTGACTGAATGCAATCAAAATCACGAGTTTCCACACCTCTAGAGCATCTTCCATTTATGAGGGAATTCTGAAATAGGAGCTAGGCATCCCTTCAATTCAAATCCCAAGATTTCTCATATTCTTTCTTGTTGTAGCATTGATCTTTCGGACTTCTGATGCTTCATAGGAGTCTAGAATTCCTCTTGATTTCCTTGCCTCCTCCAAGGGATCTCCTTCTCACAGGGTTTCATCCACAAATTGGATGATGGAGATAGGTTTGACATTAGTGGTTACCTGAATGCTTCTCAGTTCCCATCAATCAACCGCCTTCTCTATTGCTCTTCCTAATGCCTCTTTTAGGATAAAAAATAGATAAGGGGAGTTTGGGTTTCCCTGCCTCAAACATCTTGATGATTTAAATAATCCTGCAGGTAACATGGAGAAAGATGGGGTAGAGATACAACTCCAGACCAACTGCTTCTAATCTTCTCTAAAGCCAAACTTTTGGAGCACTTCTAGGAAATCCCAATTAACTTGGCTGTATTCTTTATTCACATCCAACTAAACTAGCATGCCCCATCCGAAACTTGGTTTTTTTCCACAAATCTCCCTATCCCCGTATGCATATGGAATGATGTCATCTGGTAAGGTTTTTTGTGTATTTAACATTAGCTTGGTTATTGCATTGACATACGAGTCAAAATATTGGACATACTCATTTTTTGGGATTGAGGCCCAACAAGTCAAATTTCATTCTTTGAATATCAACCTCCTCTTCCTACACTTCTCAATTGCTGCATGCCATAAATTTTGGTAAAATCCAGCCTAAAATCTGGGCATTGGTTCCCATCAGCTCCAAGATTAAAGACAGCCTTTCTCATTTCCCACCCGGTCACATGTTTCATTATCATTTCTTTTTAATCTTTTGATGTCAGAATTGAAATGTTGTTGAGCAGGTCACCTTGAGCTTGCCCCCTGTCAATGTTTTCCTTTTTCAAAATTGTACTGTAGGAGACCGCTTCAAATCTAATCGCCACATTTTATTTAAGCGGTACCCCTTCTGGAGTAACCAACTTCTCAATTCTGGTTTGATTTCTTTTTATCACAGTTTATAGGTCGAAGAACTGTGTTCTTGTTCCTATCTTTAAGCCACTTTTACCATCAATCTTTGCTTCCAATGAATCTCTTCCTTTGTTGGAGTTGCTAGAATTTTTTCATTGGTCATTTTTCTACCTCCGCTAATTCCTGATGCTAATCTCCCCACAACTCATTAGATATAAGATCTCTTATATGGAAGATTTTTTCAAACTTCTTTTGGTTAGAGTTTCTGACCTCACTCTAAATAATTTTCATGTTTTTAGACATAGTTAAGCCTTTGGACACTTAACCATTTGATCAAATTTTCCGCAAAGATATGATCTTTTATTTTTGAATTCAAATTTGAAGGGGTTTCCATGTGGTTTGGAGTCATCCTCAATCTCCAATTTAATTGTCAGGTAGCTAAGAAACACTTAATTCATTTTAGTTAACCAATTTGCATTAACTAAACATCGATCTAGTCTCTCCAAAATTAGTTCTTTTCCCTGCCTCCTGTTGTTCCACATAAAACTCTAACATTTTGGCTTGATATCAGTCAAAGTTGCAACTATGCACAAGCCTCCAAAATTCAGCGTTGATTGAGAGATGTTGACAAAACCTGCATGTTCTTCAAAGACTTGAAGGATGGCATTGAAGTCCTCCACTACACAATCTATGTTGATAGACTCTCATAAAGGAATCTAAATCCTCCCAACATGCCTTCTTTTCCAATACCCCAAAAAGGTTGAACAGATTGGAGATTGCAAAATTGAATCCACCTATGAAATACTTGACAAGAATATCGATTAGGTTATTAGTCTTAGAGAGAAGCTTACTTGAGACCACTTTAGGATTCCATAGGATTGCTAGACCACACGATCCATCAATAACGATAACACCACTCACCATTTTCTAAATTACATTCACCATACTTTTGAAATGGTCTTCACATATGATGCAGGAGCATCCCTAGTGTAGGGCAATCTTGCATCACCAAAAAAATAAAAAAAATTCTAAGTCTAGTTTTGTGAATAAATTGCAACATGGGCACATGGCACACAGGAACATAATTGTTTGATTGGGGTGCAGAGTATGCAGAACTCTAAATCCTGAAGAGTGAAATGAGAAGAAGAGGAAAGTAGAAGATAATCCAGCGGGACATAATGGTTACCAAAATGAAGGGCAACTCCCTGCTTGGTGATTACCTGATGGAATTGTTTAAAATTTGTAGAACGTAAGGTAGAAAAAAGTGTCAAGGAGTACACGGTAGAATTTTATAAAATTACTATCCGATTTGGTCATAGTGAAGTAGACCAAAAGAAAGTAGCAAGGTATTTGAATGGATTGAGATTGGACATCCAAGAACTGAGCATGGCTCAAATCCAAAAGGTTGAAGAAGCTTATTGGTTTGAATTGAAAGCTGAGGAGAAGAAGTCGTGCAAACAATAGAGTGTTGTGCGAGGAAAGGGAAGGTTTGTGCATGAAAGAGGACAAGGTGGTACTAGAAGAAAATAACACAAATAGGAAGGGGAGAACAAGGTTGCGTGTAGTCACGTGCTTGTGCACGAGCAAGGTGATACGCACAGTGGAGAGCAAGGCTGCACACAAGGAGGTGAATCCTACGCGCCAGAGGGTGTTGAAGATTTGACAGTGGAAGGTGAAGAGGATTTTTGTGAACATGTTTTAGATGTAGGCAACCTGGATATAGAGCTTATGAATGTCCTTAGGGGTCGAGTGAAAGGAATAGAAGATCAAAAGCTAGGGCACATGTTGGGCTTGGAGAGGAGTCTGTTGAATCTATAGAGTGTTCTAAAGAGTTGGAGCGTGGAGAAACTCTCATGTTGAAGAGGGTGTTGCTGAAGCCAACAAAAGAAGATAATAAATCAACGTGGAGAAAGTGTCTTTCGAACACTCCGTAAATCTGCAGGTAACTATTGCAAAGTGATTGTGGACTGTGGTAACATAGATAATTTGGTCTCTTTCGAAAAGGTATAAAAATTGGGTTTGAAGAAGATAGTGCACCCAAACCCTTATGGAGTGTCATGGTTGCAAAGAGGCCATTAGATTTTGGTAAATGAGCAATGCTTGGTGAAGTTCTAGATAGGCTGATACAAAGATGAAGTTTGGTGTGATGTGATGCCAATGAATATGTGCCATGTACTTTTGGGTAAACCTTGGTAGTTCGATTAGAAGGTTGTACATATTGGAAGGGCAAATACATACTGCCCAGAGGATGGAAATAAGTTCGCATTGAGTTTGTTGAAGGACAAGGAAGAAGAGGGGTATAACAACATTTGTGCGTGCGTAGTAAAGGTGTCAAGAAAGGAATTCCCAAAGGAATTAGCACAAAAGAAGACATGCCATGCAATCATGCCCAAGTCGACGCAAAGCAAGCATGTAGCCACAAAAGAGGATGAGGCACTTCCATGCGAAGTGGAGGAGTTGTTAATTGAGTTTATAGAGATTGTTTCAAGCAATCTACTCGATGGGTTATTGCCCATGCAAAGCATCAATCATCACGTAGATTTGATACCTGGATCGAATTTGTTGAACAAGGCAGCATATAAGTTGATGCCTAAGGAGAATGAGGAGATGCATAGGCAAGTGCAAGAAATGATTAGGGAGAGCCTAAACACGTGTGCAGTACCTGTAGTATTGGTGCCAAAGGAAGGAGGTGAGTGTTGCATGTGCATAGACTTGAGCCATAAAAAAGATAACAATCAAGTATAGGTTTTCGTTGCCACGCATGGATGACTTGATGGATTATTTAAGTGGAGTGCAGTTCTTCACGAAGATGGATTTGAAGAGTGGATATCACTAGATCAAAATCATAGAAAGTGATCAAAGAAGGATTGTATGAACAAATGGTCATGCCATTTGGGCTAACAAATGCACCAATTATGTACACGAGACTCATGAATGAAGTGTTAAATCCATTCCTAGGCAAATTGGTCATTGTGTACCTAGATGACATTTTGGTATTCAACAAGATGGAGGAATATTTAGCACATTTGAGAGGTTTTCTAGTGATCGCGGGAGAAGTTGCAGATAAATGTTAAGTGGCGTAGCTACATGGAGGAGCTCGTGTACTTTAGTTTTGTGATATCCCAAGCAGGTTTGAAAATGGATTTGGCAAAGGTGCTCGCCATCATTTAGGGGCTGTCATCGAGAAGCATGTTCGAGGCGTGAAACTTTCATGGCTTAGCGAGTTTCTATAGAAAGCTCATCTAGATCTTTAGCGGGACGTGTGCAGCAATCACAAAGGTGATGAAAGGAGACCACAAAGAGTTTGTTTGGACAACAGAAAGTAATTGCAAATTCTAGCAGTTGAAGAATAAAGTGACTGACCAGCGAATATTGGTGCTACCAGATTTCAGCTAGTATTGGCATTGCCATATTTCAGCAAGGTATTTCTAGTGAATTGTGATGCTAAGGGGTGCAACAATCGGAGCAATGCTGAGCTAAGAAGGTAAGTCTATAAATTACTTTAGTGAGAAGTTGAATGACACAAGGAGGAAATATTTGGTCTATGACCAAGAATTTTTTGCCATAGTGCAAGCACTGAAGAAGTGGAGGCACTATTTGTTGCCAAAAGAGTTTTTGTTGTACAAAAACCTTCATGCGCTACAATTTATCAATAGTCAAGGGAAGTTGAAGTAGTGAAATGTGAAGTGGGTTAAGTTCCTAAAGGGTTACTCGTTTTGTTGGAAGCCGAAAGTGGAAAATCAAACAAGATGCAGATGTGCTGAGTAGGAGAATTCTCTTATTGAGAGAGATGTGAGTGGAAGTCATAGAAATCGATTCTTGAAGGAATTATATGTGGAAGATGAAATTTTTAAAATGCTTGGAGAGCATGCTGAGAACCAATGAGTGTGGACTAAACACCGTGGCTGGATTGTTTTGTGTAAGAATGGATGTTGTTCAAAGGAGTGCAATTATGTATACCAAGAGGGTTGATGCACGAGAACTTGATTAAGAATAAGCATAGCAGAGGCTTAGCAGGATATTTTAAGAGTGACAAGAGCGCAATTGGCCAAAGGTTATTTTTGGCCAAGGATGGGGGTAGATGTGTAGAAGTATGCGCTGAGATTTTCAAGGGTGTAGAAGGGGAGCAATTCAATATTTGTAGTGGTGGATTTTTTTTTATAAATGGCACATTTCAATACTTCCAATCGTTGAGTAAATTTGATTGCAAGACATACATGATCCCAAAGGAACCATCTTCGCCATATGCATACATGGATGATAGTTGGTTTAAATTCAACACAGAGCCAAAATCAAAATCCCTACGAAGTAGAGAGTTTACTTACTATTTACAGCGTGTACTAAGATACCAAAGTTGCAAAAGATAGAACAATCTTGGCCCTAACCAGTTTAGATTCTTAGCATTTGTCTGAAGTTTCAAATGGAAGATTGTAAGTTTCCTTTTGTACCTTCTTCGACAAGGTTAGAGATCGATTATAACTATCAACTAACTCCTATTGATAATAGATTATATTGAACCTACTAATGAGGTAAATTTACCATGTGAATCGAGTTCCTTAATTAGTGGGGATTCAGATGCTCATATGATAAACTAGGTGTGTGGAGATCACGAAGTAAGACCCATGCGAGTGGTGTTTGCTAGAGAAAGACATTTGCCCCAATATTTTGATACAAAGGATCTAGCATAGTTCCTTCATAGGATGGAAAATCATGTTCCAGATATGGATATGCGAGTTAGTGTGCTGAATTGCACATGTAAAGGGGTCGTTGGAAGTTGGTGGGTTGTTCATAGATCCAACAAAGTTCACTAGGAAGAGGTGTGTGAGATGCCTTGAGCTAGATTTCAAGTTGCGACTTCTATCTTTGAAAAGTGGTGATTCTTCTAGGAGGGCCAATGTCCGTAATTTATGTTCACAAATGTGTTAAAGTAAGGACATTGCAACATATTGAGCCAAGGTATTGGGTGCATGTTTTTCAATGTACCTCAGCTTCTCAGCCAAAGGCTTAGTACATACATTAGGAATGTAGATGAGAGACACAAAATTGGTCAAAAATTCAACAAGTCTTCATTCAAATGTTTGTGTTTGAAGATGAAAATCTAATGGTGCACAGGGGCTATGCAAAAATTGAAAATCTTGTGTCATGGGTGAGAAGAAGAGAAACAAATCACAGGTTGAGTCAAGCACATGTCTTCCCACAATCATAACGGAGTACCATGCTAAGAAGGAGAAAGGAATTTATGCTGAAATCTTGTAATAGAATTTGGATTAGTGCACATGATTCTTATTATAGTGAGAGCGAGGAAGATTTGGATTTGAAAGGATTTTTTGAACCTGAAAGGGACATACTTGAGACAAAGAGCATAGAGAAGATAGAAGAGGAACTACTGCGAAACCTCAATATCTTGCAAAAATGAGGTAAAAGAAAAGTAATAGATACCGTTGAGGCAGAACAAAGCAAAATATACTAGGAACCAATGTGGAAGGACACTAAAAAAATCAGTATAGACCCAATACCAAAATTAGTAACCATTGGTGACAATTGGACACAACAACAGATCTCAAAGGCAGTTAAAATGTTGTGAGATTATGAGGATGTGTTTCCCACCAAGTTCTAAGAAGTTAAGGGTGTAGACCCTTCCCTGGGTGAGATTCACATTGAGCTAAAAGAGTGCATGCCCAATCAAAAAATGACTTTATAGGCTGAATCCTAATATGAAAATGAAGGTGAAAGTAGAAATCGATCATATGGAAGGTGGAATTATATATCTAGTTGAGAAACCATATTGGGTTAGTTCCATGGTGGTACAACCTAAAAAGATAGGGGATATATGAGTCAGTGGGGATTGCTGAGCATTGATCGATGCTTGTGTCAATGATCCTTTTTCAATTCCTTTTGCGGATGAAGTACTTCAACTTTTGCAGGGCATGAAGTCTACTTGTTTACATATGGGTTTAGTGGATACCATCAAATCCCTATCACAGCTGAAGATCAAACAAAAACAACATTCGCAATAGAATGGAGATCATTTGCTTAAAGGTAATGTCATTTTGCCTGAAAAATGCACCTGCAGTTTTATCAAGAGCAGTTATTGCATTCAAAGACTTCATTCATGACTTTTTGGAAATCTACTTAAATGATTGAGAAGTTTTCTTATAATTCAAGGAACATTTATCAAAGCTGTGATTGATGTTAAAAAGATGTCAACCTTTGCAAATCACACTAAATTTAAAGAAATGCCTATTCTTTACACCATTTTGTGTACTGCTTGGACATGTGATCTGTAGAGTGAAAGAAAGTACTGTATTATTGATATCAAAAAATCAGTAACAAATGATAAGGAGCAAATCAATACTATTCTAATTCCGATAATCACATCATGTAACAAAGGTGCAGCCAAGTATGAACACAAACATCTATATCTCGAACAATATATAACAATAAGAGCATTCTAAACATCTGATCATCTTTTCAAGGCTTGGAAAATGCAGCAATAATCTCTTTCATACAATTCAATGCATACTAATTTTTAGTACAGCCATAAATACAAAATAAGATATTTCAAAAGATATCATAAATCAATGGGTAGGGGGAACTTAGCTAAACCCCACTGGCTGAAAATAAATGTATAATAATTACAGGAGCTATCCTTAGCTTTATAGAATAGCAGTTCACAAAAATTTACAACCATGATTCCACATCAAGTTTACATGTAATAATATCATCTGCCTTGAGGGCAAACATACAATATCAGTACAAGGTACTGTTGACTTGCATAGCTCAATGCATCACCAGCATATTAGATAGGAGAGAGAGAGCATCAGCGGGGCATTTTGCTTCCAACCACAAAGAGATATGGTTCCCCACACACCTCTCAAATGGGATTGGCACTACTCTTAAATGAGGGCAGCAGATGAGAGAAGCTGTCAAGCAAGAGACATGGAGAACCATGTGCAACGACAATCATCATCATACATGCAATCATCCTATGCAGAACTTGACAATACATGTATTATCCCTATCTACAGGCAAACATTTTACAAATAAATAACCTCGTCAGTTGTTCTGAAGTTAATCTTAATTGAAGTTTTGTAAGACTGTCTAGCAAGTACCATATAATAACCTCATTAGTTGTTCCAAAGTTAATCTTAATTGAAGTTTCGTAAGACAGTCTAGCAAGTACTATATAATACAACAGGAAGTAAGCAAGGTAATCACATCAGTTATGACCCAATCTTGTATTCAGACATTAAGCACTAAACATAAATTATTGTTATAAAGTTTCAGTCCAGACTCAGTTAACAATCACGGCCACAAATCAAGGTATACTAAGCATGTGGATGAGGTGTGGTATTTCTCTAATGTCCCTTAAAGTCTAGTGTGGTAAAATGGCAACTTCCACTCAACATCAAGGTATGGAGGTGTTGGCGAAGACGATGGCAGCAAAAATCCCATTGGCTTACCAACACTGCCATCCTTTTTACATATCAGGCAGCCAAATTCTACCAAAGCGGATATCTCCTAAATTTCCTAAGGTGGTCAGTCCACGAGGAGCACCTCAAGGTGACTCCATTATTTTCTTAATTTAAGCATTAACAAAGACCAACTCAGCCTATTGACTTATTCTTAATGCAGTCAATGGTGGTGTTTGGAGGTGGGGTGGACCATTCAAGGAGAACTCAGTTCTCTGATACAACTTAACTCTTACCACATCCTCTTAAGACTGAGATAGTATATTCCTACTTAGGGATAATGCCACATAGCTTTATCAAACAGAAGATGACAGACAGATGCCACAAGATTGCTTCAGACAAATGTAATAGAAGATACAGTCAAGATAAAAATGCCGGTGCATTGAGATCCATCACAATATGTCATGACAGTTGCAGACAACAGGCAGAAGATTCGTCTTCTCCAAGTAATGGTAAAATTATACAGCCCACAGTGACAATCACAGGCCTGAGATAAAGGCTCAAAGAATCTTATAAACTCTAAACATGATATCACAGTCTTGCTGTTCTCAATAATAGAGATAATCGGTCAGGAGAAAATAACCTTAAAAGTTTAAAACATGCTTTCAAAACATTTAGTGGAGTTTCTAGATCAAGAATAGCATACTAGATTGTTTAAGAAAGTGATTAGAAATAGAATGAAATATATACTTGATTGAATTCTTTGCATTGTATATTTCATAGTCACAAGTTGGTTGCAATTCTGTCTTCATCTAGAAAAATGAAGAAGATTGCATTCCCAAAAAGTAGATGGATGTAAAAGTTGTAGATACTCTAAAAGGAGAGTGGGCTGAGTCTCATAATAAAATGGAGTATTGCAGCATGAAATCCCAAAGAGTTCCACAGAATTCCAAATATAGCAAGCTGTATCTCAATTCAGACAAAATGCTGACTATATGGTCCCCATATGGCCTTGTGTGTTTGTCATCGGTCTGTCCTTTAAGTCCAAATTTTGTCAGAGTGGAAACTTTCTTTGCCTTCAACCAGAAAAGGAAATTTTTTTATGTTTGTAATTCTAACAACTATAGAATAAATGTTCAGAAAAGGTTAAAATCACTTAAAGTTGATTCAAATTTAAGAACAAGAACAAAAATAAGTTAAATGTTAAGTCTCAACAGTTTTGTGTTCGAAATGAGTGGTGTTTGTTTAGAAATCTGATACTTTTTGGAAATTTTGTGGTTCATATTGAAGGTGAATATATTAGACTCAAATCATGCAATAAAATATTTTGATAGGTGACCATATGGCAATCTGATAATTCTTGGAAATTTTGTGCTTCATGATGATGGTGAAACTAAATAGTTCAATCATACATGAGAAGACTTATAGGTGATTATATGTTATGCATCTTTTTTTTAACTGGGAAACTATATTTTAATTTTAGTTACGTTGCTTTCCTATCGTACAAAATAGTTTTTGTTGATAATAGAATTAAACAAAGTCAATTCCAACAAAACCTACTTAATATTAAATTCTGTTGTTGTATGTGTCACGGGTTTAGCTGTAATGCATTTTTCTGTTTGAAATTACCAAGTCAATCATACATGGGGGAACTCACACTGTTATCTTGAATTTCCTACAGAACCTGGCTATTATGAAGATGGGAACTTTGGTCTAAGATTGGAGAATGTACTCGTTATCAAGCAAGCTGACACGACTTTTAACTTTGGTGAAAAAGGGTACTTGGCATTTGAGCCAATAACTTGGGTAAGTAAAGTGGTTGATTTTACTATTTTAGACACAATGGGCCTTAAGTGAGTTGATTTCATAGAAGTTGTCATACTATTGAGATTGGGATGCTAGAATGATCGTGGAGCATTTGTTTTACAATGTTCTACTCCTAAGTCACTGCATTTAAATGGTGCAAATCTCTTTGTAAGTAGCTATGCCTTGCCTAAGTACTAAAGCCACCGAAAGATAGAACATATATAAAAAATTGAATATGTTTATAATTAATGGCAGAGAAGAAAGGTGAGTAAATATTTATATATGAATAAAGGCGTGAAAATCAAGAGGTATAACCCTTGATTAAGGAGGTAACTCTTCTCAACTAATAGATTAATTATTGTAATCACCCAATCAGGTATATACCATATTCCATATCTTGTATCTTATATTTACTTATATTTATATATTTGATTTTTATTTTGATACATTTTTCTCAGCATACCTATGTGGCTGCTACGGCCTTCAAGTGGGCCACACAAAACTAAATTTATTGTTATGCGGAACTACAAAAGGACAAGCATACTGTGAAATTGTGTTACCAAAATTGCCACTTAATTGGCAGTTTCTGATAATCGGCAGTTTTGGGGTCAGCATACTGTGAAATGGTGTTACCAAAATATACCAAGTGCAATGAATATCTTAACAAGGGGAGGGGTGATTTTGTTATCCAACTCTTAAACCCAATATCTGATTTAATGCAAGTAGGAATTTGAAATTCATTAAGAGAAAAAACCATGGCTTTGTCCAAACCTCCTATTGGCTGAAACAAACTATCATTTCTTCAAGTTGAAAGGAACCATGGGATTGTTGCAACCTTCAAATGGTTGAATTAAATTAGTTATACCTCCAAGCGAAAAAATGATAAATGTTAGTTGCATCGGCACTATAGCAAGAGGGTGATGGAGTCTTCCATCCCATCCCCAAAATCTAACCAATTATAGATTTCAAGCATGTTTTCTTCTTTCGAGTACGATAAATGAGGGACCGATTGGTTCACTCCGAACCTCCATAACTTATTCAATCCTTTATGTTAATAATAGAAGAGGTAGTAGCTGTATTGCAATCATACAAGAAGAGAAATGCCGGGGAGCTTCCATTCACCCAATAAATATTGTATGCAATGAGGCTAACATTAGTAGATAAAACCTGCCATATCAGGCCCATTGAGTTATCAATATTGTGGTATACCTTTGAATCTGGTACAAATATTCTTCCCTGAATCCTTAGAAGACCATCTTGGCTAAAGAATACTTGGAATACTATTTATCTAAAGAATACGTTAATAATAGAAGAGGTAGTAGCTGTATTGCAATCATACAAGAAGAGAAATGCCGGGGAGCTTGCATTCACCCAATAAATATTGTATGCAATGAGGCTAACATGAGTAGATAAAACCTGTCATATCAGGCCCATTGAGTTATCAATATTGTGGTATACCTTTGAAACTGGTACAAATATTCTTCCCTGAATCGTTAGAAGACCATTTAGGCTAAAGAATACTTGGAATACTATTTATCTAAAGGAATCTTTGTCAGCTCTAAGCTGACTTTTCTGTAGAATTCATTGCTATTCTGTTGTTCCAACATTGGATCCCTGAAACATCATGCTACCATAGCTTCTTATCAGTACACTAAAGTGTTATGATGTTAACAGTCATACAATACTGCACCTCATTTTTCTCATCCCAAGGTCACCAAGATGACCCACGAGCTTAAAATGATTCTACTTTTAGCTAGGGATGAAACACGATGTGGCACACTTTGTGGGAAAGTGTCTCGAGTGCCCAAGAGTAAAGGTAGAACGTTGTCATCTTGGGGGGCATTTGTGCCTTTGCGGTGTTCCAGTTTACAGATGGGCAATCATTTCTATTTATTTCATTTCAGGTTTATCTCACAATTGGTAGTTGATAAACTAACCAAGGTAGCCCATGTCATTCCTGGAAACCTAAAAGAGGATTCCCCTGTTTTTGCATCAAGGTTTGTCTAAGGAATTTGTTTGACGTCATGGTGAGGGATTGTCGGTCATATTAGGAGTATGTGTATAAATGAGGAG
The DNA here is from genome assembly GCA_037957365.1 of Torreya grandis. Classification (NCBI taxonomy): domain Eukaryota; kingdom Viridiplantae; phylum Streptophyta; class Pinopsida; order Cupressales; family Taxaceae; genus Torreya; species Torreya grandis. The sequence goes on along the minus strand of JARHVA010001742.1, from coordinate 830,250 downwards.
CTATGACCTCACCTCTATCCATCCTATCATATCCATTCTCCTTTGTTTTCACTCATTTGCGGCAAGCAACGAATTTCACATTCAAGCAAGGAGTTTCAGAGGCTAAGGCAAGGCATAAAAAATTGGTGTTACAGATACTTTCTGCTGGAATTTGTGATAGAGAGGAAATTGTTGATAATGTTTTTCAGAGATATTATTCTGCCAATAGCTTTTGTGCCCAATTATTAATTTATAGTTGTGAAAAGGGAACTAGTTTATTTAATTATTTAATGTTACCTGACGGAAAAAAGTGCAATTAAAAGGTAATGTTAAATAATTAATTAAAGCGTGTTATAAAGTGACTTTTGAAAATATTTAAAAAGTAACTTTATAAAGTCACTTTATTTATTTTAATGAATGGGAAAAAGGCACGTGATATAAAAGGTGGAATTGCAGCTCATTTGTACCATGCTTTCTTATTTTCTCTGATTCACATTTTGAGGGGCTTTTCGGAGTTCTTGGCTTTGGGGAAAGGAAACCCTAGGGCAATTGGTTTCGATGGTGAAAAGATTCCACCTTAGCTTTTTTGAGGGGAAGATCATTCAGGTCTTTCAGTTGTGCGATAATGACAAATTTGGGAGTCCCCTGTAGAGACAAATTTGGAGATAATCGATTAACATTCCGGGTGTATTGAAGGTTGAGTTTATGTTTCAGTTTTGAGAGCTTTGCCTAATCAGGTGGGGACGCCATACTCAAAAAAATAGAAGCTGGTCGTGGCATTTTGTTATATTCAGACTTCTATTATTCATGCTTCAGATTTGGCGTAGGGTTTGGAGGACTTTCCAATGCTAGGCATTTGCATTAACTAGCACCTGCGCTGTGCGTGGGGTTCTTCCAGGGTCTGTTGCTGATTATTCTTCCAACGTGGCCTCTATTTTTGCAACTAGGGTTCGAGTTACTATTCACAGTGAGCTGTGGGGCTTTGACAAGGAGGTCTAGAGCATTTAAAAGGGGCAAACTTCCCATATTTCCATAACCATAGCTGTTGCAACACCTTTTCTGAGTGTTGGGCGTTTTCAGAGGCGTTGGGCATGATTGTATGGTACTGGCAGCTGCAAACATTCATTTCCCACCTTCCTACACTGCTATCATTGCCTTATGTGTGCTGTTGAGTGCATATCTTGCATTGGACGGCTTTACCAAGGGAGTTGCAGTCACTGTAGAGGGCGTATAAGCTGGTCTGAGCATGATTTACCAGTTTTGGGCTGATTGTGTGTGTATTTCGAGCTTCTTTCTGCTGTTTGAACTTCATACATCAGCTTGACTCTCATCACAGCCATAGCGATTGCTTAGGTTTCAGCAAATGGGTATTTTATGTTATGCAGTGTGATTTGTATATGTAAATGCATAAGCTCTGTTATTTGTTTATTCAATAAACTGAGAATATGAAATGTAAATGTGGAGTTTGTGTCATTGAATGCAATATATGATCCCATATCTGGATCAATACAAAGTGTTAAGTTTTCTATTTTCTGAGTTACCATTCTATGAGTTTGCAAACCACAAAACCTCTGATATACACAGTTTAGTTAAAATGCAAATTGTTTGACAAAATGGCACACGTGTCAAACTGAAACAATCAGAAAATATCGTTCAAATCTGAGAGGGTTTTTTTACAGTGGTATTAGAACTGGTTTTCCTGCTAGCCTGTGTGTTTGGAGTGCATGTTTTGATATCCGAATTTCAAGGCAGTATTGGATTTATTCCAGTTGCATGATTATTTATGAATCCGGAATAAAGAGAATACATAACATACAGGAGTAGATGGGAGAGAGCAGATGGTAACATATTTGATTTAGAGTCAAAAGAAGAGGAAAATATGGGTGACAGGCGTGAACCACCCGAGGGAAGCACCATGCAAATATTAAATGACCTTGCACGGGGTCAACAACAGTTAGTTCAGCTCCTCACTCAGTGTATGACAGATCGTAATAATGCTGGTACAGGAGGGACTAATGGTCATAATGGTGACAATGGAAACAACGGGAACAATGGTGAAGGGAGCAACACTCACATTCCTCCACAGAGCCACACTAGGGCAGTGAGTAGGGTGATTCGTAGACCACTTCTACCTCAGTTCTTGGAAGGACAGCAAGCTGGAAATCAGGGACAGCAAGGACAGGGTAAAGGGTTCACAGATTACTTGAGGGAGTATCAAGCTCTTGGGGATGAATTCCATGCAGCCATGTCTTTATAGGATTTTTGCACTATTAAATACAGGAATAGACCAAGAGATCACAATAGAGGCCTTCAGGATCTCCAACGAAAGGTTGGAAAGTTGTCCATTCCTTCCTTCGATGGTTCTAATAAATGCACTGCCAGGGCTTGGGTTCAGAAGCTGGATACATATTTCCAACTCAACCTAATGGTGGAGATGGAAACCATCAAGTATACCACATTACATTTGGATGGGGAGGCCCACAAGTGGTGGTACCATGGGCTGGGCACTTTGGGGCATTCCAGCATTACCTCCTATTTGGACTTCACTTAGAAGTTGATTGATAGATTTGATAAGGACCCAAAGTTGCATTTCAGGGAGTTGGCGTAGCTTAATCAAGTTGGTACAGTGGATGCCTACATTTCTGAGTTTCAAAGTCTTGGTTATGGTGTTAGATGTGTCGGAGTACAGGTTGATCATACTCTTTGTTGAGGGTTTATCCGAGCCACTACGTGGTTGGATTAAAGCCTTCAAATTGGAGTCACTATAGGATGCCATCATGAGGGCACGTGACATGGAGAACTCTGTACCTAAGAGCAAGTTTCCATCCAACCTTTCATTCCTCAGAAAAACAAAGATAAGAAACCTTTTCAGAAGGAGTGGCCCAGGGAGGACAAGTTGGATGATGAGGCTTGTAGGGAGTTGAGGAGGAAGAAGTTATGTTTCAGCTGTAAGGAGCCTTGGGAGCTTGGACATAGATGCATGGGCAAAGGAAAAGTGCATTACATTGAGGTTCTTTCCGATAGTGAGGATGAAAGGGAGGCAAAACAGGGGCAGGGCAACGATCATAGCAGTTTGGAGGATGAGCAGCCACATGAGGAGGCTAAGGGTGGAGCCATTGCCACTTTATCAAGTACTCCTAGATTCAACTCCTTCAGAGTTAGGGGAGTATTACAAGGGCAGAGAGTTACGGTTCTGATTGATAGTGGGGAACCCATAATTTCATAGACTTGGCATTGGTGGCTAAGAGAAGAATTCCTAAAAAGAACTTCAAGGGATTCAATGTGGTGGTAGCAGATGGGTTCAACATGACTTGCACACAGAAGGTTCCTCGGTTGGATGTGACATTAGGCAACTACACAGTGACACATGATTTTTATGCAGTTGACTTGGGTGATACTAATGCCATCTTGGGGATACAATGGCTTCATTCGTTGGGGAAGTACTCTCAGAACTTCCAAACAATGGAGCTAAAATTTAGGGTAGTAGATGGTAAGGTGGTGCTAAGGGGTATGGCCAGTGGTTCTCAAAAGATAGTTTCAGTTAAGTGGATGGAGACTATTTTCAAGCATGGGGATGTAGCTTGGGTAGCAGAGTGTTTAATTACGTCCAAGTAGTCTCCAGATAGCAACCAACCCTATCATGTGGACATTTAGTCACTGTTGGGCAAACATGACAGAGTTTTTGGAGAGATACCCCCAGGGAGACCTCTTGATAGAGGTTTTGAGCATACTATTGAGCTGGAAGAGGGAGCTAAACTGGTGATAACCACACCTTATAGGAATTTGAATAAATCCAAGGATGAGATAGAGAAGGCCATTAAGGACTTGTTAGACATGGATCACATCAGAGCCTAGCTCCAGTCCATTTGCTTCTTCAATAGTCTTGATCAAGAAGGATGGAACGATGTGTGTGTATAGACTACTGGGCTTTGAATAAGAAGACAATCAAGAATAGGTACCCTATACCCAAGATCGATGAGTTACTTGATGAATTACATGGGCCAATTTACTTTTTGAAGATTGATCTTCGATCGGGGTACCACCAGATTAGAGTCTGTGAGCGGGATATACCCAAGACAACATTCGGGTGCCATTATGGGGCACTATGAGGTCTTGGTCATGCCATTCGGGTTGACCAACGCCCCTGCTACTTTCCAGTCATGTATGAACCACATCTTCAACAAGTAGTTGCATAAGTTCTTGCTAGTGTTTTTTGATGATTGCCTAATCTACAATAAAACATGGGATGACCACTTGAGGCAGTTAGATGAGGTTTTGGGCATCATGGGAGAGCAGTCTCTATATGCTAAAGCATCTAAGTGCGAATTCGGTATGACAGAGGGAGATCTTGTATTTGGGCCATGTGATCAGTGCGCAGGGTGTGCAAGTTCATCAGGAGAAGATTCAGGTGATATTGGATTGGCCACCGCCCAAGTCCCTTACAAAGTTGCGTGGTTTCTTTTTGTTGTGCACTTACTACAGGGGCTTTGTTAAGGGGTTTTCGCAGTTGGGTGCACCCTTGATAGATCTCACGAAGAAGGGAGCTTTTAGATGGACAGAGGAGGCTCAAAGGGCGTTTGACAAGCTTAAGGAGTGACATTATCTACTACAAGGACAGGATATACTTAGTGCCTGAATCTAAGCTCAAGGAGAAGATTATGAGAGCTACACATGATACACCATTGGCAAGGCATTCCGGGTATTTAAAAATCTACAGGCAAATTAAGGAGAGGTTCTCATGGAAGGGCCTAAAGGATGATGTGTTGCGTTATGTGAGAGAATGTGTGACTTGTCAGCAGAACAAGTCAGAGCATACCCATCCAACAAGATTATTGCAGTCATTGCCCATTCTTGAGCAGAAGTGGGAGAGTGTGTTTATGGACTTCATCACAGGTCTACCTAAGGTTCATGGCAGGTATTGCATATATGTTGTGGTAGATCGGTTGACTAAATTCGTTCAATTCTTTGTGATCTCTTCAGAGTACAAAGCACCGCAGGTGGCAGAGTTATTTTTTAGGGAGGTTTTTAGACTCCACGGGTTGCGTAAGTACATTATCAGTGACAAGGACAACGAATTTCTTAGTGCTTCTGGCAGGAGCTGTTTAGACTTGCTGGGATAGAGTTGACTCTGAATGCGAGTTACCATCCCTAAACATATGGTCAAACAAAGATAGTGAATAAATGGGTTGAGGGGTACTTACGTAACTATGTCTTGGGACAACAGAGGGCGTGGATAAAGTGGTTGCATTTAGGGGAGCATTGTTACAACACCACTTACCATATGTCCATTGGCATGACACCCTTCCATGCATTATATGGCTATGATGCACCTTCTTTTGTGGATTTGGCGTTTGGGGATAGCAAAGCTCCCAAAGCCAAAGACTGGATACAGGAGAACCAAGATATTCTTCAAGCTCTTAAGGAGAATTTACAAGTGGCTCAGAATCAACAGAAGACTTACACACAAGGTTGAGCGCAATTTTGAGATAGGAAACTTGGTCTTCTTGAGGTTGCAGCCCTACAAACAGTCTTCGCTTAAGAAAAGTGGTGCAGAAAAGTTGAAACCACGCTTTTATGGTCCCTATAGGATAGTCAAGAGAGTTGGGGAGGTAGCTTATGAGTTTGAGCTGCTAGAGGGGAGTAAGATTCATAATGTTTTTCATGTATCGTGCCTCAAGAAGGCATTGGGGCAGCAGGTTACTTCGTTAGTTGAGTTACCTCCGTTGGATGAGGAGGGACATTTGGTGTTGGTTCTTGAAGAGATTATTGATGTTAGGGAGAGGAGACTGAGGAGTAGAGTGATCAAGGAATATCTGATCAGGTGGAGAGACTTGCCCGTGGAGGATGCTACTTGGGAAGGAGAGCAAATATTGCAACATCCTCATTTATAGTTGTTTGAGGGCAAGCAATCTTGGGAAGGGAGGACTGTAATGTCCCCTTCTCAATAATCACTCTAGACAGACTTATTAGCCTATTTAATTCCAGTAGGCTATAGTCGGGAAAAGGGAATTAGTTTATTTAATTTTACTTGGCGGGAAAAAGTGCAATTAAAAGGTAATGTTAAATAATTAATTAATAGGTGTTATAAAGTGGCTTCTGAAAATATTTAAAAATTAACTTTATAAGGTCACTTTATATATTTTAATGAGCGGGAAACAGGTAAGTGATATGAAAATTGGAATTGGAGCTCATTTGTACTATGCTTGCTTATTTTCTCTAATTCACATTTTGAGGAGCTTTTTGGAGTTCTTGGCTTTGGTGAAAGGAAACTTTAGGGCAACTGGTTTCGGTGGTGAAATGATTCCACCCTAGCTAGTTTGAGGGGAAGATCATTCAAGTCTTTCAGTTGTGCGATAATGACAAATTTGTGAGTCTCCTACGGAGACAAATTTGGAGATAATCGATTAACATTCTGGGCGTATTGAAGGTTGAGTTTATGTTTCAGTTTTGAGAGCTTTGCCTAATCAAGAGGGGACGCCATACTCAGAAAAATAGAAGCTGGTCGTGGCATTTTGTTATATTCAGACTTCTATTATTCATGCTTCAAATTTGGCATAGGGTTTGGAGGACTTTCCAATGCTAGGCGTTTGCATTAACTGGCATCTGGGTTGTGCATGGGGTTCTTCCATTGTCTGTTGCTGATTATTCTTCCAACGTGGCCTCTATTTCTGCAACTAGGGTTCGAGTTACTATTCACAGTGAGCTGTGGGGCTTTGGTAAGGAGTTCTGGAGGATTTAAAAGGGGCAAACTTCCCATATTTCCATCGCCATAGCTGATGCAACACCTTTTCTGAGTGCTGGGCGTTTTCAGAGGTGCTTGGCATGATTGTATGGTACTGGCAGCTGCAAACATTCATTTCCCACCTTCCTACACTATTGTCATTGCATTCTGTGTGCTGCTGAGTGCATATCTTGCATTGGATGACTTTACCAAGGGAGTTTGCAGTCACTGTAGAGGGCATATATGCTGGTCTGAGCATGATTTACCAGTTCTGCGCTGACTGTGCATGTATTTCCAGCTTCTTTTTGCTGTTGGGACTTCATACTTTAGCCTAATTCACATCACAGCCATGGCGATTGCTCAGGAATCAGCAAATGGGTATTTTATGTTATGCAATGTGATTTGTATATGTAAATGCATAAGCTCTGTTATTTGTTTACTCAGTAAACTGAGAATCTGAAATGTAAATGTGGAGTTTATGCGTCATTGAATGCAATATATGATCTCATATCGGAAGCAATACAAAGTGTTAAGTTTTCTATTTTTTGAGTTATCATTCTATGAGTTTGCAAACCACAAAACCTCTGAAATACACAGTTCAGTTAAAATGCAAATTGTTTGACAAAATGGCATGTGTCAAACTGAAACAATCAGAAAAATATCATTCAAATTTGAGAGGGTTTTTTACATCCTATGGGACACTTGGATGATTAGGGAAACCGGCACACAATTTGATTGATTGCAACTGGTTTCATGTGGAAATGAAGATGCAAGGTTACTTTTCATGAAGACCTTGCACCTCCCAGCTTAGGCAGTGAGACTTTTTGAGCAGAAGTTCTTTCCTTTTTAAAGTCAAGCAATTTTTTTGCGAAGATGTCAAGAGTTATTGCTTCTTGGAGTGCAATCTCATTTTCTAGCTTTTTCTGGCCTATTTCGGGAGACTTTCCTTGTAATCCTGTTGTTAAAATGATATAAATATTTTTTTCCATTTAGTAATCAACTCTTCCAAGTTGAACTTAAAGGGGTTAATGCAAATGCGACATTAATGCAAATAGGAAATTGTCTCCAAACTCCTCTAAGGCCTTCAGTATACCAAATCCCCCTTTTGCTACATGATCCTACATTTTTCACCAAATGGCTTTGACCAAAACTCAAGATTCACTCTCTTCCAAAGCCTATGAATTTCTGTTTTCCAATGCAAAGTGTGAATGAGAACTGTTGTGGGGAATTCTTTTTGCTTCTCCCTTGGCCTTCTCACCTAATGAGCTTCCATCTCACATTTTAATGGCTACCAATCAGGTCCCCCAACTCAGTTTTGGGCACGCTTATTCCCATTTCCACAGTGCCAAAACTTTCCTTTCATCAAATCTTTTCTACTAGCCTCTTCCATTGTTTTAATGCTTGAGGTGATAACCTCAAAATGCAAAGCCTACAATACAAATTCAAAAACTCCTTTTGAAAATATAAATGGTTTTGCCTCCATGAGATGTCATTATCTTCCTCAAGATGCATGTGCCATATCTTTGTAGGAAAAGATGCAAGACATATGCACTTGCTAATACCATGACACCATTCGCTAGCTAGTCACTTAAATTGGTCCAACTTATGCCATACCCATATTAGGTTGTCTGACACCCTATGATTAACACCTTTTTGACATCATTTTCTGTTTGGAATTACACTGATCTTTTTTGGCTTGAAATTACTTTCTATTCCCAAATTGTTTGTACCCACCCCATATAAATATGTATACCTTTAGACCCGGAGAGGGGCTATCATGGGCTCCAGTAATCTGCAGGAGCCACTAAAGCGATCAAAGAACCAGTGAGACAACATGTATCATAAAGAAAATCAATGAAATAACATACATAGATTGTAATGCAAAGACTTCCAGAGCCCAAAAGTGGGTGAGTATTAAAATAATGCAACTGATGAGCATGAAAGCTTAGATAATCACATATAACAAATGTCTTTTATTTGCTACATACCATCGAATGTTTCAAAATAACCTGTTTAAATGTCAAATTCTGGCTATTGAGTTGCCTTGAATAAAATACAATCCTTTCCTATTTAAATTACATGGCCATCTAGCATTGATTATCATAGCAGAATGCATCAAAATGTGCACCGGATAAGGGTGCTGCCAAGCAGGGCACTCCATCCTTATTATTATAGCTTCTCACATTACGTGATTATATTAACAATGTTATTTTTTTGTGTTCTTGTTGTTGGCTATCCAATCTTCATAGACCTCATTTTTAGTTGGTGAGGTATGTTATTCATGGTTTATATTACAATGTAAATCATCTCTCTGTTTTAGCCCAAAAAAAGTTTGATTTGCGTGTTTTCTTTAAGAAAATTTATTTGGTTTTATCATGCACATTCTAGACTACTTTCTCCACAAAACTGTTACCCTGAAATGATGCATATGGGGCAAGCCTATAACCAACACCTAGAGCAAAATACATTTAATGGTGTATCTGCACGGATATGATTTTTTTCCTCAGCAGTTTGAAAGTTTGTGTTGTAAAAAATCCAAAGAATGGCAGCGTAGTAAATGGTTAATTATGTTATTTTTCCTTTTTCCTACCTTTCCTTTTTCGCTGATACCTGCCTTTGTTCCTCTTTGGTGAGCATGCATAGGTTTGTCTGTTCTGCTAATATGCCTAATCTTTATGCCTTCTTTCCTTCTTTTATGGGAAACATACTTGGTGCAAGTTGGATTGTTGTTGTCACGAGTGACCAAACTTAAGGATTTCATATCCTCTATTGAATTCATAGATGTTATTTGAAATTTTATTTGTTACACAAAATGAAGGATCTCTTGTTCAGTAAATTAGATTCCATCAATGGTAAGTTTCAGTTGTCAAAGAATGTTCATACTAACACCATAATTTCATAGCAGGTGCCATATCAGAACAAGCTGATCGATGTGTCTGCGTTAGAGCCTAGTGAGGTTGATTGGGTAAACAACTATCATGTTACATGCCGGGAAAAATTGAGGCCTTACTTGAAAGGAGTAGACCTAGAGTGGCTTGAAAAAGCTACAGAGCCATTATGTTAAAAATGTTCTTGGGATATGTTTTCTATCGACCAGAGACATGTGTCACATGTATGTCAAACAAGCCATAAGATTCTCTCTCTTCAATGGCTAAAATGGAAGAGAGAAGATTGTTTCAATTGTCACAGCTTGGGAACTACTGAAAAATTGGGGCAAAGGTGAAGTGATTGTTATGTAAGGTAAAAATGTTTTAAACGTGTGAACAATGGAAGACACAAAAGTAAATAATTATAATAATTTAGTATCAGGTCAAGATGTTTATGTAGGTAACTGCATGTTGATAGTTTTAAGTATAATGAAAATGGCTTGTGTTTATGCTAAATTAAAGCTTTCCTTCAGGGGATATTATCATATGATCTACCATCAGATTGTTTGGGGATTAGTTCTTGCATGTTGAGATTGACCTCCATGTTCACTGCGATGCAAACTTGAAACATGTATAGATTTCCCATATGTGTGTTTTCATTCAATTGCATTTACCTAAACTTGAAACATGTATAGATCTCATATGAATTCTTCCATTCAATTTCCTTCTATCCTCGTGCAAGAAATGGTTGGATGAAAGTTTTGTGCATTATGGTAGAACCTCAATTTTGATTTATGATTAATGTTGTAACTCTTATCATTGCCCAAATTTTAAATAGATTTTGTTTTGGAGGGTTTCAAGGGTCAATATTTTGGAAGGGGAAACGAAACGGCTATGCTTGTGCCATGAAAATCGAGGGTTACACAAATATGCATGCAAATCACTATGGATGCTTATCTTTATGATATATTTTTAGATGATATTATTTGTGATTTGTTTTTGGCTTTTAACTTTTTTTTGGCTTTTGCTTTTTGAAGATCGACCTCTGTGTTCATGTTCATTGTCATGCAAACTTAAACGATGCATAGATTTCCCATCTGCATGCTCTCATTCAATTACATTTATTTAAACTGGAAACATGTTTAGATCTTATATGTTTGCTTACAACATTGCGCAAAACATGAAATATATCTTCATGTAACTCATTGGATGAAAGTGTCTGCATTAAGGTAGAATCTCATTTTGGAATTATGATTAATGCTATAACGCCAAAATGGCTCATTTTTTTTAGAAATTTTGTTTTGGTAGAGAACAAATTGTTATACTTGTGCCATGAAATTTGAGGGTTATACCAATATGAATGCAAACTTCTATGACAATAATATAAAAATCAAGACACAAGCATAACAATTTGTTCTCTCAGGGGTGATGTATGTTTAAGGTGGTGTTATACAAACATAAACACGTGCAACAAATGCAGGGTTTAGTTTGTCCGTTGACCAATGTTGGTGATTTTTATTAATTATTTTGTCTCGTACATTATATATGTTGTTTTCTTATATAGTTTAGTGATTCCTCTTTCCTTTCATTTATCCAATGCATCTTAAGTTGGGGAATGGTAGTTTTATTTAACTCACACTATTCTATGGTTTAAGAAGTATTTGTATATCAAAACCATAGTTATCAAGTTGAGAAATCCAGATCTGTTTGGGAGGGTGAAAAAAATCCAAAACCTAGAATTCTTGAAAGGGTTCAGAAAAAATTGATATAGAATATATACATATATATGAGGACAGTTTTATAAATATACAAAATTGACGAGTACAATGAAAAAAAATAATAAAGTAAAATAAAGTGTTAATATTATATAATATATATGGTCGTTGGGTATTTTTTTCCTAAAAAAAATCTTAAAAAAATATTTTTTTGAAAAAAAAAAGGGCCGACTTGGGTGAATTTATCTGGGCAAGTTAAGTGTGTCTTTTAACTAATGAATGTGATTTTTATCAATTATTTTGTCCCATTCATTATATATGTTTGTTATAGTTATGTGATTCTTTTGTCCTTTTTACCGAGTACATTTTAAGGGAGTATATATATACAATTAATTTTTTTATTGATATCAGAAAACCAAGAAGGCAAATTAGAAGTACAACAAAAAGTTAGTATTCGTAAAAAAATTAACTTGTTAAATTCCTCTTTGAGAATTTAGCCAAGACAAAATATCAAAAAAGATCAAGCGCTCTTTTAGCAAGTTTAATGAATATGAATGCAAGTCAAATTTTTTTGGCAACTTTCTAATTTGGACTTGCATGCATGGTGCATGCCAACCCCACAATTTATCATACTATTTTTCAGAATAGCAACATTACTTTCCTTCTTAGAGTCATAAGATCCTTTTTCCAACGATCACGTTTTTTCCTATTATAGCAAGTTTACTTGCATGCATGTCTCAGAGATTGCATGCATGCATCTATTAAAATAACATGCATGCATGTTCTTCACAATTAAACAAAAAATAGGCAAATTACTGAATTAAACATTAATAATGATTTTTTTTTACCTTTGAATTTGTTGGGATGATTTGAAACTACAAATCTTGTCCCACTTCTAGTTTTGAGGCTCGATTAGTTGCATTTAGAGAAGGATTTCTCGGATTTCTCTAATCCTTTACCCTTTTCATTAATGATTTTTGACTTTCTTTTAGGGGAAAATCTATTTTTCCATCCATGTTATTCACGGTGATCTCTATCTTCTATGGACTTTGTGATTCTTCTACTTTTTTCAAGGAAGTTTTAGATAGCATTCTTTTCTCAGGTTGCTTATTTTGATTAATGACATCAATTGATTTGTGGTCTAGTGTGGCTCCCTTCCACCAAGTAGCTTTTTGATTTTTCTTTTTTTCAACCACTTGGAAACCATTGTCGCATGAGATAGCATTTTTATCTAATGAGTTTTGACTTGGACCCTGCAGATATGGATATGCAGTAGCCAAATGACCATATTCAAAACATTGTCTGCATTTGAAAGCAATATTTTCATAATCTACCTTTTGGGATCTTGATGAACCACCCCAAACTCATGAAAATTCAACAGGGAGCCCTTTGCTCAAGTCCATAAACACACAAATGCAGGCATAAGTTGATTTGAATCTTTCCTTTGTTAAGGAGTCTTGGCCACAAAAAACCCCTATAACATCTTTGATCTCTTTTAAGGTTGGTAGGGTCCAAAAGTGCAGAGGCAAATTTGGTAGCCTCACCCAAACTGGAACGTGTGAGAGGTTTTCAGTTAGGGGTCAAAGTTTGGAAACTAAAGTTTCATGAACAATCCTGCCCTTTATGAAACTAGAGCCCCTTTTTGAGAATATCATCTCATTCCAACTGGTTTGAGAACAATGCAATGAAGAAACCTTGTGCACAAGGGAAGATTTCCACCTCTTCTATAAGGATAGGAGCTCGATGTTGGCTTATTTATTCATGAAGATTGGGAAGAGTAGGTCAAAATCCATTAAATCTACAAATTAACCCTCTTTCACTAAACATATTTGCAAAATCAGATGTCTCTTCATTATCTAGGTAAATCGTGAGGGGAGTTGTTGATTTATGAATAATAACACCTTGCTTTAGAGAATGAATGGAAACATTACCCAGAACGTAATATTTATTTGCAGCTACTGCATGTTCTTTTCGCAGATTTGTATTCCTTATGTTAGTCATATGAGTAGGATTTAAAATAATCTCTTTGAATGAGGCCTTCCCATGAGTCCTTTCTTCACCAAATCCCCTGCTTGCACTCTAGGAGGTTGACTTGGGTTTTTTTTCTGGGTGATTCTCTTACAATTTTTTTGGAACTCCTTTGCTCTTGCATGCATTTGTAGAGAGAGGCTTGGAGCTTGTAACCAGTGGATTCTCCTTCAAAAGGGAAGAAACCTCTCCAAAACTCTTGCATGCATTCTTAGCCTTTGCTCTTGAGGATTGCCCCATCTCTTCTCAATCTCCAATATGCTCTCAAATTATTATAATTTATTCTGATGTTTGTATATTCAATAACTCTTATACTATATGTATATTTAAATATCTTTCATTTTCACATTAGTGTCATTTTTTTTCCATATTTGATTTTGATTTTGAAGCCTATGCGTTTGAGTTCTTGTTTTTACACAACATTGTGCATTTATTCAATTGGAGATTACATTCTGAGCACATTTCTAGCTCTTCCCTCTGCCTCTAGTTTGTCATATGATGCGTGACAGGTCAGAGATTTTTATTTATGTTGGTAGAGTAGATTTGATAGTTCATTTATTATTTGATCATATTAATTATATGCCTTCAATCATGTTTGTTGTTTTTCATATCATTTGTTGTTCTTGTTGTGCTCATTTAGGGTTATAAAAGGTTTGGATGGGACATTTTAATTGTCTTCATCTTAGACTCGTCCTTACATCTTTTTCTTTGATTTTTTTCAGAAATGTTGTTCTAAGTTTAGTTTTGTTGGGTTTAGTATGTTTCTTTGTTAGTTTTTGTCTTGTTTCAAGTGGTTGTAAGATGTAAGAGTTGTGCTCATTGATAACATCAACCTCACCCTATTTGTAAATGTTGTGTTATCAATTCATAGCTAATCATTGTGTTCTTTGTTCTGATGGTAGTCTTGTGCCTTATGAAGTTTATTTCGAGCCCCTTTATTGCTTGTTTCAAACCTTATTTTGAGTCTGTTATTTGTTCATAGTTGTGTTCTTTGATATCATCAACCTCACACACTTTAAATACCCGATGTAGCTTGTCTTTGTTGTTTCAATGTTGTAACTTCAGTAATTCATTCATTAGTGTAAGTGTTGCGTAATCAATTTGTAGCTAATCTCTCTGTGTTCTTTGTTATGATGGTGGTTGTTTTGTCTTACAAAGTCACCATGCTTGTTGTTTTAGACCTTTGTTGAGCATGTAATTTGTTTATAGTTTTTTCCCTTGTTGCCTCTTAGTGTTATTTATTTCAAACCTTGTTCTAATTTTTTTTTAATGTTTCATTGTCATTTCCAGCTAATGTACTTGTTGTTTTGAAGTTAAGTCTTGAATCAACACATAGTTCACCCTTGTATGCAAGTAGTGTCTCTCGTAATCTTTTGGCATTTGTTTACAAGTAATGTAGTTGTTTCCATGTTAGTTGTTTTTTTTTTAAAAAAAAATTGGAAGTTGTTAGTTCTAAACAAGCTACTCTTAGATTTACTTCTCTTGCATCTTTACAAGTCTTTTATAATGCTTTTGAGGTGAGTGCTACCTTGACACATCAGTGTCTTTCCTATAGTAGTTGTTCCTAATTAAGAGTTTCTCTACGTGATTTTTGTGACAACCTCTTTACCTTATCAACTCATTCCCTATCTTGAGACACACAATTACCATTTAGAAATTGTGGACGATTATTGGGCCCAACGTGCTAAAGCTCCTAGATTTGTGCAAGTTAGACCAATTCAACACCCCAATCAACTGCATGTGTCAAATCCTAAACCTTAATTCCAGCTCTTCTTCTTTCCTTGTAGTTGTCTCGACCCAACCTTGAGAAGTCAAGTGCTCAGGGAGGACGTGTCATTTCCCTTTTGTTCAATACCCTCCTTCCATTAAAAAGACCAACCCAAAAGACAAACAACATATAATCACAAGAGAAGCAAAGGCTGAAATTCAACTGAACTAAGTTCATTTTATGAGTCCAACAAGGTAGAGAAAATAAACTTGCATCAGATAATGTCATGTAATTTTCAAAATCTACTACATAAGCTCTGATGAATTCACACACATTACAATGGTGTGCTTGCCATGAAGGCCTATGTAGTTGACATAAAGGCAAAGGCGTTGAACATTTATTCAAATTAGGACAATTTTAAAATGCAAAATCAAATTCATGTATGAAAGTAAATCAATTATAGTGCATGCTTTTTATAATAAAGACTACTTCAAATAAAAACATAATTCATACCAAACCATATGTCAAGTACAACTACAAATTCATATGACTAAAGTTTTGAATATAACTCAATGAAAGTGTTTAGAGCTATAATATGGACCAAAACTGATAGGTTTGATAGAAAATATCATTCAATAAGTAAGTTAGGCCTCATAAAGATCATAACCCACATTAATGCATGAGCCAAGTATTGCTAATGCAACCACCTCAAAGACATAAGTTTCAAAGTACATCTTCAAGAAAAAGACCAAGGTTCATATACAAGTATAATACAAACCTTAATAAATAGATCTAAATAATAAAATGGATTTTGATCTTACTAATTATGTTTTTTTTAGTTTGAGTATGCAACAATTATAAGACTGAACAAAACCAATCCATAATGGACTTTCCAAGATAAGATCATGGAATGCAAACTCAATCCAACAAAATAGTATTTGTAAGCAAACAAAAATCCACTCATGCTAGCATGTTGCTTAGCGTCTGTGTACTCTCAAAACTCAAAGCTCAAGCCTAAGGAACAAGGTAAGATGACTTATCCAACACACTAAAATCTTAAAATGCTTATACTTTTTTGTTGATTTCACTACAATTTCAATAGCATAACAAGATTAAGAACAATTTACTAGAAAGGATGTTATAGTATGGGGAGAGTCTAATTTTTTAAATACATCAAGATCCTTCTCAAAGTATTAAAACACCACAAGATAGATTAGTGTTCTCAATTCATTGTATTTTTAAAACCATGTTTAGTTTAGAGAAATTACTACGTGATAATAATATAAAATATACACCAAAGGAAGAAGAGGTTATTATTGTAATAATATCATCAAAACCTTCATCCACTTCCCAATTAGTTTTGTTCAATAATCTTTTTTAAAAACCCTAACCCTGTGTAAAGCTAATAGTAATTTCATCTTAATACAATATTGGGGTTTTCAAGCTATAAAATTTCAATACATATCTTAAAGCTAACTGAAACAATATACCCACTGAAGCAATATAGCCAACATAAAATTAAATTGAACTCGAGCATCATAGACAACCAAACCTTATAGTTAATTGAAACAATTAAAGCTTATAGCAAATTGAAGCATTTTAATCAACTAAACCTTATAGCGAACTGATGTAGTTTGGGCATTTAAAACTTTAATGGAACTAACCCATTGTAATAAAAAAATAAAGAAACACAAAAGAGATATAATCCATAAAGGAAATCATGTCGTATAAGGTTAAAACCTAAACACAAATAAAATACTTTATTTCTTATCATGTACCCCTTGTTGCACAAAGGAAAATATAAAAATATAATAGAAAGTGTGTGTTATGTTTGTATTTGTTGCTTGGAAAAGAGAAACTAAATTAGCCAACCAATGGGATTGAAACCTCAAACTCCTTTGAGACCTTTCCACAAACACAAGAAATAATAACCAAACACACTTGATTCATGCCTCAAAATTATAGGTATCAACCTCCCCCCTTGTATCTTCGTATACCAAACTTGAAAAGTGATATTTTGTTTTACATTTAACTCATTTGATACAACCAAGGTTTTGCATGATTTGCATGCAATCTCTCTTTGAAGAAACCACTTGAAGGCTTGGAAACACTTGAGTCCTTCTTAGTTTATTGGCATAAATATGTATCCTAAAATACCCTAAAAGAAAATAAAAATAATTTCTTATTCCTTTTATGTGGCCTCATCCAAGCTTTAGGTTTAGGGTTTTCTCACCCCACGATTACCAAACTTAATTGATTAGTAAGGATGACCCCCCCCGTGGATTTATATTTACAAAGGGAAAATCATAAACCAATGCATGTTGACCAACATTAGGTCTATACAATCTCTTTTAACACAACTTTCACTCAAACTTTAAACAATAATTCATGCAAATGTTCCCTCATAGTTTTGTACAATAGTATCATAATTATAAAAAAATAGATATGCACGTTGAAGTGCCTTTTCACCCAGGGTTAAAGAAATAATCACTTTCCATGTCTAAATTCAAGGCCCTTATGAGATACCATTATCTTTATATTAGAAGTTAAGTTTAACTCTCCAATTTTAATAATGCCTACATGAATCCATGCTCAAATACCAATAATCAATGCCTATCTAAAAGACATATTAAGTTATTAGCATAATACTCATGATAAACAAGTGTACTAATCCACATACATAAGGTGATATTTACACATATGGATCAACAATGCCTCTATGCCAAGGATCACAAAGTTAAAAAAACTTGTGAAAAAATATTGACAATGTAAGAAATAACACTGATGCAAAATATGTCATCTAGTAAATGTCTAGCTATATTATTCTAATGCGATGCAATACTCATATAGAATAAAACACCCACAAAATCACACATATGGTGTGTGAATTGTGCTCTTGTTAGTAGGGAGATGTAAATCATAAGTCGTACACATTTTGTAAGATAAGTGTATGACATAGCGTATTTTGTATAAAATATGGTCTCATGTAGGATAACAAAACACTTGGAAGTTGAACAATTCCTTTGAGTACTTTAGGTCAGAAAATGAAAGGTCATGAAAACGAAGATTCATAGTCTCTTCACAACATTATATATACTATAATTTTATAAAATACAATGCAAGAATGTGATAGAGATCAATATATGGTACCCTTTAATTAAATAATCTGTTGTCATGTTTCTCTTATACACATATAAATCTTATTGGAATGGAATGTATCTTCTTATGAATGAATGTATTCTTGTATATTGCTTATATTTGAATTTTTAATTGGTAAAATGATAACAAGTGCATATCCATTAATGATGAGTAATAAGAAAGTTTTGCATAAGAATTTACACTTCGTTTAGTTTTAACTCTGTCTACAATTTATTGCAATAAGTTAGAATCATGTTGCAACCTTCATAGACTACAAAACCTAGCATGTCCCAATGAGTGATTCTAGGGACCACTACTAACAATGGTTCCTTTGCCAGGACTTAAAAATGTTGAAATGGTTACCTGGTCAAAGGGACGTTGAAAATTGGCTAAACGTGAGGATACATAAGTTTGAAGAGGAAGAATCCATATGAATATGAGTTTTTGTAGAGGATATCATTTCTGAGCACATCCATAGAGGCATTTATGAAATATTTTGGTGAGTTACTAGCAACATGGTTGTCTAGACTTGAATACCACTGCTCTAAACCACGTGAAGCAAAATATTTTGTGGAGTGAAAAAAAATCTACACATATTGCACAATCTAGACATTGAATGGACTCGCGCGATTGACCATTGGGTGAAGATTACAATTAATAGGTACATTATGGAATTTTCTATTGAAAGGTATATTGTGCTTGAAGCTACATATGACTTATTTATTAGAAGGATCAGAGGCAAATTTTTAAGGTGACTTCCTATGTTGTTATAGATGTTAGTTGTGGAAAAGGCAACGGTGTCGATTTTAGTCAATATGGAGTAGTTGCTCAGGGTACTATATAGATGTGAAAAAAACTCGTTGAATGAAGAAGAATTGAACCAAGGAACTTGAATCAAAACCTAGAATATGGATAATGCAAAGAAGCAAGATGAAAAATTAGTTCTCGGGATTCAAAGAGAGTTATGACAACATAAATTATGGAACAAGCCAAAAAATTTAGAAGAGGAAGGGCCAAATATAGTTTCAAGTAGTAGAAGAATTGAAGTTTTGAAGAAAATGAGAGGAATTAGACCGCTAGAAGAATAATTAAAATCTAAAGGTCAAAGAGAACTAGAAGAGAAGGAAGGGACTGCAGGAACCACAAAGAACATAGAAATTACTCGAGAATTAGAAAATAACATGAAAAGATAGGAATGAACAGAATGGAGGAACCATGAAGAGGTTGCAAAAGGATACTTAGAAAAAATTAGTAATAGATTTAAAGAGAATCTATGAAGGCAAAAATTATATGTGGAAGAAGGGAAGTCTTTCTAAGAAGAAGTGATGAAACACAAATTCAAGTTAGGTTCAGGATTGGGTATGATAGACACTCTAGGTATGGTTCATTATGTCTAAGGGGATGCATCCCTAGTGCCTATTTTCATAACTAATAATAGTAATCCCAAATTAGTTATAAAAGTAGTTGCAATAAAGAAGTGGTTTGAAGAAACTATAGAAAAATTAGGTAGGCATAAGAAGAAAATTGGATTTGAAGTTAACACAACTATTGATCCGAAAATTCTTGGTACTCCAAGCACCTTTGCAACAAGTTTGCAGACACTAGTTAGATTATCACCAATCAAACCAATCATAAATAACACCAAAGTAAGAAACATGTCATTTTATATAAGATCTTTTGTTACATTGACACCATATGATGGATCAACTAATCCATAGTAGTACTTGTTGTCACTTTGAGTTGCACCCTTTGAGGAGGTGTTTTAGGTCTCCTCACTCAATTGACAAAGCGAAAACACTCTTAGGTTGTGGGTGGCCTAAAAGGTAGAGTGAATCTCTAGACAAGGCTGGATCCCTTGATGCTACACCTAAAAATAACACTACACCTACTCAAATTACAAGGAAAAGGGAGAAAGAAAACTAAAAGCAGTGAAATAAAATGGGTGATGCACCAAATTTTAAGTCCCCTCTACTTGTTTTATGATTTATACTCCAAGACTAAAATTTGATTTCACAACTCTAAACAGTCCTTCCAACATGAGTGTTTCAATATGGAGGCTATAACTAATACATCAATCAAGAGGGATGATTAAGAGGTCCAAAACAAGACACTAGTGAAGGTTTTTCACACTTAAATTTTGTAAAACTACTTGACACACACCATATGACCCACAAGAAGATGACTTACTCACAAAGAGGCAAGAATGAAGAGGACAAATGCAATGAAGTTAAACACTAGCACTATCATTCATAAAAAAATCACCATAAGAACACTAGATGCAAGATGGAGAAGGTATAAACTAGCTTGTATTCACTTTAAAGGCAATAACAAATATCAATTTTTGTAGGGCTTCACCTTAACTAGGTAGAGGATCATTGCTATGTCATTTACATAAGTACATATATAATAATTGAGAAAAGAGAGAGGACATGGATAAGCTCATGATGATTGTCATCCATAATGAAATCAATTATACATCAATGAAAGGTAAGAAAATAGTCATATGACTCCTATCTTACATGTGTTAACTTTGTTTGATGATGTATTTATTGAGAGGTGGCACAGGAATTCTTCATTGTCTTCAATGACTCCCCATCATTCTTGAAATTGATCCCCCTTTATTGAATGAGTATTTACAAGTTCACATCTTGAAGGGAAATTAAAAATCAGGTCTTGACACATGGTCTACTCATTTGCCTTAACATCACTCTATGCCATTCTTGACTCTTTCAATGCATCTTTCATATTGATGAAGGTGGGACTTGAGGTTTGGACCTCTTCATTAGTGTGATTTATGTCCTTAGAA
Organism: Torreya grandis; assembly: GCA_037957365.1. Classification (NCBI taxonomy): domain Eukaryota; kingdom Viridiplantae; phylum Streptophyta; class Pinopsida; order Cupressales; family Taxaceae; genus Torreya; species Torreya grandis. Next base: position 809,288 of record JARHVA010001742.1, on the reverse strand, counting down.
CCTATAATTTCATGTTTAATCTTGTTTGATCCAATGGAAATGTGGTGAAGATAGGTCCATCCCCTCATATGAGGTTTAATCTTTGCTTAAAGACTGCCATAAGAACTTAACAACATATTGAATGGATTGTAGAAGGTCATGTAACCTTTCCTCAAGCTTGTATAATATCTTCAAGTGATTATTTGTCCATTTCATTTGTTTTAGAGTCATCAAGGGGAAATTATTCTTTTTTTGGTGCATCTCAAGGGTTTCTTGTAGGGTTTGAGAGGTTCTGCTTCTTAAGCTTTGTCCATTAATCTATATTATCTATTCGACTATTAAACACCACAAAATTGGAGTAGGGTAACCTCTCCAAATTCCCCTAAATCAATTTGAACCCATGCATTTGGTGGAATGACTTGCCATGTGAAGAAAGAGACCTTTCGAGCTTGCAGGCTTGTTGTTGCATGCCTGAATCATGATTTCGGTGTGCAAAAGTCATAAAAATGCTTGTTTTAGGTCAAAGTTGCCTCCTATGGGTCTGATTCATCCCCTAAAAGGTCTAAAAATGGATTTATTATGAATTTTAGGCTCCATCATGCCTAAACTAAGTTTAATACACGTAGGGATTCAATGAAGATTTAAGGCCTCTTTAGGCCTTTTAGATCCGTTTTTGTGTTTTTTCCTCCTTGAGACCCATATGAACCTTTGTGACACTGTTGACAGTGCTCTCACATGCCTCATGACTTCTTCTATATGCCTCGAATGAGACAAGTTAGTTTGAAAACTCAATTCATCTCCCTTTTAGGTTTGCACAATTTACTAGTAAGATACTTGGAGAGAGTTTTAGGTGTTCATCATGTTGTGGAAACTTTTTATGGACTTAAGAACTATGTAGGGACCTTATATGAGTCTTTCCTCACATGGAAACATAAAACCCTTTGTGCTGAAACTTGTAACTTATCTAATATGGGGATATGGCATGGGAGGACTGATCATACCCTGTAGGAGATTTCACAACTTTTCCTTTTCATCAACGAGCTCACAAATGCATTCAAACTCCCCCAAAATTGAGAACCTAGTGTTTTGAATGGTTTTATAGGTAGTAAAATTCTTAGATATGATTCATAGAGCTGAGCCCCTTAAACTTAGAACTATTACTATGGATTGGAAGAGAATAAGGCTAGTCTCCTTCCCCTAAGAGCACTTTGACTATTACTTCTCCTCCTCTATGGATAAACATTAGAAAACTGGCCTTTTTTACTTGAACTATAACCTAATGTAAATCTGAGCTCTCTAATGCCTTGTCCTGACCTTGAAGCTCTGTCTTAGCATGTTTTAGGCCTAAGGATCCTATAAAAACTTCTCATGTACGTATAACAACTTGAAATCAAGCATTCTTAATTTGATATCCCATGGGATACATTTGTTTCTAGTTTCAAGTGATGGTCATCACCCCCTAGGTATGTTGGGTCTAAAATTTATCATTTTTTAACTTAGGCCTATCACCTTTATATTGGAATATTCCTCACAAGACTTGGACAAGTGTCTACATATGTCCAAGTCACTTATTTGAGCTTTGGACTGACTCTACCAAGTACAAGGCACATTTTCAAGACACGAGAATGTCTTTGAGGGGTTTATTACTTTTTCAAATTATCTTAGAGACCTAGACTATGCTTGATGACTTTATTTACATGACTGCCCCTTGTTATCAGGGCTCACTGGGTTGAATTAGGCATATATTATACATTTCCAATAAGTATTTGCACTAGAACTAACTTGGATAAGCATAAAATAATGTAAAACATAAACCTTGGTTATTACATTATGCTATCATGATAAGACAACATGAGACCATTCACAAGATTAGACAACTGAAATCACTATATGATCATGTCATGATCAAGGGTGGCTAAATTAGCTAATAGTACTTACTAACATGTGAAATCAAGTAGTAGATTAAGGATGTGATGGATGAAAAAGATAAGAAGTATGAAGTTATAATAGATTTAACTGGTCAAACTCTAGAGTTCATCTTTAAAAATAATTCTTTAATGATGACTCTTTATCAAGTTAAGGAAAAATTGGTAGGAGAATTCAAGATGCAAAAGTGTGTTAGTCAAACAAGTTAAGATTTGAAATAAATTATATAGAAACTGGGAGAATCAGTATGGGACTATGATTGATGGTTATTTGATAGGGTGAACTTTTAGTTTCAAGATCTAGATAAAGCTGCTTGGTTTGTAGAAGGCATGAAAAATAAGATCTAGTTTAGGATAACACATGATAAATTTACCACAAAAGCTGAGGTAAGATCTATAATAAAATTCAAACAAATAGAGTATTGTGGATAACACCCTCCTAAAATTAAAAAATTTGATGCTGAGTTAGAATCAATATTACACATGATGGATGAACTTCAGGAAATGAATAAACCAAGATTGGTTGTATGGTTCACTAAATGTGGATAAGAAAGGAACCACCGAAATGAATGTCCAAAGATCAAAACAAATTTCTATGAAGTATGTTGCACTGTAGGACATGCAACTACAAAGTTTCATTTATTACATCAGTATATGTAATAGTAATGGAAAATATTATACACTTTATGTAAATCCCATAACCATGATGAAAATAATTGTAGGGATTTACAAGAGATAAAATAGGACATCAATAAAAATGTCTTCACAGTCACTACATAATAGTCTTCAGTGATAACCAGTTATGCTAGTACAAGAGACCAAAGCCACAATTTAAAAGGGATGTAATTATATGCACCTAAAAATCATTCACTTCATTATTATCAACTAATATTCCTATTAGTCGACACTAATTATGGTTAACCTATTCTATTCCACTAATATATCCCCCTTCCTAGCCATTCATCTAATATCCCCTTCTATTATCCTACATTCACGAACCTTATTCATCCCACCTCCTTAATTAATTCTATTCTAATCCCTATTATCCTAATCTAATCCTAGTTATCTATTATATGGGAATTTTAAATTCCCATAACCCCACCTATCCACCTACTAACCTACACCCTAGCCATTCCTACATCCCTAAGAACCCTAAACCTTATTAATCCCTATCTAATCCCCTCATTATCCCCTAAACCTGTTGAGAAGCCTCTAGAATTGGAGAAGCTCCTTCAAGTCTCTATAAGTCTCTAAACTATAGACTTCTAAATAATTTAAAATTCCTTTAAAATTCACTCCATTTTTCTATAAAAGACCATGCTTGGGCAATGGCCAAGACTAATTGAAAATCATCTATCAAGCCAATAAGCTCTCATATTTTCAACTCTCATTGCATCCATAATAGCCTTCTATATCTCATCCAAGCCATTATCCCTTTCACTCAAGCATTGAAAGCCATTGTCAAGAGGTCTCAAAGCAATTCCAACATTCTAAAATTTGATATCAAGTCATTAAAGTACAAGTCCTAGAATGGAGGCATGAAGAGGTAAGAAGGATGGTAATAATGTTTCATTTATTCTAATTTACTTCTTCTATCCATTCCTATTGGTGCTATTAAGTTTTAGGTTTTATTGCTAGTTTTGATAATATTGCTTGAACCTGAAATTTGGTGCACATTTTAGTGACCACGATGGGACAGGTTCCCTATTTAATCAATTTTGCTTGTTAGATGTATTTTTTCTAACCTACAGGGTCAATTAAATCAAGGAAATCCCCAAAAATTTTAAATTTTACATGTACAGGTTGCAGTTGTGAGATTGCACTGGTAGTCATAGTTATGTCCCGTGTAGTCATGATATTGACCCCGTAAGTCATGATTTTGCCTTAGCCATTTGCAATGACCATTAACCATCTGTCTGATTGTGCAGGTGTTTTTTTCCCTTTGACAATCTTATGAATTTTGATTAGGGATATTATCAGGTGACTCACATTTTTGCTTAACCCAGTCATGATTTTGTAAACCGCTAACGATTTGTGCTACAGGGCCATTTTCAATAATACTGTGACTTTCCTAGTTACGATATTATCTTGAAAATCATGATATTGTTGATGATAGTCATGATATTATAGTTTTTCATAAAATCATTGAATATTTGCCTCTATCAATCAGTAAGGTCTATCATAACATTCTATGTCTCTGCAATGATTTTTCATTATCAATATAAGTCTTCCATTTAATCCTTTAAGGGTTTTTATTACTTTAAACATATATCCATTAACTAAAAACATTTTTATACAATTTTTTTGTCTTCTATATGATATGTGTGATTTTTAGGGTTAGCAAGGTAAGAAAAATAAACCAAAGACAAAGATAAAACACATGCCTTACCCTTTTTTGATTTTTGACAAACCTGTAATTCTCGATATTTTTATATCATGTTGTCTACTGGTTGTTAATATTAGATCTTGTAGGGTATATTTAGAATTAAATTTAATTGAAATCACTCCTCTAGCATTATAGATTATGCTCAATTTTGGTTAAATTCTCATCTTAATATCTTTTGGTCAAAATTTTAAAAAACATCATGAACATTAGTTTGTTAATTTATCATCTGTAAATAGTCATTTTAGCTTTTAAATCAATTTGTTACCTGTGTAATCATTTTTTATTCAATTAAATATATGAATATGTAAGTTTTTTCACTTCTAACAATATCACAACTCTCAATTTATTGACAGTCACAATTTTGTAGTCCCCAGTCACAGTTTTGTAGTTTATCACAAAACTACAACTTTTGAATTATAGTGAATAGTGATATTGTATGTTTTAGTCATGATATTGTCTAAACAGTCATGATTTTATAGTTAACCATCATCGTTAAGCTAACTTTGATAATATCACAACCCATAAGTAGCGATTTTGACCCCCCAGTTGTGATTTTGCACTATGTAGTTGCAATTTTGTGTTGATTTTTTGATCCTTTTTGAGTGCATTTTTTGAGTCATTTTTCATGAATTTTGATTAATTCTAGGCCTCATGCAGGGCTTAAATTGCCTTTGGTAGTGAGGGGATTTTCCCCTCAACCCCACCCTGTACCATGATAGGGAACATGCTAGGGGCGCTGCCCCTTGACCCCATTGTGGGCTGCCATTCCCAGAACCCCACGTGATGTCCCACTCATCCCAAGTAAATTATAGATCCAAACCACATTTTTTTTAGGGTATTTTATTACGGCATATTTGACTAACATCTCTTTTCTTATAGGGGTAAATCTAGTTAATATTTCATCTAAATAATGTCATATGTTTTTGTAGGTTATATTTTAGGTCTAACATTTTGTTTTGCAGGTTACCTCTTTTGAGTGCCACCTAAACTAATAACTGTGTGATTTCAAGTTGCCTATTAAATAATCCATTTGTCACTTTAAAAATCAAATTTTGATTATCTATTTTATCTCATATATATCATCTTATTATGAAAAATCATTCCTCGTATATATTTGTGTGTATGAGTGTGTGTGTAAATAATCATTGTATCGTGCCCCTCACACATAGGAAATTAATCAGTTAATTAATCATATCATGTGATTTTCTTATTTTTCAACCCCTTACTAGGATATCACGTGACATGGAATTGATCCCCACACACAATCTTAGTCATAGATTTCATCACCGCATGCTGACCAAACTTCATATTCTAGTGGAGTATTAAAATCAGGGACAACTATCATTCTGATAAGCAGTTGACCCCATATAAGTCATTTGTGAAGGGGAAGAGTTAATTATTTAAACTAGGCATTAGACAACACCTTATATAGACTTGGGCCCTATCATACCTTCATGTATATTGAGGATGCCCCTAGAGAGCCCATTCATCCTAGCATATGATATTTTGGCCGTAATAGGTGTACCACTATAGGAGTCAATATCAATTTCAAAATATCCATCAAGTGAAAATAAGGGTGAGAGTGTTTGGTCGATATCATAACATGTCACTAGCCTACAACCTCACCCATGAAGCTATTATATGGTACAGGCATTGGGTTACACACCCTTGAGTTTACTAATTATAGGTTATGGTTTGCTTGCTTGATTGTGTGTTGTGTTAGACCCATGTTTTTTGTGAGTTGAGTCAACTTTCACCCAAACCCATACACACATATCTAGGTCTTTGCACAACTCATCTTGTACATCCTATCATCTTGTATATTCTTACATCATCATCTTACCATCTTGTATATCCTTGTCATCATTTCCTTGTATATCCTTTTCATTATCTCATCTCTTATCTTAAGTATAGTCATATCTATCCCATCATTCTCAAATATCCTAGTCATACCTTATCCTAAGACCACCTCACCTTGATTTGTCCAAACTTGACCTTTTCTTATCCACCTTTTTTTCCACCATAGTCCTAATCATTTTCATATCATCTAGTATCAATTTTATCTCATCATTGACATCATCCCCTTGTACATGTTATCCTCTTATATCCTTATCTCATCCCCCATATTTTATTCATTCCATCCTATTGCAATGACACCCATTTATCATTGGTCTCAACCCCCATCCCCTCCATCTTATCTTGCACATCCTTGTCATAATCACTTAGTACCTATTGTATTTATATGCTATTTTCATTATCCTATCCCATCTCCCATCTTGTCTAATCCACTCATTATTTTTCATACCCCCATCACCTACATCTTGTCTTATACATCTTTATCCAATCATCCTTTGTACCTATCACCTAATACATCTTTGACATCATACCATTATGCATATTGGCTTTGTATATCCTTTTATTGTCCTATCCTATCCTCTATTATCACTTTGTATTCATCCCATCCATCCATCCTTAGTCATATGTTTATCACCTAGATACCCCAATCCATATTACATCCTTACCCAAGTCTAGATCATCAACTTGTCTTCACATAGTCACTTCATCCCTTCCTAGTCCAACCATATCCACCCTTTATTGATCACCCCCCATCACTCACATACATCGATCATCACCTTGTATATCCTTGTCATCATCCTAATATATCCTTTTTTATTGTCTTATCCCATCCCACATCTTATTTTAGCCTAACCATAACCACTCATCATTGACCATATCCCCATCACCTACATACTTTATTTCTTTTGTACATCCTTCTAGTCATATACCATCTTAACACCACCCATAATTATCCATCCCCTTACCCCCCACGCTAACCCCCCCCACCTAATCATATCTTGTCATCCACATCCTAATCACATCTTGTCCTAAGTCTATAATCAGTCTTTTGTCATGACCTTGCCTTCATCACCCATCCAGTCTACCCTCATCCTATCTTATCCTACTTTTCTCTTTAAGTCATAAATAGGTCTACACCATCTCCATCATTCCCCAATCATCCACATCCCATCATCACCCATATATATGTATCCTTATCTCACTATCCTACCGCCTTCATCACATATTCATATCCCATCCCATCTTGAGCAAGTCAGTCTTAAGGTTTTGAGATAATCTTATTATCTACATCATCCTATCATTTTAGTCCATTATCATTTGGTCAAATCTGATACCTAGTCAAATATCCTATTAACATCTTATCACTCTGTCAGTTTCAATATAACAAACCCATCATCAATCTAATCATCTCTATTCAAATCATCTTGCCTATTCATATCTAGCACCCATCATATTTTCCTCTTGCTAGTTTGAATCTAGGCACCCATCAAATCTCCAATCCTTTTGCTATATTGAAAACAAGACATCATTGATAGGTCATTAACACCTATTATACTACCAATTTGAAATCTAATCATAGTCTTTAATCCATAAACTTTATCCCATCCTCATCATCATCCATCTTGTTATCTTGGTCCTTCAGCCTTACTTTGTTTAAACAAACCTTAGTCTACCTTCACATCATCATCCATCTTTCCCATGGATTTGGACCTAGTTCTTGTAGACCAATACATCCTATCCAACAAGGATGAAGTCCTTTTATGAGCTCTAGAAATGAGTGATAGCTTCCCTTCTGATCTTGATACCATTCACCCCAAAGTAACATTTAGCATCCTTCCTCATCCACAACCCCCTATCCCATCAAAATCTATCTCAGACTTCCTTGATGTGGTCACCCTTATCAATCAATACATCACAGAGAATAAATATGGGTTTATTTTATGGATATGGAATATAGGTGCTCATTTTCCTAATGATTTTGACCCCATAAGCCTTATATCACTTCCCAAACAAGTCCAACATTAACCCTTATCCCATTCCCCTCCACCATCCACTAGCCCTATTCAAAACCCCTTGGCCCTAATTCATACCCATCCACAATCAAACCCTCCATCTACTAATCATCATCCATCACCTTGATCACCCACCACCATGTAATTGGACCCTACTCTCATAAACCAATACATAGCTACCAACAAGGATGAGATCCTCTTGTAGTTCATTATTATGGGTGTTCCACTTCCTAAAGGTGTTGACCCTCTTCAACTTATTTCACCTCCAACACAAACCCATTTATATAAGTATCCTTCCAAAACCCCATCCATTAGTAATAGACAATCATCTACCCCTTCCCATATTAGCAAAGGGGATTCAATCTTGGCCACCCATCCATCCACCCAACCACATCAAACACCATCTGATTTAAAGTCCAATGCTTCCACATCAAAGTCACAAAGTAAAGCAGGTCCTTATACTTCCCTTCTTATATCCTTAGAAGCCCTTTTACAATAACTTGTCACTATTAACATGATGGTCTATCTACCCATATGACACCTTTATCCCACCAAGCCTAAGCCCTCCTAGTATAAATCTAATCAATATTGTCTTTATCATCAAACTCGGGGGCATTCCATTAAATGATGTCAATTTTTTTGAGATTATGTCCAACACCTCATCAACCATGGTTACGTAGTAATTGAGGATGAATCAGTTGAAGTTATCTCCTTGGGTGAATAAGATGAGGAATTCCAAGATACCATTCCCTATCATGATCATGCCCCTCTCCTTCCAAGCCAAGGTCAAGATATCCTATCCCTATTACATACTCCCCCATCATTAATCAATCTCCAATCTCATATCAAATCCTTGTCAAAGTAGCCATTAAATACATCATAAAAATCCTTTTATCATGCCTTCACAATGCCAAAAATCTAAGTCTAATGCAATCAATTCATCCATTAGAACATCCTGAAAGGAGGTGATATGAAACAAATAATTTGGCAAGGTCTATATCATTTTGATTTCTTTCATGAATCCTTCCTAATAGGTATTTTTTGTTTTGAGTTTGAATTAGCTTGTTTAATTAATGGATAAATTGATTGCATCCTAAAAGGAGGTGATATGAAGCAAATAATTTGGTAAGGTCTATATCATTTTGATTTCTTTCATGAATCATTCCTAATAGGTATTTTGTGTTTTGAGTTTGAATTAGCTTTTTTAATTAATAATGTGCTCAAAATCCTACTAAAATAATACCTCAGTAGCTTAGCCTATTTTAGGGTGGATGCCTCAATTTCCTTGAGGTTGGAATCCTTATTCTCATCAGTATCAACCATGGTAGACACATCCCTCTTTGTATTAAAATAGGGATGGAACTTTGTTTCACCTCAAAAATAACTGAAATTGGGTTCATGAAGAAAAATATATAGGATATTCTAATCAACAAGGTTGGGGATCTCCTCAAAGACTAGGAAGTTATCAGGGATGTTATTAGGGTGGTAATTAATATTTAAGGCAAGGTAATAAATAACCAAGGTAACCTATTACTTGTTACCTATGTGGAGAAATGAGTCACACTGCATAAAAGTGTCCTTACAATCCATAGTGGGAATTTTTTTTCACATATTATAGGATTTGAAGACAACGTGATACTAAGGATTTACCTATTCTTGAAAAGTAGAGGAATGAAAATATAATAAAAATGTGAGCATGATACACTATCATCATAAAAACCAAGCTTTTATCCAAGTTGTTACTAAAAATCAACACAAATAATAAGATATGCCATGTCTAGGGATGCTCGGAGAAAATGTAATCAAAAAATTCAAGAGAATAAATATCCATTACCTATGTGAGATAATATTCTAAAATGAATGAAGTAGCTAAAATATTATATTCAATCTACAATCAATGTCAGTAAAGGATATCTTACAATAATCTATGATCAAATGAATGGACAAATCATCTAAATCTTATTGCATGATGGAGTATTCACAACTTTGATAGCTTTACTCAAATTGGTAAGTACTACGTGAAATGAAGACATTTTCTCAAATGTTATAAAGCTATTGCATATTTTTTTGTATTATGAACAAAGAGGTTAATAAAGAGTAGAGCAAGTGGTTTGGAATGTCAAAACAAAATCCATGGGATGTGGATGCTAGAATGGATAATCAATTCACATGATATGAAATTCCCAATGTTGTTTTTTATTTTGGTAGTATTGAAAACATGATTCCCAAATTAAATTGGGAAGCTATTCGAAGGATGGATTTAAGCTACAATCATGTTATTCTAAATTTGGCCAATTATGGTTGATTCAAATCAATTACGAGATTTGAATATGTATAAATAAAAGTGGTCAATTTAAGTCTATGTGGAGACTTTGAAGTAATTGAGATGAAGACATATGACACTCATTATTCTACTTTAATTATAAAAAATGTGCCTATGATGGTCACATAACCATCGACACAATGGAAAACCAATTGTAGGCACACCAAGAATATGTTATCATTATCATACTGTTTAATAAATCTGAGAACAATGCATACATGGTCCCAAAGGAGCCATATTTTATATATGCATACATGGATGATAGTTGGTTTATAGTCAATACAGTGCCAAAACTAGAAGCCCTGTGAAGTAGAGAGTTTAATTACTATTTGTATCTTGTACCAATGATATCAGTGTTATAAAATATAAAATAATATTAAGCCCGACTAGTTTGGATGTTATCACCTATCCATAATTTTAAATAGAAGAATGCAAATATCCTTTTGTATGTTCTCCTAAAAGGTCAGAGATGGATCATATCTATCAGATAACTCCTATTGATAGAGATTATATTAAACCTAAAAATAAGGGATATTTACCATGGGAATCAACTTCCTCAATTAGTGGGGATTTAGATGCTCATATGATAATTTGGGTGTGTGAAAATCATGTAGTAAGACCCATGCAAATGGTGTTTACTATAGAAAGATAGTTGCCCCAATATTTTTTTATCAAGGATCTAGCATAGTTCCTTCATAGGATGGAAAATCATGTTTGAAATATAGATATGCGAGTCAGTGTGTTGAATTACACATTGAAAGGGGTCATTGTGAGATGGTGGTCTATTCATACATCCAAAAAACTTCACTAGGAAGAGGTGTGTGAGATGTTGTGAACTAGATTTAAAGTTGTGATTTCTATCTCAAAAAGGTGTCCATTATTCCAAGATGGCCAATGTTCAAAAATGCATTTTAAAAAATGTGTCAAAGTATGGACATCATATCATATTGAGCTAAGGTATTGGGTGCAAGTTTTTAAACATACCTTAGCTTCTCTACCCAAGGTTTAATACATACATCAATAATGTAAATGTGAGACACAAAATTTGTCATAATTTCAAAAAGAGTTCATTCAAAGATGAAAATATAATAGTGCACATGGCTATGCAAAAATTGAAAATATTTGTATGTCATGGGTGATAAAAAGATACACCTACTATGCAAAAACATAAATCGTAGGTTGAGATATGCATGAGTCTTCCCACAACCATAAAAGAGTACAGTGCTAATAAGGAGAAAGAGGAATTTCTATTTAAATATTATAATAGAATATGGAAAAGTGCATATGAATATAATCATAGTGAGAGTGAGGAAGATTTTGATTTGAAATGATCTTTGAACTTGAAAGGGACACATACAAACTTAAGACAAATAACACAAAGAAAACATAAGAAGAACAAATGCAAAACCTCAATATCTTGGAAAAATAAGGTCAAATAAAAGTAATGGATTTCATTTAGGTGGAACAAAGCAAAATATACCAAGAACTAATGCATAAGAAAACTAAAAACATTGGTACAAACATAGTACCAAAATTAACAACCATTGTGACTATTTGACACAACAACATATCTCAGAGGGAGTTAAACTATTGTGACATTATGAAAATGTGTTTCCCACCAATTTCTCAAAATTTAAGGATGTAGATCCTTCCCTAAGTGATATTCATATTTAGCTAAAGGACTATGCATGCCCAATCAAAAAATGACCTTATAAGATAAATCCCAATATGAAAATTAAGTTGAAAGTAAAAATAGATCGCATGAAAGAAGTTGGAATCATATATCCGATCGAGAAATTTTATTGGGTTAGTCCCATGGTGGTATAACCTAAAAAGATAGGGGAAATACATGTATGTAGAGATTACCAAGCATTGATCAATGCTTGTGTCAATGATCCATTTTTAATTGCTTTCAAAGATGAAGTAATTAAATATGTTGTAGGTCAGGAAGTTTACTTGTTTACATATGGGTTCAATGGATACCATTGGATCCCTATTGTAGTTTAAGATCAAACAAAAAAAACAATCACAATAAAATGGGGATCATTTGAATATAAGGTAATATCATTTGGCCTAAAAAGTGTGCATAAAATTTTCTCAAAAGAGTTTTTACTACATTCAAAGACTTCAGTCATGACTTTTTGGAAGTCTACTTAGATGATTATGAAATTTTATTATTATTCAAGAAACATCTATCAATTCTATTATTGATGCTAAAAATATGTCAAACTCTATGAATCACATTAAATTTAAAGAAATGTCAATTATTTACACCATTTGGTGCACTGCTTGGACATGTTATCTACAGTGATGTAATTTTAGTGGACCAAGCAAAAATTGAAGTCATAGTTGGACTCAAACTTCCCTCTAGAGAAATAAAGTTGAGATCATTCTTAGGTCACACTAGGTATTATTGCCAGTTCATTCACAAGTATGCAACCATTTTAATAACCACTGAAGAATCTATTTTTAAAAGATAACAAATTTGAATGGACCTTTGAATGCTAGATAACCTTCACATATTTGAATTAGAAGTTGGTCACAACACCCATTTTGGTCTTCCCAAACTAGAGAAAACCATTCCATGTTCATGTTGATGTATATATGATAACAGTTGTAGTAGTGCAAACGAAACTAGGAGATGGAGGGCTAGACCATCCCATTCAAGTTTTTCACTAGTCACTAAGCATTACGTTAATTGGTTAATAAACCAATGTTGGGAGGATGGGTTTCTAGGTGGTTAATGGTTTTCCAAGAATTTTAGTTCAAAATCAATGTGAAAATTGGTAAGAAAAATGTTGGACCAGACCACCTTAGTCATATTTAAATTGGAGAGGAACCTAAAGAATTGCAAGCTAAATCTCTAGGTGCATATCTTTCCATAGTGACTACAATTCCAGAACAGTTGGAAGATATGATTTTTTTTGAGCATGGTGTATTCCATACACATTATACATAATGTGATAAGAAATAACTAGTTACATGAGCTTTCATATTTAGCATTATAAATAGGTTGCTCGACAAGATAGGACAGGATGATGTTCTGTGCAAAGTGGCCCTAGAACTGTTAGGGTGTGGAGCTAAAAGCTTCAACTTGATGCAGATGAAGAAAAGGAGGTTGCTGAAGATCCAAAAGAACTGGCATCAGTAGCATGACCGACGTCGATCACGATCAGTGCAGAAGGCAACTAGCGTTGGCAGGGAGTCGGCTGATGTCGGTAGCACCAGGCAAGCAGGGACTGACGTCGGTCGCCTGTGTGTTCCAAAACTGCTCGTTACACGAAAATTTAATTAAGTGAACGGAGTGTTTGCATGCAAAGGCTATTGTGAGTCTTGAGCTGCATGTCTATTATTAGTAAACTAAGAGTCTAAGTTATTGTTCAAGTCTGGGATCTATTTATAGACCCATTGGCATGTATTGTAAAGTGTGCTAGTGAAGAGAACAAAAAGTGTGTGTTTCTCCTAGTTCCACAGATGAGCTAGAAAGGAAGGCAAGAAAGATCCTTCCATTGTAAGTATGGTCTGTTGAATTGTAGGTTGCAGGTTCATGGGAGATCAACTTGAAGTACTATAGAGTGCTTGGTGTACTGGCAGGGTTATTACTGACTGGTTGGAGAGGTGAACACCAATTCTGTGTGTGAGTTGGATGTTGGGACTGTTTTTGGTAGGAGAGTGTTTTGAAGAAGAATTACTATACACTTGAGGTGTGGGAAGCCTCTGTAAGGTGGAAGAGTGTGGCGGCTCTTTATTGTATTCTTTTCTGTACAAATGTTAATACAAAATAGTGTATTGTCTCTCATATTATGTGCTATTGGTGAATTCTAGTTACTTGTACTTCTGGTATATTTCCGCATGTTTAATTGCTTAAGTTTGGTAATCATATTGTGCTCTTTCTGAGGAGCAAGATCCTAACAAGTGAGATCAGAACAAGTGTGTTTGTTCTTGGATTTCCTGACAACTAGTATCAGAGCCTGGTTGTAGGTTCAAAAGTTTGATACCAACAATTGGTGTCAGAGCTTTAGGTTGGGATACTAACAAGTTGGATTAGATCTAGTTAGTGTGTGTTGATTACAGATTACTCATAGCTTGAGTGGGAGTAGAGCAATGGCAGAAGACAGTAGACTACGAATGGAGAAGTTTAATGGCAGGAGGTCCAAGTCCAGGTATGGTAGAATAACCCGCTGGAAATATGGAAAGAAAGAGCAGGAAAAGAAAGATTGTTGGTTGGTAGCAGATCAGCATGAAGGACATGAAGAAGAAGTAGATGTTGCAGATTTTGTTGCACGGGATGCTCTGGTATGTTCTTTGGATAAAGTAGAATCTTGGGTTTTAGATTCTGGTGCCTCTTTTCATGCATCCCCAAATAGGGAATTTTTTCATGAGTATGTCCAGGGAGACTTTAGAGAAATTTGTGTAGGGGATGGTAAGCCTTGTCAAATGGTTGGCAAAGGAAAAGTGAAGCTGAAGTTGCAGACAGGCAACACATAGGTGTTGAAGGAGGTCATGCATGTCTCAGTTCTAGAGCAGAATTTGATTTATGTAAGAAGTTTGGGTGATGAGGGTTGCACAGTAACTCTCACAGCGGACTCTTGGAAGGTTACCAAGGGTGCACTTATTGTAGCAAGAGGTAAGAAAGTAGGTACGCTTTATCTATCTACTTGTATTACTGATTTTCTTTCTGGGTTATCTACTTCAGCTATAGATTCAAAGATGTGGCTTAATAGGCTTGGTCACATGAATAAGAAGGAGATGCATGTTCTTGAGTCAAAGGGTATGCTTTAGGATTTGAAGAGCATAAATCGAGGTTTATGTATGTAGAAGAAGAAGGTAACATTTCTTGAGAAATCTGATGTTAGTGACAAGAACAAGAAAGCCTTGGTTTTCAAGGAGAAGGTGATGAACAGAGTTCAACACAAGGGGCAGAATAATTTTGAGCATAGCAAGGGTGATTTGGACAAGGGTTTGATCCAAAAGGAGCTCGCGGGTAGAAGTCAGTTCTCATAAGCAAAACACAGAGACCAACGTCGGTAGGAAAATCGACATCAGCGTCCAGACAGGGACCGACATCGGCTATGTGCAGACCGACGTCGGTGACTCAGGGCAGATAAACACTGGTGTTGGCAAGGGAAAATTGATGTCAGTGATGAGGCAGTCATAGGGAACTGACATCGATCGGGTGCAGACTGGAATGTGACTAGCATCGATCACTAAGACGAATTTTGGGTGGACAGCAAGTTGTCAAGGAGTCTTAAGTGCCCATATGGAGGACTTAAAGGGTAGGTAAGTCTCAAATTCATCATTTCCCTTCTTTATACTACTTGTTGCTCACTTATGGTAAAGAACCAAGAAGTTATTAAAGAAGCAGAGCAGGCAGATCTAGGAAATAGTGGGAGCTTGGCATGGATGGAGGATGTGATTCCTTGGAGGAGAACCAAACAGGAGTTTTTGGTGGAGTTGCCAGCTGGAAGTAAGCACTGAGAGATGAATGGATGTTCAAGATGAAGAAGAGAGAAAATAGATACGTGAGACAGAAGGCCAGGGTATATGGTCTTGTATAAGCTGTAGGGCAATGGAGGTTTGATCATTGTGTTTCTCTTTACCAGGTTGGATAATATTAGCTACATTATCCTATTACTATATGATGTGCTTGTTGCAGGGTTACATATACAGGTATTGCTGAACTAAAGGTAAAGCTAGTTCAGGGGTGTGTCATGGAGAATCTGGGAGCAGCAAGATTCTTTGGCATGAGTGTGTTCTAGGGACATGGAAGGTCATATGTTGACGTTGTTTTAGGATGATTGTGTGAGACCGGTTATCACACCGATGGTTGGACAATTCACAGAATAGTGCCTTGATTCACATAATGAGGTTAAGTGCATGCTATGTACTAGACCTGAGTTTTCCCAAGCAGTGGGAGTTGTCACAAGTTTGGAGCCAATCTAGGAAAGAAGCATTGGAGGGCAGTTTAGTGGATTTTTAGAGGGACCAGCAGCAGGTGCACATGCTATGCAGGTTCAAGTTATGTTCTACATGGTTTGTAGATGTGGATGTGGCAGGTGATTTGGATGACAGGTGTTGCACTACAGGTTTTGTAGTGGGTGGTCTTCAAGAGTGATCTTGAAGAGGGATATGGAGCCAAGGGAATAAACTAGATGGTGTATAGGTACAGGTATAGTTTTAGCTATTTATCTCCAAGTGGGAGATTGTTAGGGTGTGGAGCTAAAAGCTTCAACTTGATGTAGATGAAGAAAAGGAGGTTGCTGAAGATCTAGAAGAACCGATGTCGACAGCATGACTGACGTCGGTCATGATCAGTGCAGAAGGCAACCGGCATCGACAGGGAGTCAGCCGACGTCAACAGCACCAGGTAAGCAGGGACCGACGTCGGTCACCTGTGTGTTCCAAAATTGCTCGTTGCACGAATAGTTAGTTAAGTGAATGGAGTGTTTGCATGCAAAGGCTATTGTGAGTCTTGAGCTGCGTGTCTATTATTAGTAAAATAAGAGTCTAAGTTATTGTTCAAGTTTGGGATCTATTTATAGACCCATTGGCATGTATTGTAAAGTGTGCTAGTGAAGAGAACAAAAAGTGTGTGTTCCTCTTAGTTCCACAGATGAGCTAGAAAGGAAGGCAAGGAAGATCCTTCCATTGTAAGTATGGTCTGTTGAATTGCAAGTTGCAAGTTCATGGGAGATCAACTTGAAGTACTATAGAGTGCTTGGTGTACTGGCAGGGTTATTACTGACTGGTTGGAGAGGTGAACACCAATTCTGTGTGTGAGTTGGATGTTGGAACCATTTTTGGTAGGAGAGTGTTTTGAAGAAGAATTACTGTACACTTGAGGTGTGGGAAGCCTCTGTAAGGTGGAAGAGTGTGGCAGCTCTTTATTGTATTCTTTTCTGTGCAAATGTTAATACAAGATAGTGTATTGTCTCTCATATTCTGTGCTATTGGTGAATTCTAGTTACTTGTACTTTTGGTATATTTTCGCATGTTTAATTGCTTAAGTTTGGTAATCATATTGTGCTCTTTTTGAGGAGCAAGATCCTAACAAGTGGGATCAGAACAAGTGTGTTTATTCTTGGATTCCCTGACAACTGGTATCAGAGCCTGGTTGTAGGTTCAAAAGTCTGATACCGACAACTGGTGTCAGAGCTTTAGGTTGGGATACTAACAAGTTGGATTAGATCTGGTTAGTGTGTGTTGATTACAGGTTACTCACAGCTGGAGTGGGAGTAGAGCAATGGTAGAAGACAGTAGACTACGAATGGAGAAGTTTAATGGCAGGAGGTCCAAGTCCAGGTATGGTAGAATAACTTGCTGGAAATATGGAAAGAAAGAGCAAGAAAAGAAAGATTGTTGGTTGGTAGCAAATCAGCATGAAGGACATGAAGAAGAAGTAGATGTTGCAGATTTCGTTGCACGAGATGCTCTGGTATGTTCTTTGGATAAAGTAGAATCTTGGGTTTTAGATTCTGGTGCCTCTTTTCATGCATCCCCAAATAGGGAATTTTTTTATGAGTATGTCCAGGGAGACTTTGGAAAAATTTGTGTAGGGGATGGTAAGCCCTGTCAGATGGTTGGCAAAAGAAAAGTGAAGTTGAAATTGCAGACAGGTAACACATAGGTGTTGAAGGAGGTCATGCATGTCTCAGTTCTGGAGCAAAATTTGATTTCTATAAGAAGTTTAGGTGATGAGGGTTGCACAGTAACTCTCACAGCAGACTCTTGGAAGGTTACCAAGGGTGCACTTATTGTAGCAAGAGGTAAGAAAGTAGGTACACTTTATCTATCTACTTGTATTACTGATTCTCTTTCTGGGTTATCTACTTCAATTGTAGATTCAAATATGTGGCTTAATAGGCTTGGTCACATGAATAAGAAGGAGATGCATGTTCTTGAGTCAAAGGGTATGCTTTCGAATTTGAAGAGCATAGATCGAGGTTTCTGTATGAAGAAGAAGAAGGTAACGTTTCTTGAGGAATCTAATGTTAGTGACAAGAACAGGAAAGCCTTGGTTTTCAAGGAGAAGGTGATGGACAGAGTTCAGCACAAGGGGTAGAAGAATTTTGAGCAGAGCAAGGGTGATTTGGACAAGGGTTTGATCCAAAAGGAGCTCGCGGGTAGAAGTCAGTTCTCACAAGTAAAACATAGAGATCGACGTCGATAGGAAAATCGACGTTAGCGTCTAGACAGGGACCGACATCAGCTATGTGCAGACTGACATCAGTGACTCAGGGCAAATAAACACTGGCATTGGCAAGGGAAAACTGATGTTGGTGATGAGGCAGTCGTAGGGAACTGGCATCGATCAGGTGCAGACTGGAATGTGATCGGTATCGGTCACTGAGACAAATTTTGGGTGGACAGCAAGCTATCAAGGAGTCTAAAGTGCCCATATGGAGGACTTAAAGGGTAGGTAAGCCTCAAATTCATCATTTCCCTTCTTTACACTACTTGTTGCTCACTTATGGTAAATAACCAGGAAGTTATTAAAGAAGCAGAGCAGGTAGATCTAGGAAACAGTGGGAGCTTGGCATGGATGGAGGATGTGATTCCTTGGAGGAAAACCAAATAGGAGTTTTTGGTAGAGTTGCCAGCTGGAAGTAAGCACTAAGAGACGAATGGATGTTCAGGATGAAGAAGAGTGAAAATGGATACGTGAGACAAAAGGCCAGGGTATATGGTCTTGTATATGATGCAGGGCAATGGAGGTTTGATCATTGTGTTTCTCTTTACCAGGTTGGATAATATTAGCTACATTATCCTATTACTATATGATGTGCTTGTTGCAGGGTTACATATACAGGTATTGCTGAACTAAAGGTAAAGCTAGTTCAGGGGTGTGTCATGGAGAATCTGGGAGCAGTAAGATTCTTTGGCATGAGTGTGTTCTAGGGACATGGAAGGTCATATGTTGACTTTGTTTTAGGATGATTGTGTGAGACTGGTTATCATGCCGATGGTTGGACAGTTCACAGAACAGTGTCTTGATTCACATAATGAGGTTAAGTGCATGCTATGTACTAGACCTGAGTTTTTCCAAGTAGTGGGAGTTGTCACAAGTTTAGAGCCAATCTGAGAAAGAAGCATTGGAGGGCATTTCAGTGGATTCTTAGAGGGACCAGCAACAGGTGCACATGCCATGCAGGTTCAAGTTATGTTCTACATGGTTTGTAGATGTGGATGTGGTAGGTGATTTGGATGACAGGTGTTGCACTATAGGTTTTTTAGTGGGTGGTCTTCAAGAGTGATCTTGAAGAGGGATATGGAGCCAAGGGAATAAACTAGATAGTGTACAGGTACAGGTACAGGTACAGTTGCAGCTGTTTATCTCCAAGTGGGAGATTGTTAGGGTGTGGAGCTAAAAGTTTCAACTTGATGCAGATGAAGAAAAGGAGGTTGCTGAAGATCCAGAAGAACTGGCGTCGGTAGCATGACCGATGTTAGTCATGATCAGTGCAGAAGGCAATCGGCGTTGGCAGGGAGTCGACCGATGTCGGCAGCATCAGGCAAGCAGGGATCGATGTCGGTCACTTGTGTCTTCCAGAACTGCTCGTTACATGAACAGTTAGTTAAGTGAACAGAGTATTTGCATGCAAAAGCTATTGTGAGTCTTGAGCTGCGTGTCTATTATTAGTAAACTAAGAGTCTAAGTTATTGTTCAAGTTTGGGATCTATTTATAGACCCATTGGCATGTATTGTAAAGTGTGCTAGTGAAGAGAACAAAAAGTGTGTGTTTCTCCTAGTTCCACAAATGAGCTAGAAAGGAAGGCAAGGAAGATCCTTCCATTGTAAGTATGGTCTGTTGAATTGGAGGTTGCAGGTTCATGGGAGATCAACTTGAAGCACTATAGAGTGCTTGGTGTACTGGCAGGGTTATTACTGACTGGTTGGAGAGGTGAACACCAATTTTGTGTGTGAGTTGGATGTTGGGACCGTTTTTGGTAGGAGAGTGTTTTGAAGAAAAATTACTGTACACTTGAGGTGTGGGAAGCCTCTGTAAGGTGGAAGAGTGTGGCAGCTCTTTATTGTATTCTTTTCTGTACAAATGTTAATACAAAATAGTGTATTGTCTCTCATATTCTGTGCTATTGGTGAATTCTAGTTACTTGTACTTTTGGTATATTTTCACATGTTTAATTGTTTAAGTTTGGTAATCATATTGTGCTCTTTCTGAGGAGCAAGATCCTAACAAGTGGGATCAGAACAAGTGTGTTTGTTCTTGGATTCCCCGACAAGAACATCAAAGACCATAGGGATTGGAAGAATCAAATAAAAGATTAGCTAGAGGACATTTCATAGGTGAACTAACTTCAAGAAAAATAATATAAAGTGGGTTGTGATGGCCAACCTTATTTCAAGATGCTCACAAGGTTGTGAAACATTGTGATCTTTGTTAGAGGGTAAGAAAACTCAATCATGAGATGAGATGCCATTTAAACATGTTTTGGTTGCATAACCATTTGATAAATGGGGTATTGGCTTCATGGGCCTAATCAATCTTACATCTAAGTGATCCAATGTTAGATGTATTATCGTTGTGATAAATTACTTTACCAAATAGGTTGAAGCAGCGATGAATTTGAACATTAGTGCAAAACATGCTACAATTTTTTTGTATGAAAACATCATAACAAGGTTTGGATGTCCACAAAAGTTGATTAGTGACAAGGGTATGCACTTCCTGAATAATACTATCAAAATATTAATAGAAAAATTTATAATTTCACATCATAAAAACATGGTTTACCACCCTCAAGAAAATGGACAAGCAAAAGTATCTAACAAGGTTTTGTAGAAAATGGTGGTTGAGACTTGTAACATTCATAGAGATGACTAGGAAGATCATAAACCAATGATATTATGGGTATAGAAAATAAAATATATACATACAATTGTATATATATTGTTTCAACTGGTGTATGGAATGGAATCAATAATGCCAATGGAATACCTAGTTCCAAGCCCAAGAGTTACAATGGCAATGTGGTTATGGGATAAATAATCTCTACAATAATAGTTGTTGGAATTAAATCATATGGAGAAAAAAATGAAGTTGGAAAATTGGACCCAGGAGGTCTATAAGAAAAGTTAAAAGGTAAGGCATGATCACAACCTATGATCTAAAGAGTTTCAACTAGAATAAATGGTTCTTCTATATGATAGTAAATTCAAAACACACCCATAATAGATGCACATTAGATATAAAGCCCCTTATATCATTCATTAAGTGTCACAACAAGACACTACAATACTCAAGGATATCTAAAGAATTATTCTTCTAAGAAAGATAAATGGTTGTAGGATCAAGCCCTACCATCATTGAGCTCTAAACATCATGCACTCAAAAAAATATGTGAGACATGGCAAAAATTAAATTAGGATTTTTATATTACATTTTTTTATTTTATAGGTTTGGTAGCATTACGAGTAATCAAAAGAATGTATTATGACCTCTATCATAGGAAGTATCATGATACAATAAAATCCTAATTTTAATCTAGTTTGTTGAAGTGAAGTAGGATCAAGTAATGAGAAATATTTGCACTGGTTTTGTAAAACTTCTAATTCTGATAATGAGGCAATAACAAACAAACAAAAGTGGAAAGGGGTGAATAAATAGTAATGGTACAAAGTATTTAATGTCAGAGCAAAAGTAATAACATGGCATTCCTAAAAAAAATAGATATATTAAAATGTGATTAATGTTTAAAAGGGGAAAGTATTGAGTAATAAAATATTAGCATTCCACATCATGGAAGTCAAATAAATAAACATTGCATATAACCATGAAAATGATAAGGGTTAAATCAAAATGGCTATTTGAATTTAGCGAAAGCATGTAGAGGCACAAAAGGTAGATCAACGGGTAGATGCAAGCAAGGGTAAATATTTAGACAAAATTTATATACAAGGTGTAGACACCTAAAAAGTGTCTAACCCTTGGTCTTCCTCTCTCCCCTTGGTCCCTTGCCACTTCGACTATCCCTAACCTACCTAGGTCTTATTAATTAAAAATAATCATCTATTTTTAATTAAATAAGTCCATTTTCCCTCTCCTTGCCACCTCGCCACCCTAGGATACCCTCCTTGGATCCCCTTCATTCCCCACATGGCCATTTAATGCCTAAGACTCCCATTCCAACCTCTCCACTCGCCCAATTAACCCCCGTCGACCGTTTCATCCTCGCATTCATTTGACCCGGCGGTTGAGAAACAGATTAAAGGCTATTTTTAGCCTTTCTCTGGCCTTTTAGCCGTCGACGTCGGTCAACCGTCGACCGACGTCGGTGATATTGCTGACATCAGCACCTTTCATAACGGCTTCTTCACCATTATCTCCTCCTCTTCGCTCTCTGCGTCTCTCTCTGGATCCCTACTCTTGAATCTTTGCATCAGACCCTTGTATCCGTCCTTTCACTTGACCTCTCTGCCAATCAATCTGACTCTCTCCCTCAGGTACACAGCAAGCTTCTGCAAATGAACAACAGGGATTCTCCATCAGCAACAGGTCTTCACATCCGGCATCACCAGCAACAGGACACCAACCTACACCATTTTCTTCAGCAGGGCACAAGTAAGTACTCTATTTGTGTTTTCATTATGCTTTCTAGTCATCTGCTTTTAAACTAGATTCAACACTTTCTTTTCCCCAATCCAGACTGTTAACCAAACCAGGCAGACCTGGATTTCTATCTCCCTGATTGGCCTCCTTTATCTCTCTGTCCCTTTTTGACATTTTGTCCATTATCCTAGACCTCTGCATAGACCCTCAACTAAAACCAGACTCTCCCAGACCATTTTGTACGTCCACAGACCCGTCCACAGACCAAGCCCGGACCAGACTCTATCCAGACTCGACCAGAACCTGCCTAAACCCCGTCCAAGCCTATTGCCTAGACCGACGCCAGTCACTGCCTCCACCGACGTCGGCAGCATAATCGACGTCGGCAGACCTTGACAACCGACGCCGGTAGGACCACCGACGCCGGCGACTGTGACTAAGCCGACAACATCTCAGGTAAGCCTTTTGCTTCCATTCTTCTTTTCAGTTTGTTATCATATTAATATTTTAGCATTTTGTCATTTATCAGTCATTTATCTCTTATCAAAATAGTGGGTTGACCTCCCTTAAGGAAGTTCTTATACTTCTGAGAACAAGCTTTCGCTTGGCAACCCACCATCTATCTATCTAACGCCTTTTTGTCCAAGTCTTCTTTCTTTGCAGGTGTCATTCCTCCACAGCCAAAGAGGAGTACTCACAGCGTCTGGATTACGGTGCGCAGACTATATCCAAGTACTTCACATGCCTTGACCATTACTTCTTTAGTTTCTTCATCTCTTAAATGTAGAAAACGAATTAGCGATAGAAACATTCTGGCACGCCCGGTGGGACCTTAGGTTCTTCCTCGGGTTCCTCTTCCTTTCATTCATTTAGGTGCATTTAGGCTCCTTCCTTCTTGTCTCTTTCTTCTATTCCAAATGACACTATAAGCAGGACTAGAACGAATCTTTCTTCCTTGCATTTCTAGACTAGTCTAAACATCATACTCTCAACCCTTTCTCAAACTTGTCTTCATAACAAATCTCACATTTTGACTTGGGCTTAAAACGTATCGCACTTTCATTTCTGCTTGTGCTTGCATTAGTCCACATCTAGTAACTTAAACCCGCATATTGAATAAATCGTAGACACTTGATGTTACACTACCAAACCACATGCACTAAAACAAACATAAAACTTACTTGAGACAAGGCCCGACTGGGATTTCATCCCCCAGCGGATACCTTACCCGTTTCGGTGACCCTAATTGAATTTCATCACCAAGGGGGAAGCCCACTCCGTTCTCTAGCGGAGGATAAACTCTAGGCGAGGTATATCTTGGCTAAGTGAGACCAGCTAACCACTGGAATCGTGAAGTGAGGGGAGCTTGCTCCTTAGCACCAGGCCACGTACCAGACCTAACACAGATTTTTGAGCACCTCAAACAAGACTCGAAGCCAGCTCTAGACTGCCTCTTCTAGGACCCTTCTTACAGCCAATCTCCCTAAACATTCATCTAAGGCATAAGCCACAAGATTCTAAGGTTAATTCCTAGGATTTATCATTTAGGCTTGTCTATCTCTCTCAGTTCTTCTCTTCTCATCTGTTTGTTTGAGTGAGTGAGGATGCTTTCTTCATTGTTTTTCCAAAGAATCTTAAAATCTTTTTGTTCTCTGGAAGACACAGTCACTGGCATCGGTTCTGTCACCGACGTCGGCTTTCCTGTCTTACCAGCATCGGTTATCTGACCGACGTCGGCTATCTTCCTTACCGACAAAGGTTTTTCAACCGACGTCGGTCTCTGTCACTGTCCTTTTTTTTCAAAACCAACAGCCTAAAACCTGTCCCTTCTCTGTCAAAAACCACATTCTGTTTTTTTGAGACTACAAGAACACAGTTTCTGGAACCAAGACTCTCTTCTTAACCACTTTAGCCAACAACCGCTTCCGTCTACCCCGTCCCTAACCAATCCTATCATGGAGTTCCACTCAGAGACTGAAAGAACTCCTACAGGACCGACCCCGACCCCGACCCCGACTCAAATTCCCATCATCCCTGAAGGGGACCAAGATTTCAAGAGATTCTTGGACCTCAATACCGCAGCCGTCCAAAACTATCTCGCGAGAAACCCAACGCGAGACCTTTCGGGTGACGTGGCGATGACATCCACACCATTCGCCACCCAACCCTTTATGACTCAGCCTTTCACCTCAACTATTAACCCAACCATGGCCAATACGCAAAGTTTGGCCTCTCCATCTATTTTTAGACTAACCTCCATTGGGGTTCCATTACCCCCTCAACCACCTGCAATTCAACCAAGTTCTACATCATATCAGAACTTGATTGTCTCGACCCCTCATACTCTTGCGCCCACAAATGTAGGAGTGCCAACCTATCTTTCTACCAGTGCCACCATTCAACCACCTTTGGTGGTGCCCAGTCAACTTATACCTTTGACCTTCATAACGCAACCACCTTTAGCCTCCACTTATGTCCCTGCGACTAGTCATCCATACATTGCGCCCTTACAAGCGCAGCCAACTACGTCGCATACCTCTTCTAGCCTTTTTCAAGCACCTTACAACCTAGGGGGTGCTTCATCCACCAATCCATCAGCAGACATCATTAAGATGCTGATGGATAAAATGTCCAGTCTCGAAGCCTCTATTTCCAGTTCAAGCAATACTTTGTCATATGAGCAAATTTGTAATGAGCCCATCCATCCTTCCGTCCCTATTCGACCATACCCTAACCATTGGGAGCTTCCTAAATTCACTCGCTTTCAGAGTAAGGAAGACCCACAACAACATCTACGGGCATTTAGACATGCCTGTTATCTTATTGCCCATGACGATGCATTGCTTTTACGCACGTTCTCTATGTCGCTTTCTGGCCCAACCCTTGACTGGTATAGTTCTCTTGCCAAACACTCTATCTTTTCATTCATTCAACTCGCCCAACTATTTCTTGACCATTTTTCAATCAACATCACCAAACAAGTCTCAATCACAGACCTTTACTCCATCAGGCAATTTGACGACAAATCAATAGTCAACTTTATCGCTCGTTGGAGAGGTCTGATCAACCAACTCTCCTTCTCTTTGCCTCAACCTGAGCTCATCGAGCTCTTCTCTCGAGCATGTGCCAAACACATCTCTTCTACTTTGCGGATTCAGACATTCTGCACTTTTGATGAAGCTTTCATCATGGCTCAAAAGCTTGAACTCTGCGCCCTTGAAGAAGATAAGGTCAAATTACGTAATACCAACACAAAATCTACTGACCATTCTTCTTCCAGACCCTCTTCTTCTGCCAACTCTAAGTCCAAAGGAGTGGCCAATACTGTGGTCGTTAGATCACCATCCTCGACAACAACGAATTACTCTCAACCTTCGACGTCTTCAAGCATCACCAAACAATTCCAACAACGGTACATTCAGCGTTCTTACACTCCACTTGGAGAACCATACGCTTCCGTTTTGGAAAAACTACTCAAGCAGGGGGTCCTCAATCTCCCTCCAATCTGACCACCTCAATTTGACCCTTCAAAAGCCATCCCTACATGGTATAGGGAGGCCGACTTCTGTCCATTTCATCGCATCTAAGGCCATGACATCGACAACTGCCAAACCTTCAAAAACATCATCCAAGACATGATCGACAAGGGGGATCTTATTTTAGATAACCCGAACGCCCCACCTAACCAACATATCGACATTTTCAAACAACCATTTCTGAATCATTCACCTACTCAAAACAACGTCCAGACTTCGACCAATGACCCTCAAGACCATGACATTCACACGATTAACACTATCTTGCCTCTTGTCCTTGACCAACCTCTTCCATTAAAGGATGAAGAACCTTCTTCTCCTACTAGTCCTCCATCTACCTCTCTTGTATTGGAGGATGCTTTGACCACATCAACGCCATTAAGCCCACCTCCATCCGAAGACCCTACCTTGCCTACTCCTCAACTACAAGTAGAAGGCACGATCATCCATGCCCTCTGCCCACTTGAGGAGCCACACTCTCTTATTTCTTCTCCACCAAGAGAAGAACCAGTCTCTCCACCCATTTCAACCGAGAAAGACCCAGTCACGGTTTCCTCTCGCCCTTTGCGTGAGATTTCTACATCTCACTCACCTCCATCCACATCCAAACCCAAACCTACATCTAACCTCGCCTCACACAATAGTGGCCCTCGACCCAAACACACGAAAGCTACTAGACCTCACCGGAGAACTCCTCCACCTTCGTCATTACCTTCAATCTTGGGCCCGCATCCGTCCACTTTAATAGGAGTGCTTCCCACTCCCATCCTTCACAGAGGTAAGTCGCCTCTATTACTCTCTCAACCCATCAGACATACATCTCTCCCAAACCCTCGACCTATGCCTCTTTTGCCTCCCAAACCAACATCACCAACCCTTACTGCAATAAAACATCCCGACCCGTTAGCAGGTTCTTACGCCTTACTGTTACGATAACTGTTGCAGTCCTCTCGTATCGACCTCCCGCCTCTTAGACAATATCAATGTCTCAGACCTAAACCACCTTGGTTCGACCACACTTGCATTTGTGCGTATCATCGTATGCCTGGACACGACATGAAACATTGTCATGCCCTCAAGGTCGTCATTCACCGATGTCTGGGGAATGACACCCTTCTTCTCGACCACATTATTAACAAACCCTCAACACCCCCCCTCTCATCAACTCTCGGATCAAGACCCTCTTGGTTCGACAACTCTAAATTTTTCCATTATCATCACATTTCGGGACATGACACTGAGCGTTGTTGCGCTCTCAAAGCTGTCATTCGTCAGCAACAGAAAAAAGATTCCCTTCTCATCAAGGATCCTCTTGACCACCTCTTCGACAAAACATCAACCCTGACTCATGCCTCTCCAACCTCATCACCTAAATCAGGATCCCCATGCCAGACTGTGGTCCTTTTGCCACCTTTGACCCCCTTATTCGACATTAATACCATCCATCTGACCACTAAACCTCAACCGACCTTAACCAATCTTTCAAACATTCTCCCTACCCGCTGGGGGAATTCATCCTTCATCCAAACCTCGACCAACTATTCAACCCAGTCTCTACCACATATCAATCACTCATTTAAACTTAAATCTCGACCAAGTGTCCATCGACCCAACCCCCGACCAATTATTCGACTAGTCTCAACCAAACTTCAACCAAATATCAATCAACCAGACCTCTCGACCAAACATTCAACCTTTTTCAACAAACCAACGACAATGTCAACCAACTTCACATCCATCAATCAACACCTGACCAATCTTGGAAGAGGCAAATTGGGGTAAGTTTGCTCCTAATTGACTTGGACCTTATCATAACATACAAGCATGGCCCAGGGACTTATTTGACCTTGAACCCCTTTTTATGTCTTGCATCTTCGACCATTTCTACTGTTAGTCGAGTGCTTGATCACTTGACATTTTACTTGAGCTCGTCCCTTGAGCAACCCCTTGTCATTGTCATTCCTCTTCCTATCAACCCTGCTTCCTAACACTTGTCAACCCTTTTTTGTCAAGCAGTAATGCTTTGTCCTAATAAAAGGGAACCCTTAAACCTCTACAAGCTCGTTCATGGCTAAACTTTAGTCAACAATTATATCAAAAATAATATATCACACCAGGTCATAAAACACTCTAAATGTAGACTGCTCCCTCGAAGGATAGCTACATAATTGCTGTATTACTAGACTGATCTCTTGAAGGACAGCTAGGCCAACTTATCAAACATTTAAAGAAAAGTATAGACCACTCCCTCAAAGGATGGCTATGACTAATTCTTGCTACAAACAACAATCTTTCTTAGAAGCTTCCCACATTGATCAGCTTCGAAGCATGACCACTAAATCAAATGACATCTATATGTAGACTTCCCGCATCGATCAGTTTGCACCAAAAAAAAAAAAAAAAAAAAAAAAAGAAAAGACTGACACGCTATCAAGTCATGGACACGCCTATAGTCGTTCTTGGGTCACCTATAAAAGGGGCAAGGTCTTCCTGCCACCAAAAAAAGGGTTACCCCATCCTCTCGTATCACATAACTTATCTTATCACCCCAACACACTCAAGGGACTTCGAGCTCACTTAACATCAAGTGATTCGACTATTTCTCTAGCACAACACTGGTCCACGACACAACGCATACACGGGGCTTTTTGTTCTAATAACCCCTATCCATGCTGTCCTTATCAATGAAAGAGCAATTCACCTTTCACTTATCTTTCACTTTGGTCACATTAAACCAAACCAACCTCAACATTTTCAACATGACATCAGGCATCGCCTTGTCCTTTTCACATAGTTTCCATGGACACCAATACACATGGAAACTATCGACCAGACCCAATTTATGTTAAGCATAAATCAATACTTGCTGAAGCATAAATAAACCTCCATTAATTTTTAGCATACATCCATCACGACTATGGAAAATTGCTAGGGATGAAAGACCTTCGACCAATGTTACAGAATACACCATTTGGAAAAGGCTGTAACATCTCTTCCTCCTCATCATTTCGACACTTGACCACATCCAATCATCAACCAATCTTCTCAATTCATCCGAACTACATTGGTCTGAGGCCCTATGACCAGGGCTATGTAGGCACCACTCAGATAACACATCCTCTGAGGTTAGCTCGACCACCCCCGTTTGTTCGTCTCTTTGATGGACAAACCTTCTCTTCTGTGATTTTGATCACGACCAACTCCGTCAACTTTGACCAAGACCAATCATTTTCTTTGACCATTCCTCCCTTTTAGGGAGAACTACATTGGCCTGAGGCCCTTCACACAAGGGCTATGTAGGCAACACTCAGATCACATGACATTTTCTGAGGTTAGCTCGGCCACATCCTTTCGTCCATCCATCCCCTTGACCAATGACCATTGGAGATCATGCGTATCTCTTTCGACCTTCGACTAATTTTAAGCCAATGTTGCCTTGGTTGTTTTTGCGTATGTGCTACCTCACGGCTGGTTAGCAGAATTGTCCGCAGACTATTTTTGACCCTTCGCAAGTATAGGATCACAAGCCAGTTGATCCCTACTACTTGTGGCATTTTCGTGTTTCTGGGAGCACTTCCTGAGCCTGGGATACCGAGAACACGATGACCATTTGGAGCTTCAGCTTAGATTGAGTGACCCGATCAGCAGACGACTAAATGCTGGGGTCTGGTTACTTTGATTTTAGCACTCCTCGACCCTTTTGACTGCGACCATTTGACCTACCTGTCCCGTGACGTGGTATACGTGCAATCACGACTTTTGCAGCATTTTCACTCACTTTTCATCTTTCTCATCCACCTTTTGTCAAATTAGCACCCGACATCAGGTTTTCTTCCCTCGACTCCCACTCTGAGGGGGTGAATACCTCATCCATATTTTGGGGCAATCCACATCATCCCTCACCTGGGGCAACCACCTCCTATTTTTGTCTTGCAGTTCGTCTAGAACAACCAACAAGACAAAAAGGGGCAAATGTAGACACCTAAAAAGTGTCTAACCCTTGGTCTTCCTCTCTCCCCTTGGTCCCTTGCCACTTCGACTATCCCTAACCTACCTAGGTCTTATTAATTAAAAATAATCATCTATTTTTAATTAAATAAGTCCATTTTCCCTCTCCTTGCCACCTCGCCACCCTAGGATACCCTCCTTGGATCCCCTTCATTCCCCACATGGCCATTTAATGCCTAAAACTCCCATTCCAACCTCTCCACTCGCCCAATTAACCCCCGTCGATCGTTTCATCCTCGCATTCATTTGACCCGGTGGTTGGGAAACGGATTAAAGGCTATTTTTAGCCTTTCTCTGGCCTTTTAGCCATCGACGTCGATCAACCATCGACCGACATCAGCGATATTGCCGGCGTTGGCACCTTTTATAATGGCTTCTTCACCGTTATCTCCTCCTCTTTGCTCTCTGCGTCTCTCTCTGGATCCCTACTCTTGAATCTTTGCATCAAACCCTTGTATCCGTCCTTTCACTTGACTTCTCTGCCAATCAATCTGACTCTCTCCCTCAGGTACATAGCAAGCTTCTGCAAATGAACAATAGGGATTCTCCATCAGCAACAGGTCTTCACATCCAGCATCACCAGCAACAGGACACCAACCTACACTATTTTCTTCAGCAGGGCACAAGTAAGTACTCTATTTGTGTTTTCATTATGCTTTCTAGTCATCTGCTTTTAAACTAGATTCAACACTTCTTTTCCCCAATCCAGACTGTTAACCAAACCAGGGAGACTTGGATTCCTATCTCCCTGATTGGCCTCCTTTATCTCTCTATCCCTTTTCAACATTTTGTCCATTATCCTAGACCTCTGCACAGACCCTCAACTAAAACCAGACTCTCCCAGACCATTTTGTACATCCACAGACCCATCCACAGACCAAGCCCAGACCAGACTTTGTCCAGACTCGACCAGAACCTGCCTAAACCTCATCCAAGCCTATAGCCTAGATCGATGCCGGTCACTGCCTCCACCGACGTCGGCAGCATAATCGACGTCGGCAGACCTTGACAACCGACGCCGGTAGGACCACCGACGCCGGCGACTGTGACTAAGCCGACAGCATCTCAGGTAAGCCTTTTGCTTCCATTCTTCTTTTCAGTTTGTTATCATATTAATATTTTAGCATTCTGTCATTTATCAGTCATTTATCTCTTATCAAAATAGTGGGTTGACCTCCCTTAAGGAAGTTCTTATACTTCTGGGAACAAGCTTTCGCTTGGCAACCCACCATCTATCTATCTAACACCTTTTTGTCCAAGTCTTCTTTCTTTGCAGGTGTCATTCCTCCACAGCCAAAGAGGAGTACTCACAGCGTCTGGATTACGGTGCGCAGACTATATCCAGGTACTTCACATGCCTTGACCATTACTTCTTTAGTTTCTTCATCTCTTAAATGTAGAAAACGAATTAGCGATAGAAACACAAGGCATAATAAATATGCAAGTCATATTTTGAAAACCCAAGAGAGTAACAAATCTATTGTGATCTAACTATAATTTCATGCATTTGTGAATAATTGTTCGAATCAATCACAACACATTTCACATAAGAAAAAATTGCGATGCATTAAATTCTTGTGCCATTGTTAGAGGCTCATAAGGAATATGCAGGCATTAGTTTGTACTTATGACAATCCAAATAGAGTGACATTGACCAATTATCATTCATCAATGCAATAGATAGAAAGTGTTTTTATCAACCACAAGTAGTTGCCTTAGAACAAAGACTGTTTTAAATTCTAGATAGACTATGGGGATCTAATGCTGAGTGGTTAGTGAGACTACATATTCTTAGCCAACATGAAGAATTAATGATGACCTTAATCATTGGATATAATGAGGGATCCATCTATTTTTTCAAAGAAGTAATAATTCATATTGATGCCAACACTATTGCACAGACTACATGACTACTACCAAGGAAGAAGTATCTTCAATCCTATAACATGAAGAACCCTATCATTCACTAAGGAATTTGGGAGTGATATGCTTAGAAAACTAGAAGGGTGTTCATTGATCAATTTAATGATGCATCGATTTATGTCCTTTCATAATGCATCATGCAGTGATATTGACAAACAACAAAAGGTGTAAGGCAGGTTACAAAGGGCATAATCAACATTGAATACAAAATGGTGAAGCTGGGGGAGGATTTAAATTGGATTGAATTATTCATGGTAGAAATTATAACAAATAGTAAGAATATTTTGGCAATAATTCCTCAATATTTCCAGTACTAATTTTTGGTACATCTGCTCTACTACATGCAATAGACATCCCAAAAAGGAAAAATTACATCAAATATTAACTATTGGCTAGAAAATGCCTTCCATAATCTAACTTGGACATGCAACTAATAACACCTTATCTAGGTGGGAAAGTTCACAATTTAGTGGGTACAAATCAAGAGCATGATCAAAACACACCCCACATACCTATGGAGGTTTTAAAGTATCTTGGCCAATTGCCACCATTTTTAAATTGTATAATGGAATTCAAATTTGGATTCATGAGTTTTATAAACCACCTATCATTCTTCTCCCTTTATTCATTGACATCCACATGGACCAAGAAGAAATGGCAAGGCATGAAAACTTGGTTTCCAAGATTATCTAACTACTACGATCCATACTACATGGATTCAAACAACCACAACCTCAACCATAAGAGATAATGCAAGCACACCTGTAACCATAAATAAGAGCACAAGTGTAAGTTGACATGCATGATCAAATTTTATGCTTCATCATCACAAGCATCTCAATATAAGTACAAGGCACTAGCTCCCCAACCTTCATAGCCTAAAAAATAGACCTAGAGAAAAAATAGACCCGAAGAATAACTCTATGGCTTAGTGACACATAGATGCCAAAAACCATAACAAAGTATGATTTGCAACCATTATGAGTTACACCCAAAGAGGTTTATAGGTTTTTTCTTGAGGATATCAAGGATGATATCTATGATGAATAAGAGGATAAGGAATTATTATTTTGGAAATCGGTTCACACATTTGAGGTGCGACATGATGTCCCATCCATGTTAATCATGTATATTCCTCCACCTCCATAGTCCATTGTAGTGGATACAATCAGGAAAAAGGAGGAGGCTAAATGTAGAGTGAAATATATATTTCAATTTGGATTTTTAGAGTCCACAACAATAATAAAAATAATCAAATCCACATAAGACTGAGTGTAGTGGAACAACTGGTAGAAAGGCCTCAAGGAAAATAAAAAGTCTCTAAGGAATCTCTTTTAGTGGAAATCAAGACAAAATAAGATAGTCCCTTCAAACATATGGTGTGTAACCTCACACACATAGATTTTCTTGACCTCACCCAACCATTTCAAAGTGGATATAGACATTCACAAGCTTAGAGGGTGCATCTAGGGAAGCAAAATCACAAGCATAAGGAGATAATACCCATGCTATGAAGTGAAAAAATAAAAATTTGGTACCTCCATTTTCATACCCAAAGTTTTAGATGCCCAGTACTAAGTGGCACCATCATCATCTATAAAAATATCAAAACCACTCTTACCATATTATCCAATGCCTACATAAGAAACTCCTAGTTTCAAAACTACTGATTCTTGGGGTCAAGTTGTGTAGCAAGAACAAGTTCAACTGGATTAATCTCCTAGGCAAGATCACCTAGAATATCCATAAGCACAAGCTCACACAAAATAATAACTAGAACATGATACCAATAAGGCCAAAATTGAGGAAGAGAAGGCAACTAATGAGAAGGATCAAAATAATAAGGAGGTGTTAATCCAAAAAAAATAAGAGGTTGACAAATCTACAAAGGAAAAGGAACAGTGAAGGAAGGCCAAGGCCAAAAAATAAATTACAAAGGTTGAGCACAAACACAAAGAATAATATGAAAGTATGAGGAGTAAAGGTAGAATATCATATAGGAGCAGGCTGAAAAAATTGAAGCTAAAAAAGTTTTGAAGGACAAAGAGAAGCAAGAGAAAAAACTACAAGATGATGTCACCAAAGCTAGTTAGTTAGTTGTAGGTCAATTTCAAACAATGGTAGGAAAATAAACTCCAACATAATAAAAATAATAAGGAACTACATAAACATAGGTTACAAAAAACCATATGCATAACCATATATAACTTCAACGTATTTAGAGTTAGAATAAAGAGAATCCTAGGAAGAAGGTTCACAAAAAAGGAGTTGTCCAATAGATCCTACTGGGTGGATATCCAAGCACCAACACTACATCACATCACTTTTAATTTTATAGGTGCACAATAATACATCAACTAACAACCTTTTTGGCTTCTTCAACCCAACTTTACCTACCTGATCTAGCTTAGGAAGTTGCCTTAGATACCTCATAACTATCATTTTTGAAGTAGATATAAGGTTCTATTACATTTTATATGTCCATGACATTGAAGGTAGTTAATATTGAGAAATAAAATACTCAATTGTGCATAGAGAATACTAAGCTACATGAGTGATACAAATAATTGGGCAAGATTATTGTTGACACTTGTCTAACATTAGTTCAAAATATTTTGGTGGACAAAGTACTGCCAAAAGAGAAAAAAATCACTACTATTCTCACTGAGTTAACTCAAGATTGGGATCAAACACAAATAATGCATGATATCAAAGATCAAGTCCAGATACTATGTAGTGAAAAAAAAATAATATTTGAGTTACTGAAAGAATACGATAAGGTTTTATATGCCATTGTACTTTAAGATATGTAGATTTCCAGGATGATTCTCAACTAAAAGGAAAATAATAATATTCATGGAAGCACATTATGTTGGATCTTTCCAAAGCATACAAATCAAAGGTCGTAATGGAGAGCCAAACATAAATAGCCAAAATTGACACTAATTTTTAAGAATATTTGGCATTGAGAGATAATGTCATGGCCATAATACACACTTTGGAAATGGAGATATTGTGAAATACATTTGCAAGCCTCCAAATGCAATGATATGGCAACAAAATTGAGTAACACATGCAACACATAAAACAAAAAGTTTTGGAATAATGCCCACCTATTGAATCTGATAATGATGATGATGTCCAAATCATCATGTATATACAAACTCATACTCACATACTATTCAATGTGGTTAGGGATTTTTTGATAGATTGGAAAATGTATAAGTAAGATTTGACTACTATTAAATCTTAGGTCTAAGAGATCATAAAAAAACTAAAATAAATTCCATCTACTAATCTCATAAAGCTTATCTGTGTGATGAATACTTCTCAACTAATTCAACCTCCTTAACAACAACCTAATACAACATCAATTTTTGTGTCCTCATTTGTATCTTCATCAAAATATACTTAAGCTTCTCAATCCAAATATTCTATAGCGTAGTAGACTATGCCTCATCTACCATAGTAAAGTCTTTCAACCTCATAGTTATGATTAATTCTAGTGATGATAAACATTTTGTAAGCAAAAAAAATTGAGAGCAGTATCAGAAAGGTTAAACACTCATAAAGCGTGGCCTAATGATTATGCCAACCTATTAAAAACTTGAAAAGTGTTGTAGGTTGGTACACTGCTTGCGTGAAAACATGAAATGATAAAAGTAGTAAGCAAGAAGTAAAAAAATGGAAAATTAAACTTCAATAAAAACTATAACCATTGATTCTTGATCAACACATCAACTCATTTCAGGGCAACTCCACCTAGCTCAAAAGAGGTACTCCACTACCATCTTTATCTTTGGAGGAGACAACTCTTTAAGTTTATGAATATTTTAGTAGAGAGATGTGAAGCATAAGTCACACACATTTTTTTAAAATAATTATGTGGAAAGTGTACGACATAGCATATTCTATATAAAATATGGTCTCATGCAGGATAACAAAATAACTTGGAAATTGGATGTTCCTTTGAGTAATTTAGGTCATAAAATGAAAGGTCATGAAAATGAAGAGTCATAGTCTCTTTACAACATTATATATACTTTATTTTTGTAAAATAAAAATAAAAAATGTGATAAAGATCAATATATGGTACCCTTTGATTCAATAATATGTTGTTAAGTTTCTCTTATATGTACATAAATATTAATGAAATTTAATACATCTTCTTGAAAATAAATGCATCCTTACATTTTTTTTAATCTCTAAATTATTTAAATGGTAAAATTATAATAAGTGCATATCCGTTAATGATGAGTAATGATAAAGTTTTGCATAAGAATATGCACTGTATTTAGTCTTAACTCTCTCTATAATTTCCTACAATAATTTAAAATCTTATCACAACCTTCATAGACTATAACACCTAGTATGTCCTGATGAGTGATTCCAGGGACTACTCATAACAACTCTCTCCTTTACAACTTCATCTAGATTTATCTCCCTCTCCCTGATGATACTCTCCCTTAGGACACAACCTAGGTGAGGGGTTATATCATTCAACCACACATGTAAAAATGTTGTTGTTAGTATAATATCAATGTAATAAAGCATAATAAAAAATACGCTAAATAAGATGATACATTTATAAATGTCAATTGAACATCTCTTAATTGTATTTAAAAAATAATTAATTTATAACAAAATATGAATAATAAATTATTATTGTTATTATTATTTAATTATTATTCAATGGGTACAATAAAATAGGGTGTGCTACATTAGAGGGGACTCTAGGATATTGAGGATGCAATGATTGACTCTGATGGTCCAATGCTATGGATTAGCTTGATAGATTCCATCTTGATCATACACATTGAATTCTAAGAAAGATGTCACTAACTTAAATAATGGGGAGATGTGACAAACTTGCAGTGGGGTGATGTTAAAATAAATTGTATCTCGCATGGGTTTGCATTGTGGTTGAAAGTTCATTGGATGCAATCTTAAATATATTTCCCTTGTTACACCAATATGCATCCTAAAAGGATAGTTTTTGGTGGTGATGGTGGGTCTTAATGTCTAAGTGCATAAAAATTAATGGACCTTAAATTTGATGTTTATTTTACCATCATAGTGAATTTTTTATTAAATTTTTGATATCTTAGGCATATGATAGAGATTGAAGCACATTGTGTTTTACCTTAAATTATTTTTTTGAGTTCAAAATGGTGGTGTAGATAGAATGGGGATATCTATCATTAGTCACTAAAAAATTTGCAAAAAAGTGATGAAGCTATATTGATACCTATCGCCCTTTTTTAGATAAATTTATTTAAGATATATATACTAGTTTTATCCATCTTAGAGAGTAAGGTCAAGGATGTGCTTCAGTGGTAATACTTTTCCATTGAAATTCATCTTATGCAATGATGTTTTTGTCTCCCACTTTCAATGATGACATGAAGGGATTGAACCTTGACCCAAAACTCAATGTGGAAGAATTTTTCTTATTCCTTTTAAGTGTTGATGGTATGGGCACTGATGCTCATATAAGTAACATCTTGATAAGTGTCATTTCCATGTGCAAGACAAAGTGTAGATTAAATAATCAAATATTGATGTGAGTGGCTCTTTGAATCATTAAGTTATTTTTAGTGGTATAATTGGCATCACTTATCAACTATTTCTTCTTTCATTTATTTGATGTTAAAGGTGTTGGAGTCTTATAAAATTATAAAAAATATTTTTATTTTTCTCCTTTTCAAGGCATGTTTATTTTCAATGCATGGGGATTTGATATTGCTTTAGGAACATGTTGGATCTTGCACATGATTAAGAATGAAGAGGAAAACATCTACTTCATCTTGGATTTATCTTCGATCTTGGTGGTGTTACAATATGTTTTTCTTATTGCATTTGAGGTCAAGAATTCCATTTTAGACTATAAATAAGGTGAGAGTATTATGATGTACTTCATCACCTTATGTTTCTTCATTGTGTTTTCCCATAGGTGCATGACATAATCTTAGAACTTGGTGTAGTATTTTACTGACTGATCTTTGTGGGGGCATAATTATTGAAACTTAATTTACTCATTCTAATAATGTTTGAGGGGATAATAAATATTATACATAACACTTAAAAATTGGGTCCAAGTTTTAATGGGCTCAAAGAATTACTCATGTTTTTATTGTAATTTCCATACTAATGTGAGATTTAAATGGACATCTTAAACACTGTGAAGGTGATCTTCTTTGCACCACTAAAGTGGTTGATTAATAAATCAACCTCTAATTTTTATTCTAGATATATAATGTTGTAGCGTCAATTTTACCTTAAAAAATAAGAATTTAAAATTTGAATTTGAAATGGATTTGATGTGTAAACATTGAATTGGCATATCGTATTAAATAATGAGATGTTTTTGGATAAAATTACATCATAAGTTCATCGAATTGGCCAAATTATGTAGTGCATTTCTCTTTGAGGTCATATCTAGTGAGTTACTAGATGTTTTTGAATACATTAGAAGGTTGATTCTAGGAATCAATCATATTACTATTGTTTTGATGTTCTTTCAATTAATTTAAAATTGTAGGCATCTAATTTTGGTATATGGGTTGTTTTAGTAGTCAAATTTCATTATTTTAGGGTACTTGTGTGTTTTTTAATTATCAATTCATATTATGCTCTTAGTGACATATTTTTACTTATATTCTCACCTTGTTCTTCCATTTTTATTGTTCCCCTATCTATCTCCTCTTTCTCTTTCCTCCTTACCTATTTTTATTTCATTCTGAGCCTGCTACTCAGAACCATACATTGTATGGTTATGGGTCACCATGATCATACTTTGTATAGTTATTGTGTGGATATTTGTGACCATTGTTTTAGATCCACTATTCATTATACTCCCTATTTTTAAGCTTCCCCCTTTGTTTTTTGTCAGTTTGCATGCCAATTAGGTCAAAACTTGAGTTTGAGAAGTCTATAAATACACAGGTGCATTAGTGTATATAGGACATGAATTGATAAGGTGTGAGATATACATTGAAAAAAACAATCAATAATTTATTGAAGAGATATATTAGCGAATTATTTAAGTATTTAGAGTAGAATGTGAATCAATATTTAAAGTCTTTATTTCATTATACCACTTGTTGATGATATCACGTAAAGTCATAAATGATTACGCCTTGCATCCATAAACTTATTATTGAAGTACATTGAGTGTTGTTTTATAAATTTTCTATAGAATAGGGGATTGATAATAATGGTGAGATAATTTAAGCCCCTTATTTATTCCTCTATTTTTTATTGGTATGTGATGATCTGTTAGGCTTGCAGATAAGGAGATACATTTCTAGAGGTCTACACAAAATTCAAGAATAGTGAGTGAAGTTTTCAAAGACATGAATCAGATGAATATGATTGAAAAATCATATTTTATAAATTCAAAATTTTCAAGAACTTTCCTTACATTTATAAAAGTGTCCTTACACTTTTTGCACTATGAAAAACTATCTTTGTACTCTCCAAATTTTATTGGTTTTGTTCTTGTTGCCTTCTAAACCTATTTTTATTGTATGTGTTCACTAGTTATCCCTATAAACATGATAAATCATATATTATTCTAAAACCCTTTCTTACCATTTATGGTTAATTCTAGTTATATTCATTATTACACATAGGTCTAATTTTGTTTTTTTATTAGTGTAAATATGATTAGACATAGTTACAATGTGCATTGATAGATGTATTTGGTTTTGATGTAAACCACTTTTTCCATACTAAATTTTTGTGAACACATGATCTCTTAAACCCATTAAGGTTATAGCTTACTTTCATTATGGTTGATTTTAATTCTCTAGGGCTTATTTTATTATGTTTTCAATCATTAGCCCTAACACTTGTGTGTTTTCTTCAAGCCCTAGTTTTTTGTTCTTGAAAATCATTTAAACATTATAATATTTGCATTTACATATGTTTTTGTATTATGCCACATACATTTATTAAATATAATATCCCCAACTAGACAAAGTGCTAGAATACATTACAATCGAGTTGATTTTGTTGAAATTTATTTGGTTAAATGTCTAACTTATTTTTTTTAAAATTATGTCCCTAAATGATGTGGATGTTCCTTCTACTATTGTAAATGATGTTGAAATTCATTTGAATGAAAATGTTGTCTGAAATTGAAAATTACTTTTATATTAATCACAATGATGAAAGTGATAAAGTTGGAAGATTTTATATATTTAGAAAATACTTCCAAGCTATTCCTTAATAAATAGATGTAATAGTGTGTGTTGAAAGAGGTATAATTCCATACCCTTGACCAAGAGCTATAGTTGAACTAACAATCTAATAAATAAATTATAGAGTGAATAATGGTTATTTGAATGTAAATAATGTAAATCAAACTCCTAAAGGGTCCCATTCTATGTCTAATGATGTGGTCATGTCCAAATTTATTTTGAAATAGTTCTTCCTATTATTTATATTACTTCCACTCTAGTTGATGCTACTTTTCTCTCTAAAAAAACTTTCAATCCTTGTATAGTTCTTCTAAATCCTTCACTTGTTACTTCTAAAATTCCTCAGCCATCTTAACATACTTCTTGACTTTCATATATTATTTATAATATTTCTCAGTTGGATTCTTTGCATAATTATTATTCCAACCTATTCTACCACCACTTTTCTTATAACTCTTGAAATGACCACTATGATGTAAACCTTGTGCAATGTTAAAAAACAAGTTAAATTCATTTCCCAAGGGTCTCAAAATTCAACTAGTAGGATCACTTCATAAAATATTTTGATTAAACCCTTGGCTTATGAAGTTATTTTTTTTAATACATAATTGAGGGTTAAAAGGGGACCCTCACTATAGTACATTTAAAGCCACAAAACCTTGTTTGCCTCAAAAATTCCATGAGGGAAAGAACATTACAAAACTACCATCACAGGTCTATGCTAAACCAAGACCAAGTATATGCCTACTATAGTTAAACTATACCAGCATAAACCATGCAAAAACTAATAATAATGTTTGAGTAGTAGCCCAAAAAACCACAAAAACCAACAATACCAACATAAGGTGAAGACTATAATTTCAAGCTACTTCTCCCTAGGAGACACCTCTTAATTGTCCCATGCGACCATAGGGTCAACTGGGACACAAATAACACCATATATTATTACTCCATCTTATGTTGCTATACTCAACACACCTAAGACCACCTCTACATTAGACTCCAGCACACTCCTCTATGCTAAGACTAGACCATTCCCAATAGCCACTGCCTCCACATTCTCTAGCTGAAGATCCCTGACCAAATCTTACATAGGGGCAGAAAGCCCTTGCAACCTCCAAAGAGCCAAGTTAGTAGTTGAGTTAAATTCCACACCTGAGCTGAGGAGTTATGATCCAACACCTCCCCAATGATGGTATGGGTTCCCTCATGGATGTGATGTTCACCATAGGGATATGCCTTCTCTAATTCTCTAGTGCCCTAGAGAGATATTCAATTTATTCCAAAAAGGCCTAAAATTTCTCCAAATGAAACTCCAATTCCTTGAACACAAATAAGGGTATGATTCCATTTATTTTCCTTCCTTAAAGTAGGAGATTGACTTAGATTTTAAGAGGTAAGTATGCAATAGCTTCCACCAACCCTACTTGTTACCTAGGCCTAATCAACACTTCTACCACCATCTTGACAAGTTTCTTGTCTTCCACTACTAACAATAATTTTTGAATAAAAATTGATGCAAGGTTCGAATTCACCTTTAACCCAAGTGGCATTTCCAAGAAAACATAGCCTACCATTATTTTGATGGCATCTAGGATTTGACCTGATTGCACCATAAAAACATTCTTAATTCTTACATCACTCTTCAAACCTTCAAAAGACATATCTTGATGTTCTATAACCATCGTCACCAAATATTCACTCATAGCTAGCTACATGAACTGATTTACTACATGAAAATACCAAGCAAGGATTTTCTTCAAATAGCTTCAAAAATCTCAAAAATACCATACATGATCAATGTGAATGGGCAATAAATGATAATCACAATACCTACTTTCCATGAGCCAAATACTCAATGATCCCATAGCCATTAATTTAACATAATCATGAATGATTAGAGCCATCAAATTAAAACAAACACCAAGTAGCCTCTAATCATTCCAATCAAAGACTCATGTGTTTAACAATTAGAATCAAAGGGGGGAAGGCCATGCACCCCAAGAGTTATCACTAACAAAGTCATCACCCTAGTCAATACCTTGATTTGTTAGAAAATTTTATTTATAATTTAGTTCATAGGAGTAATGATTAGTTT
Organism: Torreya grandis; assembly: GCA_037957365.1. NCBI lineage: Eukaryota > Viridiplantae > Streptophyta > Pinopsida > Cupressales > Taxaceae > Torreya > Torreya grandis. The sequence continues at coordinate 766,468 of JARHVA010001742.1, read as the reverse complement.
CCTAAAATGAAAAATAACTTATATTATCCTATGCCTACCCTAGAATATTTTTGATATGCCATGCACATGCATCTCTATTGTGAAGTGCCTAGAATAAGACCATGGAATCCCCTTCGATAATCAATTTAAATATGCCACACTGAACCTCAATTACATTGATTGAGCTCCTAATTCATTATTGGTTATATCAATTAATTTGAATGAAGCTACTCAGATCAAAGATCCAACACCATTTTGTATGATACAACTTGCCCCTAATGCTCTAGGGTTGCTCTGTCAAAATTGAGTTTGAAGAATTTGGGAAGAGGCATAATCCAATCTACATTATGTTGTCCCCAAAAAATGTCACTCATTTTTGGGACAACCTATGAACTATTTTGGGCCCTGTAAGACCAAAATTGTCTCTTCCCTTTTCAAAAGTTGTCCTGAGCATTCAAATTCCTCATTTTTCAAGCTTCTCAAAATTCTACGGACTCTGTAGGCTTGATTCTATGAGACTCTGTAGGCGAGATTCTATGGACTCAGTTTCTACGGACTTCGTAGGAAGAAATCTACGGGCTCAACATGCTTGAAATTAACAGGTTAAAAGGGTTTAATATCTTTAATAGGTAAATTCCTTCGAAGGAGCAAGTTTTTAGCACTTAGGCAATTTCTGGATTGGTTTAGTGAATTAATGGGTTCAATAGTTCCAAGGTTCAATGCACAAGTTTTTCATTTTGTGCTAGGTTTTTCTAGTAAGTCTCAAAGTTAAACTGAAAGCTGCCAAGTGTCATCTTTCAGAATGATTTTATAGTTTATTTTCAAGAAGCAGTAGAAGATGCCATGTGTCCCTTGTAAAGCTTATCAGAAGCCTCCAAGTGTCAATTTCCATAGTTCCTTCCTTTCATTTCACTATTTTGAGTAAGGACTGTTGAGTAAGGACTGTGGTGGGCCCTGAGTGAATGGTTAAAATTAAGTGGAATTCTCCAAGTGTCACCATCTGTGTGATTGTTAAAATTAAACATAATGTGCCATGTGTCACATTGTAACTTAGCAGAGCACGACAAGTATTGGCATCCATGGTTTAAGCTTTTCATAAGTTTCAAAGCTTCTTTCAATAAGCTTCTCACAGAATCCCATGGAAAGCACCAAGTGGGAACAACAAAAAGTTTGTAATTTGTTTCTAAGAAGCTACAAAAGTTTCCACATGTCCTTGGTAAAACTCAATGGAAGCTGCCAAGTGTCGACATTCGCAGCTATTGAGTAAAGACTATGGTGAGCCCCAGGTAATTCATGAAAACAAGCAAAATGCACCAATTGTTTGCATCCACATGAATCTAAATGAGTCTTGAATGTTTCTACACTATTTATAAAAACTCAGTGAAAGCTACCATGTGTCATCTTCCATGGGACTCTCAAAAGGTAACTAAAGATTTTGTAGTTTAAGCAGATGTTGCCAAGTGTCCTCACCTATTTAGGGTGGAAGCTACCATGTGGCACCTGTGGAGATCAGTGGAAAGTGCCACCTATCCCTTTTCCCCTTTCAAAGTGACCTAATCCAAGGAAATACAAAAATAATAGTCCTCCAAAAGAATTAAAGCCTGAAGGCCACTTGGAAGACCCTGAAGGGCAAGTTCCCTCTGAGAAGGATCAAACCTCAAAGTACAGTAGAAGATGCCAAGTGCCATCTACCAAGACATAGTTCCTAGTAAGTTTCAAAGTAGTAAAATATGCCACGTGTCCCATTCTAACTCATCAAAACATGCCAAGTGTCTGCATCCACATTTTGAGTTTCTAGTAAAGCTTATTCTGATAAGCTTCTCTCAAAGACTAGTAGATGTTGCCACGTGTCCTCACCTATTTCATAGTGAAAAGCAGCCAGAGTAAGCAAGAAAGAAATGAAGGATTGCTAAGGAGGATGATGGGCCTCTAGCCATTAAATTCAGGGCAACCAAGTAGCCGTTGGCCTTCAAATGATGATAGACCTACATATGTCAAATTTGTGGCAATAAAGTGTCTGTTGATCTTTGCAGGCTTAAACATGGACCCAAATGCATTCAAAGGCCTTAAGGCTAAGGATGAAAGGAAGAATGAAAAGAACTAGAAAGGGGAAAATATGGCTTGAGGGCTCAAATTGTAGTAGGAAAGGGGGAAAACTAGAAACATCTATGCAATAGTTATTTCAGTAGGTGGAACAGTCTGTAAGGTGAATTATTGAGCCTTTAAACATTGAAAACACGGCCTGTTTGTCCCCTTGGGAGTAAAGACAAAATGGGACAATGGTGTAGACACTAGATGATCCAGACCTAGGAGTAGACACTTGAGATAAATTGACATGCCATAGTTAAGGTGGCTGCCCTGTTCCAACATGGCCCTCCTTAACAAAACTAGAAATGCATTCAAGGCATTGAATGTAGCATGGGACACTCCATGGAACAAAGTGCCAAGACTTTCTTGGCCTATATATATTGTAATATCTTTATTTTTTTTGAAAGAGATCTCTCTGATATAGACGTAAAACTCTTCCCAAATTGAGAGGTGATTACTGAAACTTTGAGCTCAGATTATTGATCATATTTCTTTATTTGAATGAGAAAGCAAGTTACTTTCAGAATTTGTGCTATTATAGCTTGTGCCATTTTAGGAGATTGTTCTTATGCCTATCTTCTGAATGCATTCTTGTCTAGTTAATGAAAGAAGTAGAACTAGTGGAAGTAATCAGGAAGGTGTCTTGAAGCCAACTATGGAGAGACTTTGTGCTACCACAATTGCCTTTAGAGTTTTTTTTTCTATTCTTGTGTAAAGGATCTTGGGATGACTTTGTGCCCTCATTATCCTTCATATTATGTTTCTATGTAAAGGAACTTGGGATGACTTTGTGCCCTCATTGTCTTTTGTATCTCACTTTTAGGTAGTCAACGTGGAGACTTTTTGCTACATCTCAGTCTACTGGTTACTATGCCCTTGGTTACCAGTTACTTGTCACTACCTGAAAGAACTCTTGTTGTTCCCTGAAAGATCACTTTTGAAAGAAGAGAAGTGCCTCCAGTGTCTTCACCAAGATTTTCTCCTCTATTTGTGAAAATCATCTCTAAAAAAAGAGAGATGGATGGTGTTATCCTACCCTTGAGTGTTATTTTTTGCTTATATATAGTATATAACACAATCATATTTATAGGGAACCTCCCTTTGATGAGAGGAGAGATTTGTCCCCTGTTGATGTAGTAAACTTGCACATATGGCTAACCAATCTCCCTATGCTATGGTTGAAGAGACCTATTTTGCTCACCAGTTAGCTGGTCGATAAAATATTCACCCAATAGTTTTTGCCAACTCTGCTGGGAATGTTACGTGCAATCTGAAGCCTCAAGTTTTAGATTGAAGTAGTCCCTACCCTTATCCATTATAGACTCTAATGACTCCTTTATGTGTCTTACCCATTATCATTATAGCCTTACCATCTTCCTCCATCTCCATTATATTATCTGGTCTGCAAAACCAGAGCTATTGGGATAGAATGCACAATTTGAAGCCTCAAGCTTCAAAGCTGAATCAGGGCTAGTTCTTTCCAATTTTTGTTCTACAATCTGGAAACTCCATGCTATACTAGAAGCCAGAGAGCCCAAGGTGTTGTTGATCCTATTTTTGAGTTGGTGAAGTAAGGAAATTTTGACCCATTCACTCCCCAAATTCAAGCTCAATGATCTAGGAGTGTTCCTCCTACCCATACTAGGACACCAACACAAGGCAGAGTTTCCTTTTTTGCTGTCAGTAGAGCTTTGCCTATCCACACACTTCCTAGATTTGTTATCCCTCTTTTTTATAATCTCATCATGGTAGTTCAAGGCCCCTGGGATAACTCATTTGGCCCACTTAATTTGACTCCACCTCTGAATGAACTTCCATGTAGCTCAAGAAAGAACTTCCCCAAATTCTTTGGTGATGGGAGAGTTTACCTTGATGAACACATTGCAGCCTTCAACATAGTCTATTGTGTGATAGGCATGGAATTTGAGGATGTGGCAGTCAGGCTCTTCATAGAAACACTACGAGGAGCTGCTGCAGACTGGTTCTACCATCTGTAAGCTAGATCAGTGACTGATTGGGACACACTCAAAGCTAAATTTAAAGCCAGGTTTAAACCTATAAAAGATGCACATACTTTACTGGCCCAACTCACACAGATGAAGAAGGAACTCATGAACCTATGAGGGATTTCATAGCAAAGTTTGACAAGTTAAGGAACCAAATTCTTGCTATTGCTCAGCCTACACCTGAAAACCTCAAATGCTTCTTCATCAACTCATAGCTGCCTAAATTGAGTTTTCTACTAAGGTGTGCTGGCCACATAGACCTTGAGGCTGCTCAAGACTTGGATACTAAGGTATAAGATGACCTTATCTTGGCAGGAAAGATAAGGAGAAATCCAAATAGAGGTAAGTCCTTTTCATCTTTTGAATACTACCCTTCAGCCAACACTGATCCAATGGTGTAGAAGCTAGCAAACAAATTACTACCCCTCAAAAAGCAAATGGATAAGGGATGTCCTCTGATCTTTCATATAGAGATGCACCAAAGAATAAATTCCCAAATCAGTCATATCAAGGCCATGCTGCTAAGAACCAAGGGAAAGCAAATCATCTTCCTCCCCCTACCAAGAACAACCTTGCCATTGATGCACCTCCTACCAATGCAATGATTGGGTATCTTGAAGCTGAATCAGATTTCTCATTCTAGCATGAGTTTAATCTTGAAGATGACACCAATCTCTTCACTGAGGAAGAAGAATAATTAGCTAGTGACTCTAATATTAGTTTCCTGAATTATTAAGATGAACCTAGAAGTGAAGGTAATGCAGTTGAAGGATCATATGCTATATTCACCCGATCTAAGAATCAATCAACTCAAATAGCTGATAAGGAGAAAGTAGAGGAGTGACCTCAACCAACAATTTCAATTGCTAATCAAGGAATCACTCTACCTTTCCAGCCAAAGGACTCAGTAATTGTGAGAAAGGTAAGTATGCCAAACATCCCTATGCCTTCCACTTCAAATTCACAATCCAGTCCTCCCCCTCCTAAAACTCAAAAGAATGAAATCCCATCCTCTGTGCCTAGTTCATTTCTAGCATTTGATATAATTGACCATATAAAGAAAACCAAAATTCAAATGTCTGAATTAAAATTTTTGTAGTCCAACCCCAAGCAATTAGACAAACTGGTTCAATGTGTTAAAAACTAGGCCTTCCCTATAGGACAAGTAGTTCCCAAGGTGACTCGTGACTCCCCTAAGAATGATCCTACCAAGAATAACCTTGTCATTACTCCTCCTACTGCTCCTAGTAAGACCGAACCTTTCTATGTCTCATTGATAATAAATGGATATCAGCTGAACAATTACATTATTGATTTCAGAGCCTCAGACAATGTTATACCAGCTAAAGTAGTAGAATCTCTTGGTGTCACACTAACCAAGACATTTGGTAGATGCTTCTCTATGGAGAACAAATATGTACCTCTACTAGGACAAATCAAGGATGCTCAATTTGCATTTACAACCTTTCCAGACAAAAGAATTAAGATGATTGTCTTGGTGGCAGACGTCCTAGCTTCATATGGCATCCTTTTTGGATGAAAATTCTGCAAAGACATGAGAAGTGAATTGAGCATGGACTTATTTGAAGCAAGGATTCTAGTCAAGGGTGTTATGAAGAGGCTACTCCCTGAGAAGGAAGTGAAATATGAGGTTACCCAGACCTCGGCACCTAAAGGTCAAATTCTATTTGAGTCTTCAGGCATGGGTAACTACTTTCTATCCACAGATGAAGTTTATGAGGCATCTAATGAAGCCCCTGTAGGTGATAACTTGGAAATGCATCCAACTAGAATGGCAGGAGAATTGGTGGAGTACAATACTAATGTGGAAAGATCACCTCTAAATGAAGAAGAATCCAAAGGAAAAGTAGTGTCTAACGAGGTATGGAATCTTGAATTTGATGGTAATTGCTCCTCTACTGTTTTAGGAGCTAGAATTATGCTGATATCTCTTCAAGGAGATATTTTTCTTTCATCTTACAAGTTATAGTTTAACAACACTAATAACATAGCTGAGTATGAATCTCTATTGCTTAGATTAAGGGTTGATCAAGACAAAGACAACAAGCTCCTTCATGCCAAAAGAGATGTTGAACTAGTGGTTTGTTAGGTGAGAAACCTATATCAAACCAAGAATGAAAGATTGCACCACTAATGAAATCTAGTCTGGGACCAAATTGAAAGCTTTGATGCTTTCAACATCTCTACTATTCTTAGAGAATTTAATGACCGGGTCGATGTACTAGCCATTTCAGCTACTCTCTTGGTCCCTCACCTAGACTTCAAAGATATTAGGTACACTATTGAGCTAGTCTTTCGACCATGTGTGCTTGATAATACCAGTCATTGGAAAGTGTTTAAAAATGACAACCAAATCATTGCCTTCCTAGAGCAAAAAGATAGCTTTTAATGACTGCATGTTGAAGGTAGTGAACCTCAAAAACTTGAACTAGCCCCTAAATCAAGTTCAAGCATGAATGGAGAGTTCTTACAGCTGAAAGGGAATAAAATTCCCAAAGGCTTGGTTTCCCTTGAGAAATTGTTTGACAAACATGACAGATTCGTCAAACAACAACAAACAGATTCAAACTCCTCTCAAGAGTTTGATCAAGTAAATTTGGGTACCAAGGAAGATCCCAAGATGGTGAACATTGGGAAATGCTGTACTCCTAAGGAGAGGTTTAGGTTCACTACTTTTCTCAACTAGTACATGGACATCTTAGCTTACTCCTATGATGACCTGAAGTCACTCAGTCCTGATGAAATTTAACATGACATTCCTCTCAAGGCTGATTCGACACCTTACAAGCAAAAGTATAGGTAGTATAATCTGAAGATATTAGGTACCATTTTATCTAAGATACAAAAAATGCTAAATGCTAGGATAATCTTTCCAATCCATCATTCCACATGGATTGCAAATATAGTGCCTGTAAGGAAGAAGAATGGAAAAATTTACCTCTATGTGGATTTTAGAAATTTAAATCAGTCATCCTTGAAGGATAACTATCCTTTTCCAATCATGGATCAAATGCTTTAGATAGTGACTGGTTTGGAGATGTTATCAATGCTAGACAGCTTCTCAAGATATAATGAAGTTGAAGTTGGTGAAGCAGACCAACACAAGACTACCTTCACCACACCTAGGGGCACGTTTGCATATAGAAGGATGCCTTTTGGCTTGATAAATGCTAGCACCACCTTCTAGAGAGCAATGGATCTTAATTTCAAAGATAAAATAGGTAAGTTCATTGTAGTTTATCTCGATGACTTGACCATCTTTTTTAAGCATCACTTAGATCATGTACGCCACTTGCAACAAGTTCTAGAATGCTACCGCAAGAATGGCATTTTCTTAAACCCAAAGAAGTCAATTTTTAGAGTAACAGAGGGGAAAACTCTCGAACACATTATGTCCAAAGGAGACATAAAGATTGACTTAGACAAAGTCAAGTTTATCCAAGAGCTTACCTTGCCCACAAGTAAGCCTTCTATTCACTCTTTCTTTGGAAAGGTGAATTTATTATGAAGGTTCATCCTCAAGTTTTCTAAGAAGACTAGACACATTGTAAACATGATGAAGGGAAAGGCCACCTTCAGCTGGACTGAAGAAGGAAAGCTAGCCTTTGAGGATATCAAGACTACCATTGCCCATGCCCCAATTCTGGTTTGTCTAAATTATAACAAAGATTTCACCATGTAAAATTATGTTTTTGAACACATGCTTTCAGTAATTTTGGTTCAATAAAACAAAGAAGGTGTGAAATCTCCTATTTACTTCATGAGTTGTCCACTCAAAGCTCATGAGTTAAATTAATTGAACATGGAGAAGCATGCTTATGTAGTGGTGAAGGCAGTAAAGCATTTTCGCTTCTACATCTTAAATTCACACACTACTGCCTTGGTTCCTGACACCACAGTCAAATCCATACTAACTCATCAGGAGTTTGGGATGAAAAGAGGCAATTGGATTGCAAAGATCTAGAAGTTTGATCTTGTCATCAAGCTAACAATGCTGGTACGGGGAAAAGGCCTATACCAATTGATTGCTGATAATAAGCCATAACGAATAGAGCATGAAAAATTAGAAGAAGAAGACACGCTAATAGTCCTCTTTGTCTCCACTACGAATGAGTGATATTTAGGTATTGCTCATTTCCTTACTTATGGTGAGTGTCTTGCTCACCTATCTTATAAGGAAAAGAGGACCATCAAGTTTAAATCTACCAATTTTGTCCTCTGGGACAATGGCTTGTACAAGAGGAGCCTTGATGGAGTATTCCTTTGCTGCGTAGATAAAGAGCAGTAGAACCAACTTCTAAAGTCCTTCCATAATTTGGCCTATGGAGGACATTTCTCTATTCCTATGATTGCTCATAAGATTCTTCAAGCTAGGTATTACTGGCCAACTCTCTTCCAAGATGCATACAAGTTGGTAAGGAAATGTGAACTATACCAGTAGTTTGTTGGGAGACCCAAGTTAGCTGCCCTGCCTCTCAAGCCAATGGTCATAGAAGAGCCATTCCAGCAATGGGGAATTGATTTCATTGGTGCTATAAACCCATCTTCTAGTACTGGACATGATTATGTCCTCACATCCACAGACTACTTCACCAAGTGGGTGGAAGCAATTCCAACCAAACATGCTACTTCAGAAGTAGTGTGCAATTTCCTCAAAGAGAACATCATTTCCAGGTTTGGGGTCCCAACTAAGATTGTCACTAATAATACAACTTATTTCACTTCTTGGGAGATTACTCAGTTCTATTTCTACTATGGGATCACCCTCTCTTATTCTTTTGATTACTTTCCACAAGGGGATGGACAAGCTAAATCAAGCAACAGGAACTTGGTGACAATTATCAAGAAGCTAGTAAATGACAACCAAAGGACATGGCATAAAGTGTTGGTTGATGCTCTATGGGTAGACAAGATTACACCAAAAAAGGCAATTGGTATGTCTCCTTTTCAACTTCTTTATAAACTCAATGCTGAGATACCAATCACCTTGGAATTGTCAGCATTGAAATTGGCTAAGGCAATTGAAGATCAGACATATGAAAGCTCCATTGATAAGAGGATCATGTGCCTGACTGAGATGGATGAGCAGAGAAACATGGTGGTGGATCGAATTTCTGCCCATCAAGGTCTAGTGAAGAAGCTCTTTGACCAGAAAGAAAAGAACCATGATTTCCAGATTGGAGATCAGTCCTCCTGTGGGATAAGAGGAGAGAACCAAAGGGAATGCATGGAAAGTTTGACTCCCTAAGGAGAGGCCTTTTTACTATTCATCAGCTCAATGGTGAAAATAGTTTCTTATTGAGGTATCAATATGGCACACCCTTTTCTCTACCTCATAATGGGCAGCATCTGAAGCACTTCAACTCTTGAAGTATTAGATAAGCTCACCTGTACATATGTATATTTGTATAGTTTTTGTTTCTACTTTGTGTCATTCATTTTAATTTTTTGGAGCCTTTTTTTTTGGGTAGCATGACTCTGTGGCCTAATGGCATAATTCAAAGCACTGGAGATTCTATTTTCTACTCCCCTCAGCTATTCCAAGTTTTCAACTGAAGGAAGTTCCCCAACTGTAGCCAACTGTTGTCCCCAAAAAATGTCACTCATTTTTGGGACAACCTATTAACTATTTTGGGCCCTGCAAGACCAAATTTGTCTCTTCCCTTTTCAAAATTTGTCCTACCCATTCAAATTCCTCATTTTTCAAGCTTCTCAAAATTTTACGAACTCTCCAAGCTTGATTTTATGGATTCTACAGACTCAATTTCTACAGACTTCACAAGAATAAATCTACAAACTCAACATGCTTGAAATTAATAGGTTCAAAGGGTTTAATGGATTTAACAGTTAAATTCCTTTGAAGGAGGAAGTTTTTAGCACTTAGGCACTTCCTAGATTGGTTCAGTGGTTTAACAAGTTCAACAGTTCTGAGGTTCAACATGCAAGTTTTTCATTTTGTGTGGGTTTTTATAGTCTCACAGTCGAGCGTAAGATGCCAAGTGTCATCTACTGGGATGCTTTATTGTTTATTTTCAAGAATTAATGGAAGACAACATGTGTCCCTTGTAAAACTTGTCAAAAGCCTCCAAGTGTCAATTTCCATAGTTCCTTCCTTTCATTTTGCTATTTTAAGTAAGGACCGTGGTGGGCCCCAAGTGAATGGCTAAAATTAAGTAGAATGCTCCAAGTGTCACTGTCCGTGTGATTGTTAAAAGTAAACAGAACGTGCCACGTGTCACATTATAACTCAATGGAGTGTGACAAGTGTTGGCATCTACATTTTAAACTTTTCATAAGTTTCAAAGCTTCTTTCAATAAGCTTCTCATAGAATCCCATAGAAAGTGCCAAGTGACAATAGTAGAAAGTTTTTAATTTGTTTCTAAGAAGCTACGAAAGTTGCCACATGTCCCTGGTAAAACTCAGTGAAAGCCGCCAAGTGTCGATATCCGTAGCTATTGAGTAAAGACTATGGTGAGCCCCGAGTAAGTCATGAAAACAAGTAGAACGTGCCAAGTGTCTACATCCACATAAATCCAAATGAGTCTTGAATGTTTCTAAACTGTTTCTAAAAACTTAGTGGAAGTTGCCATGTGTCATCTTTCGTGGGACTCCCAAAAGATAGCTAAAGTTTCTATAGTTTAAGCAGATGCTACCAAGTGTCCTCACCTATTTAGGGTAGAAGATGCCACGTGGCACCTATTGAGATTAGTGGAAAGCACCACCTATCCCTGTTCCCCTTTCAAAGTGACATAAGCCAAGGAAATAAAGAAACAATAGTCCTTTGAAAGAATTAAAGCCTGAAGGCCGCCCATAAGACCTCAAAGGGCAAGTTCCCTCTGAGAAGGATCAAACCTCAAAGTGCAATAGAAGCTGCCAAGTGTCATCTAAAAAGACACAATTCCTAGTAAGTTTCAAAGCATTGGAATGTGCCATGTGTCCCATTCTAACTCAACAAAACATGCCAAGTGTTTGCATCCATGTTTTAGGTTTCCAGTAAAGCTTATTTTGATAAGCTTCTTTAAAAGACCAGTAGATGTTGCCATGTGTCCTCACCTGTTTCACAATGGAAAGTGGCCAGAGCAAGCACGAAAGACATGAAGGGATCACTAAGGAGGATGATAGGCCCACAACCATCAAATTCAGGGCAACCAAGTAGCAGTTGACATTCAAATGATGACAGACCCACAGACATCAAATTTGTGGCAATAAAGTGTCTATTGATCTTTGTAGGCTTAAACATGGACCCAAATGCATTCAAATGCCTTACGGCCAAGGATGAAAGGAAGAAGCAATTGAACTAGAAAGGGGAAAAAATGGCTCGAGGGCTCAAATTATAGCAGGAAAGGGGGAAAAATGGAAATATCTATGCAGTAGTTATTTTAGTAGGTGGAGAAATCTACAAGGTGGATTCTTCAGCCATTAAACATTGATGACATGGCCTGTTTGTCCCCCTAGGAGTAAAGACAAAATGGGACAATGGTGCATACACTAGATGATCTAGACCCAAGAGTAGACACTTAAGATAAATCAACACACCATAGTTAAGGCAGCCACCCTGTTCCAACATGGCCCTCCTTAACAAAATTGGAAATGCATTCAAGGCATTGAATGCATCATGGGCCGCTCCATGGAACAAAGTGCCAAGCCTTTCTTGGCCTCTATATATTGTAATCTCTTTGTTTGTTTTGAAAGAGATCTCTCTGATATAGAAGCAAAACTTTGCCCCAATTGAGAGGTGATTACTGAAACTTTGAGCTCAGATTATTGATCATATTTCTTTATTTGAATGAGAAAGCAAGTTACTTTCAGAATTTGTGCTATTATAGCTTGTGCCATTTTAGGAGATTGTTCTTATGCCTATCTTCTGAATGCATTCTTGTCTAGTTAATGAAAGAAGTAGAACTAGTGGAAGTAATCAGGAAGGTGTCTTGAAGCCAACTATGGAGAGACTTTGTGCTACCACAATTGCCTTTAGAGTGTTTTTTTCTATTCTTGTGTAAATGATCTTGGGATGACTTTGTGCCCTCATTATCCTTCATATTATGTTTCTATGTAAAGGAAATTGGGATGACTTTGTGCCCTCATTGTCTTTTATATCTCACTTTTAGGTAGTCAACGTGGAGACTTTTTGCTACATCTCAGTCTGCTGGTTACTATGCCCTTGGTTACCAGTTACTTGTCACTACCTGAAAGAACTCCTGCTGTTCCCTACAAGATCACTTCTGAAAGAAAAGAAGTGCCTCCAATGTCTTCACTAGGATTTTCTCCTTTGTTTGTGAACATCATCTCTGAAAAAAGAGAGATGGATGGTGTTATCCTACCCCTGAGTGTTATTTTCTAATTATATATATAGTATATAGCATAATCATATTTATAGGGAACCTCCCCTTGATGAGAGGAGAGATTTGTCCCCTGTTGATGTAGTAAACCTACACATCTGATCGACCAATCTCCCTATGCTATGGGTGAAGAGACCTATTTTGCTCACCAGTTAGTTGGTCGACAAAATATTCACCCAACACATTATTCACCATGTGAAGGATGGGGGGCAGGCGGGACAGAGGGGGTCTTATGAAGATCTTACTTACCCTTTACTAATAGTATTTTTTTCTTAAAATTTTAATATATTGAATGATAAAAGAGATAGTTCTCATCATACTAAATACTTTTATGCTTGTTATAATGATAAAATTATATTTTTATCATAATGATAAATTTTTGACTAAGTTATATCCTAAACATCTAAAATATTATGTTTTTATTGGTTCTTTACTTTACCATGTAGCTCTGTGTATTCTTTTATTACTTTAGTTGATGATTTCCTAGCTCATTTTTAAATCAAAATTATCAAGAAAGTTAGGTGATAATTTTTTTTCAAATCAAACAAGGGTATAGTTAAAATTTTATTATGTACATGCTTAAATTAAAGACAAGGTCATACAAATGACTAATCAACTACCTGATAGTAAATTATAAAGGATATTCGCTCAAAGTTTTTTTTTACCTATTAAAGACAAAGGGTTCTTCAACACCTACCCATCTATCAATAATATTTATTAATATTTTAGAGGCCAATATTATTAAATATGATACCAATGCCCCTACCTATAGTGGAGCCAAATTTCAAGGTAAAACAAACTTCAAGGTTAAAAGTAATGGCAATGTTTTCCAACCCATGAATGAGAAAACATATAGTGAACATAGTGTATAAACCACCTAACATAGTAGTCTTATCATAACAAAGAGAGTAAAGACAATTTAAAATTTTGAGGGAAAGTCCTCAAAATGTGCTTAAATAAATCTTGAATTCAATATGCTTACTTTAATTCCTATTAGAGAGTTGGATCCATCTAAGCCATTTCCTAAGAGTTATGATGTTGGCATATTTTTTTATTATCATCATAGAGTCATGCAATATTTTTTAAATTAATGTATTACTTTGAAAAATAAGATTTAAGACCTCATCAATAACAACCAAATTTAAGTAGAGATCCTTAACAATAATTTGAATGAATCAATGGCTCAATCAAATCTACATTTGAAAATGTTTTCAAATCCTCTCCTAAATCATGTTATTCAATTTAGATATCAAGGAAATGTTCATATGGTAGCTGCAATAGAACCACCATAAACATCTAAATCTCATACATGTGGTGGATTTATAGATGTGGTTAATACAATTAAGAGGGAACCTTGTTTTATTATATTTTATGATCATGAGATTCCAAATAAAATCTCTAAATATGGACCATTATTCATATGAGATTTCATATGTGCACATCAAGAGAAACACAAAGAATAATGATTGATAATGGTTCAAGTATAAATATTTACATGCATAATTTTTTCAATAGCATTTCCTATCATCAAATATACTGCCTTTAGTTAAAATAATATGAATATGCAACAATATTTTGGCTAAGGGATGGAAATCAAACAACTTGCTACCTAAGGGATCTACTACAAGTCTAAAGCCACTATCCTATTTGTTGGATTGCATGAACTAAAGGGTAAAAATAGGATAGACAATAATAAAGAGAATAATATAATGATCAATAAAATAATAGGCTATATCTAATATTTTATAAATAATTGTTAAAGGAAAGTGTTGAAATGAAAGTACAATTTATAAAATGAAATGCTTGGTTTTTCAGGAAATAAAATATGATTTATAAAGTAAAGTTTTTCATTTAGGAAATAAAATTTGATTTAGAAGGAATTCATTTTGTTTTAGAATAGAAACTTGTGATTTTATAAATGAAATATAACCCTAAGAATATAAATCAATTAATCTTTGCAGTATATGTAATTAACAAAGTGTTACCTTACAATCAAGGTGCCCTCATAACAAAATCATAATGATTCTAAAGTTATACGAACCTGATTCCAAGTATATCTATCTAAGGTGGAAATGATGAGGTATCCACAATATGAAATATATGGCATGTGGTTCTTTAAAGTATTCCTTTCCAATTCAACACTCATATTAATAGAGAGATAATGAAAGGTGTAATAACCCTCTGATCAGGTACTGGATTTTTTTATTTTTTTTATTTATGCCCTTTTTAACATTTATCCATGGCTATTGCCATGGCTCAGACCTCCTTCACTCCTAGTTTATGGTATTCATCTTGCTTGATATTTTGAAGGCCATTAGGGATACCACACCTTTCTAACACTACTTTTCTTTTAAATTTTTAGGTCTAAGTTACCACATAAAGGTTTAACTTGTCTTTTAAGGTGAATTTTGGCATTTTCCAAGGAATTAAATCTTGTTTTATATTTCCTTAACAATATTATGCATTGGAATTCCAATTTGGATTTTAAAATCAATCTTCACATTATGATAATTTAATTTAAAAGTTAATTCATATGCCATCTAATGTTTCTTTCTTTCCAAAAGGTTCATTTGTGTTCAAGATTGATAGTGCCATATTTAGCTCTTTCGAGGTGAATTTAAATTAATATTCTATTACAATCCTCCAAAAAGATATAATGAAAAAATCCTTCTACATATATTAAAAATGCCTCTCACATTCCTTTATGTCACTCATAGTCCTTTGCTAACAATACCAAAGAACAAGATCCACATATTAAATAAAAGGGTTCTTATTACCATAAATTATGCCCAAGACTCTCTTTAGGATAAAAATACCACATATAAAATGTTTCAAAATGTAATATAAACATGTATTTTTTAGCAATATGTACAAGTTTGGAACAATAATAGATCAAGAGGCATAATTTTTTTATTGCCCATGACGACCTTCAACAACAATAAACAACAAGCTCAACTTGGCAACATAATTTCTTGACCAAGAGCATAAATTTCATAAAGTGATTAGCATTATGACCTTACCTACTATATGAGTCATATATATAAGTTGAACATAATAAAAATATTATATCCTACAAGTTATTAGATTTTACAAACACAAGTTTTTAATATGAAATTGGGTTAAATGAACTTTGTTAAAATAAGAAGCCACTTATTGATGTATTGACAATAATAATTATAAAATGAAATATATTTAATAATAACCAAGAACATCAAACATCATTTCTATAAAAAATTAATGAGATGAGTCCAATCATAAGGATATTCAAGTACTTTGGCTTCTTTTAGGATCCCAAGTTTCTCCCAACTAGAAGCTTAGACAACTTATTTAATAAGAACATGTTCATTACAATTTAGCATTCAAAATCAGCTACGAGATGATGATGGATATCAAACAAGTAAAATATGATTTTAACCATTAACACAAGCACAATAACAACAATGAATCATATCAATAATTCAACCCTTGATCATAGATAAATATAAATTTATTAGTTATGTTCTATGGTGCTAACATCTGACAAATACCTTAATTTTGATATAGGCAAAACATGATGTAACATCCTCCCCCACTTGAGAAATACTTTATCTCAATGGCTTGGTCAACTTATGAGTGATTAGTAAGACAAAGAAAAAGTCTTAGAAAAAATTCCAATTGTACTGTTGATTAGGCAATACTTTTAGAAATTGAGTTTTCAAAATTTAGATGCGTCCTTTCAATTTGACTCCCTGTTAATAAAAACTAACAATTTTAATTTTTAAAAAGATTACTTATAGTTTAGTCATCCCAAATTATTTCCCTTTTCACTACAAGACTTGACTAATTTTCATGTTTGTTTACAATAATTTCACATGTTTTAACAAATCTTCCCCTTACTACAAGCTTTAATCACACACAAGAGATCATTACTCAATCCAAAAAGTGACTTGGGAGAGTTCCACCACTCATCCCTCAAGTTTATCTGACCTAATGATCTCCACAAAAAATTACTCATTGCTCAGTGTATCACATAATCATTCCATGAATCAATGGTAACATCGTTTCTACTATTGCACTAGTTAAACATTAATTACTCATAATGATGTAAAAATAATACATGTCATCACATAAATGTAGTTTAAGAGTAAAACAATATAATATTTCAACCCCAAATTACAATAATGTACTTCTATAAGAATTAAATATAACATGTTGTTGTGATTAAATATAAGGTATAACAAATGCTCATTTAAGTCACAACCACTACTAATTTAACTAGTTAATATAATAATGTCAATATGAAAAAATATATTAGATCAATAAATATTTTATACTCTAATATTACTACTAAATATTTTAATACTACTACAACAATGTAATCAACCACTGTGGAATAATATGACTATGTTATCAACCACTACTAAATAATATAATAAATTAAATATTTATTAGTTCAATGAATGATTAGATATAAAATAGCCATGCGTATGGAACTATATACATTTTTTGTTTTGATAAGTTTTTACAAAGGAAATATTCATCATCTAGATGTTTCCTCCAAATTCATGCTAGTGATTGACTAGCACATCCCCCCACTGGGAGTGATTCCTCCCTTCATGAAGGGTCAAGTGCAAATATCAGAACAATGTGTTGTATAATCACTATCATATGTACTAATCATACAAACCATGGATATTTCATCTATATAGTATGACATCATGCATGCATGTAGACTATAAATTATAGTGGATAAACAATTCTATTAACATCTAGAATCATCGAAGAAGTAATTTTGAGCAAGCATTCTTTAGAGTGGGAAAGAGAAAGGTCCATATCACCACTACATAAGGTGAATGACTCTTAAGGAAAACAACATAGATAAATAAAAGGTCATATGTTGACCTCAATTTTTTATAGACATCCATGTTTGTGATAACTTTGGGGCTTGTGAGGCTAGACTCATCTGAAGCCATATGATGTAGCTACAGAGACATATATTGTTTATATTTACATTTCTCATTTTTCATATAAATATGTATTATTAGATGAAATTGATTTAACTTTAATGTTTTAAAACTTATAATACATGTGATAAACTATAAATTGGTAATAATGAACCCATACACACCCCCACACACATCATACACAGGTAATGGTGAATGAGAGAGTAGATATCAACTACACTTCCATATTCTGGGATCTTATAATGGGCTAGAGAAAGGACCTTCACATATGGAAAATATTAAATAGGAATGCATTAATCAAGATCAAAATGAAATCAACCTCAAGGGTGGAGAGATGGTATGCACTATCCTCCAAGCTCTTAGTGATGAGGAAAAAGACAATTAAAGAGTAGTTTAATCAGTATCAATGATGAATCAATATCAGTATCAATGATGAATCAATGATGGCCAGAAGATGAAGTAGGCTTAAAATCACCAATAAAGTTAAGATCCCAAATAAATAAAGATTAAGGGGCCAAAACATACTATAAAGAGACAAAAATAGCATTGATTACATTTCCACTAAGTTATAAAAACTTATAGTTATTATCATATAAGATGAAATCCTTAATAAGAGTGGGCCAATAGTAGCCCATTTTGATAATATGATGAATTTTGGTTTTCTCTCTAGGGTGACCACTACACATGCTACTATATGCACCCAAAAATTACATGATGCAACATTTACAAAAAAAAATGATGATGATGCAAGGACCTCTACCTAAATATGCTCATATTTGGTTCTCTTTCTTATTTTCCTTTTAATTCCTTTATGGCCTTCTTAAGCCTCAAAATTTTCAAATTTTGGCTTTTTTTTTACCTTAAATTTTAAATTCCTTGCCTTCATGACAAATCTAACATTTTTAACGATGAAAGTGCCACTTTCATAGTGTTTACATCATAATGTTTTAATAAACCACTGTGATAGACATGTTTTCGATGTGCTAGTTGTGTTACTTTTCATAGTAGTTTTATTACCTTATGTGTCAGTTGTGTCATGTTTTTATATGGTTTCATCTTTTCCACCTACAAAAAATAATGGTTTCTTCATAGTTTTCCCATTTTTAAAATTAGAGTTTGAGACTTCAGTTTTAACATGTTTTGCATGATTCCAGTTGTGTTTTCTCATTTTTTTCTCTTTTTTTCACCCTCTAGATGGCCCAGATCACTCTTAGTCCTATGGTTTTATACTTTCACTATCTCACATTAATCACAATTCCCTTTCATTCCTCTATTGCAGGATGAAGGTCATATGTTGTGTGAATAAAATAAATTAATCATTACCTAAAAATAATCATTAGTGCATTTGTAAAGATATATTTCATTTAAATTTGCATACATTTTATTTCCAATATCAAATATATAAAGATATCCATATTATCATAAAATCAAAGATACATGGAATATCATTACATGTTTAATCATCTAAAGTGCAGAAACTAAAAATTAAAATAACATTAGATGATGTCAAGTCACAAAAATAAGTCATAATCTATCTCTATATATCAATGTCAAGTTTATACAGCATGTCAAAAAAAAATATATATACATGTACAAAAGTGTGACCCCAAGGGCACATTGATGGCCCCCTCTAGATGTTAAGTGTTTAAGACTCTTACTCTTCCTCCTATTAGAAGGCCTTGATGCTAAGGAGGGTCATGGGATATGGATCGTACTCTTATGTCATGTCCTACTCATCCCCACTTGGAAGGTTGCCCATCATGTTATTTTTCAACTCAAGGAATCCTAACTTCCCCTTATTCTAATGATCTTTTGAATATTCTTCACCTATGACTCTAAGATAGTGACCTTGGAATATAAGACAAATATGCTTCTTTATTGGCATATCTCCACAAATATCATAAACAAGTAAAAATACATCAATTTACCTATCTATACCTATGGGGAGACCCATATCCACCAAAATCTGATCCCAAGTCAGACTAGTGCCCACTTGAGAAAGGTTGACTAGAGTGTCTCTGATCACCATTCTCCACTTATAAGTTATCTCTACAACCATAAAAAATAGACATCATATCCCAAGTCATGCAAAAAATAATCATGAACTAAGTAATGAAACTATAAATTAATGATATATAGATTGAAAGTGAATAATGAAAACATTATCTTACCTAGTGCACCCTTGTGCCAATCTATTTGAGAGTCCTCTTCAGTAGTCATCTCAGTATTCTCCTCCCTCACTATTGGATCCAATTATATTGGTGCCTAGTCATCTCCCTAGTAGCTTGGTCTCCTCCCCCTCCTCTTATAACTAAACAATGTTGTGGTGGTGGCTACCGTGGTGGTGCCTTTTGCTACCATTGACTTCTAGTTGGAAATGTAACGTGTATCACCATAGGTATTACCATAAGTATCACCAATAATATGCCACCTCCATCTCCTACCATAGATATTAGTCTAGATTATGCTCCTCTCATCTTATACTTTATTTTCATAATGTAATTCCTTGGTGAAATAAGGTACTACCCTAATCTCCCTAGTTTGGTGTTCCTTCTCTCTCTAATACCTTTGATTACCACCTGTGGCACATGAATATTACTTGAATATGGAAGTTGAAACTATTGGGGTGCCCTGTCTATGGGTGTACCTTTACCTATGAATATTTCTCCCTTACTTATCTTTCACCCTCATAATCTAAAAAAATTCCCACCTCATCTGCCTATATTCCTACCATGCAATCATAAGGTAGAACTATCAGAGCTACCACTATCGATGTGCCTATTATTTGGGGAAAGGATCTGAATGATCATGTCTATGTCCACATCAAGAATTTGATAGCCCTATATTTCCTATTGAAACCCCTTGTTGGTAGGGGATCATGCACTCATATACCATTCTCATGATTAACATGGGGTAACTAATAGAAAGAGTGCCTAGCCTAGCAATCTAGTATAAATCATTATAGGTCCTCACTAGAACCTCTTAGGCCCATGATAACTATTGGCTCTTATCCTCAATAATTATAAAAAAAGGAGCCCAATTATATAATAGATTGTATGCCCTCTTATCTTTTACCAATTAGAAGGCAAAGATCCCTATAATAGCCTTGCATAAGATCATGATCATTGACTGATCCACCATCGCTAGTCTCACCCCATACTTCCTACCCATATTAGGTGCATGAAAATATCTAAAATACTCTACCCAACTATTATTCTCTCCCTTATATGTGGCCTCTCACAAGGTCATAAGTCAATCTGTCATCAACAAAACCAAAATCTTGTAGACATTAGTGAGAATGATGATCCACTCTCCTAAGGATTGTGGGAACCATAAAGTGTTTCAGTCCACATTCCAATAGGTGAACATGTTAATCTCAACCTTATCTATAGGGAAATGATCCTCACCTGTGATATCCTAAGAATCCATACCCTCTCTAGTATAACCAACTCAATAGTTGTCAATAATCCCATTACCCTAAGTAACCACGCCTTCTCTCTCGCTCTACTCCATCATATGTATCCCCTTAAAAAATACAAGTTAAACATACCTAATCACTTTTTTGGCCTTAAAAATTTACCATAAACTAACCATTTTAATTATGTGATGAAACCACTACCTTATGTAGGTCTTCATAAGGTTATAGTTATGTAACTGACACTTGCATAAGGAGGCAATTACATGATTTATACATGAAAGTTACATAACCACCAAAGACTGATAATGGAAATGTAAATACAACCTTGCATTATGTGATGGTTACATAACAACCATGTTAGAAACGTAATTAAAAATCTATGAATACTGGTGGTTTATCTTGACACAATCCATTCTATCTATCAGTCATGACTACCCAAAAAACCCTCTCAAAAGCTCCAATTTTAATGAAAATTGCAAAAAACTTGACATTTTCATAGACTACCCAACCCTCAATCCCATTCATGCATTATATTTCTAAATTCATTAGATATAATGCATTTTTAATCAATTTTTCAAAATTAAGGGAAAAACACAAAAGAGATTAGAAGTAACCTATGCATGCCCTACTCTTACTATCATTGGTATATTCATTTTCATCTCCTCATACTCATCAATTCAACTATAATCTGGCTCAAATTCTTCACAACAAATCTAGAGCTCAAATTTCACAAATTTCAAATGCACAAATGAATTCCATTTTTGGAAAGTTTTCAAAAAAATTCTAGCCATTAAGTTTGAAAACCTACTATTTTGGTAATTTTTCTTTAGGGATTGATTTTTTATCTCATTTCGAGTCTAATTTCATGCCTAACTAACCACAAAACTCAGTAAACACTCACAATTTTAAGGTGTTATTTCCATCATGTTTTTGCAAGATGTGTTATTTTTTTGTCTCAATTTTGTAAGATCACCCTTAAACCCTGATCTCAGTTCCCTGATGATATGGTTTAGGTATTATCCTCATCCCTACATACATGGCAGGTATACATGTCTATGTTTTGATGAGTTAGCATGTTTTTTAGTTTTTCATAAAACTACAATTGATTCCTATGTTTTTACTCATAAATCATGAGGGTGTCTTGACTAGCTTCGCTACACCACATACGTAAGTAAGGTAAGTTTTATAACCTTCATTTTATTTTTAGTGTGCCACTACTTGGTAAAAATATCCTCATCAAATCCTAATGAGGTGTCTCCTTGATGGGGAAAAATGTTTGCACCCAAAAATTACATTGTGCAACATTTCTAAAAAGCTAATGATGATGTAAGAACCTCTTCCTAAATATGCTCAGATATGGTTATCTCTAACTCTTTTGTATTTTATTTCCTCTTTGGCCTTCTTGAGCCTCCAAATTTTCATTTTTTTCTTTTTTCTTAAATTTTAAGGTCCTTACCTTCATGACAAAATTGCCACTTTTTGTGATGAAGCCACTACTTTCACTGTGGTGGTTTCACAAACCACCATGGTGGACATGTGCTCGATGAAATAGTTGTGTTACTTGTCATGTTAGATTCAATACCTTATGTGACATTTTCATGGTTTGAAATTTTTTCTTATTTGCCACTTGTAGAAAGTGACAATTTCATCACTGTTTACTCATTTTTAAATTTAACATCCAAGACTTCATTTTTCACATGCTTTGAAAGATTCTAATTATTTTTTATTATTTATTATCTTTATTTCACTCTCTTAAATGGAAAAAATCAATCATATTCCTATTTTTTATCAATTTTTATCACTTGTAAAATTATCTTTCAGTAAAGTTTCAATTAACTCCCACATGCAACCTCCTTTCTTCCTTTACAATTATCTCACTTTTTAAAGGTTTTTGGATCCAAAAATTTGATAAAATATTGAAGCTTTAAAATTTTATAGATCCCTATCCCACCTTATTTTTTATTTTTAGAATATTTTGTTGAATATACAATTATCTGCATCTCATTCTACACAAGTTAAAGAAGAGAATTCAACGAATTGACAGCCAATCCTTTGTTGTTCGTGAATTAGTCCAACCAAAATACAAATACTCTATTTTTTATAATTTTTTTCTTCTTGATATTATTCATTTTTCATTTTTTTTAGATTTCCCAAGTTCAAGGTTGAGAAAATGAGCTAGCTTCTTGAGGATTGTATACACACAACGAGTCTTTTATTCACCTTTACTTATTCTCACCATTGATTAGTTTGGAGGATTTATTTTAAATTCTGATTTATTTATTAGATAGATTAGAATAGTTTTTTTTATTAATTTATAGGTTCATATTCATAAAATTTAAAAATAAAATAAAATAAAATAAATCATCTTTCTCTCTCTTATTTTCAATAAAAATGTATTTTTACTTTTTTTAATTCATAGTTGCATATCAAAGCTTCCTAGTGCATAGTTTGAATTAAATATAGGGTATATTATAATAAATTAATTAGTATGAGTATCCAAAAATAATAATTTTATTTCAATATTAAAACAATTTTACATTCACAAATGAACACTCACACACACACCCAAACTTAGAAAATCTAGACAAATCAAAACTTGCATGTTAGATTTGATTTATTTATCTTATATATTTAATTAAAGCTAATATACATAAAAAAAATTAAAAAAATAATAACATTATACTTTTATCTATTTCAATTTATCTCATTGAATTTCATAAACAATCATTTTAAACTTCAAAAACTAGCTTTCTAGCTTGCATATACGAATTAGTTTTTGAATACTTAGAAGTTGTGATTTCTAGGTTTTATATTTAATTTTTATTTATGTTTTGAAAAAAATAAATTTCATATTATATTTCATATATTTTCATCTAAAAATAAATTTAATTCATTTAGTGCATATAGACAAAACTTATATCTCTTAAACTAGGAAATTCCAAAATCAACACTTACATCAATCATATAGAATTCAATTTCTAGCACTTGCATGCATAAAAAATATTGGGGAGGAAGAAACATTTAATTTAATTTAATTTTAGTTTCTTATTTAATCATTGGAAAATGTTTTATTTTCAAAAACTAGTATAGTTTTAATTTCTTTGTAAAACACTATAAAAATGCCAAAAAATACAATTAAACAAGCCTTGTCAAGGTGAGCACAAGCCTAAAAATTACTCCTAAACATTCAAAACAAAAAGTAACCTCTTTAAAACCATAATAAAGACAATATTTATGATTTATAAATTCATCACAACATTTATTTCTCCATTTCATGATGCTTCTAGAGTAACCACACCTTCATAGAGTAGGAGTCTTCCCTATAATTAGATAATCTATTTATGATAGCAATATCCAAAGTGATATCAATACAGAATTTAGAATTTAATTTTTTCATTCCACACCTTATTATTAGGTAACTCTACTCTCTTTATGAATGAGACCAATAATTATACCTATTTATATGTGAGGCCATCAATATAGTGATTTCTAAGTCTAGATCTACACTCTTCTTTTTGTTCCTCCTTAATACTAGCCTCATCATATTTCATTCACTTCACTTATGACATTGACCAAACATATTCAACCCAATATATTTTATTAGTTTCCTAACTTCATCAATCCTAATTACACCCAATTCCTCTTACCTATAATTGACCAAGAACTTTGCCTCCTTGTACTTATACATAGGGTTTTTGAGATTCCATTTCTTCTCAATTTACCACTCTCAATGAGTAACATGATATAAAATATAGCTTATAGTATCACCATGGGAACCCTTTACCACCCATCATCCAAAACCATATTCCTTTACCTCAAATTATCAACCAAACCCCTCTACTTATCATCATATCATTTTTTCATCGATTGTCTCAACTAGACCTTGGGAAGTATAATACATAAGGTTAACATATCAATTTCTATGTGTACATAAATTGGTGAAATTGACATGAAAGGATCTTCCTTTTGCATATTTATTATTTTCTTTCCTATCCTTTCATCCATTTATTCTATGGGTATTTATGTATCCCTTGAATATGTGTGGACAAAAATATTTTAGAGATCCTTCAACCTAGATAAATTTAGGAGGAAACATCAAAAGATGGTGAATCCTCCTAATATTATTGGAATAATAACATCATATACTCAAAACATGGAGAGTCAATTTACAATATCTTCATCTTTAAACTCACACACGAGGTCTAATGTATTAATTTAATAAGTGTGGGGTCCCTCTAAAATTGCCAACAACTACCAAGACTCTAATAATATGACCTTCACTATTGGAGGAAGGGCCTACCCTCACATTGTAATTAGATAAAAATTAGCTTACATAACCTAGAAATGGACAACACTTGGAGATTAAATCAATACATTAAATGAATTAGCCCTCTAGAAGATGGGTTGAGCAAACAAAATCATTCTCACACCCCTCCAATGATAATAAACAAAACATATCTATCCCATGGGAAAAAAATGTAATGGCTCCCCCTAAATCCTCTAACATAAACTAGCTCATTACTAGTTAACAAAATATACATGTACCCAGCAACCCACCCCCCCCCCCCCCCCCCCCCCCCCTGAAAAAAAAAATAAACTTTTGATAAGGAGGTCATTACATCCACCACTACTTTTTCCTCCAATAAGCTCATATCGACCCTTGTGGGTTGCATTTGAGACGTAGAGAGTAAAAAAAAATCTCTCATCTAAGAGATGACTTATGGCCCCAATAACTAAGGTCATCCCTCCTCCATTTCCATCCCAATAATAACTTTCTAACCACTACAATACTCATGAAAACCACTTTACACTAAATATACTTCAAACAAGTATTATGGGGACATCCTTACTCATGGAGTCCCCAACCCTATAGATTCTAACATTCCTCCATGATATCAACCTCCCATCCAAAATCCTATTGGATGAATCTTTACTTTCATCCCTCTTAACAACTTGGTGGCAACATTCCACCACCAGATATCCATCTTAACAATGTAATGACCAACACACAACACCATTAATCCCTCCAAGTTACATCCCACCCACTTATAGTCCTCTAAGAGAATAAAATCATTCTTCTTCATCTAATCCTCTTCCACATTAATATCACATGTTTTATAAGTCCACCCAATTAAATAATTACAATCTAGACTACTATACTCCACCTTATCAACCTCTATCTTTTCCTCCTAGTGGTTTCCCATATGCCTAGTATCTAAATCCTCGTGTTTAAGCCCATCCCATTACAACTTTGGTAGAATTTAGGGCCATGGGGACTTATGAAAAATATTTTAAATAACCCATTGATCATAATATATGAGGAGTCCTTTTGTCACTTTCCCTTACTTGAGTTTCCTAAGTTTGAAGGGGAAGGGGATCACAACATGCATGTCAAGGCATATGTGATTATTGTTAGAGATATTCTTCCAAGAGATAGGGTAGTTGTAAAAACCTTCCCAAAACCATTGAAGGAATAAACCTATAATAATATTAATGCCTCCCTCAGGCATATATTCATTCCTTTTGACAAATCATTGCAGAGTTTGTTAAGGATTTCGATATGAAAAAACTTGTCATGACTGGTGTTCTAAATTTTTAGGACTTAGTGCATGTAAATCATATGTCATTAAAGGGTTGAGTATAGAAATAACTTGAAATGAAAATATTAAATAATTTGTTTGAAAATATTTTCTCAAAATAATAAAGATGTAAATAAAGAGTACTTATCTAGAGTAAAATAGGTATTTATGTGAATCAAGAGGCTGAAACATGCTTGAGAATCAGTAAGACACCTTTCATTTCATGACTGTAGCTAAAATCAAGATTTAAATAGTAGTAACCTTATGTGGATAGTAGTTCCATGTGTTGGAATCACCACCACTGAGGTGGGGGTGAATCAATGTACAAACTTTTACTTTTATTTCCTCTTATTATTCATCAAACAATCAAACTACTTTAGAGATATAACAATGCATAATCAACCATCTATATGAGCATGAAGTAAGAACATAACACATGAACACAATAGATATGTGGGAAACCTTCATGGGGGATAAAAAACATTGAAACACCAATTTAAATACTATCCTATAATCAATGTATTAACATTTAATAAGGCACTAACCCCACAAGGAGCTCTAACCCCTACCTAGTCAAACACCCACTCATCTAGTCTTTAGCAAGATCCAACTTGAAAGGAGGATCTAACCCCATAAGTGACTTGAAAAACACCCATAAAATTTAAGGAAACTTATTCAAGATCCAACTTTCAAGTCGGCTCTAATTCCCTCTTGACTAAGCACCAACTCAACCAAGACAAACTTGATCACCTGAAGACACCTTGTTACTCAATCAACTGAAGGTGACCTCTTTTTCAGCTCTCTATCTTATTTGTATAGATTAAACTCTATATAATACACCTATAACACACCTATTAATAATACCTTATGGTATATCAACATCCAATAAACTCATTAATCTCTCCTTAACCTTTTACCCCTCTCAAACAACCTTCTAGGCTCACTCGCTCAATATGCCTCTTACTAGGCTCATTAGGTCAACTGACCTTGTCATCCACCTGAATAAAATATATTAAAAATTAATTATTTATCCTCTTATCCTTTTTATTTTCTACATGACCTAATTATTCTTCTCCAAGAGATCTTTTCTTTGCTTATCTTATCATCTTCTTAACTATCTCAAATAGGTATATTATGCCTTGTATTTATACCAAACACTTACTCTTACCCATATTGGTTGGACAAGAATATTTACATACATGTATTTCCATTTTAATGGATCATAACACACATTTAAAAATTTAAAAGAATATCATATATGTCGGCCAAGCTCATTAGGACCATAGCCACTGTTAGGCATAAAGGAGACTTAATGCAATTAGGTCTGTCTTAACCACACATTACACTTGGACCATGTTGGAATACCTTTAGCCTCAAATAATGCATGAAAAAATTAAAATATACATTAAATATAAATTTTATATGCTCATATTGGGTCCACACCACCTATTAGTCCAAATCACTCCTTGAACCATGCCATTAGGCTTACTTGCCATTAGGCCTTTACACATAGAAAAAGTCTACCTTAAATATTTGAACTATATGTCCAAATTTTACACACAAACATGTACTTAAAATATATGTATATAACATTCATGACCTCATGTTAATAATCATTTCCATTTTACATTAGCAAACAATGAATAAGACTTCAAACCAAGAACTTTCTTATGCTCACTCAGAACTGTTTGTTTGCTACAAAACATAGTCATAAATAATTATCTATCCATGCTTGCGTATGGACTAAATATGAATATAATATAATTATAGTTAACCTTATATAAATATATAAAATATTTACAATAAATTTATTCTTCAACTCCATCCAAAACACCTCAAACTCATCTCTGCAAGATGACTACATAGAACTGCCAATAATCCTATCAACACAATCATGATAAGTGTTATATTTTTATCTTGTAATGATACTTTAAACACTTATCATTAAAATTTATAGTTTTTATATGACTTATATATAATTATACAATATATATATCTCAATCTCTAGTGTCAACCATTGGTCTTACAGACCAATTTCTTGCATCTCTCTGATTGTTCTAACACAACTAGATAAGCCATTTTGAATTTCATGTTTCAAATTATTAAAGTGAATTTACACATTATATAAATAATTTAAATATGATATACATATAAAAAAATTATTTAAAGTTAATTTTATAAATTTAATTCTATCATAGAGTCTCAAACTCTTCCCTTCATCATGCAAACCTGGAACTATCATTTTGTCTTAAGAACTAGTCATGGTGAACATGACTTAGAACACCTGTAGGGACAAAAAAAAGATATTATAATGAATTATTATGATAATATGATACCTTAAAAACAAATTCACATGATTTTAATACTTTCATTTGGATCATAAATACATAAGAACATTTTTATTTTAAGTCTATCTAGTCTGCAAATAACACCAAAACTTTGCTTTCTAAAACTAAAGCTCAAAACACATCTTATACTGAATTAAAAGATTAAAAATGCATGGATTATACATACAAGTCCAAAAAAATAAAACCATGTGATTTATATACCAAAAATTAGAGAAAAATGCTTTAAGAACACTCTTATAAGAAGCTCACTTAAATCTGCCAGTCCACTAAAAAACATAGTCAAATTTGAAAAGCAATAAGTTAAATTGTATGGACTTTAATGAGTAAATTAAACTTTTAGGTTGTTCATAAAATATTATAATTCATATTTTATTTTTATACCATGCCAAAATTATCAATATTTTGGTCTCTACATGCATTTATTTGCTCACTAGTTTTTCTAGTTTTTACCACAGTCATAACCTTTGACTTTTACTTGTAATAAATGAGCTTTTATAGATAATACAAAATAACACTTGAAGGATGATATTCATGGAGTATAATAAAAATCTATATTTTACACCAACTTTATCTGACCAATATCCTACATTCTAAAATCACTTCTTTGCTCTCAAGTTTAATGCACACACATAGTCATTTGAAAGCCAACATTCATATTTTTTGAACTTCAACAGCTATTTTTTGAAGCTTAAACTTGATATTCTCTAACACATCATAATTTGATAAAGGAACTTTGGAGGCTTATATCTTGAACTAGGGATCTCTTCAAGACACCAAAATTTCAAGGTACCTTCTTGGCACTATGGAAAATATCTCCATGAAAACTTTTGACCAAGTTTGACTTTATAGGTACACATAATAAAATCACAAACTTGTTGGGTTATTCATATCTCCATGATGTGTAGTGATGATCTAGCTTTTCTTAATCTATAATGATTCATTTTTATCTATCCAAAGGTCAATATGAAATACCAAAACCTCACCAAGACATCAATGGATGCCTCAAAACATCCTCTTAGTTCTCAATGCTTTATACTCATGCCATATATCATCCAATTAATAAAAATAGCCTCATACCTCCATTAGGCCATGTTGTCTCTCTTTCATGACAACTAGGACATTTGACTCCAAGTTTTGACATCATATGCACTAACACTTCATTACACACCTTCAAGATCATACACATTCATATCATCACCATCATGCCTCTATAAGTCACTTACATGCTTAGGAACTAGGCCATCAACTAGAACTAATAGGTACCACACCAATTTGAAACCTTCCTACCATTGTAGATGCACTTTGAAACTCACTCTCAAGCCAAAAAATATCATGCTATGCTCAAATATATCCACAAACAAATCCACATACCTGTAATCACTCATTTCACCATACCTCATTATGCATCACAAGACATTCCATTGGATCACCATACCTCACACTTCCTTTGACATTAATGAGAGGCTCAATCCACATGACATCAATGACAGCTTGCAACACCAATGTGGTGCTAGTGTCCACTTATGGCCCTAGTGTCCTTCTTGGAGGAGCTTTCTAAAACTTTTAGGGAAGTTATAAGAGAGTTTGGGGGACCTGTACGTGGTTGTATCTTATATAATATTGCCTGTGTACTATTTTAAATAAATATCTTCCAAAACCCTAATGAATACCTATACATATGAAACAACAATTAGATCAAATGTAAAATAACTGAAAAAACTAGGTTGTAAGATATTACAATCGTATGGAGCATAACCCCTATTGTCCTGGTCACTACCTACATTAACCCCAATGCTAGGAATTTTTGATCACATGTAATTCTCTTTTATGGAATGTGCATAATCAATGTGTACGGTATGCTATAATGAAATTTACTTAGGCCCTTGTTTGATCAAGCATTTAATGTCTAAATGTAATTGTTGAGTAATATTTAGAGTATTGAGGTTTACTATTGAGTAATTTTATGTAATTATGTGACAAAATAGTAAGTTCTATATGTAAAATGCTTTGTGAGGCTCTTTATATAGAATAAAATTTGATTTGAATGTAATACCTTATTCACTAGCTGACAAGTTGTAAAAAAAGGATAAAAATATAAGCGAAAGCTCAAGGTAGGGTTAGGACCCAAAACATAAGAGAAAATAACCATTGGACACTAGAGCCATATTGGACACTAGCACCACATGGTGCTACTATACAAATAAGGGTGTTAGTGTCTTAAGGCTTAAAAATAGAGTTAAGAATAGGCAAGATAGGCTAGGGGCCCCTGTGACTGGGAGGAGGTGACTTAGGATCTTTGGGGGTGTAATAAATAGGGAAAATAAGACATAGGAAAGATCATAAGACCCAAAATGACCATGTGAATAAGGGCTATATTCATCAATAAGACCTTCATGTGAAATAACAACAAAAGACATATTACTTATGGTTGCTTAACCAAATTAAGGTGTATAAATTTGCCCCCGCTTTTATTCTATTAGTGAAATGAAATGAAAGTACTAGAGTGAAATAAAATAAGGAACATGTACCTATGCTTACCTATGCAAATATGTTCTAGACTTGGCTCACTTCTTGGCCAAAGAAGTGGACAAGAGCTAGAGTGAAGTATGTGAATAAGAAATCTATAATGTGGGTGCCTTCTATACTGAATTTGAGTAGTTAACTAAATTATGAGGAACAAAACCCTATTTTCCCCCACCTTGATATCTAGACTAAATCTGAGCATCTAAACTGAATATGTGGAGAAACAAGGCTTGCTTGTCCCCACTCTGATATGTGTACTGAATATGAGTATGTAAAATGAATGTGTATAAATGAGGCTTTTTCTCCCCCACTCTAATATGTGTATTGAGTCTGATTATATAATTTGGTTCTAGTGGAAGGCTATGCATCAATTATTTTAGATGGTCATGTGATCCAAATTGGGGAAATCCTAGTGGCTTCCTAGTGACATCTTGGTGACAATCTGAGTGTAACCTGACAATATGAAAATAGATATCAAGGATGTATACCCTGAATCATGCCCCCAATATTGATATCTGAGTAATGCAACTGTGTATCTAAACATCTGTATATTTGAGTCAAATCATATATCTAAGTCAAACTATATATCTGAGTTAAATTGTATATCTAATTCAAACTATATATTTGATTCAAATTATATATCTATGGCAAATTTTATATCTAAGCCAAATTGTATATCTGAGTCAAACTATGTATCTGAGCCAAACTATACATCTAAGCTAAACTATATATCTGAGTAAAAATGTATATTTGAGTTAAACTATATATCTAAGTAACCCTTTGTGTCTGAATATTTGTATCTAAGTAGACTTGTATGTCTAAATATTTGTATATAATTAGACTTGTATGTCTGAATATCTATATCTAAGTAGACCTATGTGCCTAAATATCTATATTTGAATAGACATGTGTGCCTGAATATATGTATCTGAGTAGACTTGTGTGTTTGAATATCTATACTAAGTAGACTTGTGTGTCTGATTATGTATATCTGAATTGATCTATGTGTATTTGCCCCTTTTTTGGTGAGATATCTAAGACTAAGGTAAGGGTGTCTAACCAAAAGTGATAATGATTGATATGATGGTGATAGTTATCTTGGGTGATGTTGTTTTAGGTTTGAATATTTTGTCAATTGTGATAAAGTAAGTTGTTTGAGATTGGTAATGGGATAGACCTTTGGTCTATATTGAGTTTGTGAGGGGAATATTGGTTTTATCATTTTTTAGAGTTAAATGTGATAGGGATATTGGTAGAACCAATATAGGGTGAGTTTAATTGAGGTTAAGTCCCATGTGTAAGGAATTAATCATACATTAGAGTCACGGTTCTCTAAATATCACATTTGAAAGAAGTTAGAATTAGTTGGTGAAATTGGAGCACAAGTTCAACCTTAATAAGGTGGGATTTTTATAAATGTGACTTAAATAGGTTAGTTGATTAGTTTGATAATTCATTTTAATCATTTAACTTGATAGTGATTATTTTATTTGAGCTAGAGAGTATGTCAAAGAGACGAGGAATGACTTTGACCTGATATGAGGTAGAGGCACATATCTAGGCTAAGGAGGAGCTTACCCTAGTAAGGAGCCTATTATTTTTCTTATTTTTATCACATGTAGTACATTTTTTACTATTTTTATCAAAAATTTGGTAGTTTATGGCCATTTTTAGAAATATTAAGCTACTTCCCTAATAATGGTGCTACTATACAATGCTACTGTCCCATATGCAACACTAGTGTCCACTAGCCCTAATTTATGATGTTTATTATTGTTGATAGGTGTTTGATGACTATTATTTTCTATTTATCTAATTTCCTATGATGTTAATGTTAGTTTTTGGTAGTATTTTATAAGTAGAGTGTGCATGAGAGAGTTCCATAGTGGTCGGATGATGGAGACATTATAGGGATTACCCTTGATAGATGTAGAGATGGCCATGGTAGAGAGAGTTCATATGAGTCATGTGACATCATTATATCTGATGCCTTGAGATAAATACATGATGACTAAATTATGTGAGAGGTGGGATGTAGATACTTGCACATTTTGATTACCTATTAGGGAGATGATTTTCAACTTGAAGGATGTGTATAGGATTATGTAGTTACCTATTAATGGTCAGAGAGAAATATTACAAGAGGATACTAGTGATTGAGCTATATAATAGGCCACTAGGTATTTTTTCATGATGTCTATGGGGACTCATTATGCAGGGATCCATAATGGTATATTATTATCACTTATTGTCATAGTGAATGTTCTAAAATTGTGCAATTTCTTACTACACCAGTACATCATGGGGTCCCACTCGAAGAACCATCACAAAAATAGTGTGGTGTATTTGGATCAATCAATAGAGGTGTAATCCTATGTGTCTTCTTAAAAGAGCATTACACCAGTGGTATCAATGAGTATTTGAATTTTTAAATAATAGGGTAAAGTGAAAGTTGTGTATTTGAGAAAATCACTTCATTTTGAGTAATCCACAAACTCCAAAAAAATTGTAAAGGAAGAGAGACCAAATGTTTTATAATATATCTGTGCATAGCCCAATTTTATCATGTCTCATTTAAGGAAGTGCCCTCCCATTTTATACCAAGACCTTGAGGTGTAGTAGCATCCCATATTTCCAAGACAAAATGAAAATATACAAATAAGTGATCGATGGACTCAAATTATTGCAATAGAGGGTGAAAATGTTAGGACCTTGCCAACCCTTCCACATAAGGTTATCCTAGTTCAATATCCTATTATGTAGCACTAGCCAGAAATAAAAATTTGTTTTGGGAGGAGAACGTAATCTCCAAAGACCTTTCTACCACCATGGAGCACAAATAGGAACTTGTTATTATAATAATGTGTGATATCCCAACTTAACTTTATAAGAACCACCATCAACATTTTTATACCAAACTAAAACATCAATTTTATCCATGAGTTGAGTGGCATTTGTAATGAGGCATTGTCAATATTTGTCCCATGATATAGCATCATGTGTAGTGAGTTCTATGGATGCAGCCATTTTCCAACCAGATCTCCATCTATCAATTGGTGTGGAGTCAAAATCATCCACCAGAGTATGAATGTTTTTTTGTTAAAGTGAGGCCTTCATAGCATTTGAGAATCTAAATTGAAAAGGAATACCATAAAAAACATCACTACCAATATGGACATCCTCCCCATTGCCAGGGTCCCAAGTAAAGGATGACTCAATTATATCCATGGTTTATACTATGGCTTTCCAAAAAAGTGAGCCACCAATGTGCATTTTTGATTGCATACAAATTCACTTCATCATGGATAGTGGTTGGATGTATTTATGATATAAGACCTTCTATCATAACCCCTTATTTGTTGATGAAATTCCATGCTCCTTTTGTTACGAGTGCCCTAGAGAAAAAGACCAAATCCTTTAAACCTCACCCACCAACTGACTTTGGTTGAGTAATAAAAATCCATCTGATTAGAAGGATGTTTCTATTCTCCTTGTTACTAAACCATATGAAATGCAGACAAATTTTACTAATGTTGTTGAGGATCAAACATAGTAGGTAAGAGATAACCAGTAAACTAGAATGGCTTAAAGAACACTTTTTATCAAAAGCAACTTGCCAGCCATGGCAATCCAAAGATTACACCAGAGGGTAGTCAACCTTTTTAATTTTTCATATAGCCACATCCAATCATTGGAGAAATAGTCATTTGTCTTCAAGTATAATCCCATGTATATAATTCATGCATTAGAAGGAGGGGTGGTGAAAGGAAATAGTTTTAATATAATAATTTTGGTAAATTGAGTGATATTAAAGAAGTAAATATCCAAGTTTTGCATGTTTATGCACATCCCCATATCAACAACAAAGAGTTAAGATTTTATCCAGACATTTTGCCTCCTGAATAACATCATTACCAAAGATGAGGATGTCATCAACAAAAAAGATGTGTGTGAGGCATGTATCAGTTATAATCTTAACACCTAATAAGTGACCAACAACCCTCTCATGGGATATGTGGGGGCTAAGAACCTCAACAATCAATAAGAAGAGGACAGGTGAGAGCAAACATCCCTTTTGTAGGCCAAGGGTTGGGGAGAAAAAAGTGTAAGTAGAGCCATTAACCACATATGAAATAGATTAAGAAAAATCTTCAATGTAGTTTATGAAATTTGGGACAAAACCCACTTGAGTAAGGATAAGCTTAAGATAGATCCATTTGAACCGATCAAAGGCTTTAGGTAGGTTAATTTTAAGAAGAAAAGTAGATCTAGATTTTGTTTTGATGGTGTGTAAAGTCTCCTAGGAAGTAATAATGGTATCATGGATAAGACGATCATCAATAAAACCAAACTATTTAATGGAGATGTGCTTGGACATAATAGGTTTTAAGTGAGTAACAATGATTTTAGATATGATCTTGTAAATATAATTACAAAGAGAAATGGGTCAAAAATGATCAAAGCTAGCAATGTTATCATATTTGGGAATATTGGCAATGAAGGTGGTTGAGAAGGGCATAAACTCTGCCTAAAGTACGTGAATCCTTCACAGCCAAAAGGAGATCATTTACTAAGAGATCCCAAAATCCCAAGTAAAATTCAACAGTTTATCCATCTAAACCAGGTGCCTTGCCAAGCTAAAAAGTGAGAAGAGTTTTATGTAATTCATCCATTGTAATCAGTCAAATAAGGGAAGTATTCTATTATTCATCAACTTAGCCATTAAATAAAGAAGCCATTATCATAATATCCTTGATATTTTCTTGAGGACGTTTAGTGTAGATATTTTTGTAATGCAAAATAATCGCATTCAATATGGATGTAAAATCAATACACTCCACTCCATTAATATGCCTGATATTCCATATGGAGTTCTTTGCCGTATGACCCATAGTCTAAAAATGATTTTTTTGTGTGTTTTCATCCCCTTATTTAAGCTAATTTATTCTTCTCTTTATCTACCATTTTGCTTCCTGCTATGCAAGTAGTCTAGCCTTTTCCTATTCTAGAGAGTCAAGTGCCTACAAGGTATCCTCTTTGTAGCTAGCTTCATGGAAGGTGCCAAGAAAGTCCTTGATTTTTGTTTCAACCTCAAATAGTTCTCTGTCACATTCATGAAATTTGTTGTAAGCCCAATAATTTTTATAATTCTTTGCTTTAAGGAGGTTTTATTGTAGGTTGACCATAGCTAGTTCCCCATGTATTGGTGAGTAAATAATCTAAGTTTCCTCAATGAGCTATTTATAGTTTGCATAAGTCATCTAGTGTAAGTTGAATTGGAATGGAGAGGGTGGTTGATTTACACCCATAATTTGTTCTAGCTGAATGGGTTGATGATCAGAGGAGAAATTTTTTAGAGTGGAAGCTTGAAAGGCATTTAGAGTGAGTAAGAGGGCTTATTTTATCAAAAAATGATCCAGTCTTTTAGATATACCTTGTATCCCAGTGCAGTGGTTGGACCACGTATGTTCCACTATTGAGGGGGAAACATTAACTAAACTATGTTGTTAAGTAATTTAGGAAGTAATCCATAATAGGATCTGTCCGAGAATTATGCCCACATACTTTAGTGTGATATGTAGTAAGATTTAGGTCTCCACCAAAGATGAGATGAGGTGATAATAGTATTCTAGTGTTCTCTAAATCAGACTAAACCTACTTCCTATTGTCTAGACCCTAAGACATAGGATGAAAAGGAAGCTATGAATTATGCAAGATTCATCAAGCACACACTAGAAGGAGTGTTGGAGGCACCAAGCAAGAGCAAATGGATCTAGATGAGTTTAGATCTAGAGTGAATTAAAGAGTATGAAATAAGTGCACAAAATATCCTTGTAGGGCATACATAAGAATAAGAAGAGAAGAAGAGGGGAGAATAAGATGGACATAGACACACAAAAATAATATAAATGAGCTAAAAAAGAGATGTTGAATAAAGGGAAGAAGGAGGAGATTCAAAATAATATCAAAATAAGTATGAAAAGGAAAATAAAATAGGTGAAGTAGAGTGTCATGGTCAAGGCAACCAACCAAAAAGGTGATTCTATCACTTAATCCTATATTTAAACATGGGGTTACATTTTAGTTACCTAGGGAGTTTGATACAGGAGCATCCTAGGCAGATTAGTTATCCTATATCAACACATTCTGAACCACATGGACAGCCATGAACTAGACACCGAAGGATAAAACAAGAAGATTTTACAACCTTTGCTTGAGGAACCTAAGGTACACATGTAGATAATGAACATAATAAAATAAAATACTTGAGTCCTAAGGGGTTGTGCAAAGTAAACATCATGTGAGAGGAAGTAACATCTACATTAAAGAAACATGGAGATAGGGTACAAGGTCACAAGGATAAGTCCCAAGATTGGAAAGGACTAATAGTAAAAAAGGACCAATTATCAATCAATAGGTTGTCAATAATGCTAGTTAATATATTTAGAAGATATTTGACGCTGAAAGGTAGTAGGATCTATGAGGCATATCCAATTAAATTACTATCATAACTATTTGGTTTAAAGGTTGACTCATTCAAGAACCATCCTATCGTAGACCCACTATTGGTGCCATGACTACTTGGAGACAATTTTTTCTTCCCTTTACTAGATAAAAAGGTGACTATGTTGCATTATCTATAAATATAAGTGCCAAGATAACCTAGAAGGTTGTTTTTGGTAAATAGCTTTTCAAGGTGGAATGTTGTTTTCCATTTTGGTAGTTGTGGAAGGCTGATGGTAGTCGAGTGTTGTCAAGAGGAAGAAGATTTGGGTCTAAGGGCTAAGACTATTAGAATTCAAAACTAGGAGAGAGGGGAGAGAGAGAGACTTGAGTGCCCTTAATAGGCCTACAATGTGAGTGTAGATAATGAGATGAGAGACTAAGTATTGGGTCCTTTGTGTGTGAGTCTGTGAATGGAAAGTCATGAGAGCTCCACTATTATAACAAATTTAATATGAGCCATGTGTAAAGTTATGAGGCCAATAATATCATGTAATTTCTATCAATTAATGAAGGACTTTCTAATAATCTATTATGTGACTTTGAGGTTTTGTGGTGAGGTGACCCTTAACTGGGAAACCTCACTATGATTGCGTCACATGGTCTTCATAACTCATGTGTGTTGCCAACTCTTGACTAATACTTTCATGGTCTACAAAAGCACTTTCTTCTTCTACTTTGTCATTAAATTAGATTATGGATATCATAGATGGTAATTTAATTCCCACATAAGTATTGTGTATCATAGACATGGCACCCATTTCAATGGAAATGTATTATCCACTTCCATTTTTACAACTCCTCTACATATTAAAAAAATACCATCATTATGAGAAAATAATTTATAAAATCGATATGTATGTGGACTTGAATGCAAAATGCATAATTTTTATTTATAAATTTTAAAAAAACACAAATTAAAACTATAAAAATGTTGAGGCAAAACATATCATCATACAGTCAAAACAAATGACTAAGGAGAGTTTCACAAAATCTTCCATCCCTCAACACATCTCTCTATCCTAGAGAGTGTTTTCTCATTTTGGAGAAAATTAATTAGGGAATCTAGAAATAATAACGTGTATATGTTAATACTTTCCCTACTCTGCATATATCCAGATAAGTATAACATGCCAATACTATCACTACTCCATGGATCTCCTTACAAGTATAATGATGAATAGGAATGGTAAATATAAGTATACAAAAATCATGGAATACTAATCCATATGGAATCTTTATCCACCATATACATGCGTATGGCCATATGATTGAATTTGATAAGTTATGCTTATCAAATCTTAGATTTGACAAGTTTGACTATCGATCCAAATAAGTACCAATAATTTGAGTTAATGTGAATCTAAGTAGGATACCATCCTATCACTTAGAACTCATGTTCCCAATTCACCACTCTTCATTTAGGTTTCCATGACCTAATGATCTCAAAAATGTGCACAATGTTTTGAAAAATCATAATTTTATGCTATTAGATCATTGAAAGTAAATATATATGCTAACTGAATCTAGATGTATCCTCAAACATACATAAGAAATCATACAGTCAATTTGTAATTATATTAAGTTACTACTAGCCCCACATAGCTAGTATCATACTTCATATTCTTAACTTATAGAGTTATATTCAAATCAAGAGAAAATAATGTTATAATTAACTTAATATACATAAGCCAAGAATCACACCATTATTCAGCCTTAAAGGGGAATAAACAAAACAATATCTCCTTATGTGATTAACTAGCACACATCAAGTTATAAAATTATTCCAACCTCTAGATTGACAAGATGTTCCACACATCCTAAACCTTACTTGCTTCCAACAATAGGTATAAAATATCTATTTAAAAACATCATGTTATAAGCAAAAGAGAACAATATCAATCTATACAAAGGTGTATAATATCATACTAATTATAAAAAAACTTATAATTCTTAGTATATAATTTAATTTATAACCCAAGGTTTTCCACCTCGTGTGGTCTTAACATCAGGTAGTTACTCTAAAGAGTTACTAGTGAAAAATAGAGAAGTACCATCTCAAAGAAATATCCTACATACCTTCATCGGGTAAAGGAAAACACTACAACTGAATGTTGCCCAACACTACCTACTTACCCAATCTTATAAGTATGATATCTCAATATTCTTCCATAACTAAAAGAAATAAAATACTAACCACAAAGATGTGTCCATCCATCCAATCTTAAAACTTTTCTCTCACCAAGACTAGAAAACGTTCTCACACAAATTCTAGGAAGTACAGTCAAACAATCATACAAAAACAATTCTCATTTAAGAGAATACTAAATCAACATTATGCATATACGACTCCTTTCAATAGCAACATAATAATGTCAAAAGAGAATAAGATAATAAAAATTAACCTCTAAGTTAAGATATGGCACTCTTCTTAAACCACATATCCTAAGAATGAAAATTCCATAAACAAACTCCTATCATAATAGAATTATCAAGCAATACAACAACACTCTACTAAGAATATTTCCACCACCCTAGGTGGTAATAAAAGAAAAAATGTCTTAAGATATTTTCCACTCCTAGACACAAAACTAAATCACATAAATTTAAGAGAAGAATCTCGAGCTTATTAAACACTTTCAAAACTCAATGACAAAGATGACTTGAAAATCAAAAAGGATGTCATCACACTCAAGGTATCTGATTTAGGTGATCAAACTATGATATAAAGCTTTTTTTCATAACTCATGAACTATGTTATACACCCATCTACCCAAATCTTGAATACAACCATCACCAAAGGGAAACTTGATAAATCGATCTCCTAAACATCTCAAAGGGTATGAGTGATCTAAAGGCTACACACTCAATATCACACACACATTTTATGAATTTCACAAAACTCCAATCATGCTATAATATGGTTCTACACTGAGACACTACAAGTCCAGATTTTACATTTTTATTGCATTTGCTAAATTTTATTGATTTCTTATAGTTTTTATTATTTACTCTGACTGATTCTATCATGACCACCCCAAGGTCTAGAATCATCATGATAAACATATATACTATAGGAATAACCACTTCTATTACCTTGAAGTTTCCCACATGTCTTAGTGAAAGTTTCACTAACTTTATAAGAGCACACAAGATCATCATATAGTCAAAATAAAAGACTGAGAGTTTTAAAAGATCTTCTAGTCCTCAACACATCACTCTATCCTAGAGAGTGTTTTTCTTATTCTGGAGAAAAGTAATTAGGGAATCTGGAAAGAATAACGTGTATATGTTAATACTTTCACTACTCCATGTAGCTTTAGATAAGTATAACATGTAAATATTGTCACTACTTCATGAAGCTCCTGACAAGTATGACAATGAATAAGAATGGTAAATATACGTATAAAAAAATCATGGAATACTCATCCATATGGAATCTTTGTCCATCATATACATGAGTATGGCCATATGACTAAATTTGATAAGTTTCACCTATCAAAACCCTGATTCGACAAGTCTATCTATTGATCTAACTCAGTACCAATAATCCAAGTTAATGTGAGGCTAAGTAGGATAATGTCATATCACTTAGAACTCATGTTCCTAATTCACCACTCTTCTTTTAGGTTTTCATAGACTAATGATCTCAAAAATGTGCACAATATTTTCAAGAATCACAATTTTATGTTGTCAGATCATAGAAAGCAAAGCTATATGCTAAATGATTCTAGATGTATCCTCAAACATACATAAGAAATCATATAATAAATTCATAATTGTATTAAGTTACTACTAGCCGCACATAACTAATATCATACTTCATAGTCTTAACTTATAGAGTTATATTCAAGTTAAGAAAAAATAATGTTAAAATCAACTTAATATACATAAGCCAAGAATCACACCGTTCTTTCAGCCTTAAAGGGGAATAAACAAAACAATATCTCCTTGCTTAACTAGCACACATCAAGTTATAAATTTATTCCAACCTCAAGATTGATAAGATGTTCCACACATCCTAAACCTTACTTCCGATGACAAGTATAAAATATCTCTTTCAAAACATCATGCTATAAGTAAAAGAGAACAATATCAATCTATACAAAGGTGTATAATATCATACTAATTATAAACAACTTATAATTCTTAGTATATAATTTAATTTATAACCCAAGGTTTTCCACCTCATGTGGTCTTAAAATCAGGTAGTTACTCTAAAGAGTTACTAGTGAAAAATAGAGGACTATCATCTCAGAAAAATATACTACATACCTTCATTGTGTAAAGGAAAACACCACAACTCAATGTTGCCCAACACTACCTACTTACTCAATATTGTAAGTATGATATCTCAATCTACTTCCATAACCAAAAGAAGTAAAATACTAACCAAAAATATGTGTCCATCCATCCAATCTTAAAACTTTTCTCTCACCAAGACTAGAAAACATTCTCACACAAATTCCAGTAAGTACAATCAAACAATCATATAGAAACAATTTTCATTTAAGAAAATACTAAATCAACATTATGCATATATGACTCATTTCAGCAACAACATAATAATGTCAAAAGAGAATAAGATAATAAAAATTTACCTCTAAACTAAGAGATGACACTCTTCTTAAACCACATATCCTAAGAGTGTAAATTACATAAACAAAATCCTATCATAATGGAATTACCAAGTAATACAACAACACTCTGCTAAGAATATTTCCACCACCCTAGGTGGTTCTAAAATAAAAAAAGTCTCAAGAGATTTTTCACTCCTAGACAGAAACTAAAGCATATAAATTTAAGAGAAGTATCATGAGCTTATTAAACACTTTCAAAACTCAATGAAAAATATGACTTAAAAATAAAGAAGGATGTCATTGCACTTGAGGTGTCTAATTTAGGTGATCAAACTATGGTAGAAATATTTTTTTCATAACTCATGAACTATTCTATATACCCATCTACCCAAGTCTTGAATACAACCATCACCAAAGGGACATTTGATAAACTGATCTCATAAATATCTCAAAGGGTACGAGTGCTCTAAAGGGTACACACTCAATGTCCCACACACATTTTATGAATGTCACAAAACTCTAATCATGGTACAACATGGTTCCACACTGAGACACCAAAAGTCTAGATTTTAGTGCAACACTTCACGACACTAGGTTCACATCAATGAACAAAAGGCATGAAAATGCTAATGGACTCATTAGGTCCTAGAGTTCAAGCCATAGCTTTGATACCACATATAACAACCTCATTGGGTTAGACATAAAAATACTTGCGATTTATTTATTTATTTAACACATCTACCAAATATAAATTACACCACAAGAATCTATAATGACCATAATAATTACATAAGGTGATAATAGTAACAAGTATTATACATCACATAACATTGATATCTAATATCATGAGAGTACACATCATAATATGAATATCGAAAGTAATTACATTAACTCGATTATAACCAAAACAAGTCTACAATCACCGTTGTTGATTTACAATAATAAATAATTACAACTTAATGATAAATACAATATAATATACATATAGATACATGGCTCCCCAGAGCATGAGTTCCTGAGACTCTCTAGTATCTGTGACAATCTCAAGTGTCATCTCAATAATAGTACTATTGTAGGGAAGGAGAGCATCACTCGAGCACTTTTCCACCCAATCATGGAACAATAGTCCCCCACTCTATCCCATCAGGAAATGAC
This sequence comes from Torreya grandis, assembly GCA_037957365.1. NCBI lineage: Eukaryota > Viridiplantae > Streptophyta > Pinopsida > Cupressales > Taxaceae > Torreya > Torreya grandis. The sequence continues at coordinate 722,984 of JARHVA010001742.1, read as the reverse complement.
CCTCCTTTCATGGATGAGTAGATAGTGATGGAATAGGAATCTAGAGAGACTAGCAACTACTCGTGTGTTGTATGATTCTAACTAATCATGTAGTGTATCATAGAAATCTATTCTATTGCAAGGTATCACACAAACATGTGAACCACATTCATGAAATGATAATGTCTCACTAAACATACTTTGGACCAAAGCTTTATAAATAATAAATGATAATGATCTAGATCAATCAATTTCATACACACCACTTGATCAGACTGCTTTCATCTAACATTGAAATGTTAGTAAGCTAGTGAAGTTTGTCTCACTCTTTAATCTGCATCAATAATGTAGATTGGTAAAATACAATTCAACCAAAAGATTCATCAACTTACATCCTATTAGAAAACACATCATATAACACACTATATAAAGGAGTAATAATAACATACGTTTAGTTTGTCAAACATATGCATGAATCTTTCATTATCTTCTATCCCATATTTGAAATAATGATTACAAATATACCAGCTGAGTAACCATATAGTTTAACTATAAATAATAGAATTGGTTTCTAGTTATCTACACCCTATGGCAACCCATATTACCATAATCCAGTGTTCTAAGACTTAACTACAAGTTTTCCATAATCAATCATATGAAGTAGTCTCAAACACATGGAAACACAAACATTATACATGTAACTATATATAACAAATAAAGTCATCATTCCAATGAAACACAATAACAGTCCAACACAATATTTGCTAAATTCTCAGAGTTTACATGCATGCATATATAACTCTACCAACCATAAAAACACACACTATCCACAACAATAACTAGTATGTATATGATATACAAATAAATGTAGATATGAGTTAGGCATAATAGATATAGTAAGTACCACCTAGGTACAATATACTTTTATACTACAACACCCTATGATATTCCATACTATCATAAGTTTCCAACTACATAACACATAAACTAAAATTATAAATTTCAAGACTCAATTGGTCCATGTAGATAATAATAAGTAAATAGTAAAGTATTATACCACTCGGGTATATTCTACATACAAACATACCAAGACATCTCAACATAAAAACATACATCACAAAATACCATTATGTACTAAGTATAATTATACATTTAACACACCCATAGTATGTAAATTCACACAAGTATTCCATACTGAATGCATATAACTAATAGTCATTCACATTACTAATAGTGAGCCAGATAAATCTATTATCATATTGACTCATTACTTCTAAGAGATTGTTCCAAAGGTTATAGTTCTTGATTCCTATGAGGCTTAATGACTTACTTAAATCATCTAATAAATTATAGGTATAATTCATATATACCCATACTTGTACATCCTAGCATGCACCGTATATAAGTATCCTAATACCATGCAATTTCTAAACCATGGTTTAACATTTTAGTTGTAACTACTAAGCATATAAATCAATAAATGAAGTAGTTATAAATACATGAAACATAGTTTTCATAGCATGTCTAGAAGAATTAGAACTTCATTTTTCCAAAACATAAGTAATCCAGTTTCACCATCAGTTTATATTGAGGTTTTACGAGTAACCATTTGATAAATTAGCTTTAATTAATACTTTAATATTTCACTCGAGAATATTACTTTAAGGAATCTTCCCCAAGTTTTGACTGAACTATAAATCATAAACATATAATCTTGATATATTTTCAAACTTTTGTATAATGGTCTTCCAATAAATAAGAGATTTAAAATCTTTTTTAGGTTTAACTCTTCATAGAGGATATTTATGTTCTACCGTTCAACTCTAATGTTAATCCACTCTATGTTTGACAATAACTATTTAATTAATCAACCTCCAATCTAATGATAATCCATAGCCAATCAATTAAGGGAATCCTAAGCTTTTGTTCAATTATTTAGGTATAAGCAAACACACTTGAATTTATAAAATACATATTGTTACTGGAGTCATATCAAATATACTCACATGAAGCTATATATATATATATATATATATATATATATACACACACACACACACACACACACTTCTCAAATATTATTTTTAAACCAATAACACATCTACCCTCCCAAGGTTCTAAGATAAACTATTAAACAAGTTTACACCCATTTCCAATATTTCATAACTTGTTATTAAATCAAATATATAATATGTATTCTCCACTAGGAGTGTTTAACTATGGTTTTTTGAAGATTTTTTGAAAGGTTTAAACACTAATTTTATATTTTTAAACTATTTATAAAACTCATTCATTTTCTACTCCAATAGATAAATAAGTTATACTATCCTCATTACATTTAAATACATTCCTTAGCATTACCCGACGCCTATATAAAAGAAAACATATTTACTTCTCATTTAATAAACTATATTCATGGTTTGGACATGGACCAATAAATAATAATTTTTTTTGGGAAATTAGTTTGGTTAACTAATTAATGTATTCCTATTTTAACTAAATCTCCATCATACTAAACCTCAAATATTTAATGTTATTGGTTGTGCCAAGTGAGCTAGGGCATATATAAACATATTTCTTAAATAATGGCAATGTAGTCATACTAATAACACATGTTTCTAGTTCATCAATATATTTATATAGTTTTTTGAGACATGCGTTACCCATTATTTAAGATTTATAGCTATCAATTTATTCTAATTATTCCTAAATCTTAGCTACTGATATAGGTTGGCACCTTCCAACAATATATCAAATAAAGAGCACATTATATATATATATATATATATATATATATATATATATATATATATATATATATATCATTGTCCAAAACGCTCAGTTACTAGAAAATAAAACATAAGACAATAAAAAGACACCACAATAAAATAGAAGAATTAGTTAGTACATGATGCCATCCATATGGCTGGAAAAAGTAAGTTTGGGCGATGCCTTACAGGAAACAAAATTCTAGTTTTTAACAAAGACAACAACCAAAATATGGGTTGATGCCTATGCTAATAGTCATAAAACAATGATTCAATATAGATATCAGATTTTTAATTAAATAGACACAATATTTAATTTTCATGAATTCGTTAATTTCACAATAGACACACACAAGATAACTCTTTTATATAATGACACCCTTGGCAATATCTAGAAGCTTCTACATACGGTGACACCTTTGTGTTTGGTTGAGGTTAGATATAGGTTTACTATTTTTTTTTAATTTAAGTACCATGATTCAATCATTAGTTGAACTTAATTTCCTTCATACAATACTACCTACCTACCTCTATATATATATATATATATATTATTTTATTTTATTTTATTTTATTTTTTGAGTAAAACTTTTAATGTGGGATCGACTTACTACAGTGGCCATATAAACTAAAAAATATATATATCACAATATAGAGAGTCTAAGAGTGGCAGTAAATTTGATGCTATAAACTACAGGTTTTAGTAACACAATGATTTAAACTCAATGTTAACAAGCCATTGAGGACAAGTTAAGCAGTACTAATAGCAGGGTTTTCCTATGTTTTTCTAATATTACATATAGAGTTCAAATTTGAATTACCCAATTCATTATGTTTATTCCTGAAAATTTAATTTATTGCTTACCTCTTACATGTTGAATTGTATTTATTTTAATTCTGATGAATTTTTCCTTCTATGCTCTTCCATCTATCCTTCCCTTATTTTTTTTATACTTCCCCCTTTTTATATTACATGCTCCCTCTTAAAAGAAGGCATAACAACTTTTAAAAGGTTTTTTTTCTTTCTTTTTTTTCCAATGCCCAACAAATTGTGAAAAACCCTCCTTATTTCAAAATGGGCTGTAGCTTTAAAAAAATATTTTTCTCTTTTCAATTTATTCCAAAAATACTAACTTTTCATTATTTTATTATTTTTAATTTTGTTTCCCTATTTATAAATCATGAGCTTTTATTAAAAACTTGCCTTCACTATTTTTATGTTCCTTTTTTTTAAAACATTATTTATTTTGATTTTGTTTATTTTTTTTATTTTTAATTCAATGGCAAACTTTATTTATTTATTTTAACATTTAATATTAAAATTTTATAATTTTATTAAATAAAATTAGCATCCTGAATCTAAGAGGATTTAATAATATCTTTATTAATTAATAACCCTCAATTTGTGCTAATCACCTTCTAAAGGTATTAATGATCATATGCAAAACACATTACAAATCATCGACAAAATCATTAAAATCATGCTAGTAAACTATGCAAGCAAAAATAAACACAGTAGATTACCCATTTCATTATGCATGTATAGTGTGTTATCTATTGTGATGTGTGTAGGGTTTTTGCCAACTCTCTATAGACCTTCGATGTCTCCATCTACACCACCCTCTCTGATGATGCTCTCCCTCTGACACATTTGAGGGATGAATTCTCATGCATCCACCTTACAACACTCAAGCAATTAGATCTTTTCACATGATAGTCATAAACAATAATATATAGCTAAATCAATACATTAATATGCTTTAAAAATGTAAATACACACATCATCTAGTTCATAATAAGTAATAATGAATTATCATCTAACTAAGCAACATTTTATTATCCTAAAATAGCTTAAATCTCAAGTTTAATCAGAAATATAACCAAGTTTGAATTTGTTAACTGCAGATATCCACAAATAATCTAGCGAATTTGTCTAGTGAGGAATCAATATGTAACATTTTAAGTGTAGTCTATGGCATATAAAGAATTGTCTTTACATATATTTACAGATCTAGTGTCCTTGAAAGCCTTGTACCAGCTACATTTAAATAAAACAATTATGAGGCTCCTATAATTTAGCTTATGTATTTATTGGATCGACCCAATGTAATACAATTTTTCCTCAATTATGTTTTTTCCGACATAGGTCACACGACTACACTTTTTTAACTTAACAACTTTGTAGTTACATTCAACTCTCTTATTATACACACTTACTATGTGAATTATTGTTTGTCAATCCACATTCCATCATTTGTCTTAACATGGTAATATAGTGGAAAGAAAACAAGATAACATTTTTAATAAATGATTTAGAAATAATAATTATAAATTTATTACAAATAACACTTAAAAATCTTTCATCCTTCCACAATGTTTGAGTGTTCTTCATCTATGTTAGTTGGGGGACCATTCTCTTTTAAATCAAGAAGATAGTCATATAGCTAATTAATTATGCACTCTTGGTGTCAAACTTACCCTCACAAAACCTCATTTACAACTGTGTTATGTCTATATATTCTTATGATTTCATTTATTTCCTCCCTTGCATGCTTTTTTTCACTTTGTATACTTCAAACCACCTGCTCACCCATTCTCTATTATGGAGAATAAATCAGTTTATTGTTTTTTATCATCAACCACTGCACTAAACATAACAAATTATTTAGAAGAGGAAATTAATTCATTTGTGTGCTTGCATCTACTAAACAAGAAATATATATACATGCCAAGCCTCTTACATGCTTTTCTCAATAATAGTTCTCCCACATTTTCATATCCATGATCCTCTTCTAATATTAGTGGCACACTAGTGGATGTGTTTTCCTTGTATAGGTATTCAATAACAAAGAATAAGGTTTAATCAATGGTATGCCCCTCATCCATCAAACCCTTTAGATGGGTGAATTGCTTAACAAAACCTTCAATGTTTTCATGTACCTCTCTAGGAAAAGCATATGCCTTGTGATTATGACCCTGACTAACTCTATGTCATCCACTAAATGGATTAGAAGATGAACCATCATGTCAATGTGGTTTTTTGGGAGCTCCTTTTTTAAAAAGGCAAACAATTTTTATTATGGTCTTTCTCCACATTACAATCTTGTCTTTGTGTATTTTCTTCAATGAGAGCCACATGTTGAAAAATAAAATATCAAAATATAGTTAAACTTTAATTATTTCAATAAAAAATGGTGTACAAATTTAACAATTCCACAAACACCTTTCAAAGTGTGTTAATTGATAGATAGTTTTGCATAATCATTTGGTGAAACAATCCCCCCCCACCTTAAATCAATGGTAAAATATGTTGTGAATTTTAAAAAAATGTCATTATTTATTTATGCAAATAGAATTCATAACCTACCATAAAATTAAACATCAAAATCTATACTTGGTTTAACATGTTCTGTCAATCATGAGATTTGAGGCATATGATCCCATCAGCCTTGAATCCCTTCAAAGAGAAAACCCATAGTTTTTTGGTGATCTAAATTTCCTCATTACACTTATTACTCTCTTTATTGGCTAGTGAAAGTACACACCTTGATCTTTCATAGCCCATGTGACAATTTTTGCCTTAAATACCCAATAATTTATCTTTATGTTTGACATGTTGGGGTCCATCATCATCTCCAATCTATCTTTTTATTTCAAAGTTACGTGTTTCTAAAATGATTCAAAATAATTTTTCAATGTGTGCATTGGGTAAATAATATGTGTGATGAGGAGATATTTCCACTATGGAAGATAATAAAATTTAAAATTTCTATTTATCACATTCAACATTAAGAATTTTTTTTTCATCTGATGCTTATTAATGTGCATTTTCATAGTGCTTATACTAGTCTCTTTTTGAAAACAACTTTAGAGTTTTTGTTATTTCAATTGTGTCATGAAACTTGCTATTTTTTAAATCTTGAAATGGGTAGTTTATTAGTAGGAATATATTTTTCCATTCATACACAATCCTCTTGAGTTCCCTTAACCATATATAATTTAATTAGTTTTGTCACACACACACACACACACACACACACACACACTATATATATATATATATATATATATATATATATATATTTGTATATATTTGTAATTTTAGAACAAACTTACATGAAAATGAATTATAGATATTATTGACACCTCAACATATTGCAAATCCTTTGAAGTTATGAATACACTAGCATAAAATTCCATAGCATATAAGAGCTCTGGCACCAACCAGTCTCAAGAATTCAAACATGTGCATGCCATTCCAAATTTCGTTCAACTCCTCTACAAGTGGTGAAAGATACACATCCACATTTTGCACTTGATTCTTTCCTTGAAAAATGAGTGAAAATATAAGGTGCTTCTCTTATATTATCAACCATAGATGAATATTATAATTAACTAGAATAACATGCCATACTCAATATCTTGTGTCCATGCTACCAAAGGGATTCACTCCATCCATAACTAGCCCAAACTTAAGACTAGATGGTTTTCTATGTTCTTTTACATGCCACATTATCTCAATATGTTTCATTACTTTTTAGTCATTTGGTACATGAATTACACCCTTTTCTTTGTTCCCATTATCATAATCCCAACCCATTAAATTTTCCAAGTCTTTACACCAATATATACACTTCAATGTGTATATGATATAAAAATGTTGCAATACCTTTTTTAAAATTATAGGACCATTCACACCTTCTTAATAGTGCACCTAACCATAAATATGACACACCTTAACATACTCATAGTCTCCACTATATAGCATATAGTCATGAAAACAAGCACCGTACTTCTTGTAGTTAATCCCTAAGAAAGAAGTTTTTTGTGCATCTATATATGTAGTGGGAATCACATTGCCTTCTTGAAGTAATTCATCTTTTAATAAGTTGTTAAAAGTTCAATTATAATTTTTCTTAATGAATACATGAAATTATGTAAAATCATTAAATGAATGTATATATCTACAATTGCATAATTTCTTATATTTGACTAAAAAATCAATATATAGGTGTAATTTTACCTCAACAAGGTACTATCACATGTCTCATTCCATCTATACTTTAATTTCAAGTTCATTAGTGTTAAAGTAACATGAAATAAATATGACCTACATGATCTTGACTAAAACAATGGAGTTTTGGGATCTACTTTTAGTGCTATTATGTCATGTTGTTGAACTCATGTTCATTATAATATTGCCTTATTCTTCAACATGAATTTCCTTATTCATTGCATCTATCTCTAAATTAGTGTCATTGAATTAGGAATTGATCATGTCATCATGTAGTATAATAAATTAATGTGTCAACATGTCATTCATGTGAGCTTGTGCATTTTCTTCTAGCTCTAGTTGGACTAAAATAAGCTAGAAATGAGTAGGATTACCCATATTAATTTTATTATATTTCTTCCACCAATCAAAACTATGGACATTGATAAATTTAACTTTATAACTTATTTTGATATATTTAAGGTGCAATGGGTCAACGTGGTGAACCCAATGTCAACCACTTGAAATAGTTCCAGTAGTTTCAATGACCTAAAGAAATGACATACATGCAGATTAAATTTACCTCATTTCACATATATTTACTCAAACATGGAAATGAATATATGGATATTTGGATACTTACCTCATCATTCCATGCCACCAACTGAATTTGATCTGGTCCATACAAGCCACTACTTATTTCTAGCATAGTTCCCCCTCTCTCTATTTTTACCTTGATTCACTCGTCCCTCCCATGCCCCAGATACTTCCACTTCTTTGTTGCTTCCACACAATACATTTAATAATTAGATATAATTATTATTAGTCAAAATTAAGTTATAATAATTACATAACTAATTTATATTGTATTATGATTTTTTTTACTTGAGTTATTAATATAAAATAACAAAAAGATATAGATGCGTTTACAATGATACATCTATATGTTGCTGATATTTTTTCATGAGAGTTTAATGTGAATGTGAGGATATGTTGGTTTTCCATTTTTTGTCAGGACAAGATCTTAACACTAAAACCATGTTAGAAGAGAGGAAGACCCAAGAACTCAACATGTACAGACACCACTTTCATACAAGTACTTAAAATGAGATATTTCATCAATAAACATAAATTTATTAATCAAACAAAAGGATATACAATTAATAAGTGTGAAAAAAAATAGAATGTTACACAATAATAATAAGGATAAAGGAGTGATCATTGGTTCTCCTAAATGACTACATCTCTACCAACTAACTAGTACTAATAAGTTCCAAGCTACTAATTTATCACCCACAAAGGACACAAAGGTTCCTTAGATATGAAGGAGTGAATGAGAGATAATTATTGATAGAGTAGAATGTAGAAACATTCCATAGGTACACCTAAAAATTCACACACATATGGATAAGTACCATAGTAAATATGCATTTAACAATATTTTGAATATAAAATATGTCTCACCTAGATAATAAAACTACTTAATATGGACTTCGCATCAAGTGTAAATATGACACACACCAACATTCCCCTAAAAATAAACTTAGGTGATGTGGTAAAAGAGACAAAATGCTTAAGGAAACTATATTTGATAAGGTATCCATGTACAACTAAAGGTAAAATAATTTTGAATTTGATGTAGTAAATGACCTTTGAATATAATGAAGCCTCCAATAGAATAAATTAGATGTTGAGAATCAAGAAACCAAGGAAACGTTACCCTCAGAATGTAGAATGTAATACACAACACCCCTCTCCACCCCTCCTATTCCCTCAACCACCATAATTTCATCTAGGGGGTGAAAAAATCATAGCTATCAATATCTCAAAAAGTGTCAATGTGGTAGGTGTATAAAGAAGCACATCAAAATCCTCAAGTCAGAGTGCAGCATTAAGAACCCAACAATTAATATGAGAAAATAGTATGTGACAAAAAAACACTTGCATGGAGGTAGATAAAGCTAAAATAGAACCCCCCCCATAAAACTTTATAAATAAGTGTGAGAAAATATACACCTAAAAAACTCACCCAAAAGATGTATGAAGTACTAAAAATTGATCCCCTCTAAAAACAAGGTGATAACTATACTTGATGCATTAAAAAGTATGATTTACAATTTAAAAATAAGCTTTTATGATTAAAAAACTATAAATATTGGATAGAATTAGAAGAAATAGATATCATTATTGTAAAGAATGTAAAAAACACACATTTTCAAAAAAAATATGTAAATCTGAGTTACCAATCAAGATTATGGCCTCTAGAATGTCCAAAGTATAAGAGTTGGTCAACAAATTAGGAAAGAGACTATAAAGTATGGAAAATATGATTGATTAAAATGAAAAATTGACACTACCACTATCTATATTCAAAAACTAGGAATGGTGAAAAAAAATCACCCTCCCAAACTTCTCAGATCAAAATTACGAGTCTCATAGGGCAAATACTCCAAAAAAGGGGTCAAATGGTAGGGGAAAACACTTTGGGGATAAAATTTCCCAATGATCAATCACATGGTATAATTGATATTAAAATAAATATTAACAACTAGAAACTAGAAGTTTGAGGTTATGGTCACATGCACATTTTTTTATAGTAGTTAGCTACACAATTTGTGTGAAGCAGGAGGTCCCGTGGGATTTTTCCACAAGTGACCATGGGATTGGATGAGCACAAACAACAAATTGAATGGTGATAGTGGAGATAATGGATACATGGTAGTGGTAGTGAACAAGTATCAAAACTAAGAATAGCAATGATAATAGGTGAATAAATAATGTTACAGGTCACTACATAGGTGGTAGCAGTAGATCTGGGTAGCATCACCTAAATAATGATTGTCCTCCCTTGCCCTCCTTCATGTACATAGTAGTAATATTCAAATGAACATCATGGTAGTAGCGTAAGTTTTTTTTCAAGTTCTTAGAATTTCTATAAATCTATTAGAAAAATCAATCCAAAAACATACTTTCAATCCACATTTTTTAGAAAAATGCAAAAAAACTCCAGAATGGTCATTATGCCCTAGCTCTTCAAAAATAGAAATCCATCCAAAATATGTAAAGTGCGAGCTTAAATTATAAAATAGAGGTCCCCCTAGGGGATTTTTTTATTACTATGGATGAAATGAAAATGTCATATTTTCTCCAAGATGCCTTAAAAAAATGTAGATTTACCCTTGAAATTAAAGTGCTTGCCAAATGAGTTCATGATGTTCAAATCAATTGAAACAAAAGTTAGATATAAATAAATATAGGACTTTGAATGCAATGGAAATTTATTATTCACACCAAAAACATTAAAAAATATAAAATGATAAAAATCTTCAAAGAAACTCCTCCACATGTAGATCTGTAACATGTAAATGAATTCACCCAAAGGATAAACTAGATATATGACAATAAACGATGGGACATGAAAATAAATCTCTATAGAATATAACTCATTCCATGTAAATGACCCTAAAATTATAGTTCAGTGCAAACAAAAAATACCCAATGGGTAATTTTGAAAACCTAGAATGAGGGTTGGCTCAAAAATGTAATTTTAGCTCAAACAAAAAAACCCAGTGGGTAATTTTGAAAACTCATAATGAGGGTTGGATCAAAAATTACTTAGGGATGGAAAAGTTGTGTAAAAATTCAAATCTTACTTGAAACTACAAAAAATTCAAAGTAGATACCTATGAGTAATAGATTTCATACCATGTCAAGAACAAGCTCTTAACTTTAAAAGCATGTCAAGAAAGGGAAAAACCCAGGAACTCTACATGTAAATACATCATATTCATACAAGTACTCAGAAAAATTGATTTCACCAATAATTAAACATAAATTTAATGACCAAATAAAGGGATATACAATTAATAAGTGTGCAAATAATAGAATATGGCACAACAATACCAAGGATAAAAGAGTGATCCTTGGTTCTTTTAAATGACTACATCTCTACCAACTCATTAATAGAAATAAACTCTAAGATATTAGTTCATCACCCATAACGGACATAAATGTTCCTTATATAAGAAGTACACAGGGTGAGTGGGAAATAATTATTGATGAAGTAGAAGGTGGAAGCGTTCCCTAGGTAAACCTAACCCTTCTCACACATGTAAGGATTAATACCACATTAAATGTACATTCAATAATATTTTACACATAAAATATGTCTCACATAGATGAAATAACTACCTAAGGTGAACTTTACATCAAGTTTGAATTACACCAACCAACAATGTTGAGGAATTATACCATATCTTAATGCAATATGAAACATAGGGACGTTTTCCTTCATTTTCATTCAGTGATTCTATCTTCAGACCCAAATATTTAAGGTTTTTATTTTTGCTTCTAATTATGTTTAGCAGACTGCTTTCAAACTTGTATATTTGTAATCCTAGTAGAATTTTTTTGATCTCACCAAACATCTATAGCCGCCAAGAAATTTTATTTTGTCTTTCAATTCACTCAAATCAAGCATCAAATGCTGTAGATTTGGTTTTTTGGAGTTGTTTCCATTATTTTATTGCATACCACTTTCATTTTTAACATATTTAGAGTATTTTGTGTCAACTTTGACCATGTCACTACATCCAAAACATTCGAAAACCCCCTATTAGTCTTCATTTCATCCATTGAATCAAAGTTTAGTTGTAAAATTTCTCACATTTTCATATTTGGTACTAAGGAAAACAATTTAGAATTTGTGTGACATAAGATTTATGGATCACATATGATCATGCCATGGCACTTAAAATGTGCCAAAACTTTTCAATCAATCTTCATTTCATCTAGATCGGAAGCTTGAACATGAAATTTCTTTTTGCAATGGCATGGGAAATATTCATATATATATATATATATATATATATATATATATATATATATATATATATATATATATATATATATATATATGATGGATCACATACCCCTCATTAGATATATTTCCTTTTTTAAATACCCCTTGTTGTTGAGGACCTTGGTATTTTCCTCTTAACTTTGTTAATATTATGAGTTTTCAGGAAATTATTTTTCTAGATAAATGATGGATTCAACATATATATATAGAGTGTTATCTTCATATTTATGAAATTTTAATTTTAGCTTAGATGTTTTGTAAGTTTTCAAATGTCTTTTGATCATTTCCTAATCTCAAAAAAAAATTGACAATAAATTTCTCATATATAAGTGCATATTTTTCATGCTCTATGTTGATATTATAATATTTTACCCTAATTATAATTATGAAATCTTATTATAAATATTACATGTTTTGTTAAGTGTTTTATGGGAAATGTGTAAAATTGTAAAACTATTATATGATATTTTTTGGATAAGACTACTATAATTTTTTAATTATGTAAAACTATACACAGAAACTAAGGGGTTTGCAAGCACAATTATTGCATAATGTAATTTAGGAGGGTTTCAATGAATGCATTTTAGTATCTTCAATTTTTTTATGTGCACAACACCAAAAATATTGATCTCTTGCTTGATGATTACTTTTTTTGTTTTCAAGTACCTCTTTCCTTCAAATTTTTCTTTACATCATCCATTGTAGTAACTATTCCTTCACTAATAAGCAACTAATATCATTCCACTTTGTAATAAGATTCTTATATTACAATTATTTATATTTATTATTCAATAAAATCAACTACAATTGCACTCTTTTATTTATTTCTTGTTTACAAACAATCTCTTTAGTTGTAATTTATTTGCACAATTATAAATTGTAAACATGTCTAAGAAGATGTTATTGGCATGTCAGAATTAATATACACATAAGCCTCACATGAAGGATATGTTACTTAGAAAAGGTATGTACAATTTTTTTTATTGAAACATATTATCATATCCCATCTTTAGAGACCCTGTTAAAATTTGAATTAAGCATGTGATCATGTATATGGCATTGTTGTGGAATCATTGAATACTATTTTTATGAATCCATTTTTTATTGGACATTTGTATGGATTAATTCAAATATTTTACATGATCGATGTTATGAACATTTTAGTTATTATACTATTATATGATATAGTATCATTTATTATAGTTCTTTAAGTAGTTGAATTTTAAATGTTTGCTTCTAATTATGGCATATTATTGGACATGCACTATTTATATATTATGGTTACATGTGTGCATAAATAGATAGATGTGGATGAGATGGCTAGGAAACTTCTCTAAGAGGGCATAGTTTGGAGCAAGTTAGTTTACCTATCAGAATGCACCTACAAGACCACTTGGTTGGTATAATGTATTTTTTTATGCATGGATTATCACATATTTACATGTTATCATATCTATTGAGTCATTTTCTCATTATATGGTTACTAACATTATTTCTATCAAAGATGTCACTAGTTCTAGATAATGTGAATGCAAAGGTGGAGATCACATGAGATGAAGCTTGTGCACACCACAATGTTTTTAAAGTAAAATGAAATCACTCAAAGATAATATTGTAAGAGATAAAATTTAGTAGAGAAAAACCCAATATTTCATTAAGTTAAAAATATCTCAAATGAGATGAGTACATATAGGAAAGTAAGCAAGTAACTCCACAAAATGTGGTCAAGACACCCCCATAATAGACAACTCATCCACAAAAGGTGCTCAACAGGGCCAAGAATAGATGAGTAACTCCCATAACCAGAATATCCAATCAAGGGAGTTACTTCTTAGTCACCCAATCAATCTGCATACATAACCAAGATTCTCCATGAAAGTAGGAAAACTCTAATTGAGGGAAAAAAGCCCATAATAAATAAATATGGGACAAAAGAAAACACCTACCATAGCACCCGTCCCCCCTCCCCCAAAGCATAACTTAGGTGGGCATTGTGAAAAATAAATGGGTCCCAGTAACTAGGCCTAATGAGGTACCCATATAAAAAATAATCTTATAAAGTAGAGAAAATGAGAAAACTTGTAGGAAAAAACTCCCCCCAAGAGAGACATAGAAGAGAAGAGGGATAAAACCCCCCCTAAAGATGATGATGCTACTGATGTAGACTGCACCCCAAGAAGAGATCATAGATGAATGAAGTTTCTATCAGTGAAGGGTTTGGTAAAGATATCTATGACCTGCTCTAAAGACTATAAAAATTTCAAGTCGATGACCTGACCATGAATAAGCTCCAAGATAAAATACATTTGAATCTCAATATGTTTGGTTTGCTAGTGCTAAATCAGATTCCTACATATCTGTATAATACTCTTGTTATCATAATAGATGATGGTGGGCTGCCTAAATAGATTTCCAAAATTAGATAGAATTTCATGAATCCAAATAACCTTAATAGTTATGTTAATAATTCCCCTGTACTCTACCTTTGTGGATGATATAAAAATAACATTTTACTTAATCTTAGACAAATTGATAGGACTAGAACCCAAAGAAAAATTATAACCTAAAGTGGACATGTAATTCTGAGTATCATCTGCCTAATTTGAATCTATAAAACCAACCAAGTCAACCTTTGAACTAAATTTGTAATGAATCCCAAATATGTAAGAGCCCTAAATGTAGTGACAGATCCTCTTAGCTACTTTCCAATGCATATCATGGGGTTCCTACATAAATTTGGAGATAATTCCCATTGTATATGAAATATTAGGCATGGTATGAGTTAGATAAATAAGGTTACCCATAATTTGTTGATACTAAGTGGCATCAACCAAATGTGTAGAACAATTAGCCTCAAACTTGATTCATGATAGAAATGGAGTTAGAGATGGATTACAATTATCCATGTGAAATTGAGCCAAAATATTGAAAGCATACTTGGGTTGTACAAGTGAAATCCCTAAATTAGACTATGAAATTTAAATGTTGAGAAAGTAATGCAAAAGACCCAAGTTTGTCATGTCAAATTTATCCTTTAGAGTTATCTTCACCATTGTAATAGATGATGAGGAACTCCCAATGATCAAAAAATCATCAACATAAAAGACTAGTATCATTAAAGAATCATCCTATCAAAATAAGTATACATTAGGGTCTAAATAACACCTAGTGAAACTTGAAGTAGGGAAGAAGGAATCCATTTTGTCATACCAAGCTCGAGGAACCTGTTTGAGGCCATAGATGGATTTCCTAAGTCTGAAAACTAAGGATGAATCATGAACAAATGCAATTGGTTACTCCATGTATATTTTTCCTCAAGGTCTCCATGAAGAAAGGAACTTTTCACATCTATCTAGTGTACATCCCAACCATGTATTGCAGCTATATGTAGTGTGAGTCAGATTGAAGTCATCTTTGCAACAGGTGTAAAGGTCTCTGAGTATTCAATGTCAACTACTTGTGAAAAACTCTTGGTGACTAATCATGCCTTGAACTTATAAATCAACCAATCTACTAAAAACTTGGTCTAATATATCCACTTACATCAAACCATATTCCTTCCCTTAGGTAGTTATGTCAAATCCCAAGAGTGATTTTTGATTAAGGAAAAATATTCTTCCTACATATACCTATCCTAGTCATGTATACCTAAATCCTCTCAAAATATTTTTAGATGTAAAACTAAAGTAAAGAAAGCATGTGGACCACTCTGATAATCTACCTGAGTACATTTATCATCCACTAGATCCCCTGCCCAAGTACCTACACTCTAAAGTGTTTGTGTGGTCTAAACAGGCCTGAAAGTGGGTGAGTCAAGTGTTGAATCCTCATCCCCTAAAACATGAATAGAGGTGGTTGTATAAGACTCACTATCACTGCCCTTGCTATCAGAACTAAAATAATGAAAAGAAGACCCTGGCTCAAGAACTTGCTCTAGTTGATCTGAGTCAAAATAAGAATCACCAAGTCTAAGTGAATCCAATTAAAGATAATAAATATTGATTGTTGAATCTTTGGGACTCTCCTAAAAGTGAACACTTCTCTCTATGAACAACTCATGTGTGGTCAAATTTAGAAGGTGATACCCTTTGACACCATCTAGATAACCTACAAAGATGCAAGGCTTAGACTAAGGTTCCATAGCTTTGCATATCTTAGATATATGTGTCATAATTAGAGATCCAAAAAACCTAAATTTATCAACTCAGGTTTCCTTCCATTCCAAGCTTCAAAGGGTGTTATGTCTTTAAAATCTTTGTGAGTAACCCTATTTTGATTATAACAAGCACAATTAATGGCTTCATGCTAATACTAAGGTGCCAAGGACTTAGAGTGAATCATATAGATAGCCATCTTTTTCAAGGATCTATTCTTACATTATACAAATCTATTTTGTAAATTATTGTAACTATTTGTTGTAAATCAATCCCCTCTGTGGTGAAAAATTGCTCAAATCTATTGCTAACACATTCACCTCCATTATCAGTTTGAATAACCTTGATGAGTTTATCATATTATTTCTCATCAAGTGCCTTAAAGTCTTGAAAATATTAAAAACTTCATCCTTTTTATTAAGGAAGTATACCCATTTATATCTCGAGAAATCATCAATGAAAGTGAGAATGTACTTATCCTTTGTAAAAGATAGACTGGGAAAAAGCCTAGATACATCACTGTGTACTAACTCCAATGCTTGTGAAGCCCTCCAAGGTTTGCCTTTGTCAAATTTTGCTTTGGTATGATTTTCAAGAGAGCAACACTCATAAAGTTCCTTAGAGAATTAGACTCAAGGCAAGCCTATTACCATGTCATTTTTGATAAGTTATTCAAGGTAATGGTAGTTAATGTGGCTAAACCACTCATCTGATAATTTTTTAACTCCATCTAAATGAGTCAGCAATGTAGTTGGAGAAGAATCAAATGAAAAATGTGAGAAGGTGTATAACTTGGCTTGGTGACCTACCCTACCCAATGCCACTGTCAAATCACTATGCAATTATATTGAATGGTTGAAAGAGAAGGGACACTTAGAACATTATTGAATGTTCTTCCTTCTATTTCAATAGACCCTTTACCTATAACTGGTACAAATGTGTCATCACCCAAGCTAATGGAAGACATGCTATAAGGCTCTAGGGAAGAAAACTCAACTAGTGAAGAGCCCATGTGGTGAGAAGTACCTGAGTCAATAACACATGAAGATGTTGAAGCTAAAACTAAAAAAAGATATTTGAACTTTTATTTCTCTTTCCCCTTGCCCTTTGCCTAATTAGAATCTTAGGTAGATGAATTTTTCTTGATGGGCTCAAGAACACCTATGTTGTTCTCTAGGAGATGATTTAGGTGATCTATTTGCTTCTTCATGTACTTATTTTCATCATGCCCATTTTTCTTACATTAGACACACTTAACCTTATCTTTCTTAGGTTTGTCATTGGAAGAAGACGCTTCAATGTTGGTTTTGGTAGAGATTGATTCTTTATTATTTTATTGATCTATATTCTTCTTCTTCTATTTGGTTGAAGTATTTTCTTTCCCATTCTCAAAAATTAGAGATGGAAGTTTTGTGGACTTCAATGTGCCCATCTAGCTCAACTTGTCTTGTTCTTTGGTTAAGTTGGTAATGAAAGAATCTAAAGAGGGCATTTAAATGTAGCACCCAAAGCAATGTTAGTGGCATGGAGAGTAAAGACAAAGACTTGTTAATCAGGACCTACTTTAGAGAGTATAGAAAGAATAAGTTGGTCATCTTCTTTTTTTATCTCACATTGTTTCAACTTTAACTTCAAGGACTTGAAATTAATGACGAAATCCTAAAAGGCATCAAAATTGTAAGGAGATAGGATAATGAGTTCATTCTCAAACTCATGACCTCTCATCACATCTTAATCCCCAAATAGTTTGCCCAGAATGGTCCATACATCATGAAATGGTTTGGCAAGCTCTAAATGAACTAGGAGATAAGGTGTTATAGAAAGACATAATAGCCCATAGGCTTCATCATTACGGTTATACCACTTAACTTTCTCTACATGTGTGATAGGTTTAGTTTCATCACTCATGGTTATCCTATACAAATTCTTACTACTTAAAATGATTATCATTTTTTTTCCATTCATAATAGTTAAAGGGAGTTAGTGGATTGATTAAACTTGAATCCATTTTAGTGATGAGTTGAGTTGTATTATTAGTGCAAGTTATTATTGGAGAAATGAAAGTACAAATAGAAAGAAAGAGTAACTCAAAATAAAGTACACCTCCCTGAACTATGAAATGGTGAACCCAATAATGCATGCTCAAAAGACATTGAGTACAATTGAGAATGCATCTAGAGCAACCAATGAAAGTGTTGAAAAGACATGATTTGCAAGACTAGGAGAGGATATCGAGCTCAGTCAAAAATGCATCCAATACGAGTACACAATGTAATCAAGTGAAAATATGAATAACAATTCCTATTTAAATATTTCCCATAATATATTATTTTTATAAAAAATAATCAAAAAATATTCTCTAATAATGCTAAACTTGGCCAATCCTCTTATGCATTACTTGTGCATTCAAATAAAAGTAGCCGATTTGAACTTGTTTTAAATCAAGATATTACAAAAAAGTGATTTAATATGCTAGATTTTTAAAAAACTTCAATACAAACTTTGAATAGACTTAGCTTGTTTTTGAAAAAAATCTCAACCCTTTTGAAACTATAGAAGTATTTTATGTTGATTTTGGTATAGAGGCTCCATGGAGTGGTAGTTTTGACTGGGAAACAACAAGAATAGACTTAGAAATTGAAAATGCCATAGATGAGGGTTGCCTAGAACCAATATAGAACCAGAGTCAAACAGTCTTGCAAACACACAAAACCATCCAAGGCCAAATATATAGGTCGATACTAAACATAAGAGATCAAATCTAAGGCTATATAGAACCATGCAGGTCTTTTGCATAAAAATGTACCAAGACACAAAATAATGAGTCATAAAGAAATCACAAAAACCATGGTAATAATTACTAATGAACCAATTATGCAAAAAAATGACTCCACCAAAGATAAAAAATCCCACAAATAGATTTTATACTAGCTTATTTTTCAAATAAAAATCTTACAATTTCATAAGATAGCTTAATAATAATAAAAAACTATACATACAATTACCATGGGTGGATCTGATACCATATCAGAGATGTCATTAATTACAAATAATGCAAATGCAAAGGTCGATATCACATGAGATGAATCTTGTGCACACCATAATATTTTTTAAGAAAAATGAATTCACTCAAAGACAATATTGTAAGAGATAAAAAGCAAGTGGAGCAAAACCCAATCTTTCATTAGGTTGCAAAGTTCTCAAATGAGATGAGTACTTATAGGTTTAAGTAAGCAAGTAATTCCTCCACAAAAGGTGGTTAAGAGACCCTCAAAATATACAAGTAATAATGTGGCCTCCAACCACATAGATGGATTCAACAATCCATAAACTCTACAAAATCACATAACAACTCATGAATTCATCACATAAATTCAGCATTCTCTCATCAAATCTCTCACCATTACAATAAGCCTTATCAACAACACTTTCCTCTCAATATAAGTGTAATGCCCAAAATTTTACCTAGATAAAACTCGTAAAAATACTAACAATTTTTTTTGAAAACTACTAAGACTATAGTATTCGCACAACTAAGTTAAGTCTATATGTCACCACCTCAAACTAGTTCCGCTTTACTACAAAGGTTTCACTAACCGAAAAGATAATTTAATTGGACATTGAAAACTTGATTTTTTTAATAATCATTATTTTTAAATACTTCAATATTATTTACATTATGTAGACACCTAAATCTAGCCACCAATGACCTCCAACTAGGGTTTTGACCAATTTCCACCTAAAGTGCACAATTTGGCCTAAAAACACTAAAATGCATTAAATGAGTTGAAATTGATATATTCAAGTGCCAATTTTAGCTAGAGTATCATTAAATAGATAAATATAATTTATGGGCCAACTAACTTTGATCAGATCATTTTGAGTCAAAATGCCAATTTTGCACATGAGTGAACTGGATTGCTCTTTTTTGTCAATTATCTTAAATGAGATAGGTGCCTTTTTTATTTGGTGTTGGTAACATCCTAAATGAGATAATGGATCCAATGTATCTGACATTGACTTACAATTCCAATCCAGTCAAATTTTAGACCAATAACAAGACATTTTGACCAATTTAATTAATTTGTGCACCAAGAGCCAAAATTTGCACCAAAATTGACTAATTAAACCAAATTAGGGCATTAAGTTAATTTTCCATGGAAATAGTAGATTAAATATTTATTTATATTAACTGCATTATCAGGTGACATCATCATATGGGGTGGCAATCATTAGCCATAAATACATAAAATATCAGGATTATGGGTCTCTCATGCCTCATTAAAACCCTCCATCCTTATTCAATACCACTCTATCCCAAATAATAATGGGTATATTTTTATAAGGAATTTCATATTTGGATTTATTCATGGCCACACATCTCAATCTTGAGATGGACAGTCATAGTTAATCCTCAAACTATTTGAAAAATCTATAAATAAGAGGCCTTGCCTATTAAATTTTAATATATTTTATGCCAAACTTATAATTCCAAAGTGCATTCCAAAAGCATTTCATCTTAGTGTTATAATTCCAAATTGTTGAGCCAAGCCAAGCCGAGCCAAAGCCAAAGGTGCCAAGAGGAGATGAAGGTAGCCACACTCCATTGAAGATCTCTTGAAGCACAAGCTGAGCAAGCCAAAGAAGGAGCATTTTGGAGAAATAAAGGATTTGGTAATAAATTGGTGTTTTGTGTCCATATTTATTATTTCTTTTCATTTTTAATTGTGTTCTCAAATGGCTTTCCCTCACTAAGCTCTCCCTAGTAACTAGGCCTAGAGATGTATGCTAGCTAGTGTGTTGGTTTTTAAATTTGATTTAATTTTATCACTAAAAATATACTAAAACCTCTCTTTATCCAAATCCCTATTTCACATAATGGCACTCCTAGTGGGACCATCTTCATGAGATCATAATCCACAAACTTTTTTGTGTTTCATAGTTTTGAATTTTTTTGTTGTTTTTGATTTGAGTAAAAATGGCCAATAAAGAAGTAATAAATTTTTATTTAATTAATATTTTTGTATAATTTTTTTATTAATATATATAAATATGTCATTGAAATTCTCTAAAAATTTCACAAAAAAAATCTTTATATTTTATAAGTTATAGCTATTTTAGTAACTGTCACTTTCTATTTTTTATTTTTCTGATAAAAATGGTTAGAACAGAGTTGATAAACTTTTTGTATTTACTTTTTGGACTTAAATTTTTTTATAGATGTGAAACCTAGAGTTATTGACAACCTCTAAAAATTTATTATCAAATTGATTTATATTTTAAAATTTATGTTAAAAATACTAACTTCAGGTTTTTATATTTTTTATGCAGGCTTTTATGTGTTGTGTTATATTTTATTTTTAGCCTTCTAATTTGTTGTTTTCAGGTGTTTATATATTTAATATTATATTTTTAAATATCTTATTTATATTTTTTCCACATTTTATAACCTAACATATTTGTTTTTGGGGTGATGTCTTAAGGGTAGACTAGTAATCAACAGATTTGGAATTCGTTAAAGTATGTTATTAAGACATCTTTGGCATGCTTTTAAAATGAATTAGGAATCTTGTTTTTGGTGATTAATGAAAAATTTAAGTGATTAAATGAATGTTTTGATAATTTATGCTTTCAAAGTTATAACTTAAGTCTAAGAGGTCAAAATAACACCACCACACCTTTCAATTTGGGGTTTAAAAATAAACTCATCTTTCAAAGCTTTTGTGTTCACTACTTGTTTTAATTAGCACTTTGTTGTCACAAAATACAAGGATGTTTCATCTATGCTCTTCCATTTATCCCCTTTAAATAATCCTTGGAATCAAAATCACTTTTCTTATTTATAAATTTCCTAGTCCAAGGCATAGAAAGAGCGTCGTCTAAAGCACTCCCCAAAAACTCACAAAAGTATTGGGTGACTTTGAAAATGACCCTAAAGTCTTTCTATTTTATGTTTTATTTATTTCATGTAAACTTGGCTTGTAAGGTGGATTTAATTACCTCCCATGAGTTCTTTAGGGAAGCTTTGACCCAGGTTTGACCTCCCAGCACTAACTTCATTTGGATCCATATTGGAGTTGTACATGGGATGTAGTGGCACTTTAGACATCACACTACACTGAGCGAACAAAAGGATGTAGTGGTTGAGAAAAGGACTAGACATTTTTAAAACAAGACAAGTGATACAAAATCAAAATACATGATTTTTTTTGCATTATTTTATGTGAAAGTTATTATGCAATTGATTCCCTTAGAACATTCAAAAATTTGTAGATCTTAAACAAATCCCCACTTACTGTGGAAGTATTGTTGGTGCAAGGTGTGCCTCAAGGTCCATGTCATAGTACTATCATTTGAGATATGGGGGGTGTAAAATTACAACTATATAATGCACATTTTCTTTTGGGTGAACACTTAAAATCCTCTCAAATGATGTATATTGATGAATTCCAACAATACCAAGCAACCTTATCAGTTTAGGATCTAAGAGTGATTAACTAGTCGGTTTTATCCTAGATTAAAGTCTTGTTTAGAGTCAAATCTTGGTGTAAACAAATGATACAAATGAAAACACATGGTCCTCATTTTTATTTGAACAAAGAGGCATTATGTTACCCACATGAAATCATCAATTTGTCTTGTTCAAAGTTCATCAAAAGGTGGAGTCATTCATCCATTTTGGCACAATTATACTACCTAATTGAGTCTATACTTTTATCAAAGTTGTTTAAGTCCTTCATTTATAATATAAATTCAATATTTCACCTTTATAAGTTCATAGGGTTGATGTGTTAAGTGGGTTCGCTATTTGCACTAAACTTGAGGGAACTTAGGTTTAATTTGGGTTGAAGGTCATTTAATACTCGTGATCGTTATCACAACTTGATAGACTTAAGTCATTTTGTGCTAAACACTTGCACTTTGAGTCTATGCACCACAATATTTTGAGTCAAGAAAGGTAGTGTTATGTTGTCAAATTTGTGAGAAATTATCTTTGTCTTAGAGAGTTTTTGAAACAAGCATTTTGTCACATCTTTTGGGTAATCTAGCATTATTATGCTACCCAAAACATTTTAGATATTATTTCATAGGCCCTTTTGCATAGAGTTTAAGTTTTTTCCTACATTTTCAAGCCAATCCAAGTATACTTTTGTGAACCTTTGTCTAGCATAGTTATGCCATTCACTTTTGTCTAGCTTATTTGTCAAAAGAACCAAGTTTTATACCATTATTTGTGAGAAAATAAACTATCTCTAAAGTGCCTTTTGTTTCATACCATATACCTATTTGATCAAGTACATGCCCAAGAATCAAATGCCTAATGTTTGTTATAAGTGTTTCAAATCTATTAGATTAAAATTTTCATCTATTTTTAAAGTCTAGCTTTTGACATCATTTGGCCAAGAGTCCTAGCGCATGCCTTGTTTGAGCCTAGCTTTTGATGCCACATTTGACCAAAAGACCTAGCAACTTTTAATTTCCTAGATTAAACTGATTTAAAACACTTTGACCTTAGCATTTGGCATTTATATTTTTGGTTTATTTACTTAATATTTTTGTGTAAGACATGTAATGCTAGACACTTAACATTAGCTTGTGTTATCACAAATATTTGCATGAACCTTTTGATCTTTTTGATGAATCTAGACCAAGTTTGAGCATCATCTTTTTAGACATTGTCCTTTTAGATTTTGTATAACTCTCTTCCCTTTCTATCACAAATCATTGGCTATGGATCCCAACATGTATTCCTACACTTGTAGTGGACTTATGTACAATCTAGGGATTAGTAATATGGTTGTATAGGAAGAAATGGTGTAAGACCCCTACGCAAATAATATTACTTATGAGATGGATCCTTATCCCTCTTATAATACTCAATTAGTGGAATAAAGCTAAGATCTATTGGATTAATACACCACCTTATTCAGAATAAGACCAAGAACAAACCACATAATTCCTAGCTACAATACCCACAACTGACGAACTAGTTCTTCAACAGTCATGCTCTACTAATACATCTTCCACATATGACCCATTTTTGTTTGAGAATCACTTATTGGAGAAAAAAATTGATATTTTGGTTAGATCCATAGAGGTAGGGGCCAAGTTTCCAACAAACTTCCCTCATGAGAATTTACCAATCCTAGAAAGAATGCCCTACAACATAATTTATGATCAATAGGATTCTTCTAGAAATCCTTTGGCTCTAGTCCAAACAACATATCAGGACCCTAATATGCCTAATAGAGGAAAAAACTCATTGAATACCACTTTAACCAAATTCAAATGGCATATCAAACCTATCTAAATCTAGCATGCAATTTCAATCAAATGACCATGTTGAGCAAACCTCTTATTGACTTAGTTCCTTCAACAGGAGTTTAGATAGAGTTAATTGGTCAAGACAATAAAAGTTTAGACCCATTCATGCAAAACACTTTAGTAGAAAACTTGATGTATATGCCCATTATTAAAGAAGTGTCTTCTGCTTCTACATAGAATGACGAGCAAAATATAGTAGACAATGTGCAAGCAACATCCAATCCAAATCAAAGTGGTACTAACACACAAAAAACTAGTCAACATGTGACTATAGTTAATACCATGAGTGGACCATCATACTACAGAGTAGGAGTTTTTAAATCCTAACCTTAACCAGTTGCTTCATCAACTGTGCAACGAATAGGATTAGGTAGTCAAATAACACCCAATGTCACATTTCAACAATAGAATATGATGAATCCTACTCCTCCTCAATAAGGGATGAGTAGTATTCCAAAATATTAGGCACAATATAATTTACCAACATGATAGAGGTCAAATATATTTCCACCTCAACAAGAGGAAACTAATGTTCCACCTTGTTAGGTAGTGGAAAATACACCTTCTCAGTGACCAGTGTACCAATCCAAAACCAAATGATGACTAGCCAACAACATGTAAATATTGGTTAGTGACAGATTTTGAATCTTCAACATGATTTTTTTTCCCAACAAAGATTCATGCAACAAGGAGGCTCTCATGTTTCTCAAGTACATACTAGACAACAATTAGTTTAGAATGTGTAACAAGTTTAGAGATAGGGTCTTGGTTCACAAGTTCTCACTCAATAACAAGGTTTGATTAGTTGGCAACATGTCCCTTTTCAACCATAGAAGGCATAGTATAGCTATATCCCTCCATCCCAACCATAAAATCTTCCAAGTCAAACCTTTATATCCAATCCAAACCATAATATCACACAATTAAATGTGTAATTCCAAGTACATCCTAATCCATGTGTGCATATTCCTAGTCTATTTCCCAACCAAACTAATGTACCCCAATAGATATCTCCATCATACCCTAGTTAAAGTGTCCCACTTGTGACATCCTAACCATCTACCCAAGCCAATATTCTCCTTCAAACCAATGTTCCTTCCAGTTTTCTATCCTAAGAATTACAATAGATGAAAGATGTAATTGTTGCCATTTAGGCTAGGAAACAAATTAAAAAGTTTAAGTTAGATGACATGTGTTCTTATCCATTCAACATGGAATACTTGTAGATATCAGTTCCTCCAGGGTACGCATCACTAAAATTCAATAAATATAAAGGGAAAGGTGACCCTAAGGCCCATTTAACCAAGTTCTTTGTCGCATGTCAACTAGTGGCATATAATGATATATACCTTTTATTATTGTTTCCAAGGAGCTTGGTTGGACAAGCCTTGGAGTGTTTTTAAAAATTGCTCAAGAATTTAGTAATAAATTTTTATGATCTTTTTGATAATTTTGTGCAACACTTTTCTTATAATCTTGAACATGAGATTTCATTGGTTGAATTAACACAAGCAAAACAAAAGGCTGGTGAGAGTTTTGCAAGTTATCTATAGTGATGGAGGGTCCTTGCAAGCTGATTAACCCATAGTTTATCAAATAAAAATTATCCATTGTGTTTACTAAAAATTTGCATAGTGAGATAGCTTATCATTTGGAACTACAATGTGCACATACTTTCAAGGAGATCATCGACAAAGACTTGTTGATTAAGTGAGCCCTTATTAATAAAGGGATCATCAAGATTATGTCAACTAAATAAAATCAAGGTACTAATCAGGGAAGTGGCCAAAACCATCCAATCCAAGTGCAAGCATCATAACCAACATAGGCCAATAACTAAGATAGATCAAAGCAATTCAACTACAATAGGAATATTGTGGGTAATGGAGTAATCAAGTCACGTCATGTCCAAATAGTGCAAACATTGTATACATCACCTTTTTAGCTTACTCCTACTCAAAAACCTCTCCAACCAACACCACAAGCACAACAACCAAGACTCATGCAATAAATGCATCAACCTTTACCATTACAAACCCCTCCTCCTAGGAGAATTATGCCTATGCATTGTGTCTTTAGTGACTTAGGAGAGCCTATTGAGTATGTGTTTTGTAAAGTTATCACTACTAATCTAATTAGTTGGCTTATACAAAAGCATTATCCATAAGGCATTCTTTATCCTGATTGATACCATGAACATGAATTCTATGTATATCATCAGGTCAATGGTCATGATCTACAAAGATGTGTGAAAATCAAGCATTTGATTGAGAATATGTTGGAGAATGGGGAGATACCATTGGATAATGGTGATTCCACCACCAATCAAACTCTTGAGATTTATCAAAACCCCTTTCCCTAATATAACACACAACAACATAAAAATTAGTAACAACAACACTAGCCAGTGCAACAATAAAATCAATAGTATCAAAATCAAAGGCAAAACTAGTAGAATCAATAGAATCAACAATAGAACCCACAATGTTAGAACAATGGATAAAACAAAGGTCATAATGGTAATAACCAACAAACCTACCATGTATTTTCACATGACTACAATAGGGTTGTAGGTCTATTATAGGGGGTAGCGTTAATACTGTCTGCTTTAATCCTAGACCGAGCACTAATCAATCTAGAACATTGCTAAACAATACCACTCAATTAAATTACATGGATAATCCTTCTTTGACCTAGGACTACACATAGGTAAACTATCGAATTGGGACTCCTACTTTTGGACCATATATCGATAACTCACCCTTGCCATGTGACTACATATAAGTGCACTGACAACTGAGACTTGTCCTATCCGATCCCACACTATTCCTAGTATTTTTTAGTAATTATGGTCCAACATATAATCCTAATTATTCAATCAAAACTTAGAGATCAAATATTTCTATCCTAGGTCCATAACCATCTACCACTTTGCCTATTATCTAACCAACTGTTTAGCCTCAAAAGAAACCATTCACCATTGGCCAAGACAAGAAGTTTGATATTATGGAATAATTGCAAAAGACATCAACACAAATTTTTATTTTAGATTTTCTATTAATGTCACTAATCCATAAGAATATTTTTAATGAGTTTTTAACCTAATTTATTGTTGCTAGTGACATATCCATTAATAAATTTCAAGCTTTGGTTGGACATCGAGCTCCAACCCAACAAGTCACATTCAACCATAATGATATATCTTACTTTGGTTTGCTCCATTATAATCCATTGTACATAGAATTTTATATAAAGTGGCATAAAGTGACATGGGTCCTTATAGACAAAAGATCAGGCCTCAACATAGTGTCTCTAAAGCTCATCAAGCTTCTTAGGTACACAATGGTAGATCTCCAACTAGAAATGATAACTATCAAAGCCTATGATAATCAGGAGAGAGAATCACAAGGCACCATTAGCTTACCAGTTATCATTGGGCCTTTGACCCATGATATACTTTTCCATGTGCTTGATCTTGAGTTATCATATAATATGTTTCTAGGTAGGCCTTGGTTACATGAGATTCATGCAGTACCAAACATCATTTTGGATTACCTTTACCACTAGAATGACTATGGATATTTGTTATAGGATTGTTTAGTCTTCCTTAGATTAATGAGAAATTGTTACATATCTTTTTATGTTATGTAGCTTTTTATGTTGTCTTATAAATGAATTTTTAGTCTATCATCTTAAAAATATTTGATTTTTTTGCTTTAAATAATTATAGGAAATATGTATGCTTTCTAATTCCTAGTATAATTTTTATTCTACCTAAACTTGTGATGAACTAATTTGAATTTCTCAACTCACTTGTCTATCTGAGTGGAATAAATAAACTTAGGGAGTTAATTTGTCTTGACCATTTTCATTAGAATGATAATGAACTGGAGACTTGTGTCTTGTATTGTTATTGTTTAACTTATGAAAATTGTTTTGAGCATGGTTTGACTATTGATTGTCTTAGAATGATATATATAATTCCATTTTTTCTCATTCTAAGACAATCAATAGTCAAACCATGCTCAAAACAATCTGCATAAGTTAAACAATAATAATACAAGATAAAATACATACATACATACATACATACACACACACACACACACACACACACACACACACACACACACACACACACACACACACACACACACACACACACACACACACACACACACACATATATATGTATGTATGTATGTATGTATTTTGTATGTATATATGTATGTATGTGTATGTATGTACATGTATATATATGTATGTATGTATGTGCGTGTGCACACACACACATGCGTGCATGCATATATATGTATATGTGTGTGTGTAATATATATATATATACATGTATATATGTATGTATGTGTGTGTGTGTGTATAGATACATATACATTTATATATATATATATATATATATATATATATATATATATATACACACATATATATACATGTATATATAGTACATATATACATATATACACACATACATATATACACATACATATATATGTAGTATATATACATGTGTGTGTACATACATACATACATACATATATATATATATAAAGGTGTGTGTGCGCGCTTATTGTGTTTGAATATTCATGTAGATAAATACATGTATCTAATCAGTACGCTAGGTAAGTAATATAAGTGGATTGTATTGTATTGAATGGCGTTTGTTCCTTGACCAGTAGAAGGCAAATCATTAAGACATAAAGCATAATTATTGAGTATTTTTGTATTTTTTTCTTAGCTAAGAATAGTAAGAAAATAATAAATTAATATGTGGGTTTAAAGAAAACTCATTTTAACTTGCTCTTTAATTTGAACTTATATGTAAAAGATAAACAAATTTAGAATGTTCTTGTAATACCCCTCTCCAGTTTAATAGTGTTATGTCATCGGTATCATATTAAGTAGGTGTCAGTATGGTGGTTGTGACCGTGGCATTAGTTGTCATGACATAGTATCTTTATTGAACATAGCAGATCGGTCCCTTTGTTACCTTGAAGGATGGCAAGGCGATACCAATGCATCTACAAATAGTTATGTTCTTTTTAGATTGTTCCAATGGAATTAGCAATGAAACTCCTTATTGTTATGTCATGATAGTGCTTCATCTCGAGAGGCAAACTAGTGAGAATTGAGGGTGTTCATATTTTGATAGTTGGTTAGCTCACCACATAATCTTTATTTTGGTATTACTTCTCTATGTGCTTGATTAACCCGTTAATTGAAAAATGGTAGGGGTACATCACCCTATGTTAGGCTAGTGATTTTCAAATTGATTTATTAAACTTGTTGAGTGAAACCTTAAATGTTAACAATAGTTGGTTAGCAGGTATGTCGATTAATTGTCACATATTTTGGTTTGCATGATTGTGAGTTATTGTATACTAGTTTTTGTTGGAGGGTTTTTTTGGGATAATTGTACTTAGATATTTTAATACCATTTATTATTTTCATATAAATGTCTCTTACGAGATGGTTATATATATATATATATATATATATAATAAAAATAAAAATAAATTACATTAAATAAATAAATTATATTTTAATATATTTGATTTCCTATGAAAATAACACTAAATAATATTAAAGAATATAAGTTTGAAATGTAATTATAAATTCATTTTCATATGAAAATTATAAGTACAACTAAATTTTAAACAAATAATTTTTTTTATAAAACTAAGTGAACAAAGACCAAAGCATTGTTTTAATGATGAAGTACAAAGAATTGTTGAAAGTGGATACAAAGGATGGCATGATGGGATAAAGTTGTAGGGTAGTAAATTAAATGTGATATGGAGTATGGATGAGGAGATTTCCATCTCATTTCACCTAGCCCATTTATTAGTTAACCTCCCTGCTCTTTGTTTCATAATAAATATTTATAGCATAAGGAAGCCAAAAGAAATAGATTATGCAAGGACATTTGAGAAGAAGAGGATGTTTTTGGATTTGAGCGAGCTTGGAACAAGAGAGAAAGAGTTGGAGTGAGTAGGATAAGGAAAGGAGGTCTCTAACCAATTATCCAAGCAAGTGCAATTATTTTGTCGATATTTTATTGTAATCAATAAATGAATGATTTAATGGACTTACAATAATTATTTTGGCTTGTGTTGTATCATTATCTTATGTAGGTTTTGTCATAGTATTATATGGTAATGCTTGGTTTTCCTACCTGTTAGCTTTGTATTCTCACAGTGGTTTAAATTTAGTTTTGAGACTCTCCTTTATATAGTTTTCTTCACTCCAAAATTTTGAGTCTTATTCTGGTTAGTTATTTTCCAAACCTGCTTGGTTATCTAGCCTATGTAGAGTGAATAACATATGGTCCTTGGTATTTTTGTACCTGTCAATTACTGCATTCTATTTTTGTACATAGCTTAAGATCTATAATGTTGGAGTCAAACCTTTAAATTTTTGTATACTTTTATAAGTTTTCCTAAAGAAAGTATAGGGGGTGAAATGTATTAGTTAATTTTGTTTTCATTCTGCCCTTTTGTATATTGACTAACAATAATTAGCTTCTTAGGCATTGGTAACATCTGATAATGGTAGTAAATTCACTAATAACAAAAATGTTATTTTCATTATTGATGGCACAAAATGGTGCAATAATATATTAGAATCAAAATTAATTTCACTAGGGATGGCTTTAAAATGGTGCGATAGGAGAGCAAAAATAAGATCATTATTGGTGGCCTAGTTATGGCACAACAATAGGATAATTTGATTTTTGATATTGTGTGGATATGGTGCAATAGTAGAATAAAATTAAATTTCATTCATTGGTGGTGGTATGGAACTACAGTAGCTGGACTTGATATTAAGGAATTAAATATATTTATACTCATATATAATTTGACTCTTACCTATAGAGTACTGATATAAATTGAATTTAGCTTGGAAAAGTGTGTGGCATCCTTGTCATCTAAGAGGCTTAAAAAAAAGAGAGAAGGGGGGAATTTGATTTTTGTTGGCCACTTAGAAGGTTAATGGGACATTGAGCTAAGTGTGAATGATGGACAAATGTAACATTTATATTTCAAATTAGAGAGCTATTTTTTTCTTTCTTCTTGAAATTGTTTTCTTTTCTCTTTCAATAGTGCTACCTAAACCTATATAGGCACCTGAAGCTCAATCTATTGATCTCTAATTAGTAATATAAGGGGCATGTCTATGCTTTTGCATGAGTGCAAATACTTTGACTTGGGGGAATATATAATTAGAATCTTGTCTTTTACATTATTGTTTACACTTTTTTGTGCTTGATGTGGAAGGTAATTTTTTTCATTCCTTGGTGTAGGAGGTAAAACTTTAACCAGTAGTGTTTTGATTTAAATTATTATCAAAATATTTTGCTCAGCCCTAAGTAGGAATCATATTAGTATATGTGTACATATTTAACTTTACCTAAATCCTAATGGAAAACATTTTATTTTAATCATGAGAGATCACCAGGTGATAGGCATAATAATTGGTTAGTGACTTTCTTTTTTACCAATGTGTGTGTTTTTTTTTAAATAATTTTAGACTGTTTGTATTCCTTTTGAGGATTTTGATGTTGGGATGGTATCCCTCTATGCCTATTGGTTGTTGACCCACATATATAGTTCCTTTGTGAAATTAGTTACAAGCTAAAATCTGATCATATCATTTATTCTAGTGTTTTGGTTAGAATAGTTTCCAATTAGAATGTAGCATAGCTTGTATAGTTTCACTTGTAACTCAAAGTTCATTATATTTATATTATCTCTTAGATTTATATCTTCATCCTCATTTAGGAAATAGTGAATTACTTGTCTCAGAGGAAATTGAATGGATAGGTATATTTAATATATATTCATATTTATGTGTGAATATGTATAAACCTATTGTCAATCTCAATTTTTTATGAGTTATCAATGTAGAAAAAAGTGTAAATCGTTATGCTTATGTCTTATGTGATATGCTCGTTGTCTGATTAACATGAAGTTTGTGACATGATTTCACTTGCTCAGCATATGTTAACACTTGCTATGTGGTTTTATAACACAAGTGAAGCGAGGAGTCTACAATATATTTATTGATCAAAATCATAGAGTGATTTATGTACTAGATCATCATATTTTTGTTTGGTAATTTTCTTATCCATTGAAAATATAACAGGGTTATAAATTATTTTATTTTTTATCTTGTTGAAAAGTTGCTTTTATAATGTACTTTAATTCATTCATCGTCATTAAACTTATTTTCAAAGGCATAAAGCAAAGATGTATCAATTGAATTTTCTCTTGATTAAGGATTATTCATACATTTGAGTGAGAATTTTAATTCTTGATTGGTTTGTGAAATGTGGCATGGAGAAATCAGTACCTTGTGTAAGTATGTTCTAGTTAATTGACTAAGGTTTAATCAAGTTAAGCCTATGTGAATAAAAATTATGAAAATCACCTTATTTTGGTCTAAATGTAATATATTTAGGATTAATTTTGAATGAATCATGTGAATGATTAGTTGAGTTTCTTTTTTATCTCAAGGTCTTACCTAAAAGTTAACCATAAATGAATTTCTTGCATCAAGCAAAAATGCTTATTAGATATCACGTTTAGTTTATGTGGCACCAATCTAGTATGGATTATGGGATTTTATCCCTATATAGACCTTCAAAAAAATGGATAAACACATAAATTTTCCTCAATAAGCATCAAAGCTAATTGAATGGTGATATTTTTGTTGGAAAAATCAACCTAGAACAACCTGTTTGGTAGGCTTAATTAATTGCTTAAACTCATAATTTAAGGCCACTAAGACCTGTAATAAAATTATATATCCTATGAGAATTTATAAAAATAATAAATTTATTAAATCCTTGTGCAGTCATTTTTTGGTGGCCCCATTATGGAGGCATTCATCAAAATTCTACATGTGTTCTTTTATAGTTTGCAAAGCCGATTTGGAATCGACTGACCAAACATAACTAATAATAGTAATTCACTAAACCTAAAGTTGGTAATGATTTTATATAAATTTAAATTATCATAAGATCTTTTATTTTTTCTGTAGGAAACATTTACTATTTTTAATAACTCATTTCCAAATTAAGTTTATCCAAAAAAAATTGTTGATTTTGAAATTTTGTCTATGAAGTCACTCTAGAAAGGGTGTCAAATTATCTGCCAAGTTTAGCATTTGTGGAAACTAAAATATTTAACCTCTTTATTTGAGTTTCATATTTGAGTATAACCTTTTATATTTGTTTTACCATGACATTTTATATTTTTAACAAGATCATCGTGTACCATGTTTGATATTGTTTTCCTATGTACTGTAGAAAATGTTGACAAGTGTTGTATAGATTTGACAATCTATTTTGAGTTGTCATCATCTTAGGTTTATTTGTATTTTTCATATGAGTATTTTTTAGCATAAATAATTTGTTTACAATTTTGAATTAGTATCCCCTATTTTGGATATATTTCATCTGAAACCATTTTATGAGTTATTGGTGTGTTTTTGCTTTTGTAATTTTTAGCTTGTTACACTTCAATTAATTAAATCTTCATTATTCCTATCATCGTGTCATATTTTTGAGTTGAATTCCAAGTTGAGGAAGTAATTTTATGTCTATAGTGTCTTAGGAAGACCCGTGGGTTCATGAAGAGTGTAGTCTAGTATCACCCAATTAACCAATCTTCTTGACTACACAAATTGTGTATTGGCCCTTCAACATTGATTTTGTAGATCATTCAACTTGACTATACATGAGTTCTAATCAGTAGTGTGCCCCCATTATTACATTAGGGTGATGCGACATTGTTGTGTATTGTGGTCATGAAGAATTGTGAACTTAGACTCATTTGCAGCATGTGTTGCTTATTAATTATTGATCCTGTAACTACCTTAAGTGATTGTTTTTATTTTTTTGTTAAGTTTGAGTGTTAGAGTGAGGTGTTGTAAAAAAAAATTAAAATTTTTGTGTGTGTCCACCATGTAAATTTTGGGCATGACATTTCCCAGAAATGTAATTTTTTTGATGTCAACTTTATGCAATCTAATATGGGGGAGATAAAGATAGATATAGAGATAACACATATACACTCGGTCAAGCACACTACCTAATCAAGATTGATACATAGACATCACTCCAATCTTTATTACTTAAATAACATTATTAATTCAATATTATCTTATTTTTTCCAAATAAATAATATGATAATCTCCCTGGAGTAATCCGTCATGGCCTTCCCTGATATACCAAACATGAATGGGGATAATCACCCTAGTACACATTGTTTATGGTAGAAGGAATAAAAACACCATTCAAGAATCATCTAAAAAAGATATCGTTCACTCAAAAATAAATGTCAGACAGATGGGCCAATCCACACATTCATCAATTCCAATCTAATGCATGCATAACCTAACCAATTTATTCTAGAATCACATATACTAGAGTCATCTTGTAGCATTCTAAACTCTCATAAGACACTACCACTACCATTGTTATTTTGGGTGGAGGGGAGTTCATTCGAACCCTATTTTCTAAAGTTCATATCATAATTACTCATATCAATATCTCCCTCTCCCAAAACCTTATGAAGAGGGGGGTAGAGCACATAAATGCTTAAAGTTAGTGCTCAAGCATATCTATATCTATATCTATCATTAAGAAGTTGAGTGTTCTATATGGCTAGTACTTAATAGGTCTAGTATTAATTAGTCTATCTAGTATTGATTAGTTGAGTGTTATTTATTCTAGAATCACCCTAGTATACATTGTTCAGGGTAGAAGGAATCAAAACACCATTCAAGAATCATCTAAAAAAGATATCATTTACTCAAAAATAAATGTCAGACAGATGGGTCAATCCACACATTCATCAATTCTAATCTAATGCATGCATAACCTAACTAATTTATTCTAGAATCACATATACTAGAGTCATCTTGTAGTATTCTAAAATCTCATAAGACACTACCACTACCATTGTTGCTAACACTACCACTACCATTGTTATTTTGGGTGGAGGGGAGTGCATTCAAACCTTATTTTCTAAAGTTCATATCATAATTACTCATATTTATATTTCCCTCTCCCAAAACCTTATGAAGAGGGGGGTAAAGCACATAAATGCTTGAAGTTAGTGCTCAAGCATATCTATATCTATATCTATCATTAAGAAGTTAAGTGTTATCTATGGCCAGTACTCAATAGGTCTAGTATTAATCAGTCTATCTAGTATTGAGTAGTTGAATGCTCATTCTGATATTCAATATTAGCTTAGTACCTCTTGACTCCCTCTTGAGCTTAGTACCAAACATTGGAAGTCAAAAAACATCATCTTGAAAGACACATAAAAAATCCTAGGCCTTTACAGTACTATGCATGTCAAGCCATCATATCTTAGATTCGACTTCAATGACCAAAGTGAACCTTAGTCCCTACCAAACAATGTTGTAAATTGGTCTCATATATGTAGTATTTTTTTTTCCAAATTTTTATCTATACCTTACACAAGTGTTTTGATTTTAAAAAATACCCTTGAGCATTTCTACAACCAAACCCAGATCCAAATTTAATATGTTTCTCTAAAAGACAAGATTGACCAATAGGGACCATAGTGTTAGTAGGATTTGTCCCTATGGGTCGATCTTGTCCCTTGGTCCTCCTACATCTAGTTTTTAAAATTAAACCCTCTATTATCTTGGCATCCAAGTTTTTGGGCTTCTTAGCATGTGGTTCCCCTTTTGGATTTTTATAAAGGCATGCTCAAGTCACTTATTATACCACTTATAAATTTCAATACAATGGCATATTTACACTATTTCACACTGAGCAATGGTTCCCTATTCTTCCCAATTTTTATTATGATCACTAAAATATGTTGGAGTGGACCACAATCAGATCTACTAGATAGGATTGAAAGCATGGAGAAAACTTGTATGGAGTAATGAAACCCTAAAAGAATAACTCAAAAGAGGAAGAAAAAATATATTTATAATAAATAAATTGTATTAATAAGCATTAGTATCATTAGCCAAAATTTACATAGAAAGGTTCCTTATATAGGTGAAAAATAGACAAGTCCCAATATTCTCATGCATGTAGGATTATTTTCTCCTTAAATACCTTTATTAACTTTAAGCAAGCTTGATTAGACCATGTAAAAAAATGTAACATGATAAAATTATACACCAACACCCCTCTTAAGTGTAGCTTAGGTGGTGTAATGTCTTCCTTTTTGGTCCTGGACATGCCCCCTAGCCTATTTTTTGGTGTCCCACTAGGTTAAGAGAAATAAAGAGAAAAAGGAAGCACATACTACCCTCTGTGAAAGTTAAAAGTGAAGGGGTTACTTAAGTTGTTCTATTATTGAATTAAGGAGGGCCCTTTCGTGACTTAAAGGACATACAATACATTTAAGTGGGTTTTAAAATCTAACCAACATTTATGTACTCAATTCTACCTTCATAACTTAAAATGGTGAGTATATAAAGGGAGTTTGGAATTCATTAGAAGGGCATGAATGTTTTGGATAATAGATTTGATATCAAACTTGTAACACTTGACCAAACATGTAAATATTCAAAGAGACCAATGATGAAAATTCTTGTTTATACTAGAGCATCCTCACCTAGGGGATTGCAATGATTTGTCATTGTTTGGTTTTGTAAATTGAGCTCTATTTTTAGGTCTTGAAGGCACCTAGGGTTCGTGGAGTGTGTAAGATAATTATGAGGGTTTGAAGCTCAAAAAGGGGGCAACAAATTGTACTTAAGGGCTGTCAATAGTATGTGAGGGCAGCAAATAGGGTAAGGATTTGACAGTGTAGGCTTAGGGTTATAGATAAGGCCCTATAAGGGCAAAAACCCATTACTTACAATAGTTACTGGTTAGGGTAGCTAAGAGACTTCAGTTGGAATCTTGGTTGGGTGTTTGAAGGGATTCCATAAGCCTAAATCACCACCTATTCATTCTAAAAATTAATATTATAATTTGTATTAATTTCTAGCTATGTGTGGAGGGAAAATAGTAGATAAATAAGCATATTTATGAGTTGGGTTTAGTTGCATTTGTTGGCCAAATTTCAATATTGTGTATGGTGGGAAAAAGGAATAAATTGATAAAATCAACATAATAGAATATATATATGCAATATAAATTTGATCTATATGAATAAATGATAGCAAAGAGCACATAAAATTGACACAATACACAAGAATTTAAAGTGGGAAAACCTCCAAGAGGTAAAAAATCTATGAAGATGAAATTCAATTAATTGAGAAACTCCACACCCTAATACAAAGTCTTCCCTTCTCACTTATTCACATAAGCCTTCATAGAACCTTTATACATATTTTCTACATATAAATATCAAATTCATCAAGTGTGTTCCAATGAAAAATATAATAAAAATAAAACCCTATTTATAATAAATGTGAGGGGAGATGACCATTGTAACCAACATATCCATCCTTCATGAGAATCATTTAATTTAATTGGTTAATAATAAATCATAATATTTTATTATTTATTTTCGTGAGGTTCTCACCTCATGTTTAATAAATAATAAATTATTATTATTTAATAGTAAACCAAAGTATTCTAAGGGTCTAAATTATCCCACTTAGACATTAAATGTTCTAACACTCCCCTTTAATGCTAAGTGGAGATAAATGTCATAGTCACCTTAATATAAGAATTATACTATGTACATAATTGAAGGATTTAAAAACCTACATCATGTCAAACATCACCTTTTAAAATAAAATGAATTATAATCCATAACCTACTATAAAGGAAGTCTAAGCTAGTAGGACCGTTAGACTACATCTCATAGTTTCTCATGAATAATCATCAAAGCATATTTGGATCCTTTTATAACATAAAGACCTCCATTAATTTTTTTTTTAATGTATTGGGGTACAAAATTAAAACTTCCACATGAAGTTTACTCAAATCACATAACTTCTACATAAAGTTTACAATGCTTTGCAATGAGAATAAGTATAAAGAAGAAGAAAGAACATATGGTTGTTAGGAAGTGGAATTGTCATGCACACTCCCCCTCAATATTAACTCTGAGAGGCTTAACATTGTATAAAATTGATAAAACTTGGTAGCACTAAATAAATTTATAAATATATATGCCACTTATTCATCCGTAGGATAGAACTATAGATCAATATCATAATTGAGGATTTTTTTTCAGATAAGATGCACATGAACTTCAATATGTTTATTTATTGGGTGCTACGATAAATTTTTTGTCAGAGCTATATAAATTTTGTTATCATAATGAATGATGGTACTATGATAAACATCTAAATGAAGTTATCCCGACAACCTTCATAGCCACATGGCTTCTTCGGTAGCTTCCATATCACTTATGTACTCTACTTTAGTAGAAGAGATAGAGATAGTAGGATGCATCTTACTGCATTAAATGATAACACATGTACCAAACATAAACACATATCCATAAGTAGATTTATGATCTATAACATCATTAGCATGGTTAACATCATAACAACCATATAATTTAGCATTATCAATGGATAAATAATGTAAATGAAAATTAATTGTTCTTTTGATATAATGAAGAATTTATTTAACTAATTTTCAATGATCCAAATATAGATCTTACATAAATCTAAAAGTAACACCAATAATATATAAAATATTTAGCATAGTAATGGTTAGATAAATCAAACTACCAATAAATTGTCTATATAAAGTAGGGTTAACTTTTTCACATGCCAGTTTTGGATCAAGTTTAACACTATTTTTAGTAGGAGAAGAAGAAGATTTACAATAAAACAGTTAAACTTAATAAGAATATTATGTGCATACTAAAATTATGACACACCAATTGAATTTTTATCTTAAAATATAGCCATTCCTAAAAAATGGTGTAGAATGTCTAAATCAGTCATTTCAAACATTTGACTTAGTTTATCTTTATATCTATGAATTAAACTAGCTATAACACATGTAATCAAAAAATCATCAACATATAATACAATTAGAATTAAATGACCATTTTTAATTTTAACAAAGAGATCATTATCTGAATAGTAATTAGCAAAACTTAATTCTTTGAAAAAAAAAGTTATTTTAGAATACCAAGCTTAAGGAGCTTGTTTTAAATCATAATTTTTCTTTTAACTTATATACATAATGTTGTCTATTAAGGTTAGTGAAACCTTTAGGCTGAGTCATGTAGATTTCTTCTTCTAAATCACCATTTATAAATGCATTTTTGACATCTATTTGGTGGATAAGCTAACCATTTTGAGTTACAAGATCAATAAGATGTCTAACGATACTTATTTTTACTACAAAAGAAAAGGTTTTAACATAGTCAATCTTAAGTTTTTGAGTAAACCTACGAGCAACTAATCTATCTTTAAACTCATCAATTTTATCAATTAAATTATATTTGATCTTATAAAGCCACTTATAACTAACAATATGCCTTTTAGGTGGAGAGAGAAGATCTCAAGTTTGATTTTTAATTAAGGCATTATATTCAGCTTGCATAACAAAATTCCATCTATTGTCTTGAGTGGCTTCCTTAAATGATTGAGGTTCATCTTTATATATAGTCATTAATGCATGACAAGAATATTGACTTCTAGTTAATTTATTAAGGTTATCAATATTAAAAGATTAAATTAGAGATTATACCATTTAGGCATTTTAGATTGAACATGAAACTCAAGGGGTTTCTTAGACTTTAAGTTATCCAAAACTGGATCAACTTTCTCAAGGGCATCTATTTCATCACAAGGAAAAACATGAGAGTTAGATTCATCAATAAAATAACACTGAGTAGGTTCCACAAAGGGCTCACAAAAAGTTTTTTCAAGAATAAAAATATTACTATTCTCAATGATCTGACATTTAGAAGTATCATACATTCTTAAACATTTTGTCTTACCTCCATAACCTACAAAAATGTAAGAATAAGAAGTGCGATCGAGCTTCTTTCTTTTAAATTTCGGAATAAAGATAGAAGTAAGACTACCAAAGATACTGAGATGAGCCACACTAAGTTTATTTTTATTTTATATTTCTAAAGGGGTAGAAAGATACAA
Organism: Torreya grandis; assembly: GCA_037957365.1. Classification (NCBI taxonomy): domain Eukaryota; kingdom Viridiplantae; phylum Streptophyta; class Pinopsida; order Cupressales; family Taxaceae; genus Torreya; species Torreya grandis. Next base: position 681,806 of record JARHVA010001742.1, on the reverse strand, counting down.
GGCTTTGGTAGAGATTCTATTGACAATATTTACAATAGTATTCATGGCGTTGACCTATAAGAACTTAAAAGCATTTGTAAATTGCAATATTATTTTAGCCATTTCTATGATGATGTGGTTTTTCTTTTCAGCAATACCATTTTGTTAAGGGGAATAAGAGTTGTTAGTTACCTTTGAATACTGTAACTAATATAAAAAAATCAAACTCTTTACTAACATATTCATCACCATTATCATTTTTTAATCTTGTAGCAGAAAAATTAGATGTATTTTCAACACTAGCTTTAAATTATTTGAATTTATACAACACATGAAATTTATTTTTAATAAAAAAGACCAAATCATTCTAGTGTAATCATCAATAAAAGTAATAGAATATAAATAACTATTAATAGATACAACTTTAAGAGGTCCTACAACATCACTACAAATCAATTCTAAACGATGTAAGGAATTTGCATCATGATTCTTGTGAAATAGGTTAGTATGTTGCTTACCACATAAGCAACTCTTACAAGTTTCATGATGAAAGAGGATAAAAGAATTCCAAAAATAATATTATTTACAGACATATCATATAAATTTTTAAACCTAGCATGTCTTAATCTTTCACGCCATTATAAAGATTCATTCTTATTATGCGATGAAAGAAAACATGTAGAAGAAAAAAGAAGATATATAAACCATTCTTTTAAACACCTTAAACAATCAAGGAACCATATTGATTTATAATGGACTAAATATATTTAAGTAATATTATAATGAAATTATCATTTGTAAGTTGAGAATAAGATAGCAATTTTTTTAAAAATTTAAGTACATAGAAAATATCATTTATAGTAACATTTGAAAACATTATTTTTCCTTGTTTAGTTACTTCTAAAAATTAATTATCTCCTAAATAAATTATTTTAGAGATATCTCTAGAATCACAAAGAATATTAGATAATCAAGTCACATGGTGCAATGCACTACTATCTAAAATCCACTCATTTTCATTTGAAATAAATAAAGCAACATAAAAAGTAATAACATTTAGATCTTAATTGTTATTTTGATTAGGGTTTTGATTATTCTACTTGTTTTGGTTAGATTTATTTCCTTTGTTATTTAAAAAAGTTTGATTTTTATTTCTATCCTTATTTTTATAAAAAGTTTCACTTCTATGACCAAATTTATCACATAAATTGTGATTCCTATTAAAATTAAGTTTATGATTCTTATTACTAGATTTCTTATTTCTATATTTACCTTTAGAAAAACTAGGGTTAGATTTCTAGTTTTTAGTGTTATCAAAAATATTATTTAATATGAGAAGTGCCTGAGTGACATTCTCTTTAGAATCAAATTGGTCATAACTTGCTCTTCTTAAATTAGGAGAGAAGATAAGGTGGTAAGGTTTGGGATATTTTGCTTAATTTGATACTTAAAATTCAAGATTGAGATAACATATCTAAAATTTTCATGAATATTTAACTGGATGATAAAATAAATCAATTGATCTTGAATCAAATTAAAATTACATCTATATAATTGATCTTTAATGTTTTTAATTTTAGCAAGAAAATTCATGACTTTATCATCACTTTGCATAGATGTAGTTAGCATTTCAAAGATTAACTTAATAATCTTTGAGAGATAAGTGCCCTCGTGCATAGATTCAAGTATTTTATAATCATCTCTAGGATACTCTTGATTAACAATGTGGAGAAGGAAATTATCTTTAACACTCTACAAGATAATGAACATAGCTTCCTGTAATTTCTGTTAAAACACATTGGTAAGTTCAAGGGTCACATGACATCTAAAAAGACCTTTCTTAGTTCCAACGATAATATTCCACAACTTTGGGCTATAAATTTATCTTTAACATGAATTTTTCATATATTATAGTTATTTTCATTAAGTATTTGAGATTTATCTAAGGAAAAATGAGATGAAGCCATAACTTTCCTTTAAACAAGATAGTAAACAAATGCTTAAAATAAAAAATTTTAGTGTAGATTTCAAATTAATTTGAAAGTAAAATAAATTTTAAAGTGCAAACACACAATAATTGTTTAATTTAATGATATACAAATTTAAAAAATATGAAATATTATCATTAAATAGGGTATCACAAGTGTCACAAAAAAATACTAATGTAAGAACAATTTTAAGAAAAATAATAGTTTTAATGAATTTTTATATTATGGTTGGAAAATAAACTATATAAAAAGTTCAATTATACTTAATTACATAATTTAAATTCCAAATAATATAAAAATTTGATTTAGAATTGCATAAAATTAAGTGTCAAAAGAGTCGCACTCAAAATGACTACTTAGACACTATTATTAAAAAAGTTATAAAATTAATATTAAAAGATTTCAAAACATAAAATAGACCACATAGATGTTTCTAAAAGGTTCTAAAACTTAGAAATTGACTAGTTACATGATTATGTTTGTCAAAATATTTACTAGGTCAACAATTGAAACGAGTTAGGATCACCAACTCATTTGTGAGTTTAATTAAATATTTGCATGCACTAATTAATATTTATTTTTTATTTTATTTTTAATAATAATAAAAATTAAATAAATATCTATTGTGCATATAAAATTATGATTAAATAATAATTACTTTTTTTTAACTTTTAGAGTAAAAGATGAAGAAATAAAAAAATATTTAATAAATAATTTTTAAAACTATATAACATAAGCTACATCCCTGTAGCTTCACAATGGCATCCTTGTAGAATTTCAAGAATTTAAATATCTTTGTATAGGTCTTGAATTTGCTTAAAAATTTAACAACCCTCTTATTTTTGTTTGATAAACACAACTAGACCCTCAAAATAGAATTTTTGATGAAGAATTCAATATTTTAAATTGCCCAAGTTGAAGTATGGCATCCCTGTAGATGCTTGGGAGAGCCCAAAAACTTGTACAAGCACTCAAAAATTTTAAATTTATTCTAATATTCGATATTTTTCGGGTTGGTTATGGTGCCTCTATGAAAATGGTGCCAAAAGGAGTTTTGAGGCTGATTTATAGTTGCTTTTGATGCTTTATGGAGGTCTTATAAGACCCAATTCTAAGCTTTAGGGATCCATAGAGAAAAGAATGATCCAGAAAAAAATATAGTATGCCTCCAAAGCCACAAAAAATATCATACCAAGATGGGATAAATAAAAATTTTGTTTGACAAATCTTTATATCTTCTAACCAAAAAACTCTTGCCAATCACCCAATCATCTCATGACTCTAATTCCATTATAAAATCAATATAATATAAAAATATATATACAATATAGATTGGATCTATATGAATAAATGATGGTAAAGAACACATAAAATTGACACAATACACAATAATTTAAAGTGAAAAAACTTCCAAGAGGTAAAAAACCCACAAAGATGATATTCAATTAATTAATAAACTCCACACCCCAATACAAAGCCTTCCCTTCTCACTTCTTCACATAAGCCTTAACATAACCTTTATAAATATTTATCACATGCAAATATCAAATTCATCGAGTGTGTTCGCAGTGAAAAATACAATAGGGGTAAAACCCTATTTATAATAAATGTGAGGGGAGGTGACTGTTGTAACCAATGGGTCCATCCTTCCTAAGATTTATTTAATTTAATTAGTTAATAATAAATCACAATATTTTACTATTTATTTTCAAGAGGCTGTTACCTCATGTTTAATAAATAATAAGTTATTATTATTTAATAATAAATCAAAGTATGCTAAGGGTTTAAATTATCCAACTTAAACATTAAATGTTCTAACAAAAATATTTTAGTAATGGGTCAATTCGCCTTGGGGAATTATTTGAGCATCTTGAGGGTTCAGTTGAGGCCAATATTACCATTCATATATTCAGATATTATTTGTATAATTTTCACATATATGTTATGAAGCTATTCAACTACAGTTGATCATAACATTTTAGATTTCAAGGTATTTATATCACTGTGATTTTTTGATGGATTGGAGTTTAACTCGATAAAGGTTTGGTTGAGAATAATTCATGAAATGATCATTTCTAAAATTATTAATTTTTAACTAATTATTCGATGGATAAAGGAGGATTTTGAGTAGTTTTCTATGGTATATTAGATCTGTAGTTGTGTGTGGATTTATTAGATAAAATATTATTTGTGCCCTAAATAATATTCTTATGATGACACATTTGATGGCTAGGGTTTGAGTTGCTTATTTCTAACTTGTTTAAAGTTTATATGGTTTTAGTACTTGGTTGCTAGGGTTTTAGGAAAATTCTCAATATTGTTGAATTATTTCAAATTAGGGACATTTCAATGGTATCAGAGCCAATTTCTTGGTCAACTATGGGGTGAAAATAAGGATAAGAAAGAGGTCATTGAAGAAATAGAGGAAGAAAGGCTCTAAAAAGTAGGAAGGAAGATAGGGCATCCATGCCAACCAGTGGATGACCTAATTAGCACTTTGAAAAAAGTAGTATAGGGGTTGTCCAAGATAGATCAATCATAATATGAGGCATGGGAATGGGTGTTACAACCCTCAAGGAGTTACTTGATACAATCCCAACTCTTGAGGCATACCAATAAGGAGGTAAGGCTTTTGGTTACTAGTTGTGTTAGTGAAATTACAAGACTGACATCTCCCAAGGTTTCCTATAGTGATAAAATCACAAGGGAGACATTTGAGTTGATTTTGGAGAGTTTCCAAGGTCTAAAGGATAACAAGGGACACTCTTTTCCTAGAAAGACCACATTGCTAGAGATTATGGCAAAAATTAGGTTATGTATTTTGATGCTAGATTTGGAATGTGATGGACTTATTATTGAGATGTTTCAACATTTTTTTATAATTACTTGTACAAATCCTATAAAAAATGTTGTAACTCTTATGTAGAGGATCATGACTTTGATAATCAATGGAAGTGATGATCTTTTTGAGCCATTATTATCTATCTTGTTGACAGATTTGAGGCAATAAAAGAATAATTTTCCATTTGCACGTGTATTGTTTAAAGATGTTCTAAAATTTTGTGAAGAAAAATTGATGGCTTATTTGATAGTAGAACATGTATAAGAAGAAAAATCAGAAATTTTGGAGCATCAAGAAGAGTTGTTTCAGCTAAGTAAAGAGCAACCAATGATTGAATTTTTTGAGCCACAAGAACTAGAAATTCAAGGGCAACCTTGTGAGGGTTTACAACAAGCTATGGGGCAGCCAAGGGATTTGTAAATAGTAGATACTAAGGTGGAAGTATTAGAAAAATCAAAACTTCCAAAGGTAAAGTAAGGAAAAGTTGTTCAATAACTTCTTGAGCAATCAAAAGATCAAAGAGAAAGCTTGGGAAGTGATAATGAAATCATAAGAGAAAGGTATGTTATAAAAGAATATTTTTGCAATGTTTATAATCATAGTTTATCTTTTTTACATAAATTTAGATTTCAAGAGGAAGCTTGTAAGAAAAAATTAGCACTTAGAAAGGAAGCACAAGTCCTAACAATATTGGACAAGACAAAGGGGCCCTTTGATGGAGTAATGCCAAATAGAATAGAAGAAGTTTCCATTTTGCATTTAAAAGAAGGAAGATCATATTTATGTTTGGGTAAGCAATGGAGTTTTCATCTTGGTAAGTGCTCATTGATTTATCCTCATGCTTGGTTCCTTCATTATCTTGGTTGAAAATATTGTGCTATCATTAAGGTTAAGGTGAAGGGCATTCAATGGGAAAGAGAATTCTTCCAAGTAAATGAGCATGACAAGTATCCATCATGGATATGGGATCTAGGTGAGCTCTACAAAGGTAATTTTGCTAATATGTCATGTTGAGCCAACAGAAAGAAGGGGATAGGTAAGGGTTATCATGGTCCCAAAATAATAGTGAATTTTGTCTTTTACATTTTTAGTTTGTTTCCCTTATGATATTTTATTCACACAATATGTCTTGGTCCTAAGAAGGTGTGCCCCTCACACTCCAACACGTGGTTCAAGGATATATAAGTGGATTTCCAGCCACTCTAAGGTAAATAAGGAAGGGGAGAAGAAGATGATATAGCCATGACAAGAGCAACATGAACATATCTTTTAAATTATGAATGAGGGGGAGTTGTAAGGAAGAATCAAGGCATCAAGAAGGGATCCACTTTATGATCATAGAGCTGCATAAGATGATCAAAATGGTGTTGGTAAACACCTTTATTTTTACTAATGTATTTTTTATTTGTGTAGGATCACTTGGGAAATTAATTACAATGGCTATGAGAAATGCAAAGGGTGCTGTGATTTATGTGCATGAGAAACCATTGGGGCATGGTAGAACCCACCCAACTTTGGGTTTGAAAAACATTGTATATTTTAAAAATTATTGAATGTTGGTCAGGAAGGAGAATATGAAATCATGGTTGCATGAGCAACCCTTAGATTACTTTGATAAACACCTTATACTAAGTTATAAGGGTGACTTTCAGAGTATGGATGTGGGATTGAGACCCCTCTTGGATGGGGCAAAGACCCAAAGTATGGATAGTAGAGAAAAAGGTGAGTTTTTGAAGAAATTTTGGTCTCATTATCACTCATTAAGTTTGAATTTGTGTGGTCAAATTCACTGCCCATTACCACCATAAAATACAATGTTGTTGACATATTACAACCAAGGAAAGGGTCTGAAAATATAAGTGCAGGGTTTGATTTTTTACACTTAAAAGTTGGTAAAAAAATTCTAACCCCTTATTGGGGTTAATGAAGTTGAAATTTGGAACATGCTACAGGACAAAGTGGGAAGGATTAGTACACAAACCAAGTCTAAATTTTTCCACTCAAAAAATTATGAGTTGATGATACAAATGTAGTGGTATCATAAGACACAAATTCTAATTTTTTTGACTTGTTACAGCCTTTAAAAAGTTCTATAAATACTCATGATTTGGGGTACTTCTTTCATAACAGAGGTTGGTAAAGTAGGAGTAAGGTACAAAACTCTTCCATTGATGAATTTAAATGTTTGTTAGACTTATTATGTGATGCATACATGATTGAATATACTAGTAAAGGGAAACAAGTGGAAGAATGTATGACACACATGAGAGATCCATGCATGATTATGTGTATACCCATGACATTCACTTACAAGGTATGCTTTCTAATTGGCTTGAGTTTATTTGCTTTTTGAAAAGGGGGGAAGATTTGTCATGACACATGGGAGGATCCAAGGAATTGGGGAATGTTTTCCAAGATAACATGCACTTAATGGATAAAGTTCTAATAGACATATTCATATGGGGTAGCAAGGTTATAGTTTTCAATAATGATCCTTGTAGCAACTCTAGGCCACCTAGCACACCTTGTGAGTGCATGATGATGTCTATTAAAGATATGTTTATGAAGAGATCATTAAAAATCAACTTGTTAATGAATGGATTGATGTTTTAGCATGATTCTATGGTTGTACTTAATGACCACATCACACATATCAACATGTACCTTCTTTTTGGTAAGGTGATTTCTTCTTGGATGAAGGGATAAGTGTCCATGGCCTCACCATGGAAAATTATAGATCTTGAGAGGTCCATTTTGAAGAGTTTAGGGAATAATTTGGGACATATTAAAAACTATTTTGGGTTGCATTGGGCAACATATGTGTGGGGTAGCCATTGGTGTAAAAAAAGAATGAGACTAGTGACCTTTTTTTAGATTGGCTATAGCTGATACATATAGGACAACAATAGGTACAACAACAAGGAGAGTTCAGAGATGGTTTTCCTTCCTTGAGAAATAATGACATGTGAACATTGTGTAATAAGGAGTGTTGGGACACCTCTTTAGATCTTGAAATTGCTTGAGGACAAGCAATTTTGGGTAGGGAGGATCGTAATGTCCCCATTTTTGGTTTAAGGGCCTTGGACATGCCCATAGCCTATTTTTTGGTGTTTCCCCTAGGCTAAGGGAAAGAGAGAGAGACAGAAATAAATCACATAGTACCCTATTTCAAAGGTAAAAGTGAAGGGGTCACTTAAGTTATTATATTTTTGCATTGAGGAAAGCCCTTTTATGACTTAAAGGACATAAAGTACCTTTAATTGGGTTTTAAAAGCTAAGTGACCTTTATGTACTCAACTCAACCTTTTTAACTTAAAAGGGTGAGTATATAAAGGGATTTCAAAATTCATTAGAAGGGCATGAATGTTTTGGATAATAAATTTGATATCAAGCATGTAACGATTGACTAAGCATGTAAAGATTAGAACAAATCAAGGATGAAAAACCCTTATTTCTACTAGGGCATAAAGGGGATTACATTGATTTCTCATTATTTGGTTTTGAAAATTGAGATCCATTTTTAGATCTTGAAGGCACATAGGGTTTGTAGAGTGTGGAAGATAATTGTGAGGATTTGAATCTCAAAAAGGGGGAATTAAATTAAACTTAAAAGATGCTAATAGTATGTGAGGGCAACAAAGAGGTTAAGGGTTTGATAATGCAAGCTTAGGACTATGGATAAGGCCCTAGAAGGGAAAAAACCCATTACTTATAGTAGTGACTAGTTAGGGTAGTTGGGTGACTTTAGTTGGAAGCTTGGTTAGGTGTTTGAAGGGCTTCTATAAGCCTAAATCACCATAAACTCATTCTGAAAAGTAATATTATATTTTGTATTAATTTTTAGTTGTGTGTGGAAGGAAAAGAGCAGATAAATAAGCATATTTATGGGTTGGGTTTAGTGGAATTTGTTGGCCAAATTTTATTATTATATATGATGGGAAAAAGGCAAAAATATTCCAGTAGTAGGGCAATTCCCTTGGGGAATTGTTTGAGCATCTTGAGGGGCTAATTAAGGCTAATATTACCATTCATATATCAGTTATTATTTATATAATTTCACATATTTGTTATGAGGCTATTCAATGATAATTGATCATAACATTTCAGATTTCAAGGTATCTACTTTGCTATGATTTTTTGAAGGATTGGAGTTTAACTTGATAAGGGTTTGATTGAGAATAATTCATGAAATGATCATTTCTAGAATTCTTAATTTTTAGCCAATTTTTGGATCAATAATGGAGGATTTTGAGTAAATTTTTACGGTATATCAAATATGTAGTTGTGTGTGGATTTAATGGAGAAATATATTATTTGTGCCCTAGATAATATTCCTATGATGACATATTTGATGGCTAGGTTTTGAGTTACTTATTTCTAGCTTGTTTAAAGTTTGTATGGTTTTGGTACTTGGCTATTAGGGTTTCAAGAAAAACCCCAATATTGTTGAATTATTCCAAATCATGGATATTATAGGTGGGTATAAGAATTGGGTCCCAACACAAAGACCTGATGATGTAACCAAGTACACATATATGATCCCCCATAGGAGGAAGAAGATGGAGCTGCCTGAACCCCAAAAAGAGCCCACAAATTAAAATACTTATTTTTAGTGAAGGGTTTGGTGAATATATCAATAATTTACTCCATTGTCTAGATGTAACAAAGAATAATAATCTTTTCATGGATGGTCTCTCAAATGAAATGCATGTGAATCTTTATATGCGTGGTTCATTGATGGAGGACTAAATTCTTGTGGATCTAGATTATGCTTTGGTTGTCATAGCAAAGAACTATTGGTCATCAAAACTGAATGCCAAACTCAATGATAATCCCTTGAATCTAAATAGCCTCAATGGCAACATTAATAGATCCTTTGTATTCTACCTCTATAGAATATAAAGTAATAGTGTTATGTTTCTTGTTTGACCAACTAATTGAACCAAAATTGAGGTATAAACTATAGCCTAAAGTAAACTTGAAATTATAAATGTCACCAACCCAATATGAATATATATAACCAATAAAGTTGATGTTGATTCCAATTCCATAGTGAATTTTGAAACTATGAGTACCCTAAATGTAGTGGAGGATTTGAATGGTTGATTTCTAGTGCAACTCATGTGGTTCTTACATGAATTTGGAGACCATGCCCATTGCATATGAAATGTCAGGTCTAATGTGCATAAAGTAGATGAGACTACCAATAAGTTATCAATATGAGGCAACATCAACCAATAGAGATAGGCAATCAGCCTCAATGTTCACATTAGATAGAAAAAGATTCCAAGCTTACTTATAGTCAGCCATGTTAAACCATACAATCAAATCAAGAGAATACTTGTTTTAATAGTGATCCTAGAGTCAGACTGAGAAGTTTCAATCCTGAGAAAGTAGTGCAACAAGCCCAAGTCAATCATTAAGAACCTATCAAACAAAGTAGTTTTAATTGCTATGATGGTGGATGGACAACTCCCTATGATCAATAGGTCATTCATGTAGAGAACTAAAATCAATAGTGAATAATCTTGCCATAAGATGTAAACATTTAGATCAGATTGTCATCCAATGAACCCAATCAAAAGAAGAAAAGAGTCCCTCTTGGAATACTAAGTTCAAGGAACTTGTTTGAGGCTATAGATAGATTTTTAAAGTTTGTAAATTGAGGAAGAATATTCTACAAATCCTTGTGGTTTATTTATGCATATTTCCTCTTTGAGGTCACCATGAAGAAAGGAACTTTTCACATCCATTTGTTGAATATCCTAGTGATGTTCTATGATAATGGTGAGAGTGAGTCAGATTGAGTTCATTTTGGCAACTAGGGTGAATGTTTTGGTGTGATAAATTCCAAGCACTTGAGAAAAATTTATTTCTACCAAACATGATTTGAACTTGTCTACAGACCCATTTGCTACAAACTTTGTTTGGTAGATCCACCTACATCAAACAAGTTTTTTTCCCTAGGGAAATGGGACTAAATCCCAAGCATTGTTCCTCTACAAAGAATTATACTCCACTTCTATAGTAGTATCCCACTCAAGAGTGCCTAAAGCCTCATGAAATTATTATGGATCAGAAGTAGATGTAATGAAAGCAAGTGGGGAATCCTAAAAATATGAATGAGTTCATCTGTTATCTAATGGATCTCCAACCCGTTGCCTAGCATTTTCTAGTGTATGTCTATCCCAAAGAGGACCAATGCTAAGAGAGTTAGGAGAAAATTTATCATCATCTAAAGATAATCTAGGAGGAGGAGGGGAATAATCATCATTACTCTCATCATCAAAACTAGAAGAAGAGTTTGGATCATCATGAGGTTGATCATATGGATCTAAATTGTTATAACTATCATCAAATCTAAGTGCATCTAAGGAAGGGTGAGAGGTGTTGAGTGTGGATTATAAGGGACCCTATATGAAATAAACAATCCTCTCAATTAACAACTCATGATTGATGGGATGAAGAAGCCTATATCCCTTAACACCCTCAAGATATCCAACAAAGATGCAAGACTGACTCTGAGGTTCTAATGCCTTACATTTCTTCTTCAAAATGCAAGTCATAATAGATGAACCAAACACTCATAAGTGTTTAACTATGGGTTTCTAACCACTCCAAGATTTAAAAGGAGTGACTCCCTTTAATGCTTTACAAGGAACTCAGTTCTAGATATAACAAGTACAGTTGATGGCCTTGACCCAATACTGAGGTGCAAGAGACTTGGAGTGTAACATATAGTTGTCCATTTCCTTTAAGGACATATTCTTTCACTTTATAACACCATTATGTGGAAGACTATATGGAACTATACATTGTAGTTCAATCCCCTCTAATGTACATAATTACTCAAAATGTTTACTTACATACCACCATTATCAGTGTATAAAATCTTGATGGATTTACCTGACTGTTTCTCTAAAATAACTTTGAAGTCCTAAAAATATTCAAAGACCTCTAATTTTTGCTTAATAAAATGCACCCAAGCATACATTTAATAGTCATCGATAAAAGTAAGCATGTACTTTGTCTTATTGAATGAAGGTTTTGGAAATGGGCCAACAATGTCACTATGAATAATCTCCAATATTTATTTAACTCTTTGTGATTTTCCCTTGTCATACTTCTCCTTTGGATACTTACCAAGAATGTAACCTTGGAAAATCTATCAAAAAACTTAACTCATGTCAACCTTGAAACCATGTCTTGATGACTAAGTTGATCTAGGTAGCAATAGTTGAGATAACTGAATCACTCATGCCATAATTTACTCACCTCATCTAAATGAATGAGCAATGTAGTAGAGGATTGATTAGGAAAAAATGTGATAAATTATACAACCTTGGTTAGTGATCTGATTTCCCAAATGTAATTATGGAGTCACTATTAGCTTCCCTAATAACCATGAAATTGGGTGTGAAATCAGTTCTCTTGACTGAAACAATGTGAGTGATCTGGTAAGCAGATATGATATTGATGGGTAAAGAGGGAACACATAAAACATCATGAAATGTATCATCATTCACTTCAACCAATCCACTCCCACTAACTTTTGTATAAGTACCATTATCTAATAGAATAGAAGGAATATAACAAGGCTCCAACGATTTAAACATGTCCTATGATGAAGCCATGTGGTGTGATACACCAGAATCAATAACCCTATGGAAGGCTAGAGTTTAAATAAAACAAGTGTTTTTCCCTTATTATTGTCTTTGGCCTTAAAGGACCCTTGTATTGATGAACTCTAAGTGAAAGAATCAAGGACATTGATATTGTACTTCTCAAGTGTTTTTGTCAATTGGTCAATTTGCTTATTCATGCATTTGGATTCATTATGCCCATATTTCTTGTAATAGCCACACGTGAGTCACTCTTTCTTAGATTTTCCATCTAAATAGGAAGACTCTTTTGGTGCTTTTGGATTAACATTATATTTATGACCCTTTCTTTGCTCTTGGTCCTTCTTGTTATGTTTCTTCTCCTTACTGCTGAAAGCCATCTATTTCCCATGACTTAAGAAAAAGGCATGAGATTTGGAGGAATTTAGTGTACCAATTTAAATGAGTTTGTCTTTCTCTTAAGCCAAGTTAGTATCAAAGACATCCAAGGATGACATTTTCCATTTATTTCTAAGGGCACGCTTAGTGGCGTGGAAGGTAGAAATGAATACATAATAGTTAGATCCTAATACAACAAGGATGGAAAGAATCAATTAATCATTTTTATTTTCAATGTCATATAGTTTCAACTATAGCTTGGGTGACTTGAACTTGGTGAAGAAGTCTTGAATCATATCAAATTTTCTTGGGCTCAAACTAGTGATCTCATTCTCCAACTTAAGACTCCTCATTTCATCCTACTTTCTAAAGAGTTTATCATTAAAGTCCACACTTGATTTGGAGTTGTTGCAGATTCAATATGAAAAACAAGTTGAAAGACATAGATAGGCATAATAGAATGTAGGCTTCATCACTTTGGTTATACCACTTCACCTTCTCTACATCCAGTGTCAATTCTATTTTTGTACTCATTGTGATTCGGTAAAGACTTTACTCCTCAATAGGATTTGCACTTTTAGTTTCCATTCATGATAGTTGAATGGTTTAAGAAGTGGAATTGAATTAAGATCATGGTGTAGAAAGGAAGAAATTAGTAAAATGTATATGCTATAGACTGGTAATGTAACACCCCACTAAATCTATATAAGTTAAAATTTACAAGGCACAAGAATATCACCAATGTAAAGAGCTCAAAAAAACATGCACTTTCAAAAAAAATAGAAATCTAAATTTAAGCCCCCTTCATATGACCACACCATATGACCAGGGCACTAAGTGATAGGATAAGGGGTCTCCCCTTGATGATATCACTTTACACTATGATGTGACTTGGTAGGTGATGTCACTCCTAAAGTATCCCCTTTTCCAATGAATAATGTCACAAATTACTGGATTAAATTTGATAGTTACACACACATCATAATGAGGTATCTTCACTTGGCCATTTTTGTGTCAGGTGTTAGAATCACATCTTTCAATGGTAGGGTAATGGGCCTCTATACTTTCAAACTCACAGAGGGCATGGTCATGTAGTTTGGCATTGGCATTCTACATTATAACTTTGCCATGGAATTGGTGGTCAGGTCATTAGGCCTTGGGCTCTATGATGGTGTAGTGCTTGGAGTTCATGCAAAGCCACATTATTGCATCAAAGGTGATTAAGATGATGGTACTTGGGCCTTGTGGAGGCATGACATGTGAAGATCACATGTCATTACATCCAAGGTGACTAGGCTACCTAACCTTGGGCCTTGTGAAAGTGTAGGCCATAGATGCATAAATGTTTATGACTATGCATTTAGGTCAACAGTCCTTCAAGATCACATATGCATAAAACATATGTGCTCTTCAAAAGATGTATTACTTCATAGATAAGGGACCGACCCATTCTCTGAAGAAAAGACAATTATCACTAGTTTGGCCATCTTCAATTTTGGTGGGTGTAAAATGTCATTTCTTGTTTGGAAACTTTGATATTAACATGTTGCTCTAATTTGATTTCACCCTACCTTTTTCCATGTGTTGGGAGAATGTGTGGCCACTCTAACCACATCAACTTGGAGTTCATCCCTCCAATTTTCATGCATCAGGGGAAGGGTCGATCACCCTTTCTTCGGTCAGCAATACCATCCCCCTTTTTTTTACATGCTGGAAGTAGGGACTATCATGCCTTTTTAAACCATTTCCACCTTTAACTTCATCAAGAGTGAGTCTATTGACTTGCTAAAACCACCTCATTTTTAGCTTCCCAAAATGCCATCCATTATCGTGTTTTTCCACCTAACCTTTACAATAATAATAAAAAAGTATTCTTTCATCACATAGCCCATTATACCCTCCTTGGAAACATGCTTTATTTCAAAGGCTATGATGGAATGTTACTTTGTTGTTCCTTAATTCTATAAAAAATTATCAAAAATCAATTTGAAATGGCAAAAAATGCCTGCAAGGAGAACCTAGATCTTGGAAAATCTGTATGTCTTTATACAAATCTTGAAAATAGCTAGTTTGTATTTTATAAAACTTAGGAAAAATTTAAAAAAAAATATGGATTTGAGTACTGGATGGTATGGAATATGTAGATTTTGAAAATGCTCTCAACCCCTCCAAAAAATGGCAAAAAATGACTGTCACAAAACCTAGTTGTGTTTATATCCAATCCTAGGGTTTTGACACCTTATGAATCCATTGGAACTGTCTCTTTTTCATTAGAATATCCCAGCTATATAAATCTTCATGAATATTTTAGAAATCCCACCAAACCCTTGAAAATTAAAATCACAAAAAAATAATTGAACATGCTAAATGCAAGGTCTCACAATAGGAACAATGGCATTTGGGTAACAACAAAGCTCTAATACCATGTTGAAGTGGGTCACAATCATATCTAATGGATAGGATATAATGCATGGAAAAAACCTATATGGAGTAGTGAAACCTGAAAAGAACAACTCAAAAGAGGAAGAAAAAATATCTTCATAATAAATAAATTGTATTAAGAACCATTAGCATTGTTAGCCAAAAAAATACATAGGAAGGTTCCTTATATAGGTGGAAAATAGAAAAGTCCCAACATCCTTATGCACATGGTATTATTTTCTCCTTAAGGACCTTTATTAAACCTAAATAATTTTTACTAGACCATGTAGACAAAATCCAATGGGATAAAAGTCTACACTAATAAAATCAATCCTCAACGAAGTCACATAACTCTTTTATATGTCCCAATGGAAAACCATGATCAATTATTCAACCCATTCATAGATGCATTCATGTAGTCAAAGGATCACAATTTCACAAAGCATTATAAGTGGAAGAAATACTTATGCTTGATTTCATTGTTGGAGTATTAGATAAATAGGTAGCATTTGGTCACTATGGGGGTGATTGGTGTCAATTTAGCCAATCACATTCCAACATGGAGAACTTGACCATTTTGAGTTTTATCAAGTTTTTGACATTCTTCAAAAGGAAACTAAAGAATATGGGGTTGTCTCAAATGATTAGAATACTTCTAGTCATTCTAATGCTTCTATTTCATCAAAATACCCCACTACAACCATGGTTTTATAGACTTTAGACTTTCATAATTTAGAAGACAATGAACTTGAAGAGAATGCCAATGACATTCAGTCTTTTTGACAATATCAAAGAATAAATTATATTATTAGGAGTAGAGTGCATCTACCTTTAACTATTTCAACACCACCAGAAAATGCTGCTACACCTACTAATCCTAAAGTTAGAAATAATCCATCTTCACCAAAATCAAGTGACAATCAGCCCTCCACTAGAAAAATAGTCATTGTCCCATCATTGTCTCATTCAATGCATTGTTCAAAGATGTATAAGTAGACTTAGACCCAACTTGGATTGGGAAGAATTTTTACAAACACCATTGGAGGAAGATTGTGATGATGAGGAGGTAGAATAATAAATAAGTGACAAAGAGGTAGAAGAAGAATTTGAATAGTAAGATGAAGAAGTAGCTCAAGAAGAGGATGTAGCTTCAAGAGAAGAGGCCACCAGGATAAATTCAGAAGAAATAATGGAATAACAAAAATAGTTTACAATAGAAATAGGTGGCATACAGACTAGAAAAAGAAAAATGATGTTAATAATTTCATATTCCTCATCTAAGTCACAAAAAGAAAAGGTTTCTCCAATTCATAAGCCTATTAAGAATCCCATGATAAAGGCTACACAAGTTTATAAAAAGAAGTCCCATAGACTAAGAGGTAATCCACCAATGACATCTACTTCAAAAACCCCCACCATAATTCATATTAGTGAGGGTTCATCAGAAGAGAAAAGAGAAACTAAAGAGTCTAGCACATCCATATCTAGAAGTAATGGAGAAGAATAATCTACTTCCCATGATTCTAAATCTGTAGATTTGGATGAAAGGGAACATGTAAAGCAATCAATTGAAAAGAATATGGGAAGAGTAGATGAAGAGATACAAGAACAATATGAAATCAAAGAACAAGAACTCCCTATATATTCATAATAAACCAAAATTCAGACCCTAGAGCAAGCTCTTAAGGAAAATTAGCTAGTGAGGAGAAAAGTTAGGATGCTTGAACATGGTAGTAGCTTGGATACATTAGCAGATGTGGCTTCACGACTGTAAGACCTGGTTATACCAACTAAGTCCTAACCCACAACATGTGTTGTAAAACAACTAATAGCTTAATATCATCCTAACATTACTATTATTGAGAAGTCTATTTCATCTATTTCTACACAAACAAACCAAACCAAGCATTCTTTTTATTTGAAATTATCGAAGGTGAGATGAGTAGTTTCAGAGTACATAATTTAAATGGTTTAAAAATTATGGTTAATTGAGGAAAGATAACAATGAATTGAAAATAAAGTCTGGAAGGGTACAAAACAAATCATGAAATTGATATCAAAATTGGAACAGTTGGTTTAGTTAACAGATTAGTTACTAAATTATAGACTACCTACCTAAGTTTATTCCATATACCTTGAAGAGCAATGTCTAAAATTCTAGTTTATGAGGATTTATTATGATCTACCCTACCTAGTAATAGATCCTCAATATTTATTTAATATATATAAAAGTAACACTTCTGAGGTACAAGCTCAATTATGTGAATTCTATATACATAATTATTCTATTCCCTATGATGTGGAATGGAACCCCAATCTTTATGTAGAAGATGTTTTATTTAAATCTTTCTCTTCATATTTCATAAATGAGATTATAAGGGGTCTAGAGTTAAAAAATTATAGAGTAAATGATAAATAATTCACTTTGATGATTAGAGGGGAAGCTATTCAACATAAGGATATAGTACATGAATGGGTTTCCTTGATGAAAAGAAAAGACGTTACATCCTAGTTTATGAAAAAGCTAGTGAAAGCTCAAAACCTTTATCTCACATTGTTAACCACGAAAGAGAAAGAAGAATTTAGGGCTTGCATAACTATGTTGCAAGATCTTACCCCTAAATTAAAGAGGAAATAACCATTTTCTAGATATAATCTCAAAGCTACCCTTGATTGTGTTCACACATATATTGAAATTACAAGAGGGAAGAAACCAAACTGGTTGGCTATCACTTTTCATCCACCACTATGTTGGTGTCTTATTCCATATTGGATAGAGGTAGAAATAATTAATAAGAGAAGGGAAAACAAGGGATGGCAGAGAGTCGAGGCTCACCATGGATTATATGGTAAACAAAGTACTAGGGTATTTGGGCCCTTTGACATTAGATGTGTGCCCTTGGAATGTGTAATACTATTGCTTGAGGATGAGTAAAACATTAATTTTGGGATGTGATGAGTCATGTAATTAGTGTACTTTAAACCCCTAAAAACCTATTTTTAGGCCTCCCATTGCTAAAACTCTTTAGCCATGTTTTGTATATTTTCCTACTAAAGCACTAAGAAAACATGATGCATATATTATCTATGTTTATATGAATGAAATAGTTTTGATTTGTGATTAAGATGCATTATGGTTATATTTGATATGATTTTTTTAATTTCTAATTTATGTTTTTTGAGGAACATGAGTAAACAATACTAACATGCAATAATTATGGGTAGTTACAACCTATAGTAATCTCAAAAATGATAGCCCATAGTAATTATGTAGAAATTTGGGTAGTGATAACCTATGGAAACTAAGCAACAAGCTTGTAGCTACTTTAAGATTACCACAATGAACTTGTAACAACTACCACTAGCATGTCTTGACCTATAAAAGTTGTAATGGTATCTTGAGGCTATTACCCATGATGGAAGAAGTTGAATAATGGATCTTGCATGTCAAAATATGATGTTTATGATTAAAGGAAGTTCATAATGGATATTCCTCATTGGATTGAACTTCTATTATTTTTAGCTCTCAAATAGAACATCTCATGTTCTATTTTCTTGTACCGTTACTGGCAATGTTATCTTAGATTATTATTATTATTATTATTTTTATTTTTATTTTTATTATTATTATTATTATTATTATTATTATTATTATTATTATTATTATTATTATTATTATTATTATTATTATTATTATTATTATTATTATTAACATTTCTTGTTAAGCAATAACAAATGAACACCTCTGTATATAATACAACAAGGATTTAAGCTATGAGAAGAGTAATAGAAAATTTAATTGTGAACAACAACATTATTACTAATAGTTATCTTTGTAACCATTGTTGTAACAATATTTAATTGCTACGTGATTATGAATAAAATCAATATTCTAAAGTAAAAAGCATTAAAGATTAAGATGATGATTAGAATTCAACCCAAGTGAGGAGGGGCCCCTCAAGAGGAGTTGTAGTGAAGATCCTAGCTTGTTAGATTAGTTAATTAGAATGGGATGCAAGTATTTAATTCTATCCTTTGAATTATACAAATGTGTGAGCTAAGTATCGTGATTAATTATTGAATTGTTTAATTAAGTTTGAATGATTATTAATTTATTAGATGAATCGTCCACCACATTTAATTCTTGCAAGTGTGATTTACTTCCAAGTGATTTTGACTTATGTAATTATACAAGTGTGTTCCTATAGATAATTAACAGAGATCAAAAAGTAAGTAAGTGTTACACATCAGTGTCGACATATTGTCAAAGCTAAATACACCTTGGGTTAACAATTAATGAAGTAGATTGTTTTATAAACCAAGTGGATACCCCATATTGTAAGATCAGGTTGTATATTTACAGATTGGTCTATGTCAGTTTAATTAAAGTTCAAAATTATGCTCATCATGTAGTTCATTCAAACCCATAAAATGTTAAAAAATTATTGCCATTATAAGTGTTACACCTATCTAAAAAAATCACCTTAACATTAGACACAAGAAAGGTAATTTCAATCAAGTTTAAAACTACTTATGTAGACCTCCAATTTCATGGCTAGCATCAGTCTTTGATTCATGTAACCATGAGACTTATAAATAGCCCATGTTATACGGTAGTTATCTTAAGATTTACACTATATTTAGAGCATTGAATATGGTAAAATGAATTATGGATTACCATCTACATGAAGGGATTTTATGTCATTTGAAATACCTATGTGTTCCAATAGTAAAATGACAAAATATGATCTATGAGGCACACTACTGTCAAGTCCACATTTTTTATCCACATATAGACGGGAAAACATAAGTGGTTAATCATATGATAGTATATCTACTTTGGATGTATAACTAAAAAAATCCATTGACATGGGATGATAATATACAATACATCCATCATAGTTATAGTTGATCCCTCCATGACTCTACAATCCATAGCCATTATGTTTGTCTTAGATTCTAGATGGTAGCCTCCATTAATGTGACACTAGTTATTATAATGAAGGATGTATCTCTCCATGCACAAAAGGAATTTTACAAAATATCTAGATTTAGTGAGTACATCCAAAATCCTGTATAAAAGTAGCTATTAGTGCAAACAATGCCATGACCAATAATAAGTCTCTCACAAGTTCCAGGTTGGTGTTAAGGCATGGATACATTTGTAGAAATAACATTTTAAATTTCCAAATAAGAAACTCAAACCTATTTGATATGGGTCCTAAAAATCATCAAGCAAATAGGCACTATTTGCTTTGATTTAACTTGCCACTTTATGTTAGGTTGCATCTAGTATTCAACATGGAAATGTTTTGGCCATATTTACCATCCCTCTTGGAGACTTCACGTATTGGTGAATAATTATAGGTCATGAAGATAAACCTTGAGTATTTGATTCCATTCATTATTGATAAAGTGATATAGATGGTGGTAAAAGATACCAGGAATTAATTCCCCTATATCAAGTAATAAAAGTAGGATGATTTTCTCACTGAAAAAAGTGGTTAATCAAGAGTCAGGTTCAAAAAATGTTTCCACATCTGGTTAAAGCCCTAAACACAATGAGGTCCATTATTTCTCAATGGGGATGAATGATCATGATGGCAAATTGGGACCACTACATAAGAGTAATGATTTAGTTTTGGGAAATTACAAATTTTTGAGATTTTTCAACACGATGTAAATTATAGTTTTCAGAGGCCTTTAGAGAAAATTTTAGAGCTTTAAATGATTCATATCAATGCTTAAGCAAAGTAGACTTATTTTTAGTGAGCTAAACTTTACATAAAATTATTATCATAGAAAATCAAATAACACTTAGAAAATTTAACTTTGACAAGGTGCTCAAACCAGTGGCTATTATTAATAATTATTCTCCTAGTATATCTCTTATTCTTAGGAGTTGTCATATTATTGGTTGAAAAATTGCAGGGAATAAATTGTTAGTTTTCAATCAATAATGTGAGGATGAAGTCCCTCTCCTATTAGAAAATGGAGCTACCTTTATTAAAAAATAAAGATGATGAAGAAAATTAAAATATCTACAACAAAAATGTTGTTTTTATGGGCTTCTCATACTATTAACTTGAAATTATGAGAAGGTTGTAAAATAAAAAACTAAAAGGATATGAGAGATTTTTTAGAGATAATAAGGATAAAAGAAAACAAGAAAGGAAAAAAATAATAGTTTTGAAAATTTAAACACATAAAAATGTTTCAATTACCCAGGACTATATAGGATGGGTTGTGAATGTAGATGATGGAAACCATTTTCTTTAGAAAGGCAAGAAAGACAAACTTAAAACACAAGAATAAAGATCATAAACCAAGGATATCTTGAGACCAAATAATTGTTAAACAACATTGTATTAAATATAGAAAATACAAATAATTTTATTTCTATACTTTCACTCAGGTTTCTTGGTTTAAAGTTCTCTACATAGATTCAAAAAAATTTCTACATTATGAACATCAAACCATTTGTTGATTCAGAAATAATATTCTAGAAAAGTTTAAATAAATGAGCCAAAATGAATGAATAAACTCATGCACATCACTCATTTATAAAAATTCTTAGCATAAAGTCTTGTAAACTCTTCTTAAATCAATTCATTTTAGAGTTATATATGCAAAACTTTTATTTTTGTCTTACCAAAAAATCTCATATTGTCGAAAATCCCATATATATTGAATTGAACTCATATTTATAGGTTATGAAGGCATAAACACATTATAAACAACTTTTTAGTAATAGCTTTCTATTACAGGGTTCACTTTTCTCTTTATGACTTAAAAAGTGAAATATAACCTTTTTAAAACCATTTCAAAAAGTGCAATGAATAAATATAAAGTTAGAGAGAGAGAAATGTATTTTGAGTGATTATAAAGAGAGAGAAAACTCTTTTTTCTGAGAAGAACCTTGATATGTCATTCTAACTAGATTGACTCCTCCTTCTTGAAGATTTGAGATTTTGCACTTTAAATATCTAAACAGCTTGAACAATTCCTTCTTTCACAGGGATAACTATATGAGTTAAATGAGAAAGCCAAATATGATGTATTAGTTTCTTCTTCAATTATTTTTAAAGGAATTGGAAGATTCATAGTGAGATCTTTGATGGTATAATATATGTTGCCTAGTTTTCTCATGTCTTCTTTATTGAATGATTATGCTCCAAATTATTCTTAATTTACGATTTTCTAAAGTTGGTATTTCAATTCTATAGTTTTGTATTCTTCTGAATCATCTTCATTTAAGAAATCATAGTGACAACCCAAACCTTGGTACAAACTCTAGATTTCATTTCATCACAACCCTTTATATGACGTTAAAAATCTTCCAATGCCTCATTGAGAATACAAATTTTCCAATCCACACATTAAGCCCACAAGTACATCCTCAGATTTGTCAAAAATACCTTTATAAACCAAAGCATTTTCATTTGTAGCAACCATTTCTCTCAAGGCTAAAAATCTTTCATTACAGTTGCGATGTATTCTTCAATATTCTCTTGACAATAATTGGTCAATTCATATGCTCTTTGATTCTCATTGAGGAATTTCATGTCATAAATAAGCATTATTTTACCAATGATATCATGATCTTACTATGGTTTATATATCTATAGATTTTGGCAACCATATCTTTATCAATTATTAATTTTTAAGATGATGTTGGTGCAGTTATAGGAGTAGTTGATGTAGATGTAGTGATAATTTTTTAATAAGTTTCTCCTATATTCAAAATTTATTTGATGTATTTTAAAAAATCATACGCACCTTCTCTTACAATTATTATCTCATTTTCATTCCTTCTTATGTCATATGAATCAACTTGTTCACAACCACTTTAAAATTTTGAATATTTCTTTTAGGAGTGGACTCTCCAAGAACAATCTTGCTAATGTTATAATTAACCAAAATCATCTCATCTTATTTATTTTCTACATGAGGTTGAGCTCAATTTCCATAGACTACACACCTAAAGGGTCAATCATCAACCCTTGGGTAGTTTTCACTTTTCTCTTATTTAGAGGGCCTTGCGAGAGATTGGAAACAATGTTGAAATTGATCTTTTTTTATTTAACCGTAGAATTATTCTAACTCATGATTTTTTGTATCCATGGATAATATGTTATCCTTGTGATGCTATTAGATGAGTGTTTAATAAAACAAATGGATATAATGAAGAATTTGGTTGCAAGGGTGATGCAAGAATGGATCCAAGTTTGATAGGTTATTGAGGAGCAACAACTTGTTGAGAAGGGAAAATAAGACATAGAGGTGGAGGAATAACCAAGGATGAATATGGTGGATGAGGATAAAATGGAATTATAGAGCACATGAGTGATTCAATGGAAGAAGAGACAATAGGAAATGGCACTGAACTTGAATCAAAAGCTAATAATTGTTAAGTAGTGTTAACAATTATTAGTAAAGGATCAATATCTTATGTGGCCTTTGTAGCAACAAAAAAAAGAGTGCACCTCTTGATTTGAATTTTTTATTTGGTGGATCACTCTCACATGTCTATTTAGGTATCTTTTCTCTATCAAGATCTTCTCCATATCTTCCTTCACTTGTAGCTAGACTAGATTTTCGTATCAATATCCTGGTCCTAGAAGATTGAGTGGTTGAAATAGAGGAAGTTTTTAGTTTTCGCCTCAAACTTTCTTTGCCTTTTTAATAACTCTCTGTAACATCTTCCTTTATATTTTTATCATACCAATCCCTCAATCTTAATAACATAGTTTATGTGTGTTCTGTAATGTCTACCAATTCATTTTTTGAACGAACAATAGAAGGAACTTTTGTGAGATGTATTTTCTCATTGAAAATTTCCTTAACAACATCAGTGCCATCATTATCAAAGTTTGTCATACACCATTCAAACCTGAAGGATTTCATCTCTTTCAAGGTCATTCTTAACCAATCTCTTTTCCTTTATTTGAATTCATCTTCATAATCCTCCTAATAGTATTCAATCTCATGAATGTGATGATAGTTAGGACCCATCCTAAGATTGTTCTTCATGAATTCATTGATATCAAAATCAAGTATTCTCATGTTGTAACTACATAATTAAATCCACCAATGACTTCTCAATGTTTAAAGCATGTCCACCTAATTTGCTGATAAAGTAACAAAATCCAATAGGTAATTTTTTTCCTTTGATGTGTTGATTGATGTATCTCTTATGCACCTCACTCAACTATCTACAAATATCAATTAGAATTATTTTAACACTAGGATTTCTTTGTATCCTAAGATGAAAACCTTTAAATCTACCAAATTAGATATAAGTGAACTTTAGGAACTGGATGAATTAGCTCCCATATTTATTGATAAATGAAATTGATCCATTAGATATTATTACTAAATGATTACCATCCATGGCTTTAACCAACACCATACTGAATCCATCATTCAACCTTATGAAATGACTCTTCCCTTTTTCATGAGTGAGCTATGGAAACTTGTCAAATATCAATGTGCCAAGAATATGTATCTTTTCTTCATCTAAGTGTGGCCAAATTCTGAGGGGTACAATGAAATAGATGAAATATGATGTCATAAATAATTACTGTGTGATTTCAAGCTTGGTCAACTACTCATGGATGTTGTTATTGATCATCTAGGCCCAATCAATAAATTATTTCCTAGAGCGTATGATATTAATGAACATGCACATCCATTTATTAAAGACATTTGTTGTTTCATTTCCCATAACTTATTCAAAAGAGTGATCATATTTGACAATTATTTTTTGAAGTTATATTTGTATATAGATTTGACAAGTTTGACATTTAACCTTATTATGTTGGTCAACAAAGTTTGACTTTTCATCTTTTCACATTTTTCTTGATTGTCAATCTAGAATTATTGATTGATGCCTTTATTGATCTCCATAATTTCATCATGAGGCTCAATGTGAAAGGTGATGCCTATAGAGAGTACAACTAGTTTAACAATCAATTGATCATCTACATATCTTATCTCTCTTTTCTCTCCATTATATTACTTGTTTCATGCAAACACTAAATTTTCACACTAAAAGGATGTTAAAAATTCAATGGTGTGTACAAGTGCACTATCCAAAATCTATTGTCCCATTATGGTTCTCTTCTTAACATCTATCCTCTCCTAGAATTCATCGATATTCATGTGATCCAGGTTGTTATTATTAACATTGGAAATATTTTTGTCTATAATAGAAATGAAATCATAACCCATGTACTTAAATTTCACCTTTGATGTGTTAACTAAAAGTCTATCAACTTGGGCAAGTAAATTCAAATTATAGTAGACAAGATTAGGGGGAAGAAAATGATTCCATGTGATATCCAGGTTCAACATAGTGGACATAAAGCTCATCATAGGTTATTGGAGGCTAGTTTAGAGTTCACAAATGAAGAGAGAAAAGATTAGGGTTTGACTATGTGTGATAACTAGTTCATGCAATTAATTTAGCAAAAGTGCTCAAAACACACTTAAGGAGGAGTAAAAACTAAATCAATATGAGTTTTAGTTTCTGTAAAAAAAATCACCAAAGTTTACCCTCATTTTAGTGTAAATGAGAAATAATGCACATCTCAAAACAAAACATGAAAATTAGAAGAAAACTTATGAGAGTCTAGAAAATTGACCTTCGATATGAAGAAAATGTAGATGTAAGAAAAATTGATGTCTTCAAGATGATTTAGAATCAAAATTGGTTTGGAACGAAGAAAAACCATTGAGAGGGTTCAAGAAATAAAAAAGATGTTTTGACTCAAAATGAGCTTCACCGAGCTTGATAATGGATTTTTAATGACTTTGGTTTTTATTATTTTAGAAGACCAAAATAGGGTTTTCAACATGCACATATCACTATGAAAATGATCCAAAAAGTCTCAAATCTTTTCAAGAAAACCATATTTACTATATACCCTCACTATAGTTCTCAATGACTTATTTAGGGTTTTTAATGTTTTTATTATTACATGTAGTTCCATAATTATACATCAAATTTATCCTTGTAAATCAGGGTTTGTATCCCATTCAACCTTGTATCAATATTTTACTCCTATTACTCAGGCTTCAAAAAACCTCTTTGCATTATGAAATGAACTTTGCCACCACAAACTTTTATTGCAAGACTGTTTAGGCTTAAAGAGGTCATTTTCCATTATCAAATGAATAATTGAAAATCATTTTTCACTGTGAGTTTCCTAAGCTGGTTTTGAAAGATTATATTGTAAAATGAATCATTAAACTATGCCAAAGAAAGCTTGGTATCTTTATAAGGCATTCAACATTGAAAAACTAAGATGTTGAGATCAACCTATGGGATTATGAAATTCATTTTACAAAATGTTTTTTGAAACCCCATGTTTTGTAAAATAGGCTTTAGAAAATTGATCTTAAACTAAATTTGAAATGTGTTTGAAGTCCATTTCACTACATGTGGGATTTTGAAATGGGGTTTACATTGAAAAATGTGCCCTTGAAGTCCATAATTATAAATGATCTTCAAAATATTTGCTTAAAATTGAATTTGATAAGCCTTTGAAGTCCATTTAGTTGTTTGTGGGTTTCATAGATTAAGTTTACATTTTAAAATGTGCCTTCAAAATTTGAGATTTAAAAATGGACTAAGAACTCCAGTTGATAGCTAGAAGATTGGAAAATTGAGGAAAACAACAATATTCTTTGCAAAATAATCTCTTAGTATCTATCTTTTACCACTACATGTTTTTAGAAAGACATTTTGTGTCATTGAAAACTTGTTTAATGTATTTGATAATGAATCATTTATCCATAAAAAGTTATTGAAGCCACTTCAACAATGAAATGATCTGTTATAAGGCATTTTAAAGAAGTTTGAGCTTTTAGAAATCCATTGCATGAAGATATAGTTGCATGCATGAAGATACAAGTTGTGTCAACTTACAGGGTTTTGAAAACAAAGCGCAGGTTCATGAAAACCATTTCATATTAAAAAATTGAGACACATAATAATGAACTCTATGTTATAACAGTTTTGACATGGCCTAATGCTTTGAAAGCTATTTGCATGAAGGCAGGCTTTTAAAAATCAATTTGAATTTGTAAAGTCATATTTGGAAGGCCATGTTAGTTAAAATGGCTTAAGAAAATTGAGAATGGTTGTACATGCATTTTGAAGAATACATGTAGATGACAATGGCCTTGAGATTGATATTTGACCTTATTAAAATTCATTTCATTGAATTGCATGCAGGGTCATGCTTTTAAAACATTCTAGGGTTTTATGAAAACCATTAAAATCACTTGAATGTTATGAAATGGTTTAAAAAACTTATATTTTGGAGTTGCAAGATTTTAAATTAAATCCCAAATTTGGATCACATTTTAGTGATTTTGAGCTCACTATAAATTTAAACAAGATAAATCCAAACTCAAAACACAAACTACTCAATAAGAAGGATTTATAAAGCAAATCAGAATGATAATAAGCTTACCAAATTCACTGGCTCTACGTTACCTCCTTCCAAGATTTTGTAAGAGGATGATTAGACTCAGATTGACAAAATGATAGCTTGATTGGAGATGTTAATGAAGGATACTTGATAATGGATGATGGATATGTTATGAGACTTCTAGAATGATTTTGGCATGGTTTCCCTACAAATTTTCTAGATGGTTTGAGAGTGGAGGGAGAGGTTGATTTTATAGGAAAATGGGGGGAAGATCTATGGTCCAAATTTAAATTTGGGTCGTCAAGATCTATGGTTGAAGAATTTCCATGAAATTTTTAATTCCATGGAAATCTCTAGAATAGGAAAATTCTAGAGGAAGAGGGCTAAATTGAAGAGATTTCTAGAATCCTCCAATTCTAAAAATCTTCCCATAGGGTTGAGGGGTTTAGTGAAGGCTAGGATAGAGTGGTGGGTGGGTAGTTGGAATATTTTTGAATTTAAAATTGGTTAGTAGGATTAGGGAGTAGGTTAGTAGGTGATGGAGGTTTATTAGTGGTTTAATGATAAGATTAATTGATCTTAGGATGGGATAAAGGTCATATGGGATGTAAGAATGGGGTATGGGTAATAGGATATTGGTTATTTTAGCTAGGAAATACAGGGTTTAGGCCAAATTAGCAAGAATTAATATAATTAGCGGGGCAAGCAAAAATTAGTACATACACACATAAACTTGCATACTTCAATGTATATTTCAATGATTGTTTGATTTCCTTTAGAATTATTTCAAGTGCTTAATATATACCTCTGAACAATAAAACTAATTATCTAGATTTTGTTATGTATTCCTTAGATAAAAAATGAACAAAAATGTTTGTATATTTAATAACATATTAAATTCAAATTTAGACTCTATTAACACATAAATCAATATCTAACAATAAAAAAAGTGAAAAGTACAAAATAAAAATCATTGAACAAAAACTCTAACCAACAAAACAAAAAAAATTCCTAAATAATAAATATTTATATATTTAAAACTTTGTACAAATATTATTATAAACCTAAAAGTTGATTCTTGTGTTATGACCATCCACAAACCCATTTTAGTCAATTAAAAAAAAATTAAAGTCATTAACATGTATTCTAACGACTTCAAGGAATGTCATTTAACACACCTTGTCTTCTATTCTTTTCCTTTAAAATGCAATTTAATGGTAGTCCAAATAGAAGAATTTTTCATCCCCGTTCCTTCCATCAGCAGCAGCCGCAAAGCAATCGGGTGGGCTTTCCAGAAACTCATCAGAAATACACGCAATGGAGATTTCAAACTCTTTTTATTGCGCGTCCAATTCCTAGGTCAATGAAGATGGTATGTGATTCCATACCAGTGTTTGGATTTTTAAGAGTTTTAAGTATTACCTGTTTTACAGCATTTTTAAAAATCTTTGCCCAATTAAAAGCCAGGCAAAATAATTCATTAGTTTTAGGGTTAAGTTTTGAAAATTTCTTTGGCTGAATATAACAGAATGGCTGAATATAACAGAATGGCTGAATGCAAAAACGTTGCACCCAAATGAAATATAACCGGAAGAACCAACTCTCCACCATTCTCTTTAATTTTTTATGTTTTTAATATTTCTGATAACCATTATTTATCATAAATACTCATTAAATCTTTCAGTACGGCCAATCGCAGACCGTTGGTCCTTTCGCTAATTCTTTCATTACTTTACAGGAACTAATTTTTGTTGCTCAACACTTATCCAACAATCCACATCCACTATTAATTGGTTCAAGTAAAACCCACATTTTCAACCAATCGAACCATGCATAACTCTTCCATATTACGATTCAGGTCATTTTTATTTTACATGGTGCATTCCAGCTTTAAAACCTGTTTTTCATTATATTTTTAACAATATACAGGTAGGGGATGGAAGGTTTCCAGTTTTAGTACTTCTACTATACCTGCTATGGGTCATTTGATCGGTGATGGGATTTTAACTTGTGTCGTTCTGCTACAAATGTATCTGTTCTAATTTTCAGCAAAGAATAGATGTCATTTTAAATCATAGCTAATTTCTCTGTGGTTTCTATTGATGAAATTTTAATATATAAGTATCTTCTTTATCTTCAGCATTCCGTAGACATAATTCAATCCTATGGAGTATGTTTATCAATTAAAAAGATGCAACTCAAAAAAAATTCAATAGAATTTCTTGGTTTAATCATCTATCAAGGAAATGTACAAATTCAACCGCATTTGCTTGAAAAAATATAATAGTTTCTAGATGATCTTCATGGAGTGTCTCAAATACATGATTCCTTGAAAATATAATTATCTACACTCATGTTCTTGATCTTTCTAAAAAAAACAATTTTAATCTAGGATCGTATGAAAAAGGATCGCCCAACCTCACTAGTTGTGACAACATGGGTTCAAGAACTAAAAAAGATTGCTAAAACACTTCCCAAGCTAAAATTAATAGGAAAAAGAAGAATGATAATGCAAACAGATGCCTCAGATAAGTTTTGGTCTGCAGTATGCTAAAAGAAACCAACCAAAGGAGAAACTATGTGCCTAGAAATCTTGATGAACTCACAAAGACAAAAAAAGAACTGCCATATACATATTGGTGAAAAGTAAATTTGAGCTATAAAACTATGTGCCTATAAATCTTGATGAACTCACAAAGACAAAAAAAGAACTGCCATATACATATTGGTGAAAAGTAAATTTGAGCTATAAAAAAGGGAATTGGAAATCTCAAGATATATTTGGCAAGCCAAATATATCCCATTAGAACAAATAGCAACAAATTTGTACCAAAATCGATAGGCAACTTGAAAGAGGCAAACTCCTTAACTAGAAACTCTAGTTTAGCCAATAACAACTCGAGGTAGAATAGATCGAAGGTAAAACAAATTGCCTAGTTAATGTTCTAACCAAATAAATGTGCTAGATGACTTTGGTCACATCAACAACAAGCACCAACTCATAACCACCAAAATTGATAGGCAACTTACAAGAGGCAAGACTACTCAATTGGCAACTCTATTTTAGCGCATAGTAGCTTGAGTTAGAATGGATTGAAAGAAAAACAAATTGACTAGCTAATGCACTAACCAGAGGAATGTGCCATATGAGCAGGGTCACATCAATAATAAGCACCAATTCATAACCACCATTGCAGCCACAGTGCTGGTAAAAAACCAAAAGATTCCCATCTATGACCACAACCAAAAGATAAACGTAAATGATGTGTTTATATATAAATTTCAATGTAACCCATCTTGGTTGTAGCAATATTGGTTAAAACTCAAATGATTCCAAGACATGACCTAAAGTCAAAAGATAAACCTAAATGATGAGTTGATTAATCAAGCTCAACCTAACTTACACTTTTGGATATGGGTTAATGAAAGTGATGAGTTTTGTTGTAGGTCACCACTTGTCAATGAACTAGACAACAACTTGAAGAGGTAGACATAGTCATCACTTTAGCACAAATGAATTGATTCTTCATCGATTCCAAGGCACTGAGGCACAAACTATGACACTTGTAGTCTCAAAATGGATTGCTATCCATTTCTCAACCACTAGATGGAGAGCACATTTAAATACAAAATAATTTGATTGCATGGTTAAATTCGAAGCAAAGAATGAATGGGTATCTCTACCAAAAGAAGTATAATCACTTTTGGTCATGCCAGATGCACAACTTGACTTCAATGATGAAGAGCTTGAAGACATGCTACTAAATTATTGGGTAGAATAGCATCCAGTTGTTAGCCTTAATGATGAAGATGCCACTCAAAGATTTAACATTGATTAAAGATACAAATCACAACCTTTAAAGGGACTGATACTTTTAGATAATAATACCACACTCAAAGCTTGATCTTGGCTCGAGGAACTCTAGCAACATTGTAGCACGTACAACTTCTAGCTTTTGGGCATCCTGTAACCTTAAAGGGATGTTTCTAGTATTCTGCTATTTTGTATTTGGGTTTGGGTCAAACGGATATATAAGCACTAGCCTTGCCCATTGTGAATCAATTTTTTTAGAAAGCTTTCGTATTATTTGTATGATATATATGGTTGATAATGCAATATGTGTTTGGTTTATTTGAGCCATCCCTGGTGTTGAAAGTGTCTATTGGATTTGTTGGCTTAGAAATCATGGTATGTTGTTGGTGATTCAAAATTGATTATAGAAAATACTTGTGTTTTGTTATTTCTCTATTTATTCATGTTTTGGGGGATTTCTATCTTTAGCATGCCTCTTTTGTGACTTGTAAGGTGGAAAGATGTTATGAAACTAGCCGTAATATTACTGTAAGTTGATAGAAATTATGAAAATTGAAATGATGAAATTTGAACAAAAATTCAACCACTAAAGATATTTGAAAAAGTTATACAAGAAAAAATAGGAAAACTATAAATAAGTATGAAATCTAGACTTAACGGCTCATATTTGTAGCTACTGCCATAAAATTTGATCTAAACATTTTTCTTTTAGGGTTGGAAAATAAATTATAACTTGATTTTACGACTAAATACAAATAAAGTACATAAAAAAATAAGATCTCTCTCTTGAGAAGGTGTGGATGCCAATTGAGGCCAAACAGTCTTGAGATTTCTATACAAAAGTTTCTTTCCTCCAAAACATGTTCTACTCTATTACTTAAAAGTCTATAACTTTTTCCTCCCTTTAACTCTTTGGCCTCCATCTTGTGAGACAATTTAACAGAATGGGCACAAATTGGCCTCACAAAATTGATCCCAATGAACCTACAAGATACACTAAATAAAGCTCTAAGGAACCCCCACTAAGTGAGCTGCGCATTTTTTATTTATTTATTTATTTTTGGTTCAGTAATTTATCTTGCAAGGTAACCTTCGGATTAGATGCCACGACTGCGGGATATCTCTTCCATCAAATTTGCTTGGGTTCATATGTTGGGGTATGCCACACCCAACGTGTTGAATCTAGTATTATACCTAATTTCAACACTTTATCATGCCTCGTAGAGATTAGAATTGGGGATCTTCTTTTGGAGTACATGATTTTACTAGTTAAGCTCATCTCATTCAACAACCACATTGCACAATTTTTGGTATCATAACAATTGCAATGATCCCCCCTTCTTGAATTGGTTTATCTCCAAAGAAAATACTAAAGTGCACAAGTTTTGGTATCATAATAATTACAATAATCCCTCGTCTTTGATTTGTTTTGTACCCAAAGTAATTGGAGGGTTGGAAAATGAGCATTTTTACCTTCATTACAACAATCCCCCCTCCTTGAATTGCTTTGCCCCCAAAGTAATCAGGATGTTGGAAGTTGACCTGTTGAACCTTCCTTTAAATTTTGTTGACATTTCCTCCTAGGTCAAATGGCCAAAGACAATAATCCAATGTTGACTAGAGAAAAATGTTATGGCCAGTGGATGAGAAGGAAAATTTGTCCAACTTCCATTTCCCACAAAGAGTATAATGCATTTGTCACCCATTTTAGTTATAAATTTTAATGTTCCTTCAAATGTATCTGAAAGAAATAGATGCTAAAATAAGAAATTTGATTGGATTTTCAACCTATAGTCGCAAATTGTTAGGGGCTTCTACAAGTTATATCCATGGAGGGCAATGTGGAGCTCCAATTAGTTCCACTTTAGTATACAAGTAAATTTATCCTTGTGCCTCCATTGTGATTAGCAAAGAACACTTTTCTATGCCTTCATTGTGATTAACAAAGAGCATTTTACTAGCAAATTTGCTTGCTGCACTAGATCTGGCCACCCAACTTTGAGGCAAATATTAGGCATGGCTTCATCCCTTGGTAGTTTTGCAAATTTGACAAAAATGTTTCTTAACCATGAAGCCATGATTCCCATATAAATTCAATAGATTTAATTATTTTATCTATTTGATCTATAAACTTTTACGTATAATTCTTGCTTGAAATTACAGTATCACAATATGTTGTTATACTTTAAAATTGCTTGAAAATGATAGTTAAAATGGTTAATGAACCAATAATTGATGTGATGTGTTTTTGGAAACATAACCAAAACATTCAAAACTGAAACATGAATGTGAAACCACATTAACAATACACAAACCATGGAAAGAATGACACAAAGATTTTGTTTTGGAAAAACCTAAGATTGGGGAAAACAATTAGAAGTGGCAATTGCCTAGCTTCCCAATCTTCTTATGGCCAAAGAACGGATTCAAAGAATTCAATAGAACAAGTGCAATAAGCATCTTGCTATCTTGCTTAATTAGTTTCTCTATGCTTCTATCTCCAATCCTTTTTATAATCAGCTGAACATTAACTTTGATGACCAATACCTTATTTGAATTTTTGCCTCCTCTTATTATGATCAAGAATGTCCTTTTGTGCACCAAAGGATCCCCAATTGACCCAAGAATTGAATAGATAACTTCCTCAGCCATTACCATCCATGTATGATTACAACAGTGAAACCATCGGTTAATGTATACCAACATTTTTCTTGAAGTGGCTATTTAGCCATCATACATGGAATACTCCTTTTGGAGTCCTATTATTGACTAAAATTGGGTTTGCTCTAGTTGGCTGATGAAGTGGATTATTTTCTAGAAGGCTTTTGGTCCTATTGTGGCATAGAATTACACCTTTGTGGGAGAGTTCTTTAGTGTCTTCCACTCCCAGCCACAATATTTAAGCAACCCTAGGCTGTGGGTATCCTATAGTGGCGTTAAACCTTCGGAGAAGGCCGACTTTCTCTTGATGGATCACCTAGACTAATGTTTCTACTGGGAAAAGGGATAGAAAGGAGGGATAGGGTTACTAACAGAGCTAAAAAGGTGATGCACCAAATTTAAATGAGAACTCACATAAGCATGAAATAAACACTGATGAAGCATAAGATAATACTTGCTCACACAACCTCAGACTAACTAATTACATAAGTGTTTCGTAAACTAGGCTCACAAAGCGATAAATAAAGCAACGAAGAATTCTAAGATTCGTACCAAGCATCCATTAATGGTGGAAAGAGCATGAGTTTAGATTTGTAAACAACTTGAAAACACCTAAAAATAGGCAAGAAAGGACAATGGTCATGGAAGAATCTCCTTCACAACGTCATCATGCACAAGCTTGCTAAACACAATTCAGAGGCAAGAGATAGGTAAAGAAAGTCTTTATTTCTTCAAGACGTCTTTCATACACATTTTGATAGTGTCTGGCCTTATCAAATGAGAGTCTCTTGATACTCTTAAAAATGTGAGTATATCTTCCCAATGGGGAAGAAATGGGAGATATAGAGAAAAGGGGGAGAGAGAGGAAAAACACACCATCAAAAATCAATAAATGAACTGCCACCACCTTTCAATGAATTCTCAACCACATTTTGATCTAATCAGGACTAATCCTTCATCAACAAATTAGCCTTCATTTGTCCCAATAGCCTTCAAGCTTTCTCATTGGTTGAGAAACACACTAGAGGATAAGAATTTATTGAGGATGATGAGTCATGATCCATCAGGAAGGAAGAAATCCTTAAAGACTCTGAAAAATAATTGAATGCTCCAACTGCACCCTCCAACCACCAGATCTCTCTTCTTGGAACTCTACTCCATCCTCCACTTGTCTTGCTTATAAAGACAAAATCCTCATATCCATGGACCTGATAGAGCCATGACTATGTCAGCTTTAAGTGGCTATAGGTACCTATTGAATGTGGATGACATGACTATGTTGAAAGATAAGACACTCCTTCCATGTCTCATTTATATTTGCCCCTACTCCAAACCCTGAACATAGGTCTACTATAGATGAAAAATAATCCCATTTATTGGTTTTCATTTAGTCATGATCTCAATGAATATTCACCAGGCTGCATAGCCTCGTTCTCAATCTTTATTAGGTTTAAATAAACCTATTTTACCTTTGAACATTATGGAAGCCAAAAACTCTTTGTATGCATGGATCCCTTTAAAGAACAATAAACGTAGTTTTGAAACAACATTGCAACCTCAGAAAATATGTTCTATAGGTTCTAAATGTTCAAACTAGATGTCTAAACTAAGCTTTAATGGCGACATTTGGATTTGAGATATTTGTTTTAGCCTCACCTGGATCATATCTAGATCTTGTCTCTATGTATTTGCCTGCCTCGATCGATGAAATCCTTTGATCTGATGTGCCTGCCTATGTGGTGCCCTTTGCTACGTTGTTTATCATATTTTAAAACATGACTGTTGATGCTTCTGACATGTGTCCTCATCTCATGTATCCCTTGGGAACTCGATCAAATCTGCTTCGTCGATCTTATTAGGAGAGTCTCTTGGCCTTGACCTTCATTGTTACCATTGATATGTTATTTGTGTTTGATATTTGGACACTTGGCACCTTTGTGTTCATTTTCAGGATCTTGCTGTCAGTCTTCATCTGGTTAACATGTTTATGCCATATGGTGGCCTCATGTAGAATTTGAGCTCATTGATCTATTGAATCAATGCACACTATCGATCTCATCTACATGATTGAACATGTGCCGTTGATCTTCTCTATATGGTCCAATGCGGGCCATTGATCTCCATTTACATCATAATTGTGAAACTTGGTAGCAATACGTTCAATTTCATGATTCGCTTACTTATTGAGCTTGAGCTCGTCATTAGATCTTCATTTACATGATCAAACATGCATCGTTGATCTTAAACCCTGTCTTTAATGTGGATCATTGATCAAGATTTATATATAGGAACACACACCATTGATCTTGATATGGGAACTTTTTGACATGGTTGATCACCCGTGTGGTGTCAATCTTTAATCTGATCAAACACCATTTTGCCACTTGGTATCCTTGCATTTAATGTTAGGGTCCTGTTAAAGATTTTTAACCCAAACGGTTATTTTCTATAGCTTTAACTTGACGTCCCCGGGCACGTCTCATTTATCTTTGAAGGCTTGTATCTTGAGATAGAAAACTCATCAAGATACTAAACTTGCAGGGGATTTTCAAGAACACAAAGGGACTAGTCTTGGGGGTAGCAGGCTAATTGAAAGAGCGGCCTAATCCATTGGGCAAAATCTTTTTATGTAGGCCAATTTTGGCCAACATTTTTGGCAACTAATTGGGAAGCATTCCTGCTATGCAACAGATTAGTTGCCTAGTTTGATCTATTGGGCAGACGGGGTCACAAGTCTTTCCTTCCTAACATGAAATTGATATAAGGTTGTCCCTTTCTGAAAACCTCTTCTTGAAGCAAAAATGACAACAAGAACAAAACAAACACTGTGCCCAAGGCACTTATCAAAAGGGAAACACACAATTGAAAGAATGTACACAAGGCACTTAGAGAAAAACATGAAATCTAATCTATAATGCATAATATTATACAATGGTTGAAAACTCTTTTAATAGCAAGTATTTAAATTAATCCTATTAATTAGAATGGGTAATACCTCTCCTTCCAGCTGGACAAGCTAAAAAGCATTATGTTGTTTGCATTCATGGATCAAGTAAGGGCCACTCCACAAGTTGTCAAACTTGGTATGGTTGCCTGGCTTAGCCTTATTCGAATCCCACTTGAGGACTAGATTCCCTTCTTTGAAGTCCCTTGCTATGGCTGTCTTGTCAAATATTTTCTTGATTTGAGTTTGATATGACTCTAGTGTCTTAATTGCAAGGTCCCTAGTTTCTTCAAGATCCATGAGCTTTGTCATCCTCACACTCATATGTTCACTCTCCATCAACTCAAGATGATGGGCTAACTCCAAGGCAAGCAACTCAAGAGATATGGGCAACTTGGCTTCCCTCCCATATACAAGGACATATGGTGAATTGCCAATGGTAACTTTAGGAGTCATTCTATTAGCCTATAAGGCTATTATTAGCTTTGTGTGCCACACTCTCTAATTCTCTTCCATTGTCTTCTTGATGATCCTTATCAAGTTCTTGTTTGTGGACTTTGCCAGTCCATTGCCTTGGGGGTAGTAATTGGAGGATGTATTAAGGTAGATGCCCAGCTGAAGTGCCCATTCACTTGTTCTCATGCCAACAAATGTTAAGGCATTATCTAAAATTATTATTGCTGGTACACCAAACCTTGTTGCTATGCTATCATAGAAGTCCAATATTATTGTTTCATTGGCTTCTTTCAAGGTAATTGCTTCCACCCACCTGGTGAAGTAGTTAGTAGCAGTGAGTACCCATTTGTGTCCTCCATTGGAATGTGGATCAATCATTCCTATGAAGTCTAAACCCACATGAAGGGTTGTTCCACCTGGATTGGGTTGAGAGGAAGGGCTACCAATCTTTGATTTCCTGCAAATAGAGCACACTTTTGACATTTTCTTACCCATGCATATGCATCCTTGAAGAGGTTGGGCCAAGAATGACCAGCTCCCATCACTTTTGTTGCTATAATCCTTGGAGAAAAATTGCCTCCTACAGGCTCATCATGGAATTGTTTCAAAAGTTTTGTCACTTGGTCATCATCTATGCATCTAAAGAGCACTCCATTGAGGTCCTTTTTGAAGTAGTCAGTGGTAGTGAGTACCCATTAATGTCCTCCATTGAAAGGTGGATTAATCATTCCTATGAAGTCCAAATCCCACTGCATGAAGGACTATTCCACCTAGATTGGGTTGAGAGGAAGGGATGCCAATCTTTGCTTTCTTGAAAATAGAGCATACTTTTAACATTTTCTTACCCATGCATAGGCATATTTGAAGAGGCTGGGCCAATAATAACCAGCTCCCATCACTTTTATCGATGTAGTCCTTGGAGCAAAGTGGCCTCCTACAGGCCCATCATGGAATTATTTCAAAAGCTTTATCACTTGGTCATCATCTATGCATCTAAAGATCACTCCACTGAGGTCTTTTCTGAATAAAACCCCATCAACCAAAGGATAAGGTATGGAATGAAGTCTAAAATGCCTTCTCTTTTCTCTATCCATACCTTGTAGACACTCATTTGTTATAAAAAATATGTCATATCCTGAAGCCAACTATTGTGAGGTGGAGGTGCATCTATTTGTGAGTTATGTTGTATCACCAAGACAACCTCTTTATCTTCCTGAAGGTCATCAACCATATGCTCACATAAGAATTTACCTCTCACCAACTTACTAACCTTGATCTCCACATCATACTCCATGACCTTGGTAATCCAATCAACCCTCTTCTCATTCAAGTCTTTGTTAAGAAAGAATTCCCTCACTCCAAGATGAGACACCATAAGATGGATCCTGCTATTTGAGAGCATTGGTCTGAAATTTTTAAAGCTTCTTAATGATGCAAGGACTTGATTTTCTACAAAATTATACCTTACTTCATATCCTTTAAGCCCTTAGCTAAAAAAACATTTAGCTACTCAAGTCTTTCACCATTCTTTTGCATCAACATGATTGACATATTGTTAATATTGGCAAAGGCATACAATATGAAATCCTTGGAAAAATCAGAATTCATGAGTGTGGGTGCCTAGGCAATGGCTTTTTTGATAGCCTCAAATGTTACTTTACTTTCGTTTGACCAAGTGAACACTTGGTTCTTCTTTAGCAAAGCAGTGATGGGTTTGATCAAGTTAGCAAAACTAGGTATAAACCTTCTCACGAAGTTATCTTCCCAAGGAAGCTCTGAAGTCCCTTCTTATGCTTGGGTAAAGATAATTCTAAGATAACACTTATTCTATCAGGATCAATATCTAATCCCTATTTTAAGACAATATGTTCCAAGAGCTTGCCTTCATGGACAACAAACACACATTTCTTGGGATTCAATGAGATCACATATTCTTTGCATCTTTCAAAGATTAATTTTATATGGGCTAAGTACTCACTAGCCTTCTTGGAGAAAACTGTTATGTTATCTAGACCAACATCCTCTGATTTAATAAGCCTTGAAAAACCACATCTGTTGCATTTTAGAAAGTAGCATCAACATTTGATAAGTCAAAAGGCATCTTCTGATAAGCATATGTGCCCCACTTTATGGTGAAGGCAATCTTATATTGGTATTCTTCTCTCACCAGTGCTTGGTTGTATCCTAAATACCCATCCAAAAGAAAGAAGCATTCTAAACCAATAACTATTTGAAGGAGTTACTCCATGGATGGTAAGGGGTAGTGATCTTTCAAAGAGACCCTGTTCAAATCCCTGAAATCAACACACAACTGAATTTCACCATTCTTCTTCCTCACATGTACCAGGTTGGCTACCCATGAGGAGTGTTTGATAGGAAAGATGATATTGGATTCAATCAATATATTCATTTCTTTCCTCATAATCTCTTCAATTTTGGGGTTGATATGCCTTTGCTTTTGCTTGACAAGCTTGGCATTAACCTCCAATTCTATAGTGTGTTGGGCTAGTTTGGGATCAAAGCCTCTTAGATCATTGTGTTTCCAAGAAAAGATGTCTGCATATTCTTTACAAAGTTCAATGAAATCATGCCTTTCAGCCTTAGTGCTAACCTTTCCAATCTTGAGGAGCTTGTCTTTGAGGATAATGACTCTTTCATAGTTCTCCTCATCAGTTGACATCACTACCTTGTCTTTCTTTATATGATATACCTCATGGAAAAAAACCTTCAAGGGTGACCAACCCCTTTAAAAATTTTGTTATGTTGTTCCCAAAATCTGTCACTTGTTTTTGGGGGACAACATATCAACTATTTTGATCTTGCAGGCCAAAATTCTCTCTTCCCTTCTCAAAAAATGTTATGAGCGCTCAAGTTCTTTAATTATTCAAGCATTCTCAGCTAAGGAACTCACATGTTCAATAGGTTCAATAACTTCAAAAGGTGGGCTCTCATAAAGAAACAACTTACAAACACTTAGGCATTTCAACACTGGTTCAATGCCAAAGTTCAACCAAAAAGTTCATCAGTAGGTTTCAAACAAATGGAATGAACCGTTTAACCATTAAACCATTAAACCCCGCTTCAGCAAGGTTCAAAGGTTCAACTAATTCAAAGGTTCAATGATATCGGCAGACTTCAAAGAGTTAAGTGCTTTAGCAAGTTCAAAGTTTAACCGCTTCAAAAAGTTTAATGGCTTCAAAGGACTTAAAGAAAAGAATGCTTCGAAGAGTAAAGGTTGAACGGTTGAACCATTAAACCTTGAACCAAAATGGTTCAACGAGTTCAAAGGTTCAATGAGTTCAATAAGATAAAAAGACTTAAATGAAAGAAGACTTCGAAGAAGAAAGATTGAAATGTTGAACCGTTCAACTTTGAACCAAAAGAGTTCAAAGTTCAAAGGTTCAATGAGTTCAATAGAAAAAAAAGGATCCAAAAATTTCGAAGGACCAAAAGATTCAAACAAAGAGAATGAACCGTTGAACCAAAATGGTTCAAAGTTCAAAAGTTCAAATGGTTCAAAGAAGTTCAAAGTGCAGAAAGGAAGCTTCGAGTGAATGGAAGAAGCAAAAGAAGTTCAACAAGGAGTTCAATCGAAGGGTTCAAAGAATGATTGAACCAAAGAGCTGAGTGAATAGACAAGCTGATTGAACCGCTGACCATTGAACCACTTTGAACCATTGAACCGATTCACTCCAAGGTTCAAGGTTTAAAGTAGTTCAAGCGACTAAGTGATCATGATGTCCACACAGACGTCAAATTCAAAGTAATAATATCTGATGATTTTCAAATATGGCATGGACCCTGTGAACAAATTCAACAACCGGTCAAAGAAGTCAAAGGAGCTAGAAAAAATTGAGAAGATAGCTTGAGAGATCAGATCACCAATGAAGGACAAGACGTGGTGATGAAAGAGGGAACGATGTAGAAAGACTAGAAATATCTGCACAGAAGTTATTCCAATAGGTGAAATAGTCCGCTAGGTGGACATCAAATAGCGTGAGCACTCAAGGATGCGGCCTATTTTTATCCATCAAGTAAAGGCAAAGTGGATAGCTGTGCAACTATTAGAAAGATGACCAGGCAGCCCATACTTCAAAATGAGACATTTGAGATGAATTGACATGCCACAGTTAAGGCCGATGCCCTATTCTAGCATGGCCCCTTGACAGAACTGAAAATGCATCCAAGACATTAAATGCAACATGAGCCATTTTATGAAACAAAGCACCCAAGTCTTTCTTCAAATGCTATATATTGTAATCTCTTATTTTATGCAAAGGAGATCTTTCTGTTAATAGAAGCAAAACTCTGCCCAAATTGAAAGACATTTCTTGAGACTTTGAGCTCAGATTGTTAATCATATTTTTTTATTTGAATGAAAAAGCAAGTGACCTTTCAGACTTTGTGCTGAAATAGCTTGTGTTGTTGAAATAATTTTTATGTCTGTTTCCTGAATGCATTCTTGTCCATTTAATTAAATAAGCAGGACTAGTGGAAGTAACCAGGAAGGTGTCCTGAAGCTGACTGTGGAGAGACTTTGTGCTGTCACAATTGTTTTTAATGTGTTTATTTTTTATTTCTATTTAAAAGAACTTGGGATGACTTTGTACCCCCATTATCCTTCATATTTCACTCTTTGGTAGTTGAAGGGGAGACTTTGTGCTACACCTCATTCTGCTTGTTACTGCATCTAGTTACTGTGACTTTTTAAAAAGAATTTATGTTGTTTGCTGCAGACCACTTCTAAAAGAAGAGAAGTGCCTTCTACCATTTCACCAAAATTTCTCTTTTGTCTGTGAACATCATCTCTAAAAAAAGAGATATGGATGATGTTAACCTACCCTTGAGTGTTATTTTCTGCTTATATATATAGTATATAACACCTCATATTTATAGTGAACCTCCTCTTGATGAGAGGAGAGATTTATCTCTTTTTGATGTGGTCGACCTGTAGATTTGGCCGATAAATTTCTCTATGCTATGGTGGAAACACTTATTTTTCTCATCAGTTAGCTGGTGACAAAATATTCACCCAACAATTTTTGGCGACTCTGCAAGGGACAATAATTTTGCACAATTTGAAGCCTCAAGCTTCAGATTGAAGCGTCACTTGTGTCTTATCCATTATCATTATAGCCTTATCCATTTCTATTATATAATCTGAGCTACAAAGGCAGATACACTAGAGATCGAGCATTTCATTTCAAAAGTCAATTCTCTGCCAGCTCCACGCCAATAGTTTTTAGCGACTCTGCTGGAGATTGGTGAGTATTTCCAATCCTTTTCTAGTCTATTCAAATTGAAGCATTTCATATTGTTGGAGAATGATGTGAAGTAGGAAAGAACACTTCCAGCTTCATGCTAACAGTTTTTGGCGACTCTGCTAGGAAAAAATGCGTATTTTGAAGCCTCAAGCTTCAAATTGAAGTAGTGCCAATTCTTTTCTGTTTTTATTTTACAATCTGGCAGCTCCACGCTATACAATAAACTAGAGATCTAAAGGTATTGTTGACCCTATTTTTGATTTGGTGCAACAGAGCAATTTTGAGTTATTTCCTCCACAACCGCACCTCCAACGAATTAGGAGTCTTCCTCCTACCATCCCCATGTCACCAATACAAGGTAGAGCTTTGCCTATACATACTCTACCCAGATTTGTTATTCCCTCTTTCCATTGCCATATAATGGTGGTTCAAGGCCACTAGGATAACTCTTTTGGTCCACTCAATCTAACTCCACCTCTACATGAGCTACCAC
Source organism: Torreya grandis (assembly GCA_037957365.1). Classification (NCBI taxonomy): domain Eukaryota; kingdom Viridiplantae; phylum Streptophyta; class Pinopsida; order Cupressales; family Taxaceae; genus Torreya; species Torreya grandis. The sequence continues at coordinate 638,504 of JARHVA010001742.1, read as the reverse complement.
ACAGTTCTAGGAAGATTTTTTCCAAATTCTATGGTGATGGGAGAGTTCATCTTGATGAACATATTGCAGCTTTCAGCATAGCCTATGGTGTGATATGTGTGGAGTACGAAGATATAGCAGTCAGACTGTTCGTAAAAAATTTACAAGGTGCTGCTGCAAAATGATTATACCATCTGCAGGCTCAGTTAGTGACTGATTGGAACACCTTCAAAGCCATATTTGAAGCAAGGTTCAACCCTACAAAAGATGTGCATGCCCTGTTGGCCCAACTCACACAGATGAATGAGCCTCATGAACCTATGAGGGACTTCATAGCCAAGTTCGACATGCTGAGAAACAAGATCTTTGCAATTGCTTAGCCAAAAGCTGAGAACCTTAAATATTTTTTCATCAATTCTCAGCTTCTAGAAGTAAGTTTTCTGTTGAGATGGGCTGACCACATAAACTTTGTTGCTGCTCAAGATTTGGCCACTGAGGTGGAAGATGATCTCATTTTGGCAGGGAAGATAAAGAGAGATCTTAACAGAGGTAAATCTTCTTCATCCTCTGAATATCAACCTATAGAGACCACTGATCCAATGGTGTAGAAGCTGGCAAATAGTTTCTAGATCTCAGGGAGAAAATGATGCAAGGGATGTCTTTTGCTCCTTCATACAGAGATATACCAAGGAGAATATTTTCCAATCAGTCATACCAAAAAAATGCTGCCAGGAATCAAGGGTAGTGAAATTGCTTTCCTCCCCCACATGTGAAGCTTGCCATTGAAGCACCTCCAACCAATTCAGTAGTTGGATATCTAGAAATAGAATCTAATTTCTCTTTCCAACTTGAGTTGAACCTAGAAGATGATGCTAATCTCTTCACAAAAGGAGAAGAAGAATTAGCTGGTGACTCCAAAATTAGTTTTTTGAATTACCAAGATGAACCCAAAAGTTAAGATGAAGCGTTTGATGGATTATACACTATATTCACCGGGTCTCAGAGCCAGTTAACCTAACAAGCTGATAAGAAAAAAATAGAGGAGCATTCTCAACCAATGATTTTAATTGCTAAGCAAGGAACCACTCTGCCTTTTCAATCAAAGCACCGAGTGAGCAGTAAAAAAGTAAGTACTCCAAACATCCCTTCGTATTCAACTTCAAATTCGCAAATCAGTATCACCCCTCCTAAAAATTAGAAGGATGAACTGCCTTCCCCTATTTTTAATTCATTTCAGACATTTGATATAATTGACCATGTCAAAAAAACAAAAATTCAAATGTCTGAATTTGAATTCTTGCAATCCAACCCTGAGCAATTGGATAAGTTGGTTCAGTGTGTAAAGAATCAAACCATCCTTATAGGACAAGAAATTCTAAAATCAATCCCTAGTCCCTCTAAAAACACATCCACTTGAAATAACCTTGTGATTACTCCTCCAGTTGCCCTTGGGAAGACAGAACCATTTTATGTTTCCCTGCAAATAAATAGACAATATCTGAACAATTGCATTATAGACTCAGGTGGATCTAACAATGTCATCCCTGCCAAAGTGGCAAAATCTTTTGGTCTCACACTAACCAAGACATTAAGGAGATGCTTATCTATGGAGAACAAACAAGTGATACTATTGGGACAAATCAAGGACACCCAATTTGCATTTGCAGCATTCTCAGATAAGAGAATTAAGATGATAGTCCTGGTGGCCGACATCCCAGCCTCATATGGCATTCTATTTGGACAAAATTTCTACAAAGATGTTGGTGAAAAATTAAGCATGGACCTATCTGAGGTGAGGATCCCTGTCAAAGGCATCATGTAGAGGCTGCTCCCTAAAAAGGAGGCAAAATATATTGTCACTCAAACATCAGCGCCTAAAGTCCAAATTCTATTTGAGTCTTCAGGTAGGGGTAATTATTTTTTATCTAATGAAGACGTTCCTATTATAATAGACAAAATTCTTGTAGGTAGTAATCCAAAAAGTTCAGACAAGACAGTAGGAGAATTGGTAGAGCAAAGTTCAGATGCAAAAGAATCCTCCCTCCCTAACTAGGAGGAATCTGAAAAAAGATCAGTTTCTGATAATGGCATATGGATTTTGAAATTTGATGGTAGCTATTTTTCTACCGATTATGGAGCTAAGATTGTTCTAATATCTCCTCAAGAAGATATTTTTCCTTCTTCATATAAGTTACAGCTCAGCAACACCAACAACACTGCTGAGTACAAATCTCTGTTACTCAAGTTGAAGGCTGCTCAAAACAAAGGTGTCAAACTTCTTCACACCAAAGGAAATGTTGAACTGATGGTTTGTCAAGTGAGGAACCTGTGTCAATCTAAGAATAAAAGATTGTGCCATTACTGCAATCTAGTATGGAACTGTATTGAAAGTTTTGATGCTTTCAATATTTATGTAGTGTCTAGAGAGCTTCATAATCATGCAAATTCATTGGCTGTCCCTGCAACTTTCATGGTTCTTCATCCCAATTTCAAAGATAATAGGTACACTATCAAACTGGTCTTTTGACTAAGTGTGCTTGATAAAGCTAACCATTGGCAGGAGTTTGATGCTGACAATCAAATCATGTGCTTCACTAGACCAAAAGAGCAACAAGCTATGGTATTGGACCATACTTCTACGCACCAAAGTCAAAAAAAAAAAACTCTTTGTCAAGAGAATAAATATTTATGGTTTTTAGATTGGAGACCACGTCTTGTCATTGAGCAATAAGAGAGAACCAAAAGGAGTGCACAAAAAATGTGGTTCTTGGTGGAGAGTTCCATTCGCCCATCACCGATTTTGAGGAGAAAATAATTTCTTGCTGGTTTATCAAAACGGAATGCCATTTTTATTGCCTCATAGTGGGCAACATCTGAAGCACTTCAATTTTTGAAGTATCAAATAAGTCTGGTTGTACATTTGTATATTTGTACAGTCTTTAGTTATATTTTGTGTTGTTCATTTTCATTTCTTTTTGGTGCCTTTTTTTTGGGTAGCATGACTCTATAGACCAATGGCATACTTAAAGGCACTGGAGATTATGGATTCTAATCCCTTCAATTATTTTTGCAATCAATGGAAGTTCTCCAACTGGACCCAGTTGTTCCCAAAATCTCTCACTTATTTTTTGGGGATAACATATCAACTATTTTGGTCCTGCAAGCCAAAATTCTCCTTCCCTTCTCAAAAAATGTTTTGAGCATTCAAGTTCTTTAATTATTCAAGCATTTTCAGCTAAGGAACTCACAGGTTCAATGGGTTCAACAACTTCAACAAGTGGGCTCTCATAAAGAAACAACTTCCAAACACTTAGGCGGTTCAAGGCTAGTTCAACGTCGAAGTTCAACCAAAAAGTCCATCGACAGTCTTCAAACAAATGAAATGAACTGTTGAACTATTGAATCCCACTTCAGTAAGATTCAAAGGTTCAACGAGTTCAAAGGTTCAACAACATCGATAGACTTCAAAGAGTTAAGCGCTTTGGCAAGTTCAAAGTTCAACCGCTTCAGAAAGTTCAACCGCTTCAAAAGACTTAAAGAAAAGAAAGCTTCAAGAGTAAAGGTTGAATGGTTGAACCGTTGAACCTTGAACCAAAATGGTTCAATGAGTTCAAAGGTTCAATGAGTTCAATAAGATCAAAAGACTTAAATGAAAGAAGACTTCAAAGAAGAAAGATTGAACCATTGAACTTTGAATTAAAAGAGTTCAAAGTTCAAAGGTTCAATGAGTTCAATAGAAAAGAAAAGGATCCAGAAAGTTTGAAGGACCAAAATATTCAAAGAAAGAGAATGAACCATTGAACCTTGAATAAAAATGGTTCAAAGTTCAAAGGTTCATTCTCTTTCTTTGAATCTTTTGGTCCTTCAAACTTTCTGGATCCTTTTCTTTTTTGTTGAACTCAAAGTTCAAAGGTTCAAAGGGTTCAAAGAAGTTTAAAGTGTAGAAAAAAAGCTTTGAGTGAATGGAAGAAGCATAAAAAGTTCAACAAGGAGTTCAACCGAAGGGTTCGAAGAATAATTGAACCAAAGCATTGAGTGAACATACATGTTGATTGAACTGCCAACCATTGAACCACTTTGAACCATTAAACTGATGCACTCCAAGGTTCAAGGTTCAAATTAGTTCATGTGACTAAGTGATCATGACATTCTTATAGACGTCAAATTCAAGGTAATAAAATATTTGATGATTTTCAAATATGGCGCGGACCCTGTGAACAAATTTAGTGACCAGCCAAAGAAGAAATCGAAGGAGCCAACACAAAGCAAGAAGATAGCTCAAGAGCTCAGATTGCCAATGAAGGACAAGATGTGGTGATGAAATAGGGAACGATGTAGAAAGATCAAAAATATTCATGCATAAGTTATTCTAGTAGGTGAAATAGTCCGTCAGGTGGACATCAGAGAGCATGAGCACTCAAAGACGCAGCCTATTTTTCTCCATCGAGTAAAGGCAAAGTGGACATCTGTGCAAATATCAGGAAGAGGACCAGATGACCTATACTTCAAAAGGAAATATTTGAGATGAATTGACATGCCACAGTTAAAGTTGATGTCCTGTTCCATCATGGCCCCTTGACAGAACTAAAAATGCATTCAAGGCATTGAATGCAGCATGGGCCATTTTATGAAACAAAGTGCCCAAATCTTTCTTGGAGCGCTATATATTGTAATATCTTATTTTATGCAAAGGATATCTCTCTGTTAATAAAAGTGAAACACTATCTAAAATGAAAGGCATTTCCTGAGACTCTGAGCTCAGATTGTTAATCATATTTCTTTATTTGAATGAGAAAGCAAGTGACCTTTCAGACTTTGTGCTAGAATAACTTATGTTGTTGAGGGAATTATTCTTATGTTTATTTCTTGAATGCGTTCTTATCCATTTAATTAAATAAGCAAGACTAGTGGAAGTAACCAGTAAGGTGCCCTAAAGCTGACTGTGGAGAGACTTTGTGCTGCCACAATTGTCTTTAGTGTGTTTATTTTCTTTTTCTATTTAAAAGATCTTGAGACAACTTTGTGACCCCATTATCTTTCATATTTCACTCTTTGACAGTTGAGGGGGAGACTTTGTGCTATACCTCATTCTGTTTGTTACTGCGTCTAGTTACTATGACTTTCCAGCAAGAATTCTTGTTATTTACTGTAGACCACTTCTGAAAGAAGAGAAGTGCCTTCTGCCATTTCACCAAGATTTTTCCTTTATTTGTGAACATCATCTCTAAAAAAAGAGAGATGGATGGTGTTAGCCTACCCCTGAGTGTTATTTTTTACTTATATATATATATTATATAACACCTTTTATTTATAGAGAACCTCCCCTTGATGAGAGGAGAGATTTGTCCCTTTTTGATGTGGTCAACCTGCACATTTAGCCAGTAAATCTCCCTATGTTGTGGTGGAGATGCCTATTTTACCCATCAGTTTGCTGGTGAAAAAATATTCACCCAATAGTTTTTGGTGACACTGCTGGAGACACAGTAATTTTGTGTAATTTGAAGCCTCAAGCTTCAGATTGAAGTGTCACTTGTGTCTTATTCATTATCATTATAGCCTTATCCATTTATATTATATACTCTGAGCTGAAAAACTAGAGACGCTGGAGATCGAGTGTTTCATTTCAAAAGTCAATTCTCTGTCATCTCCATGCCAATAGTTTTTGGTGACTCTACTAGAGATCAACGAACATTTGTAATCTTTTTCCAGTCTATTCAAATTGAAGCATTTCATATCGCTAGGGAACGACGTGAAGTAGGAAATAACACTGCTAGCTTCATGCCAATAGTTTTTGGTGACTCCACTGGGGAAGAATGCACAGTTTGAAGTCTTAAGCTTCAAATTGAAGTAGTGTCAGTTCTTTTCTATTTTTATTTTACAATCTGACAGCTCCACGCTATACAAAAAAATAGAGATCTAAAGGTATTGTTGACCCTATTTTTGAGTTGGTGCAGCAGAGCAATTTTGAGTTGTTTCCTCTACAACCTCACCTTTAACGAATTAGGAGTCTTCTTCCTACTATCCCCAAGTCACCAATACAAGGCAAAGCTTTGCTTATACATACTCCACCCAAATTTGTTATTCCCCCTTTCCATAGTCATATAATGGCAGTTCAAGGTCCCTGAGGTAACTCTTTTGATCCACTCAATCTAACTCCACCTCTACATGAGCTACCACACAGTTTTAAGAAGAATTTCTCTAAATTCTATAGCGATGGGAGAGTTCATCCTGATGAACATATTTCAGCCTTCAGCATAGCATGTAGCATGATAGGTGTGGAGTATGAAGATATAGCAGTCAGGCTATTCATAGAAACTTTACAAGGTGTTATTGCAAAATAGTTCTGCCATCTACAGGCTTAGTCAGTGACTGACTGGAACACCCTCAAAGCCAAATTTGAAGCAAGGTTCAAGCATGCATAAGATGCACATGACCTGTTAGCCCAACTCACTGTTAGGTTGTGGAGCTAAAAGCTTCACTGATGTAGACATGGAGAAGGCCATTGGAGAGATTGCTGAAGGTTGCTGAGTGTCAGAGCAATCAGCGTCGGTCTGATCAGCCGACATCGGTAGGATAGTCAAGAGAAGCAACTGACATCGATCAGGGATCGATCGATGTCGGTCACCTCCAGGCAGACAGGGACCGACGTCGGTCACCTGTGTGGTTCGACTGTGAGTATATTACGGGTAGTGGGTTGACGAACTAAGTGTTTGCATGATGAGAGCTAATTATAGGCTGAGAGTTGCAGATCTAATTATTGTAATTAGATGTCTAATTATTGTTTGGATGAGATCTATATAATAGACTCATGGTTGTATTGGAAACTTGTGCTAGGGATTAAGAGAGCAAATAGCTCCTTCAGAGAGAGGTAGAGCAATGGTGCGTTCCTCCTAGTGCCACAGTACCAGGTTTGTGGGTGCTAGATTGGAGAGTCAGCTGGATTCTTCAGGTATGTATGATCTTGGTCATTAGGTGAGCATGGCCTTTATAGGAGATCTACATGGTAAGTAAGATCGTTGATCTACAGGTGTGTGTGTGTGTGCAAAGTCAAGGTTCACATGTGTGCAGAACCACTTATTGATCTGTAGGTTGGAGATCAGATAGGACAGCAACACAACAGGGAGCAGGATCAGGCAGGATCTACTTGGAGTAGGGTGTGTACTCATTGGTATGTACGTGGAGTACATGGAGAGCTAAGAGGAAGGCAAGGCAGTTCTTTCCATAAGTATGGTCTGTTGAATTGCAAGTTGTTGCAGGTTCATGGGAGATCTACTTGAATTATGTTAAGTACTTGTGGAGTGCGTGGAGCACTTGTGGTGTGCGTGGAGCACTGGAGGTGAACATCAACTCTGTGTTTGAGTTGTGTGTTGGGACCTGAGAGAGAGAGAGCTTTCAAGAGAGAATTACTGTTCACTTGAGGTGTGGGAAACCTCTGAAGAGGTGGTGGAGAAGAGGTGGCATCTTCTTTATTGTATTCTTTTCTGTAAGAGTTATTAATACAAGTTGTGTATTGTCTCTCATATTTTGTGTTATTCTAAATTTTAGTTACTTGTGATTCTGGTTATTTCCGCATATTAAGTTGCTTGGTTTGGTAATCAATTGTGTGCTTTCGGTGTTGTCCATATCCTAACAGAGCTTTTGGTTGGGATACTAACAGATTGATTTAGATCTGGGTAGTGTGTTTTGATTACAGGTCACTCTCAGGGGTTTCTGATTGAGTGGGAGTAGAGCAATGGTAGATGAAAGTAAGCTAAGAATGGAGGAGTTGAAAAGCATAGATGGTCACTTACGGTTCCATGGAAAGAAAGAGCAGGTAAAAGAACATTGTTGGTTTGTGGAAGATCAGCAAGAAGGAACTGAAGAAGTAGATGTTGCAGGTGTTGTTGCATAGGATGCTCTGGGAGGTTTCTTGGATAAAGTTGAATCTTGGTTAATAGATTCGGTTGCCTCTTTCCATGCAGCCCCAGGTAGAGGAGCTGGTGAGCCTTGCCAAAGAATTGGCAAAGGCGAAGTGAAGCTGAAATTGTAGGTGGCCAACACACAGGTGTTGATGAAGGTCATGCAGGTCCCAGGTTTGGAGATATGGCTAATTTCTTCAGAAAGATTGGGTGATGAGAGATGCACAAGAACTCTCACAGCGGTTGCACTTGAATTAGCTGGTGGTAAGAAAATAGGTACTCTTTATCTACTTGTTTATATTACTGATTCTTCTTTTATTGCAGAGACGTGGCTTCGTAGGCTTGGTCACATGAGCAGGAAGGAGATGCATGTTCTTAAGCGGAAGACAGATATATTTAACAGGCTTAAGAACTGGAAAGCCTTGGTGTTTATGGAGGAGATGGTGGACAGAAACTAGTGGATGGTGTTGGGTACTTCTAAGCAGGGCAGTTTGGACGTGGAGATTGATTCAAAGGAGCTTGCAGGTAAAAAGTCATCACTCACAGGTGAACACAGGTACCGGCATCGGTTAGGAGGAACCGGCGTCGAACAGACAGGTGCCGATGTCAGTCATGTGCAGACTGAAGCCGGTGATGTCGGGCAGGGTAAGACCGATGTCGATTAGGAGGATCGATGTCGGCAGTAGGTAAGACCGACATCGCTTAGAAGGACTGACGTCGATAATAGGGACACCGACATCGACAAGGTCTGTAGTCAGAGACAAACGCATGGGAACCGACGTCGGTCGGATGCAGACTGTGGAGTGACCGAGGTCGGTCACTGTAATGGATTTTGGGTGGACAGCATGCTGTCAAGGAGTCTCAAACACCCATATGGAGGAATGAAGACATAAGTAAGCCTCAAATTCATTGTTCCTCTTCTTTATACTCGTTGCTAATTGTAGTGCAGGAAGGATCTAGGAAACAGGTGGGAGCATGGTAGGGATATGATGCAGAACCAAACGGGAGTTTTGGTAGGGTTACTAGTCGGTGCAAAAACACAGAGACGAATGGATACCTTAGTTGAAGAATAGAGAGAACAGATATATGAGACGAAAGACCAGGCATATGGTCTTGAGGAAGCTGCAGGACAGTGGGACAGGACTGATAGGTGGTACCAGGTGGATGACAAAGCAGGGCTTTAGTCAATGTCAGTATAACCATTGTGTTTGTCTTACCAGGTGGATGATGGTCGCAACATTATTCTGTTGCTATATGTGGAGGATGAACTTGGTACAGGTTCAGACATACAGGGTTTTGCTGAGCTAAGGGTAAGATTAGTTCAGTGGCATGTCATGAGGAATTTGGAGCAGCAAAATTCTTTGGCATGGGAGACATGGAGATCACAGGTAGATTTTGTCTCCAGTGGGAGCTGATGTGAATCAGGTGTTGGCGAGGTTCAGGATGCAGATCTGGAGCACACTAAGGGCTGGACAGGTATAGTGTTTGAAATCACATGAGGTCTGGTATAGACCTGAGTTTTCCCATGCAGTGGGAGCTGTCAGAGAGTTAGGAGCCAATTCGGGGAAGTGGGTTCTCAGGTATTTGAGAGGGACCAGCAGTAGGGATTCATGCTATGCAGGGTCAGGACTTCACTACATGGGTTTGTAGGTTCGGATGTGGCAGGGTACTCAGATGACAGGAGGTTCACCATGAGATGTGTGGTGGGTTGTCTTCAGGATTGAGCTTGAAGAGGGATACAAACCAGGAAACAAATTAGATGGAGTATAGGTACAAGTACAGTGCAGTTGTTTATCTCCAAGTGGGAGATTGTTAGGTTATGGAGCTAAAAGCTTCACTGATGCAGACATGGAGAAGGCCATTGGAGAGGTTGCTGAAGGTTGCTGAGTGTCAGAGCAACCGATGTCTGTCTGATCAGCCGACGTCGGTAGGATAGTGAAGAGAAGCAACCGACATCGGTCAGGGATTGGCCGATGTCGGTCACTTCCAAGCAGATAGGGACCGATGTCGGTCGCCTGTGTGGTTCGACTGTGAGTATATTACGAGCAGTGGGTTGATGAACCAAGTGTTTGCATGATGAGAGCTAATTATAGGCTGAGAGTTGTGGATCTAATTATTGTAATTAGATGTCTAATTATTGTTTGGATGAGATCTATATAATAGACTTATGGTTGTATTAGAAACTTGTGCTAGGGATTAAGAGAGCAAATAGCTCCTTTGGAGAGAGGTAGAGCAATGGTGCGTTCCTCCTAGTGCCACAGTACCAGGTTTGTGGGTGCTAGATTGGAGAGTCAGCTGGATTCTTCAGGTATGTATGATCTTGGTCATTAGGTGAGCATGGCCCTTATAGGAGATCTACATGGTAAGTAAGATCGTTGATCTGCAGGTGTGTGTGTGTGTGTGTGTGTGTGTGTGTGTGCAAGGTCAAGGTTCACAGGTGTGCAGAACCACTTATTGATCTGTAGGTTAGAGATCTAATAGGACATCAACACAATAGGGAGCAAGATCAGGCAGGATCTACTTGGAGTATGGTGTGTACTCATTGGTATGTACGTGGAGTACATGGAGAGCTAAGAGGAAGGCAAGGCAGTTCCTTCCATAAGTATGGTCTATTGAATTGCAAGTTGTTGCAGGTTCATGGGAGATCTACTTGAAGTACGTTGAGTACTTGTGGAGTGTATGGAGCACTTGTGGTGTGCGTGGAGCACTGGAGGTGAACATCAACTCTGTGTTTGAGTTGTGTGTTGGGACCTGAGAGAGAGAGAGCTTTCAGGAGAGAATTACTGTTCACTTGAGGTGTGGGAAACCTCTGAAGAGGTGGTGGAGAAGAGGTGGCATCTTATTTATTGTATTCTTTTCTGTAAGAGTTATTAATACAAGTTGTGTATTGTCTCTCATATTCTGTGTTATTTTGAATTCTAGTTACTTGTGATTCTGGTTATTTTTGCATATTAAGTTGCTTGGTTTGGTAATCAATTGTGTGCTTTCGGTGTTGTCTATATCCTGACACTCACACAGATGAAGGAGCCTCATGAACCTATGAGGGACTTCATAGCCAAGTTTGAAAAACTGAGGAACAGGATCCTTGCAATTGCTTAGGCAACAGTTGAGAACCTTAAATATTTTTCATCAATTCTCAGCTTCCAGAAGTATGTTTTCTATTGAGATGGGTAGGCTACATAGACCTTGCTACTACTTAGGATTTGGCCACTAAGGTGGAATATGATCTCATTTTGATGGAGAAGATAAGGAGAGATCCTAAGAGATGTAAATCTTCTTCATCCTCTGAATATCCACCTACATGCACCATTGATCCAATGGTGCAGAAGTTGGCAAATGAATTGCTAGCTCTCAGGAAGCAAATGGCATAAGGGATGTCTTTTGCTCCTTCATACATAGATATACCAAGGAGAACATTTATCAATTAGTCTTACCAAGACAATGCTGCCAGGAATCAAGGGCAACCAAATCGCCTTCCTCCCCCACATGGAAAGCTTTCCATTGAAGCACCTCCAACCAACTCAATGGTTGGATATCTGGAAACAGAATCTGATTTTTCTTTCCAATCTGAGTTGAACCCAAAAGATGACGCTAATCTCCTCACAGAGAGAGAAGAATTATCTGGTGACTCCAACATTAGTTTTTTGAATTACTAGGATGAACCCAAAAGTAAAGTTGAATCATTTGATGGATCATACGTTGTATTCATCCAGTCCCAGAACTAGTCAGCCCAGCAAGCTGATAAGAAAAAAATAGAGGAGCATTTTCAACTAGCGATTTCAATTTCTAAGTGGAGAACCACTCTACTTTTTCAATCAAAGCACCAAGTAAGCAGTAAAAAAGTAAGTACTCCAAACATCCATTCATCTTCAACTTCAAATTCATAGACCAGTACCACCCCTCCTAAAAACTAGAAGGATGAACTGTCTTCCCCTGTTCCTAATTCATTTCAGACATTTGATATAATTGACCATGTCAAGAAAATTAAAATTTAAATGTCTAAATTTGAATTCTTGCAATCCAACCCTGAGTAGTTGGATAAGTTGGTTCAGTGTGTAAAGAATCAAACCATCCCTGCAGGACAAGAAATTCCAAAAGCAACTCATGGTCTCCCTAAGAACACATCCACCTGAAATAACCTTGTGATTACTCGTCCAGCTGCCCCTGGAAAGACAACCATTTTATGTTCCCTGTTGATAAATAAACACTAGTGAAAAAACTACATAATAGACTCATGTGCATCTGGCAATGTCATGCTTGCCAAAGTGGTAGAATCTCTTGGTCTCACACTGACCAAGACATTTGGGAGATGCTTATCTATGAAGAACAAATAAGTGCCACTATTGGGACAAATCAAGGTCACCTAATTTGCATTTGCAACATTCCTGAATAAGAGAATTAAGATGACAGTCCTAGTGGCCGACGTCCTAGCATCATATGGCATTTTGCTTAGATGAAATTTCTACAAGGATGTTGGTGGAATATTAAGCATGGACATGTTTGAGGCAAAGATCTCTGTCAAAGGCGTCATGCAGAGGTTGTTCCCTGAAAAAGAGGCAAAATATGCTGTCACTCAAACATCAGACCTTGAAGCCCAAATTTTGTTTGAGTCTTCAAGCAGGGGTAATTATTTTTTGTCTACTGAAGACGTTCCTGTTACAATAGATGAAATTCCTGTAGGTGGTAATACAAAAAACTCAAACATGATAGTAGGAGAATTAGTAGAGAAAAGTTCAGATGCAAAAGAATCCTCCCTCCCTGACCAGGAGGAATTTGAAAAAAGATCAGTTTTTGATAATGACATGGATTTTGGAATTTGATGGCAGCTATTCTTCTACCAGTTCTAGAGCTGGGATTGTTCTAATATCTCCTCAAGAAGATATTTTTCTTTCTTCATATAAGTTGCAGTTCAGCAACACCAACAACACTGCCGAGTACGAATCTCTGTTACTCGAGTTGAAGGCTTCTCAAGACAAAGGTGTCAAACTTCTTCATGCCAAAGGAGATGCTGAACTGATGGTTTGTTAGGTGAGGAACCTGTGTCAAACTAAGAATAAAATATTGTGCCATTACTGCAATTTGATATGGGACTATATTGAAAGTTTTGATGCTTTCAATATTTATGCAGTGCCCAAAGAGCTTCATAATCGTGCAAATTCATTGGCTATCCCTACAAATTTCATGGTTCTTCACCCCAATTTCAAAGATAATAGGTACACTATCAAACTAGTCTTTCGACCAAGTGTGCCTAATAAAGATAACTATTGGCATGTGTTTGATGCTGACAATCAAATCATGTGCTTCACTAGACCAAAAGAGCAACAAGCTATGGTAGTGGACCATATTGTTGTGCACCAAAGTTAGGGAAATAAAATTTTTGCCAAGAGAGCAAAGATTTATGGTTTTCAAATTGGAGACCATGTCTTGCCATGGGGCAAGAAAAGAGAACCAAAAAGAGTACATAGAAAATGTGATTCCTTGTAAATAGTTCCATTCGCCCATCACCGATTATGAGGAGAAAATTATTTCTTGCTGGTTTATCAGGATGGAACGCCATTTTCATTGGCTTACAATGGGCAGCATTTGAAGCACTTAAATTCTTGAAGTATCAGATAAGTCCAGCTGTACATTTGTATAGTCTTTAGTTCTATTTTGTGTTATTCATTTTCATTTCTTTTTGGCACCTTTTTTTTGGGTAGTATGACTCCATAGCCCAATGATATACTTAAAGGCACTAGGGATTATGGATTCTTCTCCCTTCAATTATTTTTGCAATCAATGTAATTTTGCCAACTAGAGCCAGCTGTTGTTCCCAAAATTTGTCACTTGTTTTTGGGGGACAACATATCAACTATTTTGATCCTGCAGGCCAAAATTCTCTCTTCCCTTCTCAAAAAATGTTCTGAGCGCTCAAGTTTTTCAATTATTCAAGAATTTTTAGCTAAGGAACTCGTAGGTTCAATGTGTTCAACAACTTCAACAGGTGGGCTCTCATAAAGAAACAACTTTCAAACACTTAGATATTCCAAAGCTAGTTCAATGCCAAAGTTCAACCAAAAAGTCCATCGACAGGCTTAAAATAAATGGAATGAACCGTTGAACCATTGAACCATTGAATCCCTCTTTATTAAGGTTCAAAGGTTCAACGATTTCAAAATTTCAATGACATCAGTAGACTTCAAAGATTTGAGCGCTTCGGTAAGTTCAAAGTTCAACCGCTTTGAAATTTCAACGGCTTCAAAGGACTTAAAGATAAGAAGGCTTCGAAGACTAAATTTTGAATGGTTGAACCATTGAACCTTGAACTAAAATGGTTCAACGAGTTCAATAAAATCAAAAGACTTAAACGAAAGAAGACTTTGAAGAAGAAAGATTGAACCGTTGAACTTTGAACCAAAAGAGTTCAAATTTTAAAGGTTCAATGAGTTCAACAAAAAAGAAAAGGATCCAGAAAGTTTGAAGGACCAAAAAATTCAAAGAAAGAGAATGAATCGTTAAACCTTGAACCAAAATGGTTCAAAGTTCAAAGATTTAAAGGGTTCAAATAAGTTTAAAGTGCAAAAATTAAGCTTTGAGTGAATGGAAGAAGCAGAAGAAGTTTAACAAGGAGTTCAACCAAAGGGTTCGAAGAACAATTAAACCAAAGAGCCAAGTGAATAGACAAGCTAATTGAACTGCTGACCATTGAACCACTTTGAACCATTGAACTGATGCACTCCAAGGTTCAAGGTTCAAAGTAGTTCAAGCAACTAAGTGATCATGACGTCCCAATGGATGTCAAATTCAAGGTAATAAAATATCTGATGATTTTCAAATATGGCGTGGACCCTGTGAACAAATTCAGCGACTGGCGAAAGAAGAAGCAGAAGGAGCCAGTAGAAAGCAAGAAGATAGCCCAAGATCTCAGATTGCCAATGAAGGACAAGATGTGGTGATGAAAGAGAGAATGATGTAGAAAGACCAAAAATATCTGTGCAGAAGTTATTCCAGTAGGTGAAACAATCTATCAGGTGGACATCAGAGAGAGTGAGCACTCAAAGATGCGACCTATTTTTTTCCATCGAGTAAAGGTGAAGTGGACAAATGAACAAATATCAGGAAGAGGACCAGGTGACCCATACTTCAAAAAGTGACAATTGAGATGAATTGACATGCCACAGTTAAGGTCGATGCCCTATTTCAGCATGGCCCCTTGACAGAACTGAAAATGCATTCAAGGCATTGAATACAGCATGGGCCATTTTATGAAACAAAGTGCCCAAGTTTTTATTGGAGCGCTATATATTGTAATATCTTATTTTATGCAAAAGAGATCTCTCTGTTAATATAAACAAAACTCTACCCAAATTGAAAGGCATTTCCTGAGACTTTGAGCTCAAATTGTTAATTATATTTCTTTATTTGAATGAGAAAGCAAGTGACCTTTCAGGCTTTGTGCTGGAATAGCTTGTGTTGTTGAGAAAATTGTTCTTATATCTGTTTCCTGAATGCATTCTTGTCCATTTAATTAAATAAGTAGGACTAGTGGAAGTAACCAGGAAGTTGTCCTAAAGCTGACTGTGGAGAGAATTTGTGCTGCCACAATTGTCTTTAGTGTGTTTATTTTCTATTTCTGTTTAGAGGATCTTGGGATGACTTTGTGCCCCCATTATCCTTCATATTTCACTCTTTGACAGTTGAGGGGGAGACTTTGTGCTACACCTCATTCTGCTTGTTACCGCGTCCAGTTGCTATTACTTTCTAGAAAGAATTCTTGATGTTTGCTGTAGACCACTACTGAAAGAAGAAAAGTGCCTTCTGTCATTTCACTAGGATTTCTCCTTTGTCTATGAACATCATCTCTAAAAAAAGAGAGATGGATGGTGTTAACCTACCCCTAAGTGTTATTTTTTGTTTATATATATAGTATATAACACCTCATATTTATAGGGAACCTCCTCTTGATGAGAAGAGAGATTTGTCCCCTTTTGATGTGGTCGACCTGCACATTTAGCTGTTAAATCTCTCTGTGCTGTGGTGGAAATACCTATTTTGCCCATTCGTTAGCTGGTGACAAAATATTCACCCAACATGTTAGACCTTAATTGAATAATTTGATCCTCATAATAATGTTGGATTTTACCTTGGTTCATTGAGGAAAACTTTGCTTCATGTTGCAAGAAACAAGTAATCTATTCATCACTATCAAAGACCTGCTAATGAGTCTCATTATCTAGTACTAATGGTCTTACTACTACTTTAACATGTGGTTGCACTTTGGACTTCTTCAACTCATTTGGGATGTCAAACTGAGCTCCCACAACTACTAGCCTATCAATGTGTTGATTTTGGTTCCTTGACACCACTTGGATGTTGAAGGCTTTGAAGTCTTCAAGAATGTCCCACACTCTATGCTTGTATGATTTCATCAGGGGATTCTTTGTGATGTTTTGGCCTCTAACTTGATGCACTATCAATGCACTATCTCCATACACTTGTAATTGCTTGATTCCCCTCCTATTAGCCCACTGAAGGCCATGAATAAGGCCCTCATACTCAACTACATTATAAGAACAACTGAATTGAAACATGTAAGAAGAAAAGTACTTATCATTGGAGGGAGATATTAGCATTGCACCTGCACCTACCCCATGTTTTCTCCTTGAGCCATCAAAGAACAATTTCCATAATCCACTAGCATCTTCATGTGGCCTAGTAAGGGATGGCATGGACTGATTCTCTTCATGCAAACAATAGACTCCCATGTCTCTTTCACCAACACCTTCTAAAGGGTTAATTAACTAGTTTTCACTCAATAACTCATCCAAGAACATATCAGGTATCTCTTCAGGATGAGTGTTTAGTTCTTGACCAACCAAGTTGTCATCTTCATCTAGGATGGTATAATTGATGTTTGAGTTATTTAGCCCATAAGGCTCAATGTGAAATTGTGCATTAGGCTCAGTTTTGATGGATACCTTGGTCCCATACCTTATCCTGAAATCCATGTAAGACCAATCTACTGCTAGACAACCCCCAATTTTTATTGTAAAATCTCTAGATAAGCATAGATCAAAATGAGAAGCCACATCTAGAATCAACACATCCTGAGCTACTAAAACACTAGAACAAGCATGTAGGGTCAAATTTAGACCTCTAATAATACCAATTAATTTGGTGGAAGATCTATGAAACTACAAATCTCCCATAGATTAGGGCTCATACTTAAAATCAAGTTGATCTGCTATTGATTTAGGCATCATTGAAGTACTTTCTCCACTGTCTACCATGCAGTTATGTACCAAGGAGTCACTAATGATCACATAAATGTAGAAGGGAGGAGGTTTGGCCACCTTATTTGATTTCTCTTCATTAGATCCCTTGGTTACATTGGTGAGAACTATATTTTCCTTACTTGGTGGCTTCTCTGAAACTAATCTTTGACAATCCTTCTTGAAGGATATCCACCTAACCAGGCATGGAGAGCATGTCCCACATTGTTACACTCACATTGGACTTTTCATTTGTTCCACAATATTAATGGGCAGACCACTAACCTTTGGTTATACCTTGGGGGCCACAACTGTACTTTGAACTTGTGAATTTTGGGGAATATATGCATTCCTTTGATTCTAATTCTTTTGAGCCATTGGAACCTTTAGAGCTATTGGAACCTTTGGATCAGTAATATGTTTACTTTGCTTTGACAGTAATGGAGTAATAGTAAGAGGCTCTTTGACTGCTTTTTGGGTACCATCCATGTTTCTTCTTTTGAACCTTGTATTAGTTGCCATTCGAATATATGATTGGCTAAAATTAGCCTTTTGATTGAGTGCATAACATTCTTCTTGTTCATAATTAACCATTATAGCATGCAACTAGTTGAGTCCCTCATTAGACCCTTGGTCTTGTTGATGCTCTTACGATTTTGTCATCATAGGTATTGTTGACCAAGTTTGACCTTTAGTCAAATTTGAGTCAACCTTTACATTTTTGAACTTTGTAGAGGTTGTCAATGTCCTATAATAGTCTCATTTTGATCTAGATGTTCACTTATCCCTAGCCTAACCTTGGTCCAAAGTCTAGTTCCTTATACTAGTCAAGTCAATGAAAGTCAACCCTAGTCAAATAGAGTCAAACTTAGTCAAAGGCATAAAATATGTTGTTTTAGTCCTAATGTGGTTTTTAATTTGATTTAGGATCTTTCTAAGTCAATAAATTGCATTTACCATATTCAATATGCAAAAAATTACCTTGTGGACCCACTTTGAGCTAAAAATGAGGACTTGTACAGATCGCTGAGGTGGTCAACTTATCACCAAGCTGTGGATAATGTGAGAGAGGTCAAAGGATGTCAGTTTCAAGTTTGTGGCAGTTCAAGATTTAGTTATGGTTAGAAAAGGGGAGTTTCTCCTTGTTTTTAGGCCCTTTTGGGCACTTGTATAGTCCCCATGATCTGATCTATATTTAAAAAAGTGGGTGGTGTATCTCTTCACCTCCCCACACCCATTTCCATGTTTTAACTTCAATTAAAATGCAAAAGGATGCATCTGCAACTCATTTTTCTTCCTTTTCCTCTTGGCATGCAAAGGTCAACTTCAAGCACTTGGTATGGAAGGTAAATGCAGAGTTGGTAGGAGTGCTTCTATAGGTTGATTGTACTTAGAATGTACTTCATTTTCATAATAATATTTTGTTTTTTGGAGCCTCCTCCTTTATGAATAATTGTTAACAATCCAAGCAGGTTGTTATAGAATTGCATCCAAAAGGGGTACACATATGCATCTGTCTTTGGTTTTCATAACTCCTTGGAGCCATGTGGTCTTGATAGGATGTTTTTAGGTTGGAATCAAGCTCTCTCCATGATATTTTCAACATATAACCCTTCATTATTCATTGATTTTGAAGGAGATCACAAATGGTGATAGTTTCATGAAGTTTGCAAAGTTGGATGTAGGTCCTGTGTTTTCCAACGTCCAAGGATATTATTGATGGTGATGATGTGCTTGAGGTTCATGCATAAATATATCTTTCATGTTTTTATCTTGTGGGAAGTCCAACTAACACCATTGCAAATCCACATTGCCTATATTCACTTGTTTACTGCATTCTCACTTTCAGTCAAGTTCAAGCTTGTTTCATGGAGGTTGTATGGATGTGAGAGAGTTAGAAAAACATGGTGGAGTCCATTTGGAGATTTAACACTCCCCAAGAGTCATGTTTTGCATGCCATGAAGGTCTAGGATGCAAAACAAGCAAATTTCACTCTAAGAGAAGTCATTCCCATTTTTTGGACTCTCAGTCCCCAAATGCAGAAAATAAAGGTCTCAAGGTTTTTATGGATTAATTTTTAATGTGATAGAAGATGATTTTACCACTTTTATTGTTTTTAATTTGTATCCCTATCTACCTAGTACAACCATGCAAAATTTGGGAGCCAAAGTATAAGTGGAAGGTGGATTTTGAGCTCCTTTAAGTTGCCAAGAAATCACTGAAAGTTGACAGTGATATCTACAGGATTCTTAACGAGTACTTGTCTTAGAAGGAATTTTAATAGTCCTAGGCCTATTATTTCAAGAGGGAATAATTACAAGCAACTCAACAATAAATCTTGAGCACTCATTCAATGGAAGGGGTGATGACTATATGGAGTTACCTCTTAGGCCTATCCCCTATTTGTACATAGGGCAGGGAAGGCAGTGTTTGAGGATTGGCATAAGGAGATGATGTTTAAGGAATACATGATGGAAATAGATCCTAGTGTGAGGCCTCCAAGGCTAAATACAATATCAATAAACCTTATACATTCCTAAACATGCCCCAAATTACCAAATATAACTTACAGGCCTTAGATTACCTACCGACAACCAGAGGTATTGAAGGTTAGTCTCAGTTTGGAGTAGAGTGGTGTTTGAGTTCAAATGGAGCATGCTAATAGGGTGAAATGATGCAACATGATACTATAAAGGAAACTAAATATTTATATATACTTGTGAGTTTAAAAAAACCAACCTTGAAAACCTACATCTAAGGCAAAATATGCACCTACAGCCTGGTTTTTGAGTTTGGTCTCAGTTAGGGGTAAATGAAAATTTTGAAGCTCAATTGGAGTATGTAAGCAGGTAACATGATGATAATATGATGTTAATATGATAAAAAATGAATTACACACCTTTTGGAGGCTAAAAACTTGCCTTGGAAACCTACAACCCTGTAGCTAGTTGTCTCAGTCCTGATGAGACAGTGTGATCACGGTCATGTTATGAGAACCTACAGGAGGCTTGAAATAATAGGTGAGTAAAGTGTAATATTATGCACATGAAATGGATTAATTCAATCCTATAACCTACATTTCCATGAATCTAAATCAATCCTAGTATGCTACAAAGTGGTCTCAGTCCTAACAGACAGTGACAAGAAAGAAGGTGAAGAATTGAGATGTTAGTGTTGAAGTAAGGGAGGAGGTGATGTGCTCAATTGAATTAAATAAAGGTCAATTAAGTTATAAGAGGATCTTGGAAAATTTATGTCACCCCAAAATAAGTGTATTTACAGAAAATACCCTATTTACCTTAGAACTCTACATGCAAGGTCCTATTTGAGCTTAAGTAAGGTATGGGTTTTGACTCCCAAAGAGGGAAGAAAGGTCTCAAACCTGATAGGGTGGTAAAATAACATCAAAGGAAGGTGGTATCATTCCTAAAACACTCACAACATGCCTAATGACTTTTTCACCCATACAAGATATGACACAGTCCGTACAGTCAACCAAGTGAACCATGGTTTCAAGGGGCAAGTAGAGGATTTGCAATAGCAAAGAGGTATAAGATGATCCTCAAAGCTCCATGAGCTTGAAATAAATATTATAATCATGTTTGAGCAGAATTTAAGCATGAATATTGTGAGGAAGTAGCAGTTCCATGGAGATTTGAATAAAAACATGCATGAAACAGGGTTTTGATCCCTTTTTTGACAAGATTGAGTTGGTTAGACCCCTTAGACAAAGAATCTGACCAATTGGTGATAGTGATAATAAAGACCTTATGTAGATCCCTAGATATTCAATTTTCTCATACAATTAGGCCTAATACCCTCTATTTTGTCTCAGAGGTAGGTCACTCCATGCATGCACAAGAATGACAATTTTTGGAAAAATAGTTAGATAGTGAACCAAAGGTCAATATAATTAATTGGTAAGGTTTTTACAATTTGGGGACACATGGGAAAACATGAGAAAACATCCTATATGGGTGGACTACCAAGGAGATATTCTGGACAAGGAGGTTTTCAGGCAAATCTAGTGTGAAAACATGCAAACCCAACCCAAATGGAATGTCACTTCAAGTTCTAGCTTTCTTCAAGTAATCTAATGTTTTGTATGATGCCTTGGAGGGTAAACATGATGTGTTCATGCTACAAGAATGCATTAAAAGTGAGAATTATCATCTTTTGGTTCACAAAGTACAAACAGGCATGTTGGTAAGGCATAGTTCTTATTCCAAAGTAGGGGTCATTCCCATTTTTGGCTCCTGGTAAGCTCTCCAAATGTTTTGAATATGTTTTTAGGTCAGGTACAAAGGTGAGGAGGCTTTTGGTTGGCAAGGAAACTCCACAAGAAGCCATTTCCAACTTTAGACATACTGAAACCCTCACAAAGAGCATGCAAGTCATTCGAAGGTCAACTTCCATCACTTATATGTTTTATGGATGTTTACATGGGACCCTGAGCCATTTAGATAAGTTAGAGGAGGTTCTTGAAGATTCCTTAGTGTGATTTAGAAGGAGGTTCAATGCCTGATCTTTATGAACAAAGTTAAGAGTCCAAGTCACTCAAAACCCTCATAGTGTCCCAATTGGAGAGATAGAGAATTTTAAGCATCTAGATGAAAGTGAATGGCCATGAAGATCCTTGGAAGTTGCAGAGGACTCTTAGAGGATTCCATACATGTGTTTTGTTTGTATGCATTTATACGGATCAGGGGAAAACATGGATTATTTTGGTCATTTTGAGTGGTATGCAAGCTACAAGAGGATTTAAGATATGAAACAAACTTTGAAAGGAATATTTCCACTTGAGCTATCTCAAAACATTAATCTCATCTCATGGATCAACCTCTAAGTGCCCCAACCAGGCTCTCACTTTTAGCCAGTCCAGTGAGCTAGCTAGTGAACACTTGTGAAAAGCAATTAGGGAAGCCTTTTAATGGTTTTTTTATTGAAAATAATGATATGGGAACCTTTGAAAAGTATCATGCCCTCTTTTTCATGGATTAGTTTGGAAATTTGGGAGATTTTGAATTCCAAGTGTATAAGTTGCATGGAAAAGAGCTATATAGAAACTACCAGTGATGATTTTGCATGTCCACAAGAATAGGGATGGTCAAGGATCAATCCAATGCATGTGGGGACTTTTTTGTAACCCCTCTTGCTTAGACCAATCATCATACTTGACCATATGTAGGGATAGGGGTAGTTTTGGAAGGCAACTCAGGTGGGCAGTTTCTTATGCCAAAATGGCAATTTTGTACCACTTTTCACTATCTTTATGACTTATTTTGGATAAGTATACACCTATGACATGGAATATCTCTCCCCATACTTATATATTATGCATGTGTAACTGATATTCACTTGGTGACACATGTCTTTGTGCCTTTTCAACTTCTCTTTTCTCCCTCTTCTTCCAAGTTCTATAAGTTGGGCCTTCTTCACCATTGTTTGGAATCTCTCTATTGGGTATGGCAAAGCCATACCAAATTTTTTCTTTGAATCAATAAAGACAAGTAATTTTACGTCATTCAAATAATTCACTAAGTGTACATGATAGTAGTTGGTCTTGTGCAAGTGTGATGTTTATTTGCCTTTCACATGTTACTCCTATTAGTATTGAGTGTTTTATGATATCTTTCTTGTAGGTCAACAAGAAGTGTCAAGTGAGGTTTCTAGTGTAAGTGAGTAGGATACTCAATAGAGTATCTTAGAATGCCTATTTTTTAGATCCTCCTATCCTATGCCATCTCCAAGACCCCATGTTGAAACATTAATGTGTGTGAGAGAGAGTTGATTGAGTGAAGTGTATATGTAACTTGTTCTTGATTCCAAGTGCATATAGAAGGTATGAGTAGAGAAAAACATTTGGTGTATCACCTTTATATATTAGGCTTACTTTCATGCTATTTTTAACTCTTTTCAACCCCTCAAAGTGTTAGTAGTAGGGACATGTGCTTCACTGATACATCAAAGGGAGTTAGCCCTTATCTAGAGGTTCATCTCATAAGTTTGCTAACCCATAACAAGTGAGATGTCCCAATTTTTATACTTGGATTAGAGGCCTATAAAACCTCTTCGCATAGGGTGCATCTAAGTGTAAACAGGTACTTTTGTGTTTTGAGCCATAAGAACTTGATTGTATCCATAACTAGCACCTTGATGTCATTGATCATTAAAACCTTGATTGAACTCAGCGTTTGGGATAATGGATTGACTGAAAGACTGATTTAAAATCACGGTACCCTCAATTTCTTGAGTATTTTTTTTTTGAGTAGGGACCAAGGTATTAAAAGTACTTACAACATTTGGATTATAAATGTTTTGCCTAATATAGTTAGGCTGCCCTTGGGTTTGGCCTTGTCCTTGGAAATTTCCTTTATAGGGTGGCCTATTTGCTTGATATCCGCAACAAAAACATTATAAAAATGAGTGATGGTGCATCATTATACTTAATTTCTATTGATATGGACCTGACTACCCTATATCCTCATTCTTTGCTAGATATACGATATTATGCACCTATGTTCTCGTAGGCCAGTACTATAGCCATGCTTGAATTATTATCCCTTGATGCACATGTGAACCATTTACTTAACCATTTTTTACTTAATTTCCCTTGTCCAAGTCATATACCAACTTCCCAAGCCTTGTGTCCTTGGTTCCTCCACATTTCTTGCATCCTTGTTCCTCACAACTTGTTTCTTCCATGCCAAGGTCTTTTGTGTCATGGCTTATTTTTTAACCTAGGTTTAATTTTTTCCCCATCTCTCCCACACCATCTTGCCAAAATGAATTTAGAATAAAATGATATAAAATATAGGGTCCAACATTAGTCGAATATCCTAACCAACTAGACTACAATAAAATTAAAATGTTGGGTTTTTTTCCTTTAGTTTAACATTACTTTCCATGATAACATACACAAATAGTATATGATTTAAAACTACCTATCACATTGGATTATCACACAAGAAATGGTCTCACACACTCACTCAAAGCTTATGATTTAAGACTTGTTCTCATTAGTTCTATCGTGCGATGGTGTACACGTTAAGAGTTCTATACTAAGGTGATTGCACAAGAAATTAGTTCTAATCTAATATATCATAGTTAAGTGAATTCATACTATACAATAATTCCATTATTAAACTATTTATCACAAGTAAAGAGGGGCACAAATCAATAAAAAGAATAGTAGTACCATTAGTTCCATAATAAGTTTACATGTATTTCAATAGCACACGCATTCCATTTTATTATGTCACTGGTCACCATACACAAGCCTTGATGCATAACATGAACATAAGATCATGATTACATTTATCATTATACAAAAAAAACCAACATCAACCACCTTCTATGTAAAACTAATGATATTTATATATGATTCTACCCTGATCATTCAGTTACAACATTAATACAAAAGTGATGACTTGCTAATAAGATTTAACAAAAAAGAGTCATGGTACATCATTACATTGAATTCCTATTAATACAAGCTTAAATACCCATATATCCCTGCTCTATGATATATATACAATGTCATTCACCTACCTTATTGCTAGTCGATGCTAGATCCATGCTTAACTTATTCTCTTTTGATGTTTACACAAACTATTTCTACTTTTTGTGCCCTTATATAAGTCATACGCCAATTTCCATAGTCTCGAATCCTTGGTTCCTTCATGTTTCCTATATATTTATTCTTCATGATTTATTTTTTGCCAAGGTATTCCACACCTTATCTTACTTCCATGCTCAATTTTACTTTTGCATCCATCTCTCCCATACCATCTTGTCAAAAAGCATTTAGAATAAAATAATATAAAATTTAGGGTCCAACAATAAGTGACATTATTTGGAGTGGTGATGGTAAGACATAAGTGTATTTTTGTGGTTCATGGGATGTATTAGTGTTAGATTATTGAGGGTTTCATTTTTGAGGCTCAAGGACAAGATTTGTTTTGAATTCTTGATAGTTGGATTGTTGAGGCGTAGGGGCTGGATTGATATTGGATTCTTGATGGTTAGATTATTACATCTCAAGGGCTAAATTTGTGTTGTATTCTTGATGGTTGTATTAATATATCTCAAGGGCCAAATAGTTTGATTTTTATGGCTCATGGACCAAATAGTTTTATTATCGATATGTCAATTATTGTAGCTAAATGGCCTAATTGGTAGAGTATTGATTGGGTGATTGTTTATTGTGTAATTATTGGTTGAGTTGTGAATTGATCCATGATTGATTTTGGGATTATTGATCATCAAATTTTTTAAAAGGTTGAATAAAGTGCTTCATATGTGATGATTGATGTGAAAATTATTGATTTAGTTGATTGTCATATTTTTGATGGAATTGGTTTTTGATAGAGATAGATGAAAATACAGTTTTGGTGGCACTGGGGCCTGATTGACATGGGATGGTTGATGATTAGTTGATTTATAATGAATTTTGATTATTTTTGGATCCAACATTTAT
This sequence comes from Torreya grandis, assembly GCA_037957365.1. Lineage (NCBI taxonomy): Eukaryota > Viridiplantae > Streptophyta > Pinopsida > Cupressales > Taxaceae > Torreya > Torreya grandis. The sequence goes on along the minus strand of JARHVA010001742.1, from coordinate 612,896 downwards.
TGATTGGTGGATTTTTGATTAGATGGGGTTTTTTATAGGGGTAGGCAAAAATTTAGTTTTAGTGGTATAGGGGCTTGTGTAGTATGGGATTTTAGAGGGTTTGGTTATGAATTGTTGGATTTTGTATTAGGTAGTTTTTTGTATTTTTTTGATAAGGTTAGGATAAATTAGGGGTTATATAGCTTAGGGGCCTAAAGGGTATTTTATTTTTGATGGGTTTGACTATCGTAGGATTGATTAAGCAATTAAGGACTTGATGTTGAAGAACTAATATAGGATGCTAAGTCTGCTACCTATTGGATAAGTTGTTAGAGTTGGTTAGACAAGATTTGATTTTTGAATTGGGGTGCTATAATTGGTTTCCTTTGGAATTTGACATGAGGGATATCATGATTTGGATTATAACTAGTTTAATTAGATATTTATTTGGCTTTGGCTAGTAGGATAGACTAGATTATGATAAAAAGGTTCTCATTGTTAAGATCTTAACTCACTTAGGTTTGATGTCTCTTTTGGTATGCCACTCATTTAGATCGAGTTTGATTTGGGAATAACTCAGTTTAAAAATTGGTTTCTCACAAGGGGGGAAATAAGTACACATGCACAACACAACCTACACTAGTCAAGTTGGAGTGTAACCAAATATTGGCCCATAGATATTACCTCAAAGATACATTATGGGTGATCTTAGGGAATGTTGTGTTTTTGGAACCACTACATGATTATAGCTGAAAGCTTATTAATTTAAATTTAAAATAGTTTCTCTAGAGTAGTTTTAATTATACATTTTGGTACGTAAGGCTTGATTCTGTGAGACAAGGGTGTTGGTGATTTCTAGGTATATTATCCCTCACTTCAAGGAAACTAGGTAAAACCAAAATTTTGATTAGCCAATAAACACAATAACTCCTTTTAATATTTAGAGTATGTTATATTAATTTAAGTTTAAAATAGTTTCTCTATAGTAGTTTTAATTATACATTTTTGTACGTAAGGCTTGATTCTATGAGACAAGGGTGTTGGTGACTGCTAGGTATATTATCCCTCACTTCAAATAAACTAGGTAAAACCAAAATTTTGATTAGCCAATAAACACAATAACTCCTTTTAATATTTAGAGTATGTTATAACATAAATTTTGGTTTAGTGCTTGGTGATGAAATCTAAGGTCACTAAAACCCCTAAGAAAAAGAAAATAAAAATTCTATTTGTTTCTGATTTATAAGATCGCTTTTTAGTGCGAGGAAAGAGTATACATGGGATTAACTTGGGAGGGGGAAGATTAAAGAAACTAAGTAATTTATGATTCTCAATATCACCTTTTAGTGTCAAAGAATAGCATACGTGAACTTCTTTACACAAATAAATGTAACTACAAGTAAATAATTTAATTTAAAAAAATTAATGATTAAATGTTTTGGATTAAATATTTGACAAACAATGTTACAGACTACACATTACTAGTTTGAGATGTTTAGGGTCTTTGATATATGACTTATGTTGTATAAGATGGTTAGGATAATGAAAAACAAGAAATACCAAACCTACATATCAAAAAATTAGAGATTAGAAATCAACAAACTTGAAAGGCAAACCTCAAAATATAGAAACACCATTTCTTAGTGTAGAAATGTCATTACTTACATAGAAATGCCATTGTATAGACATAAAACCATTATCAGAATAATCAAACCTAAATGGAATAGTTTTTAATGGTTGCATGAATATTTTTGAGATATTATTTTTGATGTGAATGAGAGTTAAAATGGTTACCTAAATCAAAAGTTATGGCCTTTAAAAGATGGGTTTTTAGTGTAGAAATTCCACTAGGGCATGCAAAAATGTCATTCAAATTTACATCAAAAGAGAATGATCATAGCTAATACCTCAGTTCCAACTATCTCGCCCATGGTTATTAATACTGAGACATTTTTAGGGTAAAAAATTCAACAAATTTGAATTCATGTTGATAATTTAGCCGTTTATTTTATTCATAAAAATACTAATAATTTCCTTGAATCATAACTTATGGTTCTATTTTTATTTGAATGTAGTTATCTAATAATATTTTCTTCAAATACTAAAACTATTTTCATGTAATTGATAGTTTAAAAAATATTTAATTCCCAAATATCATTTATAAAATATGTAATTTATTTCTAAGAATATCTACAGAACTCAAATATGGCTCATATAGTGATAATCACCTTCATTAAGAGTTCATAACAATTGAGTTCCATCTCAAGATATTTAGAATTCAATTATGATCATATTTACTCCTATCAAAAACTACTTTCATTGTTTATGCCTGAGAAAAATACTACACACAGATATATTTTCCTATGACTTGTTACACCATAAAAGGTCTATTAAAGGTTAGATTAATCATATGCATCTCGCTACATACTAAATCTAGGCATGTAGGTTGTCATTCAACTACCTATAGTCTAGGGTTTTTAAACTCATCACATTTTAAAAAAATCTCATCAATTAATTAGAAATAATGGAAACATATTAAAAATAATGATAGACATAGCTCAAGTAAGGTAATATAACCCATATTGAGTAAAAATGGGTTCTAAAAAAAAAATTATTTAAAAACCTAACAAAATTGAAATGGATAATCGATGCAATACATAGAAATTTATACCAAGGAAAATAAAACACATCCATCTTAATAAAATCAAGATTTACTCTAAATACCAATAGACCAATATTCTCTAAATTTAGGGTATGTGGAGGGTTTCAAAATTAAATGGATTTTCAAACATAAACTTAATCTAAGTTTCTAAGACCATAAGGGATAAAACCCATTATCACATTTTAACTATGTAAAAACATAAAATACATAATTCACCCTATTGATGTTAGGGTTTCCCAGATATTTTCATTATCAAACAAGCAATACTAGCATAAGGTGGCACATGTAAGTATGAATATGATTATGTAAACATATTAAAATGCATAGACTATCAGAATCACATGTAAACCTGCACAAATATAAAAGAGATAAATGGTTGTTTTACTACGCAAACTAAAGTAATATAAAATTAATATTTGATTCAACAAACAATGCAAGAAATTAACTTGACAAGAAACCACCAAAATAAGACTGCATTCAACAAGTAATATCCAATGTAATTATGCAAGCACATAAACCATCTAAAGTGAAAGCACACAACATACTAAACTCGACAATCAAACAATCTAGTGTGAGTGTGTGATTGTTATACTTTTATTATTTCTATCCCCAACTACCATGATCTGTTACCCTCTCCCCTATGATTTTCTCCCACAACATTACTCTATGAGGGTAAAACTATCATGCATCCACCTAAAATAAGGAGAATGTAGTTAGGCAATTTATATTAATATATAGTCATAAAATTAACTAGTCAATAAATGACATAAATACCATTGTATTTATTCATGTTCAAATTGCGTAAAAGTTAACCATAATGATACATTTTTCCATTGAACAAATGTACTAAAAATAAATATGCAGACTAGAAAATACAACAGTCAAAATAAAACAATTATAACAACATATATCTGATTACAAAATTGATATTCTAACTAATCAATATTCTCAATGTCTATTTAAAATAAGTGTTGTTTGTTAAGGATATGTCAGTATGTAACATCCCCCCTTCCCCCCATAAATAGGTCATCATCTTGATGACCTTATTTATAAATGAAACATGTTTGAAAATGTATTAATTTCATAAAAATATATCAATCAATTAAATGATGATAAAACATATGAAATTATTCATAGTCCTCTCAAGTGACATTATCTTTATAATATTGATCCCACTAGACCTTGCATTGAGCCACTTTTTTATTAGGAAAGCTAAGCTTGCACATTTCAAGTATTCTGAATGGTTCTATTGTTACCTCTCCTCAATCTAGAACCTATAAAGAGTTTCATTCATGTACATGTAAAGGATCAACCACATAGTTTTTTAAATAAGACACATGAAGAAAATTATGAATCTTAGCTAGTGTTGTTGGAAAATAAAGTTTATATGAAATAGGGTTAATCACTTTCATAACCTTAAAAGGTCCTATGTATATAGGTGCTAATTTTTCTAATCTATTAAATTTGATTGAGCTATTTTACATTTTAACATGCATAATTATTTTGTCTCTAACTAAAAACTACCTTGTTGTTCTTTCTAAATTAGTATAATTTTTTTGCCTATCGTTGACTTTAGCCAATATTTATCTTATCAGTTCACTTTTTCTTCCATCTCAATAAGTATTTTAGGCCAAAAAACCACTTTATATTTTAATTTTTCCCAGATGATAAGAGTTTTACATTTTCTACCATACAAAGCCTCAAAAGGTACCATTTTTAAAGTTGAATGTAAGGAATTATTATATGCAAACTCATATAGTGAAAGGTATTATTACCATATGTATTGTTGGTCCTTGCAATATATTCTCAAAATATCCTCTAAAACCTAATTTAATCTTTTTTTCCTCATCTATTTTAGGATGGTAGGTTTTGCTAAAATTAAGATGGGTTCCCAAGGCTGCATTTAGTATTTGCCAAAATCTAAAAGTCATGAGAGGGTCTTTATCTGATATGATTTTCTCTTGAATTTTGTGTAATTTATAAATTTATTGCATAGGTATTTTTTTCTAGAACAGGTGCATCATCTATTAAATTACCCAATATAAAGTGTACTACCTTGGTTAGTTTGTCAACTACCACTAATATTATATCATGTATATTTCTTGACATGGGTAGTCCTTGGACAAAGTCCATACTAATGAATTTCTACTTCCATTATAAGATGTAATGAGGATTCAACAACCATGTAAGATGAACATGTTTTGTTTTCACCCATTGACATTCTAAACATCTTAACACGAAGTCATCTACATCTTTCTTGATTTCTTTCTAGAAGTACAATGATTTTATTTCTGCCATAAGCTTGGTCACTCTTATATGACCATAATAAGGAGCATTATGCAACTCCTTAAGCACTATGATTCACAAATCCTCTCTATCAATCAAATTTTTTATCCTAAATGATTATTTCACATAAAATTCTATACATTTAAGTAAAATAATGTAATATTAATATATAAGAAATAAATGATAGTTTTTTGGAATTTAACCTATTCAAGCTTGTGTAATAAATATAAAAAGAACTATAAAACTAAGGGTTAAAAATAGCATATCTTATTTGTCACATTATTCTAGGTTATTAGGATTATTTAGGTTCATCTCAATGTTGCTAGCCAACGCTGTATTCTATTCATTCTAGCTTTTAACTATTTCTCCTGCCTAGACACTTACATCATCCTTGGGATATTTACATCAACACAGGTGTCCTAATCTAAATGGAGGTGTCTAAATTTGAAAATGTTTTGTAGGTGACTATGTTTTTTCCTGAATATGTGCTTACAATTGAATTCATATCTTACCTCTAGATAATGATTGGATCATACATGAAATACCATCAATAATCAAAACCCTAGCTTATTTGTCTTTAATCACCTATGACTCAATAAAAATGAGTTATCATGTGATTCTAGCTAACCCTAATAACCCCTAATATTGCTAAGTGTTGCTTACATATCCATATACTTTGAGGGTGGACTCAAACTCACATGTAATTCTCCCTCTAAGGTGTATGTGTGTAATGGTGATTGTGAAAATATATGATATTTATCCTATTACAACCCTTGGTGAAAGAAATGCAAGTGTAATTTGACCCTTTGTGATATTCTAGACTTTAAAAATATTCAATTTAGTGTAAGGTGTAATCAATAACTTTTTAATGAACAATGTATATGCTAATTGAGAGGTTTGCTTGGTAATTGAAAACTATACCCTAGTTTTGCATATATAGAGAACATTTTTAATAAGAATTAATACCTAGTGGCATGTGAAAATATGATAATAGAATAAACATACAGACTCTCATAAATGATCATAAGGCAAAAAGTATGGAAATAGAGAAAAGGATAAGACATGACACTTTCATTTACCCTTGGACACTTGCATCAATACAAGTGTCCTGAGGTAAAAGATAGTGTTTGAGAGCTCAAAACATAACAAACATCAAAATCTTGAGGATCCCTACCATAATATGGATAAAGTAAAATAAAATGAATAGAGAGAAATAAAATACTAAATAAGTCAATAAAAGGCCATGGATCCTAAGGGGCCCATACAAGACCGTGCCACTAAGTACTTAATCTTCTGACAATCCAAAACATAAAATAAGGTTATACCATATATGGATATCTACATTTCCCCCCCTTATACAGTAATTCCATGAAATCAAATGATTATATTTAAATAAATTTCATACCTAGGTGTGGAAACACACCTTGGATTCATGATGGTTCCAACTTGACTCTATATCCCATGTCCTATAAACAAAATCATATTAATGAGCAATATTCAAAGTATATAGAAAAGAAAGAACATGTAAATAATACACATGTATGTATGTTTCATATAAATGTGTCTAGAGTGGTGTCCCCACCATAGAGGATGGAGAAATAGAGGGGAATTTGAGTTCCCATCCATTTCTTGGCCAAGGAAAAGAATGAGTCTGCAAATGGTCAAGTGTGTTACATCCTAGAGATGCTTATTGAAAAGGAGTGTTGAGAGGTAATCATGCCCCCAACATGGTATAATGATAGTGGTGATACGGCCATTGAGGGCATTGAATATTGACCTCCCAGCTCAATGGTGAACATAAACTAGGTAATCTTCCAAAGTTAAGTGGTAGAACCAACTCAACTTAAATAAAGAGAGTAGTATTAGTCTATTGAGGGCATCAACTATACTACTCAAATGAGCCAACTATTGTAGATAGATAAAGGATAAAAATGGTGCTTCTTGGTAAAAATAGTGTTTCTTGGTAAATACAGTGATTCTTGGTAAATATATTGAGTATTTAATTTGGTAATCTAGAATAATTAGTGCATTTTGGTAAAATAGTTTGTATAAGTAATCTAGTGAGTCTAGAAAAATAAAATATTTCAAGTTGGTAAATGGGAGAAAGAATGAACTTCATTTGTGTCCCATATCATGTTTATTATGAATGATTTATAATTTGAATATGTATTTTTAAATTTTTGGTGCACTTGTATAGAATATGCACCTTTAGTATATGCCAACCTGAAGTATCTATCAAAATGTAACCTATGTTGTGTCACTATATATGATATATGTCATAAGATTTAGAAGAATCTATCCAAAATATATGAAAACCAATGCTAGATGTATAATATTTTGATCCAAGTGTATATATAAAGTTTGTAGAATGTATCATATTTTGTGAATTCTATGAATGGTGTATGTGTGGAGTTATGTCTTTATGGCATGCCCCCACTGATATGCCTCCCCTTTTGAGGTGAGGGGAATTTGTAAGCTAGTGGTCACATCATCACAAAAGGATGAAATGACCATGTTGTGTATGTATAAATCATATAGGATTTAATAATCTATCATTATCATGCTTCAGTAAGTTGACAATTGATAATTTGGTATATTGTGTAAGTAATAGTGTATTTTGCACATTAGTTTTAAACCATGTTATGAATTGGAGAAGCATTTAGGAAATTTTTATTTTGTAAAAAGTGATCTTAAAATTAATATAGTAGGAAAGTTCTTGTTGTATGGACCACAACACAACTCCTAGTTTCTAATTTGGATAAATGATGCTCAAGATATCACATGTCAAAGTTTGTAAGTGTGAGCAGCAATCAAAAATTCAACGGTTGTATATATGGGATTTGAAAATAATGTTTAATTTCATTTACATTTTGAATTTTTTAAAAATTATTGTTCTAGAGTGATTTTGAATATCCCTCATCGAATATTTGTTTGTTTAATGCAATTTTAGCTACTTTTGGCTGCCCTGAGACAATGAGACCTTGAGGGGATGTTAAGTAGGAAAATTAATGGTCATTTTGGTAATTTTAATTTGTTGAAATTTTTAATTTTTTTGCACTTTTTATGACATTTAATAGGTTAATGAACACTACCATCATCAATTTTGGATGGTATCATCAAATTTTCAATGGTAGCATTCATTTACCAACCATAGTGTCTTATGCTATCGTCTTCAATTAAAAGTATCATCCAACATTACTATTTATTTATACCTCAAAAAAATTGTCATTTATATATGTTAATAATTGATTAAATTCATGACTAATGTTTATTTATTTTTTCTTATTTATGTATGTAGATTGATATTCATATTTGTGATTTTTGGCATGGTAGACATATTTCTACCTTAGTTGAGTTGGGATTGGATAATGTTGATTGGTACATCATTGATCAAGTTAGATTTTGGCATGTTAGCTAACTAGGACATGTACACTATGATATTCACCTTATGACATCATTAGTTGAGAGGTGGAATGTTGATACTTGCACTTTATAACTCCATATAGGGGAGATTAGTGTTACATTCAAGGATGTTTATCACCTATTACATTTGGAAATTATAGAGGAGAGGGCCCAAGTGTTAAGAGATGGTTGTATTAGATATATGTAGAGATCATATATATATTTCACATGTCACTAAGCAGATGAGGGAGAGCCCTATGACATGATCTATATGGAGGATATTGTTAGATCTGATGTTCCATGATCATAGAAGTTCATTCATTATTTGCCATCATATTTTGTGGTCATGGATAGTGGAATGGTAGCTATATCTTATCGCATGTATCACATAATGTGGAACATTAAGGAGTGGGGCAGTGGATATTATTTTGGTTAAACCATGGTATCTCACTTATATAAGGATTTGTATCAATTCTAATTAGAAATATAGGGTGGCAGATTGGGTGTATCCACACTTCTCCACATATAGGCATATTAACATATTTTTGTTGTATGGCTCATCAGTGAACACTTAGATAGATGGGCCCATTCACATGTTTTTTGTTGTATAATGGTTATTAACTCAAGGTAAAGTACAATTGACTATGGAGTATTGTATGATACTTGATCAATTAACACCTACATAGATTATTTGGCATCTTTATAGGACTTTTATTAGGTGATCATAAAACACTCAAGAGTTATAGTGAGTTCATGTTAGCATGTGGTTATTTGATTGGTTTCCTAGGGTTTTTGACTATTTTTAATATGATTATGTGTTGAGGTAGTTTTACATTTAGCAGAGAGTCCTATCTAATTCTTATCCTTGTCATCAAATAGTTAGATCTATCCATAGACTAAATGATAGGTATGGCCTTACAACTATAGATATAACATTATTTTTGAATGGGGGAATAAATCTTATTGTGTTGTTCATTTCTAGTGATGATGTTGGATGCATAGATGTATATACTCAATGGTAGTCTAGTGTGTGTTAGCCATTTTTATTCCCTATTATTATTATCCCCTGATGTAATACCTATAACACATATAGGAGATGGAGGAGGTAGAGGTATGAGAGATCATATAGGCCCACAACCTTTATATGAGGTAGCAGTCAAATCCACATGTAATTATATTATTATATTTTATTTACTCATAGTATATTTGGTAGATTTTATTTTCTAAATATATCTAATTTGTAATAGTTTATATTGATTATAGGTAATCAAGAGTGGTCCATGATGGTAGATCATGTTGTGTGGGCCTTGACACATAGTGTACCTATGGATATTTTTGGTGAGGTTTTTGTGGAGAGGTTGGTTGAAATAATGGGTGCCCATGCATAATTTTTCAATCTTATGGCCAGGGCAATGGAATCATAACACACAATGATTATTGATCGAGATGAGTTGTGTGTAGAGTTTGATAGGTGGTTGATTCTTAAGAGGAGTTTGATGAAATTGATGGAGATGTTGATCAATTGATATGATTCTCTTCAATATGAGCATGATCATACATTACATCAACTTAGAGTCTTGGGTAGAGACTGTGAGAACAATCTCGATCTCTTAGTCCTAGGTGAAATATCAGGGCCTCCACATCAGGAAATGTGTGGGAAATAGAGCTAGATAGTGATGATTAATGTTATACACCCAAAAATATACCCCATATATATGATTATTTTCATTGTAAAAAAATTTGGTCACTTTTATATATATGATGATATCATTCTTGATATTTTTTTGTGATGGATTGGACTCTATCTTTGTTGTTTGAAATGCTTTTAATTTTTGTATATGTGATATATTTGAAATATGATATTTGTTTATGTGGTAACATATTGGTTGTGATTCATTTGATTTTATTTATAAATAATTTAATAAATAAACATACATAATGGAATCTAGTTGGTAATGATCATGTGGCAACTATGCTTTTGCTTTCTTTTTTAATACAATATCTAGTGCATCTCTGGAAATATCAAGTGTATATGTTTCATCTGTATCTTTAAAAATTGGGTTAGGTACCCATTATTTTGGTGTAATAAACATAGGTGTCAAAGTATGATTATATTTTATGCTTTCCCTAAGTGCACCTCTAATAGAGATTGATCAATTAATGGTTGCTTAGTAGGAACAATGTGGGAGAGATTGGTTGTTTTAGAGGGTGCACTAGGATAAAGACTTATTCTAGTGGTTTGTTTATATAAGGGATGATAGACCATACATTCCTTAGTAGGAGTAACATGGGATGTCTCAACCCTCATAGAGTGAACTCTAGAATAAGTGGGAGAAGGAGACCTTATTGACTCTTTCTAAAATGTAATAACTCTTATGTCTATGAGTTGTATAATCTTTTGTCTTAGAGAAAACCAATCATTGTCATGATGCCCATTAATACCATGGTAAGTGAAAAATGGTTATCCTTTCACCTTTTCAAATTTGTGTGGTGGATGGTAGTAATTTTGAGGAAAAGTAAGAAATAGTTTATATAATAGTGTGTGCAATATATCATATGGTTGATCTCTTAGTCAATCAAACTGAAGTGTTTGCCTCTTAATAGAAGTATATGTTTTTACTGTAGGAAGTATTCTATACATGGATTCATTTCCTCTATGTAAAACCTTTACTATTTGTTCCTTGGTATGCACTACTAATTTACAATAAAGTATTTGAGGTGGCTCATGAACCTTCTTATGTTGTTTCTTTGCTTTGTAGGAATTTTTTGTAATATGTTTACCTTTAGGTGAAGATATAGGTGATTTGGTATTGGTATTTTTTATTGTACATGCATATTTATGCACATACATATATAATCTATCAAAATAAGTAAATGGATTGTGAAATGCTCTTTTTGTTAATGTAAAAAGGAGGCTTTTACTAAATATAAATTACACTTCCAAATCTAATGGTGTATAGTTCAAGGAAAATAAGTCATCCTTAAATCTAATATAATAATCTAAAATAGACTCATCATTATTTTGTGTTATGCCTTGTAAATGTTCTAATGGTAGCTTAGGTAATTTATGATTATATAAATCATTTTAAAATGTGTCTTCAAGTTTCATTAAATTTGGTAAGGACCCATTTAGAGAGATATAGAACCAATCAGTAGCTTCTCATGTTAAAATTCTGTTGAAGGATTTTAATAATAAGTAACCATATTTATCCCAATGGTAAAAGGAGTGTACATATTGTCTTAAGTTATTTTTAGGCTCCTTTACCATCAAATTAAGGTAACATAGGCATAAAAAAATTATTAGGATAAGGATGTTCAAAAACATATTATATAAAGTAATGATCTTATAAGATATTATCATTAAGAGTAACATCATGTGAAATTACATATAGTTTAAGAATCATCATTTATTTTTGAATATCTCCTTTAGTAGTTGTAATATATATTATGTCACTAGGAGTAAATTTTGGAGAGTTTGAAGATGTACTCATAGGATTTAATTTACCATCCATATGAAACATATGAATGATGGCCTCTTTGTAACTATCATTTCACTATAATTTAGGAGTATGACATGTTTGAAAAGTATTAGGTAAAGTAACATCCATTTTATATTATGATTCAAGAGAGGTCATTATATCATTTTAGGTGACACGAAGGTTGATGCAACTATAATTTAAAATAGCTTGACTACTTGAATTTTCATTCCATGCAAGGGGGATACAAGGTGTGCTTCTGTTATTTTAATCTATAATTAAAACATGCTTTTGAGTAAAAATGTAAAAGAGGGAGAAAGAGGAATATTCTCTATTTTGATTGAAACATCATCATAGGAAGGAAACATGCACTGTTTGATTTCATTTTCAAATTCAAAAGAGAAAGGGATATAAGATGTAATATCACTTTTTAATCTCAATATATCATGATCATATGAGAAAGAACATTATTATAACTAGCATTTGAATCTTGAGTTGCATTATTTATACTTGGCTTAGAAAATTATTTCATTAAAAAGACTTTGGAAAAGATGTTTTGTTGTTTATAATGAATTGGAATAAGGGTGAAGAACATGCATCTACACTATTTTTAATAGTATTATCATTTTCATATCTCGAACCTAAAAGGATAGGGGAGAAGTAGTACATGCATTTGTATCATTGAGATTTAGAGATAGAGAAGTATTTTCACTATTTTCATTTGTATGAACTAAAGAAGGAATATAATATTCAATTTGAGTAAAATTTTCAATATTTTTAAATGAATTTAAACATTCATTCTTGTCAATAACTCATCATTAAATATATAAGATGTACATTCAACTATTGGTTCATCTTAAAAATGCTCTATGCTTGAAAGACTTTTATTTTCAACATTTGGAATAATATTTTCATGCACGCTCATTTTATAACATTGAATGCTATGCAATGCACTAACTAATGGTACACTTTGTGTTTCTTCAAGCACCTCCTCATTAGAATATAAGATGCACAACGTATGAGAAATATGAGAACTAGGATATTCATGATCCTCTTGGAAAGATGTGGAATCATAATCATAATCATAAGGGGAATAAGAAATCATGCTATCAATTTCATCATATTCATTGATATTTATATTTTAATTATTATAGTTATAGGTGGCTGCTACAAAGGAAGACTATGTATTACAATTTTGTCTAGCCATAAGATCCTCATATGCAATGTATTGATCATCAACAAGCTTAAACAAAATTTATAAAGGATGAGGCTTCTTAGGGTTTTCAATATGAGTATGCATTTTAAGGTTTGTAAACCTAAACACATCAAAGAGAAAAAAAGAAAGGCTATGGAAACAAAGAGAACAATTATCACTTAGACTATGCCCATTCAAGGAAAAATAGATATGCAAAAATAAATACAAAAATCTAAAAAAAATATAGAAGGAAGAAACCCTAAAGCATGCAAGGGTTTAAAACTTAGAGGATGGGTTCACCGTAATTTTTTTATCCTAAATTATTATTTCACATAAACACACTATATAAATAAATCATTTGAGTGCAATAATGTAGTATTCATATCTAGGTAATAAATGATAATTTATTGAAATTTAAGATATTCAAGCTTGTGCAAGAAAAAATAATAAAAACTATACAAACAAGGGTTAGAAAGAGCATAACTTATTTTTCACACTATTCTCGATTATCAAGATAATATAGGGTCATATTAGTGATGTAAGCTAACTCTGTGTTCTATTCATTTAAGATTTTAATTGTTTCTCATACCTAGACACTTTTGTTAGCCTTGGGACATCTACATCGACATAGGTGTCCTGATATTAATGAAGGTGTCTAGATCTGAATATGTGTTGTAGGTGGTTATGTTTTTTCCTAAAGATGTGCATAGACCTATATTGTTATCTTACTTCTATATAATTATCAGGACTAAAAATGAATTCAGTAGGACATATCAGTAGGAATTCAATATATATGCTCAAGTGACTAAAAATGATATTTTGTTTGTTCATTTGATGACCACATTAGATACTCTACCATCTATTCAGGCAGAAGCAAATATAGGCATTATTGTTGTGATTTCATCTACACAACAACTGATCAAGGTGTGAGAGTTATTATAGTGTTTAATTCTGAATATGGAATTGTGTTTTATAATTTATCTATGTACTTGTTTAAATAATTGAGAAACAAAATAATTTTCTATATAGACTCCTTTGTTGACATCTTCTAGTCCTATTCAAATGATTAACATGCATGACATGGTACAAGATAATTTAATTTTTAAATTTGGCTATTATATATGAATGATTTATTCATTTGATTTAAATGTTTATGAGATAATTTTGAATTTTTATTTTATATATATACATTTTTAGGGTCCTACTCTTATTGGTTATCCATTTCAAACTCATGTTCACTAGTCTCAAGCTATCATTGACCTTATTAAGTATCGGACACAAATTAACCATGACCACTAGACTATATTAAGTGCACCTTTGAATAATTTTGGTATCATTTTAAAAGTAACTTGTTAATTTTTTAAGTATCTTATTCTAATATGATTTTTTTTTAAAATATATTTGTATATGAACATGTTAAGCTACAGGTGAATTTTGAATGGAAGAGGACCTATATCCATTCATCTCAAAGACCTCCATCTATGAGTAATGCATCCAAGGGAAAGCCTTCTACAATCAAGGCAAAGAGAGAAATTCATTTTGATTATTAGGATCATGTCTTATGACATTTTATTGTATGCCTATATGGATTTGTGTATGGTTGTTTGGTATTGTATGCCATTGACATGATATATTCTATTGTACTCACATTTTGCATGCCTTTGTGTGTGTGTGTGTGTGTGTGTGTGTGTTGGAATATTTTACCTTAAATATTCTCATTTATTTCACCTTATGTATTCTATTGTAATTTATTAAATATTATATTATGTTCACATTTTGTATGCCTTTATGTCTTTTGTTGCCTATAAAATATGTATAAGGGCCCCTTAACACCAATCTAACCACCACTCTCTCATCCCATCCTGACTATATTTTTAAAACCAAACATAATTCATAAATTTAATACATAAAGGTCTACCTATACTATGACATAGATGATATAGATCATAATAGTAATAGTCTAGAGTAGCTTATATCATAATCGTTTAGAAGAGTTTATTTCATTTATTTTTATTCCTATATTTATTTTGAGAACATGATTTGAATTTTTGGATTGTTCTCAAGGCATGGATGGAACATTCAAGGCCACCAATTTATGCATTCCAATAATTGTATATCTCATTCTATTTTTTATCCTTGTCAAGATTGTGTTTATAATCTTATAGACATGAATTGTAATAATAATTTAAGAGACACACATCATTAATAATGATAGATATTATATAAAAATAATTGTTTAACATGAACCAATCTAATGAGAATATGATTGAAAATTAATTCAAGAATGATTTGGCATATCTCCAAGATTGTTTTACCTAAGAAGCAATGTTCAACAGTATAAAATGTAGTTTGAATAGCTAGTGGTTTCACATCCTTGGCAAAACAATTTTTTAAATTGAAATGAAGTATAATGTGACCCATGGATGATGTATCATTCAATTATTATCTCCATTACTTGTAATTGTTGTTGTCTAGGTAGTTGACAGAAAAATGAAAAATATGGTCATATGAGCAAACATATGTTTAATATTGCAATGATCCCATTTATTAGTTTTGATAGATCATTAAAGAGAAATATTCAAGCCATTGACATAGAAAATATAAATTATCTACCTATTTATATCAGTGATTATTACAAGGGTTCAAATCTTGAGCAGTATATGGGGATAGTGGTGGCTAAGTAAATACTATCTCCATTCTTAACACTATTTGTACCCATTTACTTTTTCCCTTTTTAACAAAACTAGAACTTTAATCTAATGTCAAGAAATATTGACAAGAAATGTTATCAACATTCAAGGTGCACCTAACTATCTCCACCTCTAGGGCCTTATGGCTAAAAAATGGCAGCACCACCATGTTAGGGGTGTTTTATAAGACCATGTTCTTGGTCTTCGAGTATGCCTGGTTAGGTAATAGAGCACCTATTTTGGCCAAAGGAATGTCTTTCTCTTTATGGTAAAACTACACTTTTTAGGAAAACTTTGGACATGATTCAAAATAAAATTGTGGGTCATCTACACAAATCAAAAACACCATCACATGCATGTGGAAGACCTCTAATTTCACCCAAAGAAATTATATCGTAAATAAGATATTAATCCATGGTTGATGATTATGTGATTAGTCTAGAAATGTTAATTATATGTAGTTAAGAGACATATTTTTTGCCTCTAGTAGACATTTCCACTTTAAGGATCTTCATTTAAAATTCTATCACTTCCAACACATTGAGATATAAAAATTACATATTTTCCCACCACCATGACATCTGAATCCACATTTTTGCAATAATTATGGCATAAAAAAATATTGACAAGAAATGTTGTCAACATTCAAGCCATAGTTGGATATCTCCACCTCTAGGGCCTCATGGCTAAAAAATGGCACATACACCATGTTTTTGGTGTTTAATAACCTCTAATACCATGTTCTTGGCCTCTAGGTATGCCCGGTTAGGGGACATAGCACCTGTTCTAGACTTAAAAGTGTTTCAATTTATGGTAAAATTGCACTTTTAAAGGCAAACTTTGGACATGCATCAAACAAAAATTAGAAGTCATCTACATGAACCAAAAGAAGCATCTCGTGTATATGGAATCCCTATACTTGAACCCTATATAACTTGGATTAATAATAAGATATGAATATGTGGCTAATAATTTCATGATCACCCCTGAAATGTTACTTTTAGTAGTTAAGAGATAGGTTATTTTCCTCTAGTAGACACTTCCACTTATGGGACCTCCATTTACAAATCCATCACTTTAAACACATTAAGTTATGAAAATTATATATGTTACCACCACCACAAACTTTTAATCCATTAGGATATGTGTTTTTTCCACAATTTTGGTGTTAGGAAACATGAACAAGAAATATTGTCAAAATTCAAGCTATAGTTGGATGTCTCCTCATCTGGGGCCTTGTGGCTAGAAAATGGCATCACCACCATGTATGGGGTGTTTAATAAACTTTAGGATGATGTTATTTCCTTTTATTATGCTTTATTAGGATATGGAGCACCTTTTCTAGCCTCAAGAAGGTCCTTCCCTAGATGGTAAAACCATCAGTTGTCTATATGAACCAAAAGCTTCTCTTAGCTTTGAGAGTATGGAATTATATACTAACAATGCCAACCACATGAATGTGGAAGATAATTTTGAACCATTAACCTATAAAAAATATTCTATTATGTAGTTAAACTAAAATTTATATGTACTATAAAAAAAATGATAAAATTCAACACATTTACCTTTGAGAACTCAACATACCTTGGGAGTTCAATCTAAGGAACCACTAGGATTAGATCTACTCTTGATAGTATAAAGAATTGATTCATGGTAAGAATTAATAACCTTCCATATATAATTATTTAATGGACTCCCCTGTTATTTTTTCAATTGAAAATCTATTGTGAGAACCAAATTTGAATAGGGGAACATCTTCTTATGTATTTCATAGTCTTCAAACAATCATACATATGAATTGTTGATAGGATATCATCAAAGACAATTTTAAGTAACTACCAAAAACCCAATGGGATAATAAATGTTTTCCCCATCCATAAACAAATAATTTAATTTAATATTTTCCCTCTACACACCAACATAAGTAGTAGTCTATCCCCTCCTCATTATCCTCATCTGTAATAACTGCATAAACATCCTTGCATCAACAAACAAAACATGATTTAATAATTATCCATTGATATATATATATATATACCAAATTTAGTACATAACACATTCTTTCGATTTTAATTTCATATATACTTTAAATGTAAAAATTCATTTTGTACCTGGTTACACCAAATTAGATACATGGTCAAAGTTATGTGATGATGCCATATCTAAAAGTTTTAATACTAGTGGAACCTAATATGTGTCAATTGGGCTTAGAGGTCTATAACTCCATTCATCCACCAACTCTTATAACTCACACTTGTTCCAAAAAAATTCACACATGCAGAAAAAAGCATGCCATCTGCCTCATATGAACTATCCAAAAAGCTACATTTGAGCTATGAAATGAGTGAAACTCACTCAATCCTATTACTGTCATACAATATTCATAGCTTGATAATTATTATTCTTCTATAAAATTTAAATATTTATGAACACTATATTTTTATAGAGAACCGTGGGCCATTTTCTCACTACACCATTCAACTATGTTTTTTGCATCTTCAAACTTCATCTCCTTTCTTGCAATTGATCTTTTGACACATGCTCCTACACCATCATGCTCCCATTTTCCATGGCATAATTTATTGAAAATCCAAATATGATTTACTCCATTATTCACATGCATCATTCTCATTTAGTAGAACACCTATGCATTCTTAAATTGTGATGTATAATTATTTGACTAAATGTGATGTTGATTGAAAGTAATGTTCCTTACACTCGAATTTCCATAGTAAATATGAGAAAAACCTTGCACATACTCTATAAAATATGTTTAATCATTAATGACCTGAAAGTGGTATTTCCTTACTATTTTATGATCATGCTCTATACTGTTAGGTGCATGCATGAATGTTATATACAAGAAAATAGAAATCTCTATTGAATTTTAGTACTACGACTAAACCTCCATTTGTGGTTAAAATGTGTAATTCTTCATAAAGTCAATTATTGAAACAATATCACTAAGTGGGAGCATGTCTTTGATTAATTTGAATTATTTATCTAGCCATCAAGCTCTGTGTGTGTGCTTTGAATACTCATAAATGATTTCCTCTTTGAATTGGAGCATAAATTTAGGGTAAGTGCACACATTTGGGGGATAAAAAAGGGCCTACCTGTGGACATGATTTTTTTAAAATTTTAGAAATGTGAACTTCTGTAGATAATTTGAGATGGCTACACTCAAAATCTGAAGATAGTATTAAAACATGAATTGTAGCATTTTAAATCTAGTTTCTAAAAAACTATATTTTTTTAAAAAATGGTTAAGTATTAATAGGTGAAACATCTAAAATTTGAATAGGACCTCCTATTTTTTAAGAAAACATAGTAGATAGATGGCTGTGCGGACCACCATTTTTGAGCATCGTTAAATATTGTTTGAAACCCTTTGATTAATATTTAGATAAGATCTTATAGTGTGTTATGAATTTTTTTAAATTTTTTTATGAATATTTTTTTATTAATTTTACAATTAAGTAGATCTTGAAAACTGATTAAAAAAATGGATAGCCAATTGTGTGGCCCACCCTAACTACCTCAAAAAAACAAAAATTGATTTTTTTTGAATGTGTAGAATTAGGCCTAGTATTTTATAGTATAATTTTGTTTGCACTTGGATAAATGAAAAAAAATTTATATAAACATGAATAGGCAAGTATAGGAGTGGCATATAGTCACCTAAAAACTTTGTTGTTAGAAATAAATATAGTTCAAACCCTTAAAATGGCCCAAAAATTATAAAAATCATATATTTAAAAAGAGGACAATATGCTCATCATGACGGTAATAATTTTTTGAATTTTGATGTTGAAATCCATAGCATATTTGGTGATTGAAGTTGAAATTTGTTGGTTTTTTTCAAAATAGTCACAAGCCTTTGACTCGGAAATCTAAGCCCTTTTTGAGCCTAAAATCTTGGTTTTAATTTCAAATTCAAATAACTCATATGCATTATATAACATAATATACAATGTGTACATGTTATATAATGTGTATGCATTTATTTGAAATAACAAAAAACAAACAAATTTTGTGTTTGTTATAGGGGAAAGGTCCCATTAGTTGTGCATCCTTATAGGGGAAAGGTCAAATTTCATGTTTCTTATAGGGCAAAGGTCAAATTTTATGTTGCTTTAGACAGTGAATTAAGGTGCCATAACATTGCATTATACTTTTAAAATTTTCCCCATTTCAATATGTTAGCTTAACTACTTATAACTAAGGTTTCAAGGTCTAACACATTATACATTTTACAATATAATCAATTTTATCATGAGAGGTCATAAAATGAATTTTTTAAACCTATAATAAAAACCTAACCTTTAGAGTACCAATCATTGTGCATTGGAGTATCAATACTTGACTCTTACTTGTTAAGATGTGACTGGTTACTTTTAATTTTATAGAATAAATGTTGAACAAGTATTAGATATTACATGTTCAGCTTCTAGTATAATTTAATATTTATATAAACCAATATGTTTCATCAATAGAAAACATGTTAACAAAAGCCTTGTTCAACAATTGGAATATTCACAATTATTGGGACCTTTCCCCTAGTAGGGCAAGGATATACCTTACTACCTTACTTACCTAAAATCCTACTTACCCTTAAAGTTTGTGTTTCTTATTGATATTATCGTACTTGCCTAAAATCCAATCTTACCTTTTGTGTTTTCTTTGATATCTTTGACCAGACCCCTTTATTTATAAATTTAGATCTAATTTCTTTAAGTAGAAAACCCGTTGAATTGGACTATGTAGTATAGATAATCTTGTGTAAGTAGAAATAATAATTGAGCCCTAGGTGTAACAATGCATCTCTTGGATATCTATTTCAAGAATGCTATCTAATGGAGCCAAATATCTATGAATCATGCCTTGGATTATCCCAAAAACATTCCTAAAATGTGTTGATTTAAGTCCCTTAAGTTTCCTCCAAGGTCACTTAGTGCATCTAATTTAATAGGTGCATTTTGAGGTCACAATTGAAAGTCTAACAAGAGTCTTCTATTATTATAATTATTCAAGATTACCCTAATGTATTCAAACACATCATTCAAAATTTTCCTAAAATTAAGATCTCTTGTAAAAATATGGTTAATCCTCTATTCTATGCACCTCCTTAATCTACCCCTCCATCACACATGGGATAATAATCAACCACTCCATCCATTCCCACTTCATTTGAAGAGTGTGTCTTTGACATGGGACTAGTCCTAGATGCCCCATGGATCAAACAATTAAAAGCTCAAAAACAAGCTAGACAACACTTGGTGTTTATCAATACTATATATTTCTATACCTTACTATGTAATTGGGTTGGTAAAATAGGAAAGTAGGATGATTGGTACAAAGTATGTACATGTTTTTCTTAAATAATTTGGTCAAGTTAGGTACACAATTTGTTTTGTATAAGATGTTATTTTGATCTCAATAAACTTGAAATGGTCACATGTATCCATTAGTGATGATGTGGATTTAAGATGTGTGATAGGAATAAAAAACATAGAGTAATATTAATGAATTAAAGATGGAAATAAAATGCAGAAAACATAACACAATAGAGACACAAATGTAACGTGGTTCACCTAATATGAGATACATCCACATAAAAACAACCATTCCTTTCTTATTATTCAGTCCAATAAATGAAGGGAAAACCTACAATACAAACATTGCAATATCCTCTTCACTCACATACAACGTGTCACCGTAATTGCAATACCCCCATATCAAAAGGAGGGTTACATATAGGGAAAAAATGCACAAAAATAATTTTTACCATTAGATATACAACCTAATAGTGAATGATCCAAATTTACTATGAAATTATAATATTTTTTAGTATATATTGAATGCCCCCTAGACCCCCATGATGACCATAATAGGGGGAATTAGCCCCACACACACCTCCTATTAGGAACTGGGCATTATAATAAGATCAAGCTCCAACATCTAATAATGTGGTGCATGTACTGATGAATGCATAACTTAGAAAATATCTAAATGCACTAGGGACTTTGTTCAAAACCATTAAGGGGTGGTTATATGCTTTAGAAATATAGGGTAGCATAGACCTGGCATTGACCAAAAATCACACACACACACACACACACACACACACACACACACACACACACACACACACACACACACACACACACACACACACACACACACACACACACAATTTACCCCAGGTCAAACTCTATTGAGATTATTTAAGATACATTAAATTTGACAATGTCCCCAAAATGTGAGACCTACTTCCCCTCAAGGATGATGCTAAGCAGAGGGACCCAATAATTATTTATGTGGATGATGAATTGTTCATCTCATATAGATTGTTGATCAAAATTGAATACCAGTGTGCACCCCCTCACCAAAGGTTTCAAGATTATATATTTTATACATATATCTTCAGTCATCTTATTCATATTTCATTGTAATGAGATTAAAACTTATGATGTGGACTGCAAGAAAGTAGTACATCTCAAAATTATTGCTCTAGCTTAGGATTTGAGGTTGAGGAGTCCATTTTTGAATTGTGTTCTCTCTTGTGTGTAGGAATTAATATAAATGTACTTTGGGATCTATAGTTAATTCAAGGTAAAGGGCTATAAATAATTTGAATACATACATAGGAAATTGATAATGTTCGGTGCTTGCTTAATTTAGATGGGATATTAAAGGGCTCTACATGATAATTTTCATATAGTAATGGCAAGTCAGAGGCTTACATCATGTGAATTATTTACTAGACATGAGTTGATCGGATTGATGTCAATCTTTAAACATTATTGGCTTATATGTATATATGATAAATATGTGAATAGGCCTTAGTTGGATTGGTTAGAGGTGATGGGACATGTCTAGGTATCAAAGATGTGCATATCTAACAATTATAACACTTCTCTAGGTGTATTAGACCTACACATGTGGAAATATTTGATTGGATTAGGTGTCTTAAGGCTCTAAAAAATTTGGTGATTCTAGGATAAGTTACGGTTAGATCTCTAACACAAATAAATGTGTGTATAAGATACACATGTGGTGATGTATCTAATTAGATTAGGCCTCACAAGGATCTGATAGCTCTTTAATGCTTTTAATACCTAACACCTATAACATTATTGACACTTTTAATCATGTACTAGGTACACATGGGTGATATGTAATTGTATTTTTCCTCCTGAGACATTTTCAACTTTGGAACTTCTAAGACTTGATGCATCTCTGATAGCTTTAACACTTTTAGATGTATGAGGTACACATGTGGCACAACAAGGCTCATTATAGGGGTAATTCAATCGAGGAGGTGTGGGAGGTCAATTTGAACCCCTTCTTGACATAACTATAAGAGCATGATATATGATTTGGGACAAAATTAAGTATGATTCTATCTATCATGAATTGAACCAATTAGTCGATTAGTTTAATTAGGGACATGGTTTGGGAAAAATTAAGCCCTTAAACCAAATTTATGACCCAATCAATTCCATAATATAGATGCAACATGTATGGATTAACTAACCCTAAGTTAATCATAAATGTAAATATGAATGTAAATGTGGCCAATTTCAACCCATTAAACCTAAATTGAAGTCTATGATGTGATTCAAAGGGCTAAATTAAGTCACATTTCATGACATGTTGATTGTAAAACCTAATTTTATCACTTAAACATGTACAATTCCCCTAAACCCTAATTTCATGACATATACACATATACTTACACTAAACCCCTAACCCTAAATCCTATTTTAAAAAAAAATACAAACCCTAACTTTCCTAATTTCATCACAAATCCATAAAGTCGTGAATGTGATTAGTGTTCATTTATGAACCCATTATCTACCTAGTTTTGTAATGATATATTATGTGATTTGGGGAAAATTAGCTCATTTCATCTTACATATTGAGCCTTATTACATCATTCATTAGTCTTATTGCTTCATAGTCTTATTAAGAGTCTTATTGTATCATGTATTAGAGATTTATGTGTTATATTGGGGATTTATGCATCATATTGAGCCTTATTGCATTGTATTAAGCCTTATTACATCATATGATAGCCTTATTGCATCATATTTGAGCTTTATTTCATTGAATAATAGTCTTATTGCATTGCATGATAGTCTTATTACATCTTATGATAGTCTTATTGCATCAAATTGAGCCTTATTGCATCATATGATAGCATTATTACATCTGATAGTATTATTGTATCAAATTAAGGAGTTATGCATTATATTATAGTCTTATTGAGTCTTATTTCATCATATTATAGTATTATAGTGGATTTTATGCATTGAATATGAGCCTTTTTACTTGTTTTTATAGTATATACCTATACTTTAAGGAACGTGTATGTGTTCCTATAATGCATACACATCATTTGAATAAAAAACAAAAACTTAATTTTTAACATTTATTTTTATCCCTAATCAAGATTGTTGTCCCCATATACATTCCCTGTGTACTCTGCTATTCTACGTACTTTTTTGGTTGTAGTTTTTTTTGGACCCCACATTTGACGTACTTTCTTGGTTGATTTTTTAAAAATGGGATTTAGTTCACATTCAGGGAAGAGGAATAATTTGAAGAGCAAAACATCAGAGCAATTAGAAGAGCTGAGATAAAAAACAAGGTACAAATGCTTGCATTTCATTCCAGATAAGGTACAAATACTAACCCTGAAGAGCCAAATACTTTAGATAATGATGAAATTGACAACAATGAATTGAATTATGATGAAATTCACAATTAAAAATTATATAATGTTAGAAATTCACATTCAAAATTTAAATTTTTTAATTTTGTTGATGAAGAGCCTATGCATGATACTTTACCCACAAATAATGAAGAAAATTTAATGGACTCAAATAATGATGAAATTAACAATAAATAAATTTTCATGGAAACATATAATGAAGAAAAAATTAATGAATAAAATTTCATAAAAAACATATAATAATTTTGAAACACCCTCTGAATGGATTCCACCAATAACAACACCTCCAATAATTATGTGTAGAAAAGATATTTTCTTAATGGAAGTTGATGAAAATATTTTGAAACTAATGCACAACAAAATGTCTGGTCATCATTCAAGAAGATTGTCTCAAGAAATTTGGGATAGTTTCTTTCATAGATTGTAGTATGATAGTCAAAGATGTCAATTATTTATTTTGTTGATAAAATTGTTTAAGATGAGACCTATAATGCACACATTAGGACTAAGAACATCTAACATAGATGATAAAAATGATGAAATCGTTAAAAATCTACATGATTCATATCATATTGTAGGCCCAAAATCATGCAATAAAAATTGTAATGTTTCCTAATGTATAATGATAACTTTTGTAATAAGTGCTAAAATAGGGAAAAAATGATTGATTTAAAAAAAAAGTCAAACACTTGATATAAATAGAAAAACATTAATGAAAGCAATTGTAAGATGTGAGACTTAATGAACCCAATACAAAAGAGATCTAGGCATTCTCTGGTAGACTTCCATGAAAGAAGAAGGGTAAAGCCGATGCTTTGAAAGACTTACTTGCATAATTTTGGAAAGATAACACAAGAGTTTCATACAATACAAGAGATGTATGGAAAAATAGAATTGGTTCTCGTAATCATGAACCGCATCCAAAACATTTCTTAGATATTATTCAAACATAATTGTACTCCATTTTTTTGGAAAAACATCCACAAATTGATATTATTCAAAGATTTTTTGAGATGTTAAAACCTTTTTTATGTAAAAATAAATCACACATACACCACTTGGTATAGGCAACATGTTGAAGTTTCAATGCACTATGATGTTTTTCACCATATTCATTATACTTTGCATACTAACAATATTTTACAGTAGTGTGGCATAGAAGTTATGCCAAAATCAGCTAGGGAATTTATTTCAAATATTTTTGTGAAAGACTAGATGGATAGTTCTTTTATAAGAAAACATGTTTGAATAGAAATTGTAGCATTTATGGTGGATTGCCAAAATAAAAAAAAATGTATCCATGAGGAGTGTAAAAGTGCAATTGGACATGAATTAGTTGGTTTGAGAAAATACAAATCTATGAATTATCAATTAAAATATGGAAAAGACTCTAAAAGGTGTGAGTTTGTTATAAAAGAGACACTTGTTTCAAAATTTATGGTTGAATTCATGAAGAAAATTGTTTATGAGTATGTAAGTGTTTTATTGTGTTTGGAGAAACTAGGATTTAGTTTGTAAACAATAAAAGGGATGGATTAAGGGGTAAAATATATTCAAGTGTAGTAAAAAAAATATTTAAACCAATTTGACCAAATTAACTACATGGGAAAATAGATGACTAATATGGGCAAAATAGTCATCTGTAGGTTTTAGAACAATCCAAAAAAATTAGGAACAGTCAGGAATAAGGATTTGTTTCTAGATATGCAACTCAAATTTATTATGGATAAGAGCACTAAATTTGGATAGGATAACCCATCATTATTTTATAGACAGGATCATTCATCACTGTTGTTCGATTCTAGTATGGTTATCCATTTTGATTTTTGATTCTAGATTTTAGTGCAATCTGATTTTAGGGTCTTATAGGTGTCCTTATTTCCTTATGGTCACCTATTTGTGCCATTACATGACTTATTTTATTCTCAAACCTTAGGTCTACCTACACACATGAAACAACAAACATATCAAAACCCAAAAGGGCAAAACTGGGTTAGGGGAAGTATGATCGCATAATCTAAAACCCCCGTTGTCTTGATCACTGCCTACATTAACCCTCAAGCTAGAATCTTAGATAAAATGTAGTTCTCCCTTAATAAATGTGTGTAATCAATGTGTATGGTAGATGCAAGAATGAAATTTTACATAGGCCCTTCCTTGATCAAGCATGCAAATCTATATGTGATGCACAATTATGAGCTATACTATTGAGTGATTTTAATTATTTAGTGTGCCAAAGTAGTAAGTGCTAGATATAAAATGCCTTGTTAAGTATTTTATATAGGAGACTCTTTATTTTGAATTTGGGACATTTATTCACACTAATAAACATAAAAAAGATAAATAAAAATTGAGGGACTAAGAAGGGTTTGAAACTTGTTAAGAAAGGAAAAACAATCATTGGACAATAGCATTGGGGAGGATATGACCCTCAAGTATTGTAGTCCACCTAGAATTCTATTGTTTTGAATTCAAAAAAATAGGTTGGGACTGACATAGGCCAAGTTTTGGGGTCTTTGGGGGTATAGATCAGTTGACTAAGATAATAGAAAGGTGACAAAAGTGATAAAAAGACCAAAAAAGCAAAACAAAGACATGGATAGTGTGAATAAACATTGTAATCTCCAGTTGAAGTCTCTTGTGAAGATGACTATGAATAGACATGATATGTGTGGTTTCTTAACCAATTTAGGGTGTATATATTTTTCCCCCTTTTATTCTAGTGATGCAATGAAATGAAATGCTATAGTAAAATAAAGAAGAAGAAATGCATACCTGAACCTAACAACATGGAAGTGAATGTCTTGTGAGGGTCCAACTCACTTCTTGGCCAGGGAAGTGGATGGAGAGCCAAATATTGCCTGGAGAGAGATTAAATCCATGGAGTGGATGCCCCCTATACTAAATCTGAATGTAGAATCTATGTATCATGGATAAGGAAGGAAATGTTTTCCACTATGTTGAATCTGACTTAAGATGAGGAATGCTTGGAGTCCCAAAACCAATGTATATCCTCTATCCCACATAAACTCATGTAATCTAGATGTATGTATAAATTTTTTATGTTATGAAGAGAAATAAATTTCATTCCCCCACTCTGAATATTTGAACTGGAACTGATAAGTGCTCGGAGGCCCAAAACCAATGTCTATCCTCTATTTCACACAAACTTGTGTAATTTGGGTCTATGTAATACAATGGTCCAACCATTATAGATGGTCATGCCATCCAACCTAGTGATAACTTGGGTACAGTTCGGTTTAATCTAAAAATATGTTCAATGTGCAAGAAGAGAATGACATGTATTAACATTCCATGTGTATAATCCTAAGTGATGAAGAGCATCAACAACTGTGCCATGCCCCCAAATCTAGTATGTGAGTGATGCAACTGCACAATCTAGTAATTTGTATAACCACATATGATATGACATATCTTTCCATGCCTCATGTGTAAAAATAGAGACCAAAATACCATGCTTTGCACTATACCTATAGTCTGTTATTTGATTCTGTAATTGTGTCATGTTGTATGAAATTGTATGTGTGAGACGTGTAGCATGTATTCGGTATCTAAGTCTGTATTTGTATCAAAATCACTATGAATCCATATAATTTGAACCACTATATCTGAATAGTATATGTATTTATAAACTAAAGGTATATCCCTTTAAATATCCTGATTAATGTTGAGTGACCCACATAATCTACATCATTATATATCTTGACCAATCTGAGTTGAATCTGATAATATGAATGCTAGATATGTAAGAACCATGGTGTATCCACTTATGAAAGTGGATAGATATGTTGGGTAAGTGTATAAATAGGAATAGTATGATTGATGCCCCCCTTTTAGGGAGAGGGACAAAATATGTGATAGAGGAGGTCGAGCCAAAAGTGATGACTAGTGGATTACTAATAGAAACAAGGTTGATATATTGTGAATAGAGTGAAAGGTTGTTTGATTGATTAGATTGTTTTGTAGATAATGAAACACATTTTGATTGGTAATGACCAAGGTGCATGTCTAGTATAAGATAAATATATAAATGCTCATGTCATAGTAGGAAGATAAGGTAGTAAGAGAGCGAAGCTTGAGTGACGTTGAAGGTATCATTGTCATGATTCCATTAAAGGAAATGGTTTGAAAAATGAAGTTATAGGGTTCGAGTTATGGGAAAAATGGTAGTTCATTTTGAACAAAAAAGTTGGATAACCTAAGAAATTGGATTGATTCTTGATTCATTTGTGCATTAACTAGGTTAA
The DNA here is from genome assembly GCA_037957365.1 of Torreya grandis. Taxonomy (NCBI): domain Eukaryota; kingdom Viridiplantae; phylum Streptophyta; class Pinopsida; order Cupressales; family Taxaceae; genus Torreya; species Torreya grandis. Next base: position 584,198 of record JARHVA010001742.1, on the reverse strand, counting down.
TATTTTGAGCTCTGGAGAAAGAATTTTTTTGAGTAGATAAGCACCTACTGTGACCTATTCTGAGCAACTGGTTACCTAGGTTTGGGCTAGTGGCAATATGACCCTGGTAAGTAACTCAAATGCTTGGTTTTTGTTATCTTTTAGGCCTATTTTGTTGTTTTTTAGGGCTCAAAATTATCTTAATAATTTTTCTCTATTTTTGGTGCTCTTATCCTGTAGTCCAATGCTCTTATCTAGGGCTTTAGTGCTCTTATCATTTTGGGGTGCTCATGTCTAGTATTATTGTCCTTATTACAACACTATTGTCCAAGAGGCTAATTTTTTTTTATGATACTACTTTATTATTTATTGTTGTGATGGCTTGGATTTTGACTTGGTATTATTTCTTGATAAATGTGTTGCATCTAGTGATGTAGGGCAAGGTGTGAATGAGAGATTTCTATAGGGGTCAGGTGATGGAGACATTGAGGCTGCTACAACTATCTACTAATGAGAGAGTGGTTATGGATAGGATAGGGTTGAATCACATGTATGACCTAGGTATAGTGAAGTGGTACCAATATTTGATGACTACATTATGTGAGAGGTGGAATATAGATACATGTACTTTCTAGCTTCCTACAAGGGAGATGACTATGACTTTGGAGGATGTGTATCATATACTACATTCACCAATTAATGGGTGAAAAGTGATGGTACAGGATGACATGGGTGCTGATGTGATTGATCATGCATCTTTTTACTTTGATGGTGTGCCCTTGGGTACACATTGAAGAGGTAGTGACAGTGATGTGCTACTATCAGTCATTGTGTAGTCTAATGTTCCATGCTTATGAAAGTGGTTGGTTATTTTGTTGGCATCTTTTATTGATCTGGATGGGAGTATAGCATATATTTCATACAAGATGCATAGGATTGTGTGTAGTGTGGAGGTATATGGCACTATATTCTCATGGGGGATGATTATGCTAGCCCACCTTTAAAGGTACCTTTATAGGTTTACATAGGAGTCATTCAGTGGTAGGGTGAACACGGGGACCTTATTACATTTTTGGGCCTATGAGTACATATCATTTGAGTCACTGATTAGATTACTAAGGGTGAAGTGGGCACCTCCATAGCCATTCGAGGAGTAGTGGATGAGCATAGTGGCTATTCAATCCTATGGGATGGACCATTATAAGTGGTTTTTAGATATATTGGTGGATGGAAACATCATATGGAGGCCTTACAAAGGATTTTATTAGTGGATAGAAGATGGAATAAAACTATGATACATGAGGGTTAGTTATTAGATACATAACCACTAGGGTGAATTATATGAGTGCATTTAGTATGAGCACATTACTAGATAGTTTAGGGTACCACAGGATGTGCCCCTAGTAACACGGGTGGGAGTGAGGAGTGCACAAGTGTCTATGAGGGTAGGAGCTTATACAAGGCCTACAGAGGTTGAGCTCACATCATTTCCTTTATATGTGAGGGATACGGTCATAGATATTCAAGATGTGGATAATGTTAGATGCACATATGCATATACTAGGTGGTGGGCTAAGCATCAATGGGATCTATTATACCCTATTGAGGTAGGGGATGCTCTAGAGTATGAGGATCCTAATTTGATTCAGATGATGAGAAGTAAGCAGTGATTGCATTTGAACTATGTATAAATTTGTGCTTTTGTTTAATTTTAAAGTATATAGATAACATAGTGTCATACTTTATGTGCAAGTGAAGTAAGAGGTGCTCAGGTTGGGGTAGGAGGTGGAGATGATGATTAATGGGAGATAGTAATTGATTCAACACTCTAAGAGCTCATACAATATGTACCTAATGATATGGTGGAAGAGGGATTGATAGAGTGAGCGATGGTCACAACTAATATCTATGCCCATCTATTTGATAGGGATGCTATAGCAATAGCTGCATTATTGGGGTAATATGAGAGAGATACGAGCTGAGAGCTGATCTGGATAGGCATAGAATACCCCTACTTGATTTTGAATCTATTAGCATGAGGATCAGAAATGAGTATGCAGATATTCAAAGACATTACATGGACTTGCATGAGGAGTGTGGTCAGCTACTGGAGTGAGAGAGTCATCACAAGAGGCATGTGACTAGCAGTCAATTAACAATTAGATATACTTATCTTGATCAAAATGAACAAAGAGAGTTACCATGGACCTATACCTTCTACTTCATTTAAATGTCAACCTAAGGACATAGACTTGATAAGATGACATCATTGTATGTGCATACTCAATATTCTAACTTGACCTTCTGCTAATTATTATCTAAGATGCCAAGTCATAAAGTAATTGAAATGCTAGAAATTAAACATGAACACAATATTGTGAAATAAATGCTTATGCATTGGAAGCTTCCTTAAACAAATATAAGTAAGAATGTAAATCACACAATTTAGAAATGAAACACACAATGCATAAAGAAATCAAATAACATGTTTAGCTAATTAAATGGATTGGATTATTACTACAGACTTCTAAAGGGAGTCTTTTATCCTTCCAACTCCAGCTTCAATCCCTCCTTACACAACACTAAAGTTAACTTAGAAATTATTGTTCATATTAATCAAAAATATAGTAATGAATTGTTGCAATAAGTTACAATAAAAATTACTTGACAAAATGTACTTCTGATAATCTCTAATCAACATCTACTATCTTTTATATATCCCTCAACTCTACTTCTACACACACACACACACATTATAGAGTATATTATTTTATACAAGACAATATATATTTTAATCTAAGATACAATCAATCTAGGATAACTTAAATTGGCTCCTTTTGCTAAAGACATCTTCATATGAATTCTGCAACATTATTGTAAGATAAAAAAAATTATTTCAGCCTTAAACCACTTCCTTATTTGGCTCCATGAAGGTTATAATTATTTATATGATTCAAATGAAAGAGGAATCAAAATCTATTCATTCACAGCATTGGTCAAGCAATGGCTATAGGATAGACTATGTAATATGATTTCATTGTTGCAGGATGTTCTTTGATATATACCTATTTCTACATAATATCCTTAAAACACATTATAGAAAAGTGTCCTAAAGAAATAGATAAATATCATATATTTAATTCCATTACATAATTATAACTAATAAAAGAGTACAAAAACATAATGCTATATGGCTTTTTAATGAAAGAAACTGTATGGAAAAGTGTTTAAAAGCATGGTTAACAATCAAGATGAGTATAATAGATGGAGACAAGAATAAGACATTTATAGGGCTCATCACACCCCCAAAATTAATATCTTTCTCAACCTTAAGCAACAAAATTATTCATTCCCATTTCATAAATAACTCTAAAATCCATGGGATCTATAACACCACTAGCAAGGTGAGTGTAGAATCTACACCTCTACTCAAATAGGTTCCATATTTTAACTTTCTTGAATTTATCCATTAGGGCCTTAACCTACCAATTTAAAATAGGATACTAGAATAGAGGGGGATGGAAATTTAGGTTTAGTAACTAATATCCCATTTCTCCTATAAGCAAAATATATTTTGTGATCCTGTTAAATGCTACGTTCAAGTAAAAAGGGGAATGTGGCTCTTTATTTTTTAGTGTAAGAGTGAGTTCATTCCATATTTCATTAAAGGAATATTTAGCTACAAGACCAACAGAAGTTATCAATCATAAATAAAATTTTGGGCTTCATCACAATTATTTGCAAACCAAGATCTAACTTTTTTCTTCAACATGATATTATACCATTCAACCAATACAACATCAGGTGCCATTGAGTCTCTCTTAATAAATAGATGGATTTCATTTTCCTTTTTCCTATATTCAAATACTTATATTCTTATTTTTCTTTCTTCATTAAATATAATGAAAATTTATTTAATTAGACATCTCCAACATATAAATTAGGGTTCCAATCCTTATCATAAAGAACAACATAATTGTGCAAGTAGAACTCACACAATTATGCTTGTTCTTCCTATGAACTTTCTTAATAGATAGAAAAGAAGGAGAGGTGATTAATGACTTCATGAGCCATATCACAATAAATTTTGATGAATTTAAACTTATGATATTTATCTTAAAGGTAGATTGAATAAACTCTTGTAGGAGGCCTTTAATCAAGGAGCTCTTGGGTAAGTCCAGCCATATCCTCAATTTTTTGCTTTAGTTTGGATATTCTCTCTTCAACCTATTCTCTTCTTTCAATTTCATATTTTATTTCCTCAATTCCTTTAGAATTTTAAACTGACTAACTATCCAATTCATTAATTTAGAGGATATTGAAAATGAGGAATGATACCTAACTTCTTAGGCTGTTGGAGGTTCTTCTTATTGATTTACCTCTACATAAGGTTATGAAATAATGACTGCAAGATGGTCTTCAATAAAGGGCTATAGCTGAGAAGCTACTACAGTAAGTATATCCAGTCCTCCTCCAGACTAATCTTGTATCTTCTTTCTTATCCACTCAATTTATTGTAGGGATTCCATTTATACAGTAGGTTACTCCAATTTCTCTACTTCTTCTTGCATTGGTTCCTCATACGACTCTTCAAAACTATGCTCTACTTGTTATGTTTCTTGATTGTATTCTAAAGAATATTCTCTCTTATTTTTTTAAACCTCTAGGGATTCATCAATAATAAAATTCTATTTTTCTTCAAATTCTTCATTAATTTTAATATTAGAATAAATTTTAGTTCTCATTTGTCTTCTTAATCTGTGGGATCTAAATCAACCAAGGTGAAAGTTACTCCTAAAACTCCTCTAAATCAGGTTGGAGAATGAGTTTTTTCCTTTTCCCTATAGATTACTTGCCTATGGAATTCCTTTCTTTAGTCCTTACTATAGGTTCTTGTGTTACTATAGGAAGATATTCTTCTATAGGTTTTTGTGTGGTTAAAGGAAGGTCTTCTACTATAGGTTATTGTGGGGCTATAGGAAGGGCTTCTTCTGATCTCTATTCTTAAACCTCCAATTCCTCTTCTATTTCATTTTCTTCTCTATCACTTTATGCATTTCTTGGTACTTGGATTAATTTTTATCAACTGATGTTGGGTCTAGTTCTTTGCAAATAGTCTTGAACAATCAACTAGATGAGATAATGATGGGAAAGAGCTTTAGAATTATCTTCTTGAAACACCTCTAACATTTTTGTGCTCATGTGAAGTAGGAAGTTGGGAATGTTTATCTCTATACCATGCCACAAATGATTCATGAACTTGAATTATAGGCCATGTAGGTATCATGGAATACCTCCCTTCACAAGTGAAATATATAAAGATAAATTCATCAGCTTTAGCCCATCTTATCGATAGAGATAATCACATAGTACCCTGCTTTGATGTTTCCAGGCTTTCATTTCCTCTAATGATTTTTTTCCTCTCTACTTCGGCATTAAATTTGTATTTCCATACCACCTCTATTCTTGGTAGTCTGATTAATATGATAATGATGGTTTCGATCATTTTTATTTCTATTTCCTTTATTGTTGCCAAGTTATTATGTAATGTACCAATAAATTATTCTACAATTCCTTCATCTAGGGCCTATAATCTCTCAAAATATTATGCCCATCCTACATTCTAAAATGGGGCCAAGATGTTTAGGCTATTAGTTAAAGGGGTGATATCAAGTGATTCATGTTTTATCAAGTCCCCTCCCATATTGTGAAATGAATTTTGAGTTGTAAACTATGTTCTTACATCAAGATTTTTGTGGCTTTAGAAAAATGTTTGTGATTTTTGCTTTGGGACCAAAATAATCCATATGAATTATAAAAAAATTAACCCCAAATTAAACTATCACTTGTCCTCAAGGGATGAAATTGACATGCATAAATGGATTGTGGCAAGAGTAAGGAGTGATGAAATAACATGTCAAAGGCCACATCAATAAGTGAAGGAGAAGATATGGTGAGTTGGTGTGAGAAGGAGAAGATATGGTGGCATTTTAATAGCATTAGGTACCATCATCTTATTAATAATTAAAATTTACGACATGAAATAAATATATAATAATTACCTTGTTACTTGTAAGAATACCTTTCATAAATGCATAAATGATGATTTTAAATGACAGTCTAGCATATGTTATCATTTGACTGGGAGAAAAATGCTTTATATAGGATGGAATGATAAGAATACATCCTATAGAAAAATATGTTTCCTATAGCAGTAAGTTATATCATACAGTAATAAGTTTTATCTTGTAGAATCAAGTTATATCTTGTAGGAGCAAGTTTTTCATCCTTTAGCAAGAAGGAAAATGTATTTATGATCTAAGGAAATGAATCTACAAGCAAAAACAAGTGAAAACTAAAAGTTTTATTACAATATTTCTCTCTCTCTCTCTCTCTCTCTCTCTCTCTCTCTCTCTCTCTCTCTCTCTCTCTCTCTCTCTCTCTCTCTCTCTCTCTCTCTCTCTCTCTCTCTCTCTCTAACAAATGTTGATTAGCCAGTGACCTAGTTTTCTAAGACAACCTCTGTTAGCAATGCCCAAAGGTTTTCATTACTGAATTTTCTAATTATTTTTTTAGATTTTTTGATCTAAACTCAACTAGAATCACAAAAATCTAGGAGGTAGGATTTTATTCTACTTGAACCAAGCCATTTTTATTGACTTATTCTTGGCTATAAAAAGCTTTATTACTCTTTAAAAATATTAGAGAAGGGTTGAAATAAATACCCTTTGGTTGTAAGAACAGGTTGATTTGCTTCATGAAGAATAAATGGATGTTGTTCTTCAAGAAGTTAGCAAGTGAGAGTTTCCTTGGAAAATGGTTTATTATACAGATTGAGCCTATGGCCATTAACAAGTAGTCAAAACCAAACATAGTCAATGGTCATGAACATTACAACTCCATTGTCAAAAACTTGTTTGATCTCATAGGGCCCAAGCCATTCAAACTGTAATTTTTATTTATGATCCTTGTATTTAGAGTTAAAAAGAAGTGTCTAGCCACTAGGTTGGAAATTCTTAGTCTTGATGTTCCTATCATGCTAACCCATATGTTTTATTTTCATTATTTCAATGTGATGAAGTGCTTCCTTTCTTAGTTCATCAAGTGCATTCAGTTGTATGATCTTATCTTGTTGGGATTGGGAAAGATCTAAGCCCAAATCAAGTGTTGTCCTTAAGGTTTTATGTTCAGACTCAATGGGTAGAATAGGATTTTTACCATAAACTAGTTCATATGGAGTGAAACCACTTGTGTTTTTCTAGGTGATTCTATAAGGCCAAACTACTTTTTGAAGATGAGTTGACCAATCTTTTCTATGTAGGCTGATAGTCTTAGTGAGGATATTTTTCAATTCTCTATTTGTCACTTCTACCTAACCAGTTGAATGAGGATGGTAAGGGGTAGAATTTTTGTGTCTAATTTCATATTATTTTACCAACGTAGCTATGAGGTTGGATGTGAACTGTGGGTCTTGGTTTGTAACTATTTCTCTTGGTAATCCATAGCAGATGAAAATTTATTCATATAACAACTCAACTACTTTCTCATCTCAGGCATGGGTTAAGTCTTTGATCTCTACCCATTTTATGATGAAATCAATGCAAACTAATATATATTCCTTATTTTTGGATTTAAGATCAATGGGACCTACAAAATCTACTCCCCATTTGTTAAAAGGTTCCAAAACTAGTTGTGGTTGTAATGGCATTTCATCAAAATGAGTGGGTTTTTTCATACACTAGCATTGATCACATCTACAAGTATACATCATGAAATCCTTATGTAAAGAAGACCAATAATATTTTATAGTGATTAATTTCATGATAATTCATTTGGAAGTAAAATGACCCCTATGAGGTTCAACATGACAGGATCTGAGAATGTCATAAGCTTCATCTTCTCAGATACATCTTCTCATGACTAAATTTGGTCCAGTGATAAAGAGACATCCTTCAATCTAGGAATAATATCTACTCTTTAGATCAGATGTTGTTTGTTCTTAGGTGAGAAATGTTGTGGTAGTGATCTTAAAGAAGATAGTTAGCAATATTTGTGAACCAAAGAGATTGAATTATTACAGTAAATAAATGTTCATTAGGAAAAAATTGTCAACAATAAGATTGTGCTCATCATTTTGCAATTGAGATATAAAATATACTACTACATTATCCTTACCTAGTCTATCCACAATGATAATATCAAACTCCTACAACAAAATCAACCAATGAATTATCCTACCTATTATAGTAGGTTTATTCATTAAGTACCTAATTGCTGCATGATTTATGTGGATGAATACTTGATAACCTATAATGTAGTGTCAAAATTTGTTGATGGCATAAATTATAGAAATAAATTCACTCTCTATTATAGTGTAGTTTAGTCTTTCCCTTTGAATATTTTTCTTGATAAAATAGATTGCATAACTTAGGGATTCATCTTTTTGGCTAAGGACAACTCTTAAAGTGGTGTTAGATGCATCTGTATGGATGTGAAAAGGCTTCTTCCAATTAGAAATTCTTAGAATAGGAGTTTTTATGATAAGGTATTTGAGTTGTTGAAAGGTACTTTAACAATCATCAATCCATGTAAATTTAGCATCCTTAGTAAGCAATCCAAATAATAGGGTGGCAATTTTACTAAAATCCTTGATGAATAATCCATAATAACCAGCCTATCATAAAAAACTTCTAACATCTTTCTACTTATTTGGTGTGGGTATATCCTTAATGATACTTATCTTTGCTGGATCAACTTAAATTCTTGTAGGGGATATGTGATGTCCCAACACAATCCCTTCAGTCATAAGCATGTAACACTTTTTATTGCTCAAAGATAATTGGTGGTCCTAGCAATGTTGAATAACTTTCTCTGAGTTGGTGAGCATTTATTTGAATTTTTGCTCATAGATAGTGAAATAATCCATGTATATTTCAACATAATCATGGGAAAGATCAAAAAATATTCTCAAAATAGCCCTTTAAAAAGTATTTGGGGCATTGCAAAGACCAAATGGCAAGTTGGCATGGGCACAGGTTCCCAAGGGCAAGTAAAAGTGGTTTTATCTTAGTCTTGTGGAGAAATTTGTATCTGATTATAACCATTATATCCATCTAGGAAGGAAAATTACTTTTTACCTACTAATGTATCCAAAACTTGATCAATAAATATAAGAGGAAAGTGATCCTTCTTGGAAGAAACATTTAATTCTTGGTAATTAATGAAAATATGCCATTTCCCCCCTTTCTTAGGGATAATGACCAGGGGAGAGATCCATTGGCTATCCAAAATAGGATAAACAAATCCTACATCTAAGAGTTTTTGGAACTCAATTTTGATAATATCTTTAACTTTAAGGTTCATTCATCATTGGGGTTGACAAATAGGTTTGCATTTTTCTTCAATGTAAATGTGTTGCATGCATAAATTTGGCATATTCCTCTCATGTCATGGTAATCCTAGGAAAATGATGTATTTTGCTTTCTCAACATTATAAGTAACTATATTTCTTGTTGGGGTGTTAAGGAGGTGTTGTTATTGAGAGGTTTGTTTGGTAGAATGTCTTCTTGCTTTGTTAAATAAAGTATGGTTTCAACATTGGTGATTAAAGGAACATAGCTAAATTGATGGGAAAGAAAATTGATGGAATACCTAAATGTCTCTTACAGTTTCTACAAGATCATTCTCAAGAAAGATATTCTGAAGAGGGCATGGTGTACAATCTAATAGGTTGGTGGCTACAAGATCATGTCAATAAGTGTTTTGTAGGATACCAATAAGGATAATGTCTTCTTCTTGTGCTTGTAGAGTTGGAATCTGGTTAATTTTGTAGAGTCTGAAGGAGATAACTTATTTAAAGTTATTAATCTAAGGGGTTGGGCCATCATTCTGGGAAGGTTGAGCTAGTGGATACCAAACCAATTTTCTAGTGTCATTTCTATTGAAAATTAGCATTTTTCCTAACCTACAACCAATAAAGGCATCAGTGGTGGCCAACCATGGGCAGCAAAGGATGCAAGGATAACCCCCTAGATTACTCTTTGGCTATAGGATAATAAAGTTTGTTAGATATTGTCAATAATCCATAGTGATAATAAGGTCCTCAATAATCCCTTTAGGCTTAATAGTTGATCTATCAACCATCTAGAGGATGATGGGTGTTGGACAAAGAGTGGCAAGTTTTAGCTATTGCATGGTCTCCATAGTCATCACATTGATGGTTTCACCCAAGTTAATTAAAGTATTTGAGATGGGTTATCCCTAGATGCTAACATTAACTACATGATTTTCTAGATCAAAATATTTTGGTGGAACTATGTTTCCCAAAATAATATCTACTAATTGGCCAATGACCTGGATTGTTTTAGGATCCTTCTTCTTTCTTCCTATTTTTTTCAAAAATAGCTCTCTAAAAAATTTAATGTAGATAGGAACATCCTTTATTTATTGAAAGAGTGAGATTTTGATGCACAGGTTCTTGAGTTGTCTTAAAATATCAAATTTAGGCTCTAGTTCAAGACGTGAGATGTGCAATCTCTCTAGAAAAGGAGAATTATCAGTTTCTTTTTGATTTTCTGATGGACATGGCTCAGGATTGGCTATGAGTGGCTATGGATTAGTATAGAGTGGAACTAGTTCAAAAAAAAATATGATTATGGGTGAGGTGGGTTGTGGAAGAACATGACTTGAGCAAAGTTGAACTTGATTAATATCCAAGGTGTATGTTGAATATTGCATTATTTTAGTGAATTGTGTCAATTAAATTGACTTATTATAAGGATTGGGGATAGGATGGGTAGGTAATTGAGTGGTTTGAATAGGTTTTTGAGTGTTTTAAATTATGGTTTGTTGTTGTTGTGGTTGTTGTATTTGTTGGGGAAAACCTTGATTACTTCTCCATTGTTGTTGTCATAGATTAGAGGGATAGAACCATTGTTGGTTTTGAAATTACCTAGGTTGAGTTTGTTTTCCATTTTTTTGCATCCATAACTAATTATGGGGTATCTACCAATTTATTTGGGACCAATTTTAATTGGGCATATTCATCCAAGAACCATATTGAGGATTATTTGAGAATTGAGAATTTACAAACATAGAGTTTGATGGCATACCTAGTATTTGTACCCATGGTTTCCATTGAGGCATGAAAAACACTTGATTATCATCTTCTCCTATAGCATGTAGTTTTACCATTTTAGGATTATCCTCAATTAAGTTAGCTGCTCGAGATTTCATAGAATGACATGTGCAATCCACCTTCTTCTTTCTACATTTAGAGAAATAGGTGGCAAATGTTTCTTTAGTTTCTTCTTGCTTCCTCCTTGTATATAATGTATCAAGTTGAGTAGCTAGGTGATTGATAATGTATTGCTTCATGTTCTAGATTAGGTTACTAACTTCATATTTAGACAGTCTTATTGTAGATGTTGCAGGAAGGGTTCTACCCCTACTTTTATTCATTATTGATTTGGAGTAGTTTGTACATAGAACTATTAGTTCATTAAATGGTAGTGTAGAAACGTCACCACCAAACATTAGATCTAGTGCTTCCAGACAATCATCTCTAATCCCTTTGAGGAATATCAACTTGACTGATTTCTTGTCCATTATAGTTTGCTTGGATTTTTGCAAAACTATATAAAAATCTTTCCATATATTCTTCTAATGACTCATCATCATCTTGTGTCATTTGGAATATATCATCTTTCTTGTAGTTCTTATCCCTACAATAGTCTTGGTATTTCATCATAAAATTATCCTTCATTTATTTCTATGTAAAAATGGCATCCTTTCCAAGTCCCATAAACCATCTAAGTGCTGCATCGAGTGTTGTTGGAAATAATTTGAGTTTCTGAGCATTTTGACTATAATTATAGCTGCAGCCTAAGATGTCAAATTTAAAAATAAATGTGTTTGGATCCACAGATGATTTTTCCCTAAAAGTAAGAAGGGAAAAGTGAGGGACATTCTTCATGGGTGCATTTCCATCAGTATTAAGGATAGAAAATTCAAAAGTAGCAAACTCATAGGTACTATTTTCTTCCTGGTGATCCCCCATGAATACTCTTTATGTTGGTAGATGGGAGGTTATTGCTACCCAACACTCAAAATTCTTATCAATTATTTATTTCCTAGGGTGTAGAAGATGGAGACTTTATATTTGTTCTTAATAATGTATGGCTTATTATACAATGGAGATGGTGTAGAGGTTTCAAAAGATTCATCTAGTATCTTGACAAAGAGTCTTTCTAAATTAGAAAATTCTATTGGTTTGGTATTTCTTCTAGGAGCAAGAATCACCTTAAATGCCTCTTTAGCAAGAAATTTTGTGATAAAGGGAAGAAAACTTCATATTCTTGAGTATGAGATGATAAGGTGGCAATTATTAGAGGTGGTACATGTGGATCTCTTCTAGGGGTATGAACCTTCTCAAGGTTTCCATCTTGTGTTACTAGTCTAGCCAAGAATTCTTCCTTCTCTACCTCTTATATTGACAACTATGAGTGATCTTTAGGAATTATTTCATGTTCCCTAGTTATGGTAGGATGAATTTTTGATCTTACAACAATTTTTGATGATTCAGGTAAAAATCTTCCTATATAGTCCCCTTCACTTTTCATATGTCAACTATTTTTTTAACTTTTTGTCCACCCTACCTATATAGGGTTAGTAATATGGGGTTTTTTGAAATTTCACTATCCTACTTGTAAAAAGGGAAATTTAACAATGAAAACAATAAATATTTAATCTAAAGAACAACAAGCTTTGGAAATAAAAATAATAAATATATAGAAACAATTGCTATCAAGATTGAAGATTACAAGTGTGTGACACTCTTCCCAGAAATGTTGCCAAAAAAACTAGTAGTTGATTCACAATCAAATATAGACTTGAAAAGATGATATCACTGTATGTGCACACTCAATTTTATAATTTAACCTTCTACTAATTTTTATCTAAGATGTGAAGTCACGTAGTAAATGAAATGATGTAAATTAAACATGAACATAATACTATGAAATAAATGATTATGCATTGGAAGCTTCCTTAAACAAATATAAGTAAGAATGTAAATCACACATTTAGAATGAAACACACAATGCATAAAAAAAATCAAATAACATGCTTAACTAATTAAATGGGTTGGATTGTTGTTGCATACTTTCAAAGGAGGCCCTTCCTCCTTCTGAATCCAGCTTCAATACTTCCTCTCACAACACTAAATTGAACTTAGAAATGCTTATTCATATTAATCAAAATATAGTAATGAATTTCTACAGGAAGCCACAATAATAATTTCTTGACAAAATATACTTCTAATAATCTCTAATCAACATCTACTATCTTATATATATCCCTCAACTTTGATACTACATATATATATACCACAAAGGAGATTATTTTATACAAAACAATATATATTGTAATCTAAGATACATTCAATTTAGGATAACCTAAATTGGCTCATTTTGCTAAAAACGTCTTCATATGAATTATGCAAAATTACTATAACACAAACAAAACTATTTCACCCTTCAACAACTTCCTTATTGGGCTCCATGGAGGTTATGGTTATTTTCATGATTCGATAAAAAGAGGAATCAAAATATGTTCATTTGTGGCTTTGGTCATGCAGTGGTTGTAGGATAGTCTGTGTAATACAATTTTGTTGTTGTAGGATGTTCCTTTCTATATACCTATTTCTCCAAAAAAATTATTAAAACACATTATATAACATCCTAAAGTAATAGATAACTATCATATATTTAATTCAAATACATAATTCTAACTACTAAAAGAGTATAGAAACATAATGCTATATGAATTTTTAAGGAAAAAACTATATGGAAAAGTGTTCAAAATCATGGTTAACAAATAGGATGAGTACAATATATGGGGACAAGAACAGGACATTTATAGGGCTCATCAACATGCAACAGCTCAAGGGGGTGTGGGGCCATTGAGTGCTAGGGTAGATTATGGGACTAGCACTGGTGGAGAGATTGAGATTAAGAGTGAGGGACTGATGCCCATTCATGATTGATTTCACTTGATTTTGGGGTATATGTATTGAAAACTCATTATATATGGATACTTATTTGATTTTGACTCATGCATATTATGTTATGGAATTTGGAGTATATTGGTATATTTTTGCAAATGGTTGATTATAAATAGTTGATTTGGCATTGATGTTGAAGTTACATATGTTTGGTAAAATGGTATTTAGGATGTTATTTGATTGTTGTTTATAGGTTCAAGTGTGATTTTAGTTTTTATTTTGAATCATATGTGAGTAAAAACTTTATTGTTTTGTAATTGGTAAATTGATTTTATAAAGTGAATTGGTCTAAGATTGATAAAATAAGATATTGGTAAGATCAAGATTTGGATAATTTGGTTTAGATAGGGATGGTTATTTGTAACTAGGAATGTTAGTTGTTAGTAGAAGGGGATGTAAGATATCACTATGTGCATCATGGCTACTTTATCACTATCTGAACCCTGATCACCAACTGAACAAGTGGCCATACTACTCATGTTGTGTAAGAACATGCCCTATATTTGATGTTATCTATGGTGTTCTAATTGTATCTATACATAAGATGCAACCTTAGTATATGTGCAACTAAAACTATGTGTTGTGAAGGAGGCTCATCTATCTGTAATTGTAGTGGATTGTTACATGAAATAACACCCTATAGCCTCTATTATGATGCATATAACCAAGAAATAGATCAAGATGGAATTGTAACCTATGATGGGGGATCATATAATCTTAATAATATATGGTTACTACATGAAATAGGTCTATTAAAACTCAGTTGTAATGAATATCTATCTAGAGCAGTAATTTATGATGTGGGTTCGTCTAATCTTAACCATAGTGGGTTGCTATGTGAGATAGGACCCTAAAAACTTTGTTGTGGTGCCTATGATTGTGTTGGATATGTATATGAAACTTTATTATGTACTCCATGGACTACACTACTATATGTAGGATGCACTTGTTGTACTGGTCTCTAAACCCTCTAAGTAGGTGGGATAGGAGATCTCCTATGGGTCTCTATCCTAGAAATTTTATTACTCATGATGAATAATCAATGATTCCTTTGAAAGAATGTCTTGGGATGCCTTAGTTGTGGAGGAATGAGGTCTATGTATCCATGATAGAGGAGATATTAGTGCCCCCAATGTGAATGCTATGATACCATTATCAACACATCTATTAATATAGTCATTGAGTCCATAACAATTATTGTTTATGTGTCCACAAATATGATGATAGTTACAAAAAGGGTGATGTGGTTATCTATGTAAGAGATGTGGATCTTGACTATGAGTAGAATGAAATGTAATTATCCTCATATATAGTAGTGATGATAATATGACATATGGGATATCTTATTGTATATCAAACTATAGTGGTGCCCTACTAATATTCTCTATAGTGCATATTGTAGGTGGTGCTCTAGAAATTTCCTCTCTATTCTTAACTAGTTATTTTTTTGGATATGGTCTCATATATTATTTGGTACATGATATATGTTGTGTGTTATAAGTTATATATGGAGGTAATGATATGAAATCCAAAGTAAGCCAATCAACTAAATCTAACTCAATCAATCCTAATTTCTTCTCCAAGGCTAAAATTGTATAACATAAGTGTCTAAAAGAGGATTTTATCTGATATAATATATGCTCTAGGAGGGGTTGTCAAAACCCCTTAAAAAATATATGTTGAACCTCTAAATCTATTGATTTATAGATCAAGCATAACATGCAAGTCTAAAATCATAAGATATAATCACTAACAGACTCTGAAGGATTCTGATGCAATGCGGCAAGTTTCTCATATGTAACATGAGAGACCATGTTTTATATGTAATATTTGAGAAATGTCTCCTATAATTCATCATATGTATGCAAGGAACCAACATGGAGTAGATGAAAGAACTAATTTTGTGCATTACCCACTAATATCTATTGGAAAAACTTAAGTAGAATCAAAGGACTCGTATGAGATGGCAAACATTTTGAAGGCTTTAAGGTGTATGAATGGATTTCTAGTTCCATCATATTGAGGCAATGATGGTATCTAAAATTTATTAGGAAATGAATATTTGAAAAAATTCTTCAGAAGAGGGTTACCATGCAAGTCATTATCATCCATCAATGACTTATAAGCCTTGCTTTCCAAAATAAGGAAATGTACCTGGTGTTGTAATTCACTAACTGCATGCATCAAATAAATAATCTATTGGGATGCTATATTAGTATCTTGAAGTGGTTTATTTAAACATTGAATTTGATCATTTATTTTAGCCATGGGAATGATACATTTAGAAATAGGATCATAGAGAGGGGGTGTGCTCACTTGGATATTTGGAGGAATGGTAACTTGTACTTAAGTAAAGGGATGTGGGCTACCATTCTCTTTGGGTTGAGAGTGAGAAATAGGTGTTATTGTAGTATGGGTGGATGGGGAGATTCATTAGTATCTTTAGTATTTAGTAATCACATTCTAATTAAATAGAAGATATGATGTTATCATTGACATTTTGAAATAGAATCATGAAAAGAAGTAGAAGCAATATTTTGTAATGAATTATGTTTGAGAGGAGTGAGAGAAGAGGTAGAAGCATGATATGGATTTTATTATTCACTATATGCATAATAATCATCACTATTCCATGAATTATCACAATCAAAATTTTGTTCATTTGAAAAAGGAGAAGTAGAAGTATCACTTTCATATTCACTATCATTTTCATATTCATTTGCATGTTCACTATCATACTCATTATCACTTACATTATCACTAGGGAGAGGGGTAATATAAGATGTTATTTTTTTTCTAATATGAAATAAATTGTCATGTGAAATTAGAATACTATGTGCATCTATGTTGTCCTTGAATGGAGTGCATGCATTATTTTCATTTGCAATATGAGAAGTTAGAGTAAGAGAGTTATGATTTAGACATTCTTTTATCATTGTTTGATATGTCAAAGTAGATTTAAGAACATGAGATTGATAATTGGAACTATACATTAGAAATTTGATTCTATTTCATTTATATTGTTGTAATTTAAACATAGAAGTAGTAAAAGAGAGGGAGAAACTAGGTTCAAATGCAAGAAAATTATTACAAATGAGAGGTTACAGTGCAGGAACATCTTGAAAATAATAAGGATAAGTTTAATAATCCTTCTCAAGGCATTAGTAAAATAATTTGAATTGGTTTCCCTCCAAAAGTTGTATTTAAAATAGTTAATTATTTTAATTTGAGAGGATAATAAGGTCTAACGATGTTTTAAGGGGATTTATATAATCCTATTATTGTTTGTAATCAGCCAAGGTTTGTGAAGAATTAAGAATAGTTGAATAATTCCTCCTTTAGATGTGTTGTTGCACCTTTGTAGGAATGGTTACAAGATTCTAGGAGATAGGGTCAAGACTATCTTAGGATTGAAGACCAAGATTTATGAATTAAAGATAGAGAGAAGGAAAAAAAAAGAGAATAGAAGTTGGGAAAAGGAGAGAAAATAAAAATAAAATAGAGGAGCAGAGGTGTATGGACTTGCATGAATGATGATATAGAGAAAACATGAGCCATCTAAGAAATGGAGAATTTTGCCTATTGTAACTATGGCAACATCTGGTAGATTAAAAGAACATTGAATTTGTGAGATAATTCAATGATTCTTGAATTCTTGGATTTGATATAGATATAGGATATTTTTCTCTATGTATTATATTATATGGAGACATCCATTGAAGGATATATCACCCAAGGGGATCCTTTATGAGTAATTCTAGTCTAGACCATATAACTGTGTTTTGAAACGCTTGCATGGAGTATTAATTAATGTTGGAAAGAGATATAGGTAGTTGAAAAAGGTTTTAATAGCTTTAAGATGATTGGTTAGAGCCAAAATAGATATTATTTCACGTTGAAAACAAACCAGTCCTAAAATATGTGTTTTTGGAGCCTCTCAGGTATGCCAGTTAAGGAGAAAATTAGAATTCCATACATTTGATGTTTTAGAATGTTATAAGAGTTGAACCAAGTGTTATTTGAATGTAAAATATGTTTTTAGTCTGGGCAGACCCTATGGATTGGTTGAGAATCCTTGAAACTAGACCAAATGCAAATGAGACCAATTAATGACCTCTCAACCTGTGTGCAGTCCATAGAAACCCTTGGTGAATGTAAATGAGTAATCATGGTTTTATAATTAATGTAAATGATTTGAATAGTTGTAATAGATACATTATATTAAAAATAAAGTGGTTATAATTATTCATGTTTGTATAAGTGTGAAGGAAAATGAAAACCCAAGTTTCCAAGGACTGTGTTGCTCAAACCCATCAAATTCCCTTGAGAACTTAAAGTTACAATGTAAGAAGGTGTTGATTTCACTATATCCATTATGGAGGATCTATGGAATGTCTGATAAAGTTTTTTTGTGTGAGTTTATAGTGATAGGATTGATGGAATACTTTGTTATGATGAAGTACCATTAGTGTCCTAAGAATCTTATATGCCCAGTCTTAAGGAAATAATTAAAATGTCAATTGGAAGGTTGAAAACCATTTGTATGAATTTTTATGAACTTTTAATTATTATAATAGATGTATATATGTGGGGCATACCTGAAACAACTATAATTTACCTTGGAAAGTCATCCAAATGAAAATTATGTAATTTTGTGTGTTTGTTGCCTTGCACAGTCCTCCTATAGCCTAGAAATAAGGGTTTGTCTATGTTTCAAGTTTTAAACCTTGAAAATTATAAAAAAATTAATCTGGTGTGTTTTGACAAGTATGATCGGGAACAAATTCCAACACCATGCTAGCAAACTAGGCCTAATTGAGGGCTATAAAGTGGCATAAGGGGTTAGAAAAATGGTCTAGGCCTAGATTTGGATTATGAAACTTTATAGAAAGATATAATGGGATAATGGGTTCCCAAATATGGGCTTAGATGTCTAGGGTGACTAATATATTTTTCAAACAATACAAAACTCAGTTTGAAAGGGCTAGTAGAGAAGGGACGAGTTAATGAAGAAAGTGATATCTTAGCAAAGAGTATGAAGATGAAATTTTGGGATCATGTTGGCATGTATATGATATTACTAAATATGGATTTTTGTTCCTCTAAAATCCAATAAAGACACTTAATCCTTGATATGCTCCAGTGACTAGTTTTGGGAAACTGAACAATCAGCTCATAGTAAGCAGAAAGATCCAGGTTTGCAGGGAATGTATGGTGGCCCTGTACTAGTTTCACTTGGAATTATATAACTAGTTTTTAAATTTTATGTATTGTGCATAGGAGAATGAGGTGTAAATTAACTTTCCCACTTATAAAAATTATTTTCTTTGGAAAAGGGAAGAAAATAGATAGGTTTGACAGAAGAAGATGCATCTAAATTTTCTTCACTATCACTTTCATATACATCATCATATTCCTAATTACAACAATAGTAATTATATTATTTGTAAATTAAATAATTTTCCTCATTTTTGGCTAATGTGTAATTTTACAAATTTGTCCATTCATTGTCATAATTATAATAAAAATTTAGAAATTTATCTATAGGATGAGAGGGAAGAAGTGCCTTAGTGGCCATTTTATTGTTGTCACCAAAGAGAGTATGTACAATTACTATTAATAAAATAAATGAAATAATGAATAATAACATAAGGATTTTTAAAATATTTTTGACACTGAAAATAATTTACAAAAATTCCAAAAAAATTATCTAAAAATTGTAAGGGAAGAAGGGTTTTGAAGACGTAGTTTGAAAATCTAGGGTTTTGTGTTGGATTTTTAGAAATTTGAAATTATTACAATAATTTGAATTCTAAAATAAATTTGAATAAAACAAATGTATAAAAATTTATACAAAAATTAGAATTTTGAAATTGAATTTTTGCATTAAAATGTGAAGGAAAAACCCTAGGGGTACCTAGGGTTTGAGATTTATTCAAAGTCAAGTTCACCAAATGTTTTATTATGTTTAGGGAAACTAGGATTTAATTTTTAAACAATAAAGGGGCTGGATTAAGGGGTAAAATATAGTCAAGTAGAATAAAACATAGATTTATACCAATTTGACCAAATTAATTACATGGTAAAAGAGATGACTTATTTGGGACAAATAGTCATCTGTAGGTTCCAGAAAAATCTAAAAACAATTAAAAATAGTCAAGAATAAGGATTCATTTCTATATCTAAAACTCAAATTTATTTATGGATAGGAATGCTAAGTTTGGAGAGGAGTTCCTTTCACTATTTTCTAGACACGAACATTTGTCACTGTTATCTGAATCTGCCATTACTATTCATTTTGATTTTTGATTCTGGATTTTGGTGTGGTCTGATTTTAGGGTCCTATAAGTGTGCTTGTTTTTTCATGATCACCTGTCTGTGCCACTGTATGACTTGTTTTATTCTCAAACCCTAGGTCTACCTACACACATGAAACAACAAACATATCAAAAACCAAAAGGGAAAAACTAGGTTAGGGAAGTATGATCACATGATATAGACCCCTATTGTCATGATCATTGCCTATATTAACCCTCAAGCTAGGGTCTCAAATAAAATATAGTTCTTACTTAGGGAACATGCATAATCAACACACACAATACATGCAAGAATGAACTTTTGCCTAGGTCCTTCCTTAATAAAGCATGCAAATCTATGTGTGATGTAGAATTTTGAGCTATTCTATTAACTAATTTTAATTATTTCATGTGCTAAAGTAGTAAGCGCTAGATATAAAATTCCTTGTGAAGTCTTTTGTATAGGATATTCTTTATTTTGAATTTAAGAGCTTTATTCACACCAACCAACATCAAAAAAATAAATAAAACTTAAAAGAGGGGATAAGAAGGGTTCAGGCTCATTAAGGAAAAATGACCATTGGACAATAATGTTGAGGAGGATATGAGCACTAAGCATTTTAGTCCACCAGAATTTTATTTTCTAGGATTCAAAAAAATAGGTTAGGACTGACACAGGCCAAGTTTGGGGGTATCTAGGGGTATAGATCAATTGATTGAGATAATATAAATGTGATAAAAGTGAGAATCAAGACCAAGACAAGTAAAAATACATGGCTAGTGCAAACAAGGCTCGTATGCTCTAGTCAGAGTCTCCTATGAAGAGGACTATGAAATGACATGATATGTATGGTTGCTTAACCAATTTAATATGTATACTAAAAAGCACACACATAGTGCTAAATGTTTGGATGAACATTTAAAATTAATCAAGGACACATTCCCACTTGATTCTATTGTTCTAGTAGTCAACTTTGCTGAAAATTACACATTCAAACCACAAATGGAAGTTCAATCATAGTATTACAAATCAACATAAATTACCATATTCGTGCGTATAGAATTCATGCACGCACCTAATATTACATAAGAAGATCAAACAATATTAAAGGAGTACCATTTCTATATCAGTGATGATTCATCACATTGTATAGAGTATGTACAAGGTTGTTTTGAAAAGTTCTATGGATAGTAGACTCAGAGGAACATTATTTTCAAACAACCTTACATTTGGTTAGACAATTGCACATCATAATTCAAGAATGCATGAATGTTTATTAATTGAGCAGGATGCACATTACCACTAGTGTAGAACATATCTGGAGTTTTACTTAGATTGGCCATGGAAAAGGGGAGCTCGATGGTGCTAGAGCATGTGTAAAAAGAGTCATTGCAAAGGAGTTAAAATTTGACAATGTTGCTAATTTGATTGATGCAAAAACTATGGTTGAATGGTGTAATGAGAACATATGTCATGGTGCTCAAGAAAATTCTACTATTCATAGACATTTTTTGTTAATGGAGTAAAAAGACTTGGAAAACTATGAGGATTGTATAACTCTAATAGGTTCAAGTGAGATCCACTCATTTCATAGCTCAAATGAGAGTTCTTGGACTATTCATACATGACACGTGGCATGTTTTTTCTACATGCATGGACTTTATTTGGAATGAGTATGAGTCACAAGAGTGGATGGATGACTGGAGTTACAGACCTCTAATTCCAATCAACACATATCAAGTTTCACCAACATTGCAACTTATAGACATTAAATCATCATATGACTTTGACCATATATACAATCTAGTACAATTAGGTAGAAGATTAATCTTTATGTACTATTTATTTTCATAATCTATCTTCATAATGTCATTAATTTTTTTTTTATGATGCAAGCTATGTTTTTGCAGTTATTGCAGACAAGGATGATGAAGAGGGAACATATTACTACTTATGTCGGTGTGTAAATGGAAATAAAAAATTGGCTTCCCCAGTCATAGATGAAAAAAACATTGATTATCCCACTAGGTCTATTGTAGTCATTAGAACTTGGCTTTGATGATATCCTATAAAAAATTAAAATGTATGGTTGTTTGAAGACTTTGAAACTCACAAGAAGATACTACACTATTCAAATTTGGTTCTTGCAATGAATATTCAATTGTAAAAATATCATGGGAAGCCAAGAAACAAGAATCTATAGGAAGTTCATGAGTCAGACCATGAAGTTATTCTTGATACTATCAATATTAGATTACATCCAAGTGATTAATTGGATTGAAATGCATAGGTACGTAAACTTGTAAAATGTAGATGTAATCAATTTTACCAAATGTTTTTTATTTTGTAGGTATTACATGCATAAATTTCATCTTTAATTACTAACATTTTTTTGTAGGTTAGTGGTGCCAAATCAGCTTCCACCTTCACGTGGTTGACACTGTTAGTAAAGAATTTTATATTATTGAAGTTAAGAGAAGCTACTAAAAGTTCTTGGAATTTCCACACTCCTAAACAATTACTCATGACAAGTTTATTTCTCCTTGTAGCCTTCCAAACACATTTGTTGTCAGTGTTTTCATGCTTTAGAATAGTAGTGAAAATGTACTTATGGGTGTAATTAGATGTCATGGTCATTGGAACACATGTAATTTACCTATATAGACTTGATCAAAGTGGTATATTTTCACCTGCCAGTCCTGGGGGCAAAATTGCTAGTTGGAGGTTAATAAGTTATCTCTTCACTGCCAAAAAGTTGCATTTTAGGACCCATTACTACAACTTCTAACACAAATTTATCTTAGAGGTGAATCAAACTAGATTCAGCATGTAATTAGAGGGATTTCCTACACATAAGATGATCTTATGGTTCCTCCATACAACTTAAAATTTTGGTTTTATGCATGCTTGAAGTCAAGCTAAAAATCAACATCTTTCTTGTATTAGGAAGGGCATTCTTAAGTGCAGAATGGGTGGTGGGTTTGTCAATCAGGTTAGATGGGAGGCCAAGAACTTGATATTAGATGTTATCCACCCCTTTGGATGTGTTGTAAGTGTCAATTTTTAGCCAAAAATCACCAAAAATTGAGTTTTCAGACCATAGTTTCAACTTTGATAACATTTATTGTCAGTGTTTTTATACTCTGGAACAGTAGTGAAAATGCACTTGCAAGTGGAATTGGATGTCACAGTCATTGAAGCACATGTAATTTGAATGTATATATGTTCTCAAAGTGGTGGATTTGTACCAGCTAGTCTTAGAGGCAAAATTTCTAGTTAGAGGTCAACAAGTTATCTCTTCACTACCAAAAATTTGTATTTTAGGACCTATTACTACAACTTCTAACATGGATTGCTCTTAGATGTGATTCAAACTAGATTCAAGGTGAAATTAGAGGGATTTCCCATGCACAAGATGGATCTTATGATTCTTTCATATGACTTAAATTTTTGGTTTTATGCATACCTGAAGTTAGGCTAAAAATTAACATCTTTCTTGTATTGGGAAGGGCATTCTTGAGCCTGAAATGGGTGTTGGGTTTATCAACCAAGACAAATAAGAGGCCAAGAACCTAGTCCAGGATGTTATCCACCCATTCATACATGTTTTTAGTGCCAATTTTTAGCTAATAAGCACCAAAAATTGAGTTATTAGACTATAGCTTAAACTTTGACAACATTTATTGTCAATGTTTTTGTGCTCTATAATAGTAGTGAAAATGCACTTGTGGATGGAATTGGACATCATAGTTATTGGAACATGTGTAATTTGCCTATATGTACTTTTTAAAATTGGTGTATTTTCACTTGCTAGTCCTGGAGGTAAAATTACTAGTTGGAGGTCAACAATTTATCTCTTCACTGCTAAAAAGTTACATTTTAGGACCCATTACTGCAACTTCTATCATGGATTGCTCTTAGAGGTGCTTCAGACTATATTCAAGGTATAATTAGAGGGACTTCCCATGCATAGGATATATATTATGATTCCTCTATATGACTTAAATTTTTGGTTTTATGCATGCCTGAAGTTAGGCTAAAAATTAGAATCTTTCTTGTATTAGGAAGGGTGTTCTTGAGCTTAGAATGGGTGGTGGGTTTGTTGATCAGGCCAGATAGGAGGCCAATAACCTAGTCATGTACATTATCCTCCCCTATAGACATGTTTGAAGTGCCAATTTTTAGTTGACAAGAACCTAAAATTGAGTTCTCAAACTGTAGTTTCAACTTTGATAACATTTGATATTAGTGTTTCCGTGCTCTAGAACAGTAGTGAAAATGCACTTATGGGTGGAATTGGATGTCACAATCATTGGAACACATGTAATTTGACTATGTAGGCTTTTTTTAAGCTTATCAAAGTGTTTTAAGGGTTAAAAATCTATAAATGGTCTCATATTTGTATGAGAGTTCATAGATTGGTCAAACTAAGGAGAAATGTCCAAAAAAAAGGGGCTACAAGCCTTAGAAACCCAAGATGAGCCTTGTATGTGAAATAGGAAGTTGGAGTGAGTTGGATAACTTAAAAGGGATTAAGGTAAGTGTTTTCAAAGGGTGTGGACCATTTTAGGAGATTATTGAAGTTATCAAAGAGACCATCATGCTATATAAGAATCAAAGTCACCTTGTAGGTTTTCATTGGTTTCCAAACCAGGGGAAAAGATTAAATGAAGGTTTCCTTTCCAATGATGGTGTTTCATTGAGGTGCCATGAGCATTCAAGATCAGTGGGGTCTTGGATCATTTGAAAAATATTTCTGAACACCTAATGCTTTATTCATAGTCAAAATATTCCACATACAGTCCATCCTTTAGGTTAGTGTGCATAGATAGGATAGTGGGTCATCTTGACTAATTCCATGGTGGATGGTGGCATCCAAGGTGAGAGGTGGGCTTCTACAAAGTCAAGCATGCTAGGAGAGGTTTCTAAAGAATACCTATAGTCATACCCTCAAATCATGTTAGAGGAAGGTTGAAGGGTGGTTTCTAGTGAATTAACAGTCCTAATGGGGCTAAATGGGTGTGAATTAGATCAAATACTCCCTTTTCTCATAACATAAAGCTCCAAGCATTTTTGACATGTAGTCATATGAGGTATTTTGAGAAGGTACAAGGTGATATGGAAGATTTTGAAATATAAAATGAAGGGTGGAATCACAAAAGGAGAGGTTACATGATATTTTAGAGGTAAACTCACCCTGTTAAGACATAAACCAAGGTAAAAGAGGATGATGACTCATTTGTGAAATTTTACCAAGCAAACATGTCACTAGCTTTTGCCAAAATGGGCCTACAGGCCAAACTATATTGGATCTAATTAAAAAAAATTGTGAAGAGGATTAATATGAATTAATATACCTATTTAATAACTTTTTGAGGATTTTTGACAATGGGAACTATTCACTATTTTAGTAAAGTCAACCCGATGTCAAATCATCTTCAACATTAGAGCCTACCTTAGATAAATTGGTCAGTTTGGGGAGTCTATAAGTTGATTAAAAGTATAAAATTTGGTATTAATAGTATCTATGACATAAAAAAACATCCCATTCCATCCTTAATTTCCTATAAATATTTAAAGTTCCCACTATTTAAACACAATCCTCTTACAGTCAAGAAGGTAGCCATTGGAGATTTCTAGAAGTTTTGCTAGTTTTGGATGTCAGGAAGTAGTTTAGGCCTTAGAGAGGTATTAAAAAAATAAAATATGATTTTATAAACCTATTTTATCCTATATAAGTGATCACATTCAGTGGTTTCATGAATTGTTTTGAAGAAAGATAAGTTTTGGCATGAAGGAAGCATGTAGGCAGCTCAAGGTAAATTATGGTAAAAAGGGTCTACAAGATAAATTAAATATCTAAATGACTTTAAAATTGGTAATATTGGTATTCATGACCTAATATACCAATATATCATCTAGGTAATGTAATATGACATGTGGAAATGCTATTTTTTTGTCACAGTCCCCTCCATGTCTCATAATGGTCATTATTCATGCACTCATACATTTTGGAGTTTTAAGGTGTGTTTGAGTGTTAAAATATTAGATAATTATTTTATAAATATTTTTATATGGTAATGAACCTACTAAATAACTTTAAATGGTGTTTACACTCTAAACTTCATGCAATCCCCATAGGCAGACTCAAATGCCCACAAGCTGTCTCAAAGGCATAAAGGCAAAGCTAGTTTTTTTATCATTGGAAAGGTGTCATGAGATTTTTTAGATGTCATGAGGATGTTTTAAATAAAATAAGATCATTGGTAAAGTCAAATTTGTCCTTTGGAGAGTTTGTGAAGGGCATGGGAAACCCTAGATTAGTGTTTGGGCATTTTCAAGAGAGTTAACCATGGGAATTTAATGAAAATTTGTAATATTCTTGCTCTATATATGTACAAGGTGAGTAAAAAGTTTTTAACTTAATATTTTATGGTTGTGTATGGATTATAAGTCTAAGGGTTTGACATAGGGTTAATTAGGCCTAAATGAGGGTAGGCTAATGAAGGAAGTGATAGTTAGAGGTGGAGTTGGGCTATGAAATTTGACATAGACATGGAAAAGGATGGATTGTACTATAAATTCCTTTATAATCTCTTGATAAATCATAAAAAATTTCATACAAGGAAAATATAGTAAAAAACGGCTACAAGCCTTGAGAGAGCATATAATAGTATGGAATGAGGTTCAAATATTATTTAAGTACTTAAAGTGGGATATACAGGTATGTTATGATCATATAAGAACATATGTGAAAATAGGATGAGCTCTTGAAACATAGATAAATATTTGGTCCTTGAGACCCAAATAAGGTGCCTAGGAAGAAACTAGAAAGAGATTGAGAGGTAGTTTGTGAATGAGACATGAATGGAATGAGGTAAAGGATGTGTTTCAAATGTATGGATAGAGGTTAATGCCATCAAGGAGGTGATACTAAGAGTACAAGGAATAATTACTAAGTGTAACAAGCCCAAAGAGTCAAAAGAGGAGCTAGTTTATGAAAGAAGATTCAAATCAAACCATAACAAGTGAATGTGATCAGTTGGGTTTATAACCAGCTAATGATGTTTTTGTAGACTTCTCCTCCATACCTCTACATCATCATACAAACATAATTCAAATACGATCATTGATATTCTCTATTTTTTATAAGGGTCTGATTTGCAACATTATCCTAACAAGTTATTCTCAATCTCATAACATTTGTAATCCTTAATAATAATTCAAAATAAATCATTCATAATACTCTGAACACAAGTGATTCAAACAAGATTTAATTCATTGGTTTTCTTAAATTTTCATGTAAAAAATAAGAATGACATGTACGAATGCCATATATAGGTATACAATGTCAATAATACATGCATTGCTATATAGGCATACAAAAAATTACATCATGTCTAACAACATAGTATCTAATGTTGGGTGAGTACATCATATACACATATACAATGCCAAAAATTCATACATTTCCATATAGGCATACAAAAAATTACATCATCTACAACATCCTAATCATCAAATAGTATCCCTCTCTTTTCCTTCTTTGAAGAAGACTCTCCTTGGGATGCCTTGCTTGTTGATGGAGATATCCTGAATGCCTTAGATTACTCCAAGGATTGACTGTGGATACTATGATCATAGATTACTTGTAGCCAAACCTGTTCAAATACAAAAATTATTATAAAATTAACAAGTATACATTAAACCAAGTTAAAAAACTCATGTTTTAAACTATAATAAAAAAAATCATTTAAACATGCACTTACCACAATATCATAGTCCTCCTCAATTTTCTAGTGATGAACGACTAGGTTAGTGCCAAATTCATCTACACAAACAAGAATTTCAAATGATAAAGAAACATGATGAGTTATTATGGTAGTCATTGGAATCAAATTATCAAATGTCATATGAGAAACCTGAATACACAATGCATTCTTGCATATAAGTTATATTTGCCAAAGTATATAGTAAAATGATTAAAACCAAAAGTACTAAATTACAATTTAAAATTATAAGTGAATATTCATACTTCAATGAGTGCCTGTGTAGATGACATTATAATGGCAATGCCTGAGTTTGTTTTAACTCACAATGATGGAAGAGTGTCCACCCTAGTTGTTAGCTAAATAAATAACCTAATAACTAATATCTTGGGCAATACATTAATTAAACAAGTTGTTAACAAACTTAGTCTTGCATAAGATATGAAAAAATATAATGAGGTCATGGGAAGCATGAATGTGACAAGTGGATGTGTGCAATATGTGACTTGTAACACCACACTAAAGGCAAGAAATGTCAGTTTCATGAGGGAGAATGACAAGACAATGATGGAGGAATATTGAGTGAATTTTGTGAAATTGAGTCATTGAATGCAAGTTAGGTGTTGAAACATCCTTAATATGTACCTATATACACTATTTTTGATGTTTGTATAGCTTTGTTAAGGTTTATTTTAGATTTTGACCTAATTACTTAGTCATTAGGCCTAATTATCTTAAGGTAGTGACTTGGTATAGTTGAGGATGATCCTATGAGCTATGGTGTCTATATTGATTTGTTTTGAAATTTTGATCATGTTAACACCCTGAATACTTTGCTTATATAAATTCATTACTTTTTAGTCCAACTAAGTATTGGTGTGATAAAAAATCCCTTAGAAACAATCATTGTGATAAGATAAGTAACCTGTATAGGTGTTTGTTGAGAAATTTGTACATTGAGTTTTAATCAGGTTAAGAAACCTAAAGTGATGGGTTTATTTTATGGGGGGCATCTATACTTGAGACTTTTAAGCATGTTTATAACCTTATAAAATAGGTCTCATCAAAATCTAAAGAAACATATAAACAATAAAATTGAATATTGTAGAGATAAAAGTGAGTGAACAATCTTCTTTACAAGTG
Source organism: Torreya grandis (assembly GCA_037957365.1). NCBI lineage: Eukaryota > Viridiplantae > Streptophyta > Pinopsida > Cupressales > Taxaceae > Torreya > Torreya grandis. The sequence goes on along the minus strand of JARHVA010001742.1, from coordinate 554,948 downwards.
CATGATTTTGGTTACCCTATATGTGACATTAGGTTGACTATCTATCCTTATATTTCCCTCAAGTTTTTCAAGGTAATGTCTATATGTATATATTATAAGTAAGTTGAGGTCAAAAAAAGGTGCTATAGTATTATCAACACTCAATATTCATTTTAGGGGGACTTTTCTGATGAAATGTGTTATAGTTTTATAGAGTCAACATGTCACTCAAGTGATGAAAGTGCATGGATATAGATAGGCCCTCTCCCCCAAATAAATATAGTAGGTATTTGGGTCCCATACATAGGTGGTGGTAATAAACTACTCAACCCCATCTATCTATATGGGGTTGAGGTCCCCTATTTGTATATGGTCATAAGGCCTATGCCATATACATATAGGCTATATTTTATAGTTGATGTTATCCCAACAAACCAATGGGATTGAATGGATGCTCTCCAAAAAAACAATAGAATTGACTAGGTACAATAGGATCAAGAGGCTATGCCATCTAAATTTATAACCCCATAGATAGAGATGAAATTAATATGCTCAGTTGGAATTGATGGGAATTGAATTTTCAGTTATGACCATTTTGGATATCAATCATAAAGACTAAACCACTATATGTGATTAGGATAACAAGGAATCAAGTGGCTGGATATGAGGCTAATATTTAAGATAAAGGAGTGGTGTGCATATTGATGAAGACATGTTATGCTCAATTTGAAAATTGATATAAATATATTGTACCAAACAAGTTTTATCAAATGAATTATATATATATATATATATATATATATATATATGTATGTATGTATATATATACATCCAATCCTAATGATTGGGATTGACCCGCTATCGAAACTACATATAATGGGTTATCAAGCAAATATTCAACTCACTATTTTGGGTATTGAAACAATAGTTGTAATTTGAAATAAAATCAAAAAAGTTGAGATAGAGGATGAGTTTCTAACACTACGCCAATCCATGTTAATACATCAAACAATAAAAAATTCAACAAAATTATATTAGGTATTTTATATTTTCTTACACAAAATCTACCAATGATGTAATTAAGGTGTATGAATGTACATTTAGAGTATGTAATATTCACTTGAAATTTTACCTCTATAAATGTATATGGTGTCATACTGACACATATAGATTTAGTAGGGGTTGGCCCACTACCTAGTTGTGATGTCGAAGGCAACATCTCCTCTTGGAACATGAAAAAAATACATATATATTATTCAATTTAAACATGTAAATTAATTTTTACCTTTTTAATTTGTAAATATAACTTAAAAATTTAACATGTATATAAAAGATACCTACATATCTGTAGAGACTCCCAATGTATCCAAACCAAATGTGTGTGCCAACAAATCATCATTCAAGAACATATCCTCTAATCCCCTTGAAGTACCACCATCACCATCTGAAGGTCCAATGCATAATAGCACCACAACATTTGTATGGGTGTGGTTATGTACAACTACTAGTTGGAGTATCTTGAGCATCTGTCTCTGAAAGTCTACTCATATGATGAATGATTTTATCAATAAGCACACTAAGCACATAAAAAGTGTTTATCTCTACAAAACCCTTCACCACAAAGGAAATATCTAGATGAAGTGACCTTTAGGTATGGATCCTTGCAAGCTAATTAGGTATATGACGTGCACCTAGTCGATCCTACATAAGGCCTTTCCCTCATCTCTAAAACTTACCATAGTCAAAGTAGTTTAGAATTGCATTGAGGATAAACTCATAATAAATTTTACTCAAAAATTACAAAGGGACCTCATGGTTATCACAAGGTGGATAATTAAACACCATCCACCATCACTCCCAAAAATTGGCTTTAATCAAATTATATTGGCATTGGTGGATTCGGAAATGTTTGGTCATTATGAGAAAATGGGAATTGGTGGATGGGTTGATAAATAAGGCACAAATTTTATCTTTTGTTATATATTTCTTTTTCACCTTAGATGCTAACAATTTTTTAGCATAGTAAGCCCTACAACTATCCCTATATGACCTCCATCTATCAATTTGACTCATTATTGAGTCAACTTGACCTAATACTAACTCTAGGGTATTGGCCAAATAGGTGTGGTGGGTGTTCATGGAAGTGGGATCCCTCATTCTCCTAATTATTTGCTTAATTTCAATTTTGTTCTCCATTATGTGAGTAACTATATCCTCCTAACTGCCTAGGGGATTGAGTAGACCTATAGGAGGGTTAGGTAGAGGGTTAGGAGTGTTAGGAGGGTTGGGTGGAGGTTTAAGTAGAGGATTAGGTAGAGCATAATGACCTACTAGAGAAAAATTACAAATCAAACTATGTAAACCATTCACAAAAAATTCAAAAAAAATGATTTAATCTATAAAACTTACCTCTTCTTCATGGCAATATCGTTGATCTCATGAATGTAGGAGTAAAATCAAAAATTTACACATGAGATGGAGGGAAAAAGGAAGATATATAAGGAAAAACATGAACACAAAGCAGTAAAATGTGAATGCCAAGAAGAATAGAAATGAGAGCATTCAGGGTTTTTTTGTTTTGTAGTTTATATAATGTGTATGTGCTATATTTATATATATATTAATACGTACATGTTTCTATATACAAACATAACATGTATGCATTATAAAAACAATGTGTATGTGTTAACACATTATTGGGTATGTCCAAAAAAGTATCCCCCACTTCCATGCACATACCCTTTAGAAACATGTATTTATTCTATAACAAACTCAAACTTTTTAGATTCATTTCCATCTATTAATTAATAGGTCACATATTTATATTTACTAAAACCAAGTAATTCTTGTCCAATTATATTTGTACTCTCCTAATGGGTATAATTTTTCAATTTTGGCAATCCACCACAAATGCTACAACTTGTTCCATCCAGAAATGTTTTGTTATAAAAAAGTTGTCCATCTGTCTTTCACAAAAAATGGTTGGAATAAATTTCCTTGCTGATTTTGGTGGAGCTTCCATTCCACACTACTAAAAAATGTTATCAGTATGAAAAGTACAATGAACATGATAAAAACATCATAATGCATCAAAAATTCAACATGTTGCCTACAATAAGTGGTGCATGTATGATTGATTTTCACATAGAAGGGTTTTGCTTTTTATAAATATCTTTGAATAATATAAATTTGTGGATATTTTTGAACAAATTTAGATTACAATTATATTTGAGTCATATCCCAAAAAAATTGGATGTGGGTCACAATAATTATAACCAACTCCGAATTTCACTACATATCTTATATTAGGTGACACATTTGTGTTATATTTCCAACATTATGCAATTTTATATTTTAGGGCATCGACTATAGCCTTATATTTTCATGGGAGTCTATCAGAGAATGCCCACAAGTCATTGTTATCAGAAACATCAAGTATTTTGCATCTTCTAATTGTTTTCATTATTATTTTTATATTTATGTCTAATGCTTTGCTTGTTTGTCTAATCAAGTGTTTTTTCCTTATTTGACAAATTACAATACAATTTGTAATAACACATCAGGAAGAGTTACCATCTTTGGTGTCTTTCTTCATACCTACTTTATGTTATGCATTATTTACATTTTCAATAGTCTTATTTTATCCATCAATATTAGATGTTATTTGTCCTAGGGTGTTCATTATAGGTCTCATCTTAATCACTTTCATTAGTGTAACAAACAATTGACATATTTGAGATTCATTTAATTTTTCAAAGTGACAATCCTATATTCTTGTAGCTTTTATTCTCATATGGCAGTTAGACATTTGTTATGTATTGGTTTCAAAATGTTTTCATCAATTTAAATTAAATACATGGGTCTTCTTTTGAAAATCCTAGGAGTTTTTCTTAGTGCTAAAATTATTGATTTATTGTTTCCATATTGTTATCTTCATTAGTATATTCTTCATTGAACGATGTTTCCATATTGTTTTCTTCATTAGTAGTTTTTTCATTGAATTATGTTCCCATATTTTTTTCTTCATTGTTACTTTCTCCAATCAATACTTCCATGAAATTTTATTCATTTTTAGAGGGTAAATCATCATGCATATTATCATCATCACCAAAATTAAAAACCATAAATATTTGAATGTGGACTTGCTTTATAGTTCAATATACTATCATAATTGATAATTAAACTTTCATAATTTAGTATATGATCATTATTCATTTCATCATTATTTATGACATTTAATTCATTAAGGATAGTGTACTTACTTTCATGAATTCTTCACATTCATTGTCTTTATTTTTTTCTCATCACTTCTAATTCCTCTGTTGTTTTTTCCTTGAACTTCTTATTCCCGTTAGTACACTTTCTTTAACCCATGATTACATAAAGTTCTTAACTTTAGATGGTGGGGAAAATAGTAAAAAAATCTACGTGATATGTAGTACCAAGTGGGGACAATGATCAAATTATTAAAAAACATACCTACACTATGTAGTCAACCATGATTAGAAAAAGTTGTATACCTTTAAGGGTTGAGAAAATGATCAAATCATTAAAAAATAGACTTGCACTATGTAGTCAACCATGATTAGGCAACCATACATCTGAATTATTGTCAAAGCCAACTTTAAGTAACTACCAAAAACCCAATGGGGTAGTAAATGTTTTCCCCATCCATGACCATATAATTTAATTTAATGTTTTCCTCTACACACCATCATAAGTAGTAGCCTATCCCCTCCTCATTATCCTCATAAATAGCTACATAAACATGCCCTATATCACAAAATAAACATGATTTAATAATGATCCATTGATATATATACCAAATTTAGTACACAACACATGCTTTCAATTTAATTTCATATATAATTTAAATGTAAAAATTCATATTGTACTTGGTTGCACTAGATCAAATCCATGGTCAAATTTATGTGATGATGTCATTTTTGTAAGTTTTAATGTTTGTGGAACCTGATATATGTCAATTGGACTTAGAGTTTTACAACTCCATACATCCACAAAATTTTGTAACTCACACTCATTCCAAACAAATTGACACATGCATAAAAAAACATGCCATCTGCCTCATATGAATTATATAAGAATCTACGTTTGAGCTATGAATGAGTGGAACTCAGTCAATACTATTAATGTCATACAATATTCATATCTTAACAATTGTTATTATTACATTAAATATACCTATCTATGAAACTATAGTTTTATTAAGCATCATGGGCCATTTTCTCATTACACCATTCAATGATGTTTTTTGCATCTATCAAATCAGTAGCATCTTCAAACTTCAACTCCTCTCTTAAAAGTGATCTTTTAACATATGCCCCTATACCATCATGCTCCCATTTTCCATGGCATGCTTCATTGAAATTCAAAATAGTTTTACTCCAGTGGTCACATGCACCATGGTCAGCTAGTAGAACATCTATGTATTCTTAAATTATGACGTATAGTTATCTAACTAAATATGATGTTGATTGAAATTAATGTTTCTTTCACTCAAATTGCCATAGAATATCTAAAAAAACCTTTCACATACTCTGTATAATATGTTCAATCATTAATGACATAAAAGTGGTATTTCCTTAATATTTTATGATCATGCTCTGTATTGTTAGGTGCATGCATGAATGTTATATGCAATAAAATGGAAACCTGTATTGAATTATAGTACTAAGACTGAACCTCCATTTGTGGTTGAAACATTTAATTCTCTACAAATTTAATTATAGAAACAATATCACTAAGTGGGAACATGTCCTTGATTAATTTGAATTGTTCATCTAGCCATTGAGCTCTGTGTGTGTGCTTTGCATACTCATAAATGATTCCTCCTTGAATTTGAGCATAAATTTAGAAAAATTTATATATTATGTAACAATCTTGAACATTTTAGATTCATTTCCATCTTTTAATTGATAGGTCACATATTTATATTTATTGAAACCAATCAATTCTTATCCAATTTCATGTGTACTCTCCTCATGGGTATAATTTTTCAATTTTGGAAATCCAACACAAATGCTACAAGTTCCATCCAAAAATGTTTTATTATAAAAACATTTTCCATCTATCTTTATAAATAAATGGTTTTAATAAATGTCGTTGATGATTTTTGTGGATCTTCCATTCCACACTCTTAAAAAAAAGTTGTGAATATGAAAAGTAAAATTAACATGATGAAAACATCATAATGCATCAAAAATTCAACATGTTTCCTATAATAAATGGTGTGTGTGATTGAGTTTCACATAAAAGGTTTTGGCCATTTAAAATATCTTTGAATAATATAAATTTATGGATATTTTTGAAAAAATTTAGAGTACAGTTATGTTTGAGTCATATCCAATAAAAATTTGGGTGTGGTTCACGGTAACAATAACCAACTCTTATTTTCACTACATATCTTATATTAAGTGATACTTTTGTGTTATCTTTCCAAAATTATGATTTTAAATATTTTATGGCATTGGATATAGCCTTTAATTTTTGTGGGAGTCTACTCAATAATGCACACAAGTCATTGTTATCGGCAACATCAAGTCTTTTGCATCTCCCAATTGATTTCATTAGTGTTTTTATATTTATGTTCAATGTTCTGCTTGTTTATCTAATCAAGTGTTTGTTCCTTGTTTCAAAAATTAAAATATAAATTTTAATTATTTTCACTAAATATCACACACTATAGGAGGTTTTTCAAGCCTACTCTAATATTTTGGCAACATTGGTATACTTTTAGGCCTGTGGGTTGCCTATAGTAGAAGTAGACCTCTAAGTTTAAGGGCTAGCTCCATAGATTGATCTTTAAGTGCTTATCACCTACACTAACTAAGTTCTTATATGAAAAGAGATAGAATTAGACATGAAATTAAGCTAATCTGAAGGGGTGATAAACTATAAATATATCTACTTGACTACCATACTCTTTCACTAAGAGACATGACCTACAACACTAGCTTCAAAGTCCTAGAATACTCTAACATTAGTATTTCAAATATGGAGGTGATATAAATGAAAATATTCAAGGTAAGTGGACCATAGGTCAGATTGAAAACACTAAGGATAATTTTACACTTTAAGTTAATGAAAAACACTAGATATAATCCATATGACATGTTAGAGTGAGAATTTCTTGCACCAAACATAAAAGGACAAAGAGAAGACAAGGATAGATGTTTATCACTAGACTTCACCATACATCACTTCACACACTTAGAAAATATTTTTGTGAACTCAAAAATAGATTTTAAATCTTATTCAAAGGAAAATTAAAATATTAAAAATATTAGGGCTTCACCATACTAGGTGTGGAATTCCATACAAGAGCCAAAATGGCTTGCATTTATAGAATGTGTGAGAGAAGAGAGAGAGAAGTGGAGATCAAGAGTCACAATTCCACATGTCAAGGAATGAAAAATAGTTATGTTTCAGATGAATTAATTTGAGAATAAATATTTGGAAGGTCCTCTTAGATAAATGTCCCTCTAAATCATGAAACTTTCCAAAACTAGCGTAGGACCCTTCAACCACCTTCTTGAAACTACCTTCATCATTAGGCCTCTCTTGAGTGCTCCAAACCAGAAAAGGGAAATATGACACATAAGAAATATCAATCAAGGATTATAAATAAGATTTAACATGCATCATATTATTTCCTAACCACTGGGCTTCTTCTTGACACTTGTTCTGACCATTTATAGTCACCACCTCTAGCTTTATAGGTTTATCCTTACATTTATCACCAAAAGGTCCTTTAATTATTAAATAAAATAAATTTATGGGGTGTTATAAAAAATTTAAATAGTCCCCTTGTCTTCCAATCCATTAGGAAGACCTTAAAATACCCTTAAATTAGACTTATCACTTTCTCACTTGGTAGTCACTCTCTATTTCCATTATCTACCATAGGCTGCTTGAAGTGAATGAGCTAGTAGAGATGATTATGTGATTATATAAAGTGATAAATGGAAATTAAGAGTTATATTATGTCCCAAATAACCTCCCCTAATGATATTTATCCTTCAACTCTCTTTTACACCTATAAAACATATAAAATCTTACATGAAAACCTGTTTTGTACCATTATATATAGTGCTTGTACGGACCAATTGGTGAGTGATGAGATTTATAGAGTATTTAGAAAGATTAAAACACTTACCAAGCCAAATTAAACCTTATGGAATCATTTCCTTTCATTTTTTCCCCATTGGGTTAAAACCAAGGGTTTGCGAGGGTTTTAGATGGTTTGGACTCTTAATAATGATTCATAAAACTGTGACATCCAAACTATAAAAAAATTCCATAAAGTAGGGATATATGGCCCCATTAAATTATACATAGCTCCTTAGACTCCCAGGTACCTTGTTCGTATAGTTGTGATATTCCAAAGATGGCATATCGAACTTGGGATTGTATTCTGAGTATGCCTAAGGTGTCTTTTAGGCCAAAAATGAATTTTTGTGATATCTCCTAAAAACTAGAGGTTATAAAAATCTTATACATCCTATTAAAGGTCATAAAATATGTGGGAAGGTTCATCTAGTGTTATAAATGAGATTAGATGCATTTAGGGATTTAGACCTAGTATGCCTACACTATGTTCATGACCTAAAACCTTCTATGCATGCTTCCTCAAAATTTTGAGGCCTCCCCTATTCTTTTTAATTTTCAAGAAAAATATATACACTCTTCTTTAAATGTTCAAATAGGTCCCAAATCACATCCTTGCCATTTACTCACCCAACTTAAAGTCTTGCCTCTCTGGGAGTGCCCTCTCCCTAAGATTGAAAAAAAGGGAATCTCCCCTATCTGCTCAAGAAAAATAAAGTTATGAGAGGATATAATAGGTCATATATACCTATACCAAAAATTAGGGCTGGGTCAAACTTCTATCACCATAAAACCTTCAAACTTCTCAAAACTTCTCATTTGGTTTGTGACTGTGTTCATGAGCTTAAGACTGCCCATTGGTTGAGTGTTTAAGATCTCAATTTACACCTTATTTCCTTATTCTGAGAATTTATTGAGGTTTTCATCACCACAATGATAATTATCATCAACATATCCATCCATATACATTTATGCCAACCTTCTCAACAAGTACTCTTCACTTGACCAGGCATAGCTATCAAACTTTAGTAGATTGTAAGTGTTCATTTCCAAAAAATGAGACCCTTTTAGGCTATTTTGAACCATTTGTATCATGTTTATGTTCCTATTGAAGTTATCTAATCTTATATCATATTTTTACACATTAATATCATGCCTTAGTATCAAGTTAATCTCTAAACTATCATGCTCCTAATGCACTATCATACTACAATCAACCTATAAGTGCCATTTTTATACTAAAAGGCTATCTTGTAGGTGGTGTTTTCATGATTTATCCCTAGTTTTCAATGAATTAGGATCTCTTTGAATTCATTTAGGTCATATTCAATCTATTTGAACTCATCTTTGCCAATAGGCCTAGTCAACATACAAATTGTATACTCTTAGTATCTTATCAGTCTACATTCCAACTGTAGTTGATCATTTTGATAAAAAAGGACCCATGTAGGTGGAGATATATGTATGAATACTATGTTTCAAATCCTCTAATTTTTCCTTGGGTCCCCAATTTCATATATCATCAAATGAGGTCACTTGTCTTAAAGGTATGCTTTCATCATGTCATTGTTGCATTGAAAAGTCACTTGGTTTTCAACAGTACTATAGATGACACTGAAAGACTATAGTGAATTATTGCTTGAGTTGAAACCCTTTTACATAATCCTCTCTTGTCCAAACAACCATGTTATTTTGAAAAATATTTCCCCTACACTTGGGATACATAATGGAATCATTAAAACCTATCTAGATCTCATGTCACCTTACTATAAGATGGCATCAAGTATAGACAAGACCTTGATTCATAGGAATTAAGATAATTTTTTCCAAATACACCTTTCTCAAATTGAGGTGTAAGAGTCAAGTTTATTTACTAGCTTATGACTCCATTGGTGATTTTATGTTTATCTCCATGTTATTAGACTTGATGAGGCTCTCAAACAAGCTCAAACAGTTGTATTCTAACTCTACTCAACCTCTGTGGGGACACCATGTAGGTGTACATGTATAAAACTTGTATGTAAAGATATGATATATGATTGTGTGCATGGTGAATTGGTTTTACAACTAATATCAGACCTCTTTAAATAGTCTTAACTAATTCTCTCCACATTATGAAACTTATCAAGACTTTGGGATCTCCTCTCTCATTTAACATGATTGTTTAAAACTAAATTTCACCTAACTATTGGTAATCATAAAGCAAGATGACTATGTGCATCCTTATTGATTATGTTCTTCAAATAAAACACTATTGAAGATAATATTTTCAAGAAAAGGTGATTTCCATGACATATTCAAATTGAAAACATCATATCCCCCTTTTTTTGAAACCACTACATGAAAGATAAAACATTGTAGTTGATGAAACATGCCTATAGCCTATGATGGTGTCCTTCACTAGAAAATTGAGATGGTTTTTCTCATAAATTCTCCTCCACACATGCAACCAAGGATGGAAACCATGAGATAAGTGTGATAACACACTCAAAAAACAAGTTTCACACTTGGTTTGTATGGACCAATCTAAACAGAGAGGAAACCTATAGGGTATGAGAACGAGCAAGAAGAAAGTAGTGGAAGACTTCTATAGTCATATAAAATGTCAAAATTGGTAGATTGAGTATGGTTTATGACACCTAACCCATATGTCCCTCTTTCATGCTCTCATGACCCTTCTAGACACCTTTTGACTTATCCCTTGTCATCTCAAGCTCTCCAAACGGTCATTCCACCTCAACCAAGCAACATTTCCTAGGCCAATGCTATCCCCCTAGGTCATGCACTTTTAGGATAGGAGTGCCCAACTTGGACTATAATATCAAACCCTAGGGTGTCGTAATTTGGCACTCCTATCCAATTTAATTTTGATCTCCAACAATTATTTATTTCTAGTTCTTATCCTTCATCTTATTAGCCTAACACAAATACATTTGACCATTGACCAATATATCTCTATAAAAGCCCATTCAAAATTCATTTAGAAGGAGGTTGGAAAATATTATAAATTAAAAAAAAAATACAAACAAAACCATTAAGGAAAATTTTCCTATTCTCTACATACAACCATCCAATATATCTACAAGCATATCCAAATCTTCATAATAGTCCCTAGCCACCTCAAGCACACCTAGTTTATCATTTTTGCATCTAAATTCACACTATTGCAAAAAGTACATTAAGTGGGAAAACTACATATGGTTTGATCCCTCATCAGAGTATTGGTATGTAGGTAGCATGCCCACATAAGCAATGTGGATACTTGTTCAGTGCATCTTATACACACTAACCCCCTTCTTTCTCAAGTTTTATCAAAGCATAATGAATTCTAGGGTTTGAAGATTAAATAAAATGTACAAGTTCTTTAGATTTTCAATAGTCAAGATTTCATAGGTAGGCTCACATAGGGATAGCGAGAAAAACTCAAAAAAACTAGGTCTCTACGATCAGTTTGGAAAACAATGACAAAAGAGGACAACAGTGCTAGACTCCATGGTGTCCTATTTTCACGGTCCTATCTTTTCATAAAATGAAAGCCAGATCTTGATTTTTTACACTGTCCCAATCTTGTATAGCCAATATCATACCTTGCAACAATCATTTCAATTTGTTTTAATCTAAGTCTTATTTTATCCATATTTATTGAAATTTATAAAAAGGTTAAAAATATAAACAAATTATACAAATTAGCGGTTAAATTATTGTAATATTATTTACCAATTTAGTCAACCCAAAACTTAACTAAATTAGGAATAAGACTCCAATATTACCAAAAAAAGTTAAATCAACTTCTTATCATTGGTTAATAAAGCACAAGCAACCAATCCTAGAAATCTTATCATGGATTTGAAGTAGATAGGAGTAATTTCATCCTTGAGGAGCATTCAATTTGATTCCTCTCCTACTGGTCATACCATTAAAAAACTAATTGATTATTTATGTCTGCCTAAAAGAATGATGGAAGAATGGAATGGTTTTATGCCATTTTTAGGACCTTAACAGTCAATAAAACATGTAAATTATTTCAAGGGACCTAAAGGGTCACTGCTAAGCCCTCCACATGTGCCAAGACTCCTGCATAAGCCATAAAACCAACTAAAAACTACCTTTAACTATTTAATTTTATTGTTCTAATGTTAAAACCTATAGTTTTCTAGCTCAAGATAGTTACTCTGACACCTAAATAACACATGGATGGTGAAAAACAATTTGGAACACTTGTTTTACATGGTAAACTGTACAAACTTCATATATGACTCAAAATGACCTCAAATGACATGAAATGACATAAAGGACTAAAATTGAATATAACCAAGGCTAAATCACATTTTAAGACCCCTATCTAGGACCATGGAACACATTTTGACCCTAGTATACCCCTATATAATTTTTCATCTATAGAGGGTTTACCTATTTTGACTTCTGGTCAAAATAGTCAACATTAATAACACGTCGAGAAGCATTACCATCTTTGGTGTGTTTCTTCACACATACTTTATTGTATGCATTATGTACATTTTTAATAATTTTATTGTTTTGTCCATTAACATTAGATGTTCTTAGTCCTAAGGTGTTCATTGTAGGTCTCATCATAAGCACTTTCATTAGTGTAACAAAAAAATTGACATCTTTGAGATTTGTTTAATTTTTTAAAGTGTCAGTCCTAAATTCTTTTAGATTTTCTTCTCATGTGGTGGTTAAACATTTTTTTATGTATTAGTTTCAAAAAGTTTTCATCAATTTAAATTAAATACATGGGTCTTTTATTTTAAATCCTAAGAGGTGTTCTTAGTGCTAAAATTGGTTGATTTGGTGTTTTCATATTGTTAGCTTCATTAGTATATTCTTCATTGAATGATGTTTCCATATTATTTTATTCATTAGTAGTTTATTCATTAAATAGTGTTACCATATTTTTTTCTTCATTGTTACTTTATCCAATTGATGCTTCCATGAAATTTTATTCATTATTAGAGGGTAAAACATCTTAAATATTATCATTGTCACCAAAATAAAAAACCATAAATTTTTTAATGTTGACTTGCTTTATAATTTGATATACTATTATAATTGATAATTAGACTTTTATAATTTGGTATAGTGTCATTATTTATTTCATCATTATTTATGACATTCAATTCTTTGCATTTATCACCTTTGTTTCTTTCTCATCACTTCTAATTCATCTGTTGTGTTTCACTTTAGCTTATTCTTCCCCCTAGTATGATTTATTTCACCCATGAATACATAGAGTTATAAATTTTAGAGGGTGGGGAAAATAATAAAATTATTATAAACTAGACCTACGTGCTATGCAGTACCAAGTGGGGACAATTATCAAATTATTAAAAAATATACCTCCATTATGTACTCAACCATGATTAGACAAAGTTATCTACTTTTGGGGGTGGGACAATGATCAAATCATTAAAAATAGACCTGCGCTATGTAGTACCAAGTGGGGATAATGATCAAATTATTAAAACTAGTCCTGCACTATGTAGTCAACCATGATTAGATAAAACTTTCTCTACTTTTGAGGGTGGAGATGGTAATCAAATCATTAAAGAATATACCTACACTATGAATATTTAAATAAGGCATAGTACATAGAAGATAAAAGTCTCAATTTTGAAAGAAAAATATGTTGACTTCATTGTACTTTTTTAGTATTTTACTACCCATAGAACTATGTACACAATAAAACCACGTATGCATTAAAATTGCATATGCATTATTTGATGTGTACATTTATTTCATAATTGATCCTAAACCTAAAAATTAAACTCTAAAACCTTAAATTCTAAACCCTAGATAGCTTATGTTGACATGGCTTAATTTGGCCCAAATCATATCACTAATTGCCCTAGTTGACTAATTAGATCAATTTATGATAAGATTGGGGTAAATTGATCCTAAAATCATAATTTATAATAATAAACAAGTTCAATAAGCTCAAATTTCCCCTAATTACATTCATGATTAGACCCTAAACCCAAAGACCTAAGACCTAAAACATAAATCATAAACCCTAAATAAATTGATTTAGCCCCAGTTAACATCATTTAAATAATTAGGTTTATAGGGCTTAATTTGGCCCAAATCACATCACTAATTACTCAAATTGACCAATTGGATTGATCTATGATCACATTGGGTTAATTGAGCCAAAAATCACATTATGTAGTCATAAATAGGTTTAATGAGCTCAAATTGGCCCCAATTACCTTTGTGATTGGACCCTCAACCCTAAAACCTAAACCCTAATCCCTAAGCCCTAAGCCCTAAATCATAAATGATAAACTAATCAATTTAGCCCCAATAAACATCTTTAGAGTAAGAATTAGGTTCACATAACTCAATTTAGCCCAAATCACATCACTAATTGCCCTAATTAACTAATTGATTCAATGTATGATGACATTGGGCCTAATTAATCCTAAATCCACATTGTGTAGTCACAAATAGGTTCAATTATCTCAAATTATCCCCAATTACCTTTGTGATAGGTTCAAAGGGCTCAATTTGGCCCAAATCATATCACTAATTGCCTTGATTGACTAATTAGCTCAATTTGTGATGGGATTGGGGTATATTGATCATAAAATCACATTATGCGCTCATAAATAGGTTCAACAAGCTCAAATTAGTCCTAATTACATTCAAAATTGAACCCTAAACCCTAAAACCAAAGCCCTAAACCCTAAATCATAAACCCTAAAAAAATTGATTCGATACCAATTGACATATTTTAGAGTAAGAATTAGGTTTAAAGGGCTTAATTTAGACCAAATTATATCACTAATTGATCTAATTGATTGATTGGTTGAATCTATGATGAAATTGGGGCTAATTGAGCCAAAAATCACATTCTATAGTCATAAATAGGTTTGATGAACTCAAATTGGCCCCAATTACCTTCACAATTAAACCCTATACCCTAAAATCTAAGACTTAAGTCCTAAACCCTAAACCCTAGAGTAAAAATTAGGTTCACATGGCTCAATTTGGCCTAAATCACACCACGGATTTCCCTAGTTAACTAATTGACTCAATCTATGATGAAATTGGGGTTAATTGAGCCTAAAATCACATTCTGTAGTCATAAATAGCTTCAATGAGCTCAAATTATCCCTAATTACCTTTGTAGTAAGTTTATGAGGCTTAATTTTGCCTAAATAATATCACTGATTTCCCCAATTGACTAATTCACTTAATCTATGATGATATTGGGGAAAATTAAATCTAAAATCACATTTTATAGTCAAAAATAGATTCAATGAACTCAAATTATCCCCAACTACATTCATGATTAGACCTTATACCCTAAATCATAAACCCTAAACCCTAATACCTAATCCCTATATCCTAAATCATAAACTCTAAACCCTAAACAAATTGATTTAGCCCCAATTAACATATTTTAGAGTAATAATTAGGTTCACAAGGCTTAATTTATCCCTTAATCACATTATTGATTACTCCAATTAACTAATTGGCTTAATTTATGATGACATTGGGAATAATTGAGCACAAAATCACATTTTGTAATCATAATTAGGCTCAACAAGCTCAAAATATCTCCAATTGCCTTCAAAATTGGACCATATACCCTAAACCTTATACCTCATTTCATGAGCTATAAATTTTTAACCCTAAACCTTAAATACTAAACTCTAAACCCTAAATGAATCGATTTAGACCCTAATTAACATCCTTTAGAGTATTAATTAGGTTTATAGGGATCAATTTATCCCAAATTACATCATTAATTTCCCTAATTAACTAATTGGCTCAATCTGTGATGACATTGGGATTGATTGAGCTCAAAAATAAATTATGCAATCACAAATAGGTTTAGTAAGCTCAAGTTGACCCTAATTACCTTCATGAGTGGACCCTAAACCAATCAATTTGGCCCCAATTAACATATTTTTAAGTAATAATTATGTTCACAGGGATCAATTTGGCCTAAATCACATCACTTGTTACACCACTTGACTTATTGGCTCAATATGTGACTAATTGAGCCCAAAATCACATTATGTAGTCATAAATCTATTGAGCCCATATTGTTTTATTCATTATTGCTTTATCCAATTGATGCTTCCATGAAAAATTATTCATTGTTAAAGGGTAAATTATCTTGAATATTATCATTGTCACCAAAATTAAAAACCATACATTTTTTTAATATTGGCTTGCTTTATAGTTCGGTATGCTATTATAGTTGACAATTAGACTTTCAGAATTTGGTATAGTGTCATTATTTATTTCATCATTATTTATGACTTTCAATTCATTAATGATAGTATACTTACTTGCACAAATTCTTCACATTCATCACCTTTATTTTTTCTCATCACTTCTAATTCTTCCATTGTGTTGCACTTTAACTTATTCTTCCCCCTAGTATGATTTCTTTCACCCATGATTACATAAAGTTCTAAACTTTAGAGGGTGGGGAAAATAATAAAATTATTGTAAAATAGACCTATGTGTTATGAAGACCAAGTGGGGACAATGGTCAAATTATTAAAAAAAAATACCTACACTATGTAGTCAACCATGATTATACAAAGTTCTCTACTTTTGAGGTTAGGGACAATGATCAAATCATTAAAAAATAGACCTGCATTATGCAGTACCAAGTGGGGATAATGATCAAATTATTAAAAATAGGCCTGCACTATGTAGTCAACCATGATTAGATAGAACTTTCTCTACTTTTGAGGGTGGAGATGGTAATCAAATCACTAAATAATAGTCATGCACTATGAAGATTGAAATAAGGCATAGTACATAAGGGATAAAAATCTCAATGTGAAAGAAAAATATGTTGACTTGCATGTACTTTTTTGGCATTTTACTACCCACATGATCATGTACACATTAAAATCATGTACATGCTAAAACCATGTATGCATTAAAATTGCATATACATTATTTGATGTGTACATTAATTTCATAAGTGATCCTAAACCTAAAAACTTAACACTAAAACCTTAAACTCTAAACTCTAAACCCTAAATAGTTTAGGTTGACACGACTCAATTTGGCCCAAATCATATCACTGATTGCCCTAGTTGACTAATTAGATCACTTTATGATGAGATTAGGTAAATTGAGCCTAAAATCACATTTTATAGTCATAAATAGGTTCAACAAGCTCAAATTTTCCCCAATTGCATTCATGGTTAAACCCTAAACCCTAAGACCTAAGACCTAAACCCTAAACCCTAAATGAATTGTTTTAGCACCAATTAACATCATTTAAAGAATTAGGTTCATAGGGCTTAATTTAGCCCAAATCACATCATTGATTGCACAAATTGATTAATTGGCTCAATCTATGATCACATTGGGCTAATTGAGCCAAAAATCACATTATGTAGTCAAAAATAGGTTCAATGAGCTCAAAGTGGCCCCATTACCTTTGCGATTGGACCCTAAAACCTAAACCCTAATCCCTAATCCCCAAAACCTAAAACCTAAACCCTAATCCCTAAACCCTCAATCCTAAACCTTAAACCATGAACCAATCAATTTAACCCCAATAAACATCTTTTAGAGTAAGAATTAGGTTCTAATAACTCAATTTTGGTTAAATCACATCACTAATTACCCTAATTAACTAATTGATTCAATCTATGATGACATTGGGGCTAATTAAGCCTAAATCCACATTGTGTAGTCACAAATAAGTTCAATGGTCTCAAATTATCCCCCATTATCTTCATGATAGGTTCATAGGGCTTAATTTGGCCCAAAGCATATCATTGATTACCTTGATTGATTAATTAGCTCAATTTGTGATGACATTGGGGCATATTGGACCTAAAATCACATTATGTAGTCATAAATAGGTTTAATGAGCTCAAATTAGTTTTAATTACATTAAAAATTAAACCCTAAACCCTAAGACCATATCCCTAACCCTAAATCATAAACCCTAAACAAATTGATTCAATACCAATTGGCATCCGTAAGAATTAGGTTCAAAGGGCTTAATTTAGACCAAATCATATCATTGATTTCTCTAATTGATTGATTGGCTTAATATATGATGACATTGGGGCTAATTTATCTAAAAATTACATTTGATAGTCATAAATATGTTTAATGAATTCAAGTTGTCCCTAATTACCTTCATAATTAGACCTTATACCCTAAACCCTAAGCCTTAAGCCCTATACCCTAAACCCTAAACCTTAAATCTTAAACCAATTGATTTAGCTCCAATAAATATCCTTTATAGTAAGAATTAGGTTCAAATGGTTCAATTTGGCCCAAATCACATCACTAATTGCCCCAATTAACTAATTGACTCAATCTATGATGAAATTGGGGCTAATTGGGCCTAAAATCACATTTTAAGGCATAAATAGCTTTAATGAGCTCAAATTATCCCCAATTACCTTTGTAATAGGTTTAAGGGGCTCAATTTTGCCTAAATAATATCACTAATTTCCCCAATTGACTAATTCACTCAATTTGTGATGATATTGGGGAAAATCAAACTTAAAATCACATTTTATAGTGAAAATTAGGTTCAACGAACTCAAATTATCCCCAATTACTTTTGTGATTGGACCTTATACCCTAAATCATAAACCCTAAACCCTAATACCTAATCCCTATATGTCAGGTACCTAGAACAACAAACATGCTCTAATACCAATTGAAGGGGAATCCAAGAACAAACACACCTGTTCTGATCCCTCTTGTTAGGATCTTGCTCCTCAGAAAGAGCACAATATGATTACCAAATATAAGCAATTAAATATGCGGAAATAACCAGAAACACAAGTAACTAGAATTCACCAATAGCACAGAATATGAGAGACAATACACTATCTTGTATTAACACTTTACAGAAAAGAATACAATAAAGAGCCGCCACACTCTTCCACCTTACAGAGGTTTCCCACACCTCAAGTGTACAATAATTCTTCTTCAAAACACTCTCCTACCAAAAATGGTCCCAACAACCAACTCACACACAGAATTGGTGTTCACCTCTCCAACCAGTCAGTAATAACCTTGCCAGTACACCAAGCACTCTATAGTACTTCAAGTTGATCTCCCATGAACCTGCAACCTACAATTCAACAGACCATACTCACACATGTAGATCTCCTATGAGCTTGCAACAACCTGCAACTCAATGATCTTACAATGGAAGGAACTTCCTTGCCTTCCTTATCAACTCATACTTTACAATACATGCCAATGGGTCTATAAATAGATCCCAGACTTAAACAATAACTTAGACTCTTAATATGGAATGAATATCCACGTAGCTCAAGACTCTAACTGGTCTTTACGTGCAAACACTTTGTTCACTCAACTAACTATTCGTGCAATGAACAGTTTTGGAACACACAGGCGACCGACATTGGTCCCTATCTAACTGGTGCTGACCGACTATCTGCCGACGTCAGTTGCCTTCTGCATTCATCCTGACCGACGTCAGTCATACTGCCAACGCCGGTTCTTCTGGAACTCAACAACCTTCTCTTCATCTGCATAGTTGAAGCTTTTAGCTCCACAACCTAACAATCTCCCACTTGGAGATAAATAGCTGCAACCTATACCTGTACCTGTACTTAGTCTAGTTTGTTTCCTTGGCTCCGTATCCCTCTTCAAGATCACTCTTGAAGACCAACCACCACAAATCCTGTAGTGCAAAACCTGTCATCCAAATCACCTGCCACATCCACATCTACAAACCATGTAGAAAATAACATGAACCTGCATAGCATGTGCACCTGTTGCTGGTCCCTCTAAGAATCCACTGAACTGCCCTCCAATGCTTCTTTCCCAGATTGGCTCCAACCTTGTGACAACTCCCACTGCTTGGGAAAACTCAGGTTTAGTACATACCATGCACTTAACCTCATTAAGTGATTCAAGACCCTATTCTGTGAACAATCTAACCATCAGCGTGCTAATCGGTCTCAAACAATCATCCTAAAACAAAGTCAACATATGACCTTCCATGTCTCTAGAACACACTCATGCCAAAGAATCTTGCTGCTCCCAGATTCTCCATGACACACCCCTGAACTAGCTTTACCTTTAGTTCAGCAATACATGTATATGTAACCCTGTAACAAGCACATCATATAGTAATAGGATAATGTAGCTAATATTATCCAACCTGGTAAAGAGAAACACAATGATCAAACCTTCATTGCCCTGCAGCTTATACAAGACCATATACCCTGATCTTTCGTCTCACGTATCCATTTCCGCTCTTCTTCATCCTGAACATCCATTCATCTCTCAGTGCTTACTTCCAGCTAGCAACTCTACCCAAAACACCTATTTGGTTATCCTCTAAGGAATCACATCCTCCATCCATGCCAAGCTCCCACTGTTTCCTAGATCTACCTATTTTGCTTCTTTAACAACTTCCTGGTTCTTTACCATAAGTGAGCAACAAGTAGTGTAAAGAAGGGAAATGATGACTTTAAGAACTTACTTACGCCTTCAGTCCTCCATATGGGTGCTTGAGACTCCTTGACAGCTTGTTGTCTACCTAAAATTCATCTCAGTAATCGATGCCGGTCACATCTCAGTCTGCACCCGACTGATGTCAGTTCCCTGCGTCTGCCTCCTTGCCGACGTCAATTTCCCCTGGCCGATGCTGGTAGTTATCTGCCCCAAGTCACTGACATCAGGCTGCACATAGTAGACGTCGGTCCTTGTCTAGATGCCGACGCCAGTTTTCCTATCGACGTCGGTCTCTGTCTTTTTCTAGTGAGAACTGACTTTTTCCCGTGAGCTCCTTTTGGATCAAACCCTTGTCCAAATCACCCTTGCTCTGCTCAGAATTCCTCTGCCCCTTGTACTGAACTCTATTGGTCACCTTCTCCTTGAAAACCAAGGCTTTCCTATTCTTGTCACTAACATCGAATCTCTCAAGAAACGTCACTTTCTTCTTCTGCATACAGAAATCATGATCCATGCCTTCCAAATCCAAAAGCATACCCTTTGACTCAAGAACATGCATCTCTTTCTTATTCATGTGACCAAGCCTATTAAGCCACATCTTTGAATCTACAGCTGAAGTAGATAACCCAGAAAGAGAATCAGTAATACAAGTAGATAGATAAAGTGTACCTACTTTCTTACCTCTAGCTACAACAAGTGCACTCTTGGTAACCTTCCAAGAGTCCGCTGTGAGAGTTACTATGCAACCCTCATCACCCAAACTTCTTACAGAAATCAAATTCTGCTCTAGAACTGGGACATGCATGACCTCCTTTAACACCCATGTGTTACCTGTCTGCAATTTCAGCTTCACTTTTCCTTTGCCAACCATCTGACAAGGCTTACCATCCCCTACACAAATTTCTCCAAAGTCTCCCTGGACATACTCATGAAAAAATTCCCTATGTGGGGATGCATGAAAAGAGGCACCAAAATCTAAAACCCAAGATTCTACTTTATCCTAAGAACATACCAGAGCATCTTGTGTAATGTAATCCACAACATCTACTTCTTCTTCATGTCCTTCATGCTAATCTTCACCCGATCTGCAATCTCTCTTTAAGTGCCCTTGCTTTCCACATTTCTAGCAGGTTATTCTGCCATACCTGGACTTGGATCTACTGCCTATCTTCGACCTTGATCTCCCACGCTCTATCTTCTCTCTTTGCCTTCCTTTGCCTTCAACACTCAAAGCATTCCCTGATGATTCACCTATGCTTTTCCTGCGTATCTCTTCATTCAAGATCACACTCACAACATCATCCACTTTTAAGACTTTTGAAGCAGACACAGTATTAGAAACTACCATTACCAAACCTTCCCAACTTTCAGGTAATGAACACAAGATTAAGAGAGCTCTAATTTCATCATCAAAAGCAATATTGACTGAACTTAACTGGTTTACCAAACCATGGAAATCACTAAGATGGCTATGTACAGATCCACCTTCCAAAATTTGCAAATTAAATAAACGCTCCATAAGAAATACCTTATTAGAAGCTGAGGGTTTTTCATATAAATTTGCCAAAGATTCCATCAACTCCACCGTTGTCTTCACATGTGATAAGTTGGAAATCACAGACGATGCAAGACTCAATATTATAGATCCCAGAGCCTTCCGATCAAGAACCTCCCATTCTTCATCCTTCATATCTCAGGGTTTGCAATCAACCCCACCCAACGGTAAGTATAAATCTTTCTGATACAGATAATCCTTAATCTACATCCTCCATAATTGGTAGTTCTTGCCATTAAAGTTCTCCATTTGTAGCTTACTGTCTTCTGCCATTGCTCAACTCCCACTCAAACAGAAACCCTGTGAGTAACCTATAATCAAAACACACTAACCAGATCTAATCCAATCTGTTAGTATCCCAACCAAAAGCTCTGATACCACTTGTCAGGTACTTAGAACAACAAACATGCTCTAATACCAATTAAAGGGGAATCCAAGAACAAACACACCTGTTCTGATCCCTCTTGTTAGGATCTTGCTCCTCAAAAAGAGCACAATATGATTACCAAATATAAGCAATTAAATATGCGGAAATAACCAGAAACACAAGTAACTAGAATTCACCAATAGCACAGAATATGAGAGACAATACACTATATTGTATTAACACTTTACAGAAAAGAATACAATAAAGAGCCACCACACTCTTCCACCTTACAGAGGTTTCCCACACCTCAAGTGTACAGTAATTCTTCTTCAAAACACTCTCCTACCAAAAACGGTCCCAACAACCAACTCACACACAGAATTGGTGTTCACCTCTCCAACCAGTCAGTAATAACCCTGCCAGTACACCAAGCACTCTATAGTATTTCAAGTTGATCTCCCATGAACCTGCAACCTTCAATTCAATAGACCATACTCACACATGTAGATCTCCTATGAGCTTGCAACAACCTGCAACTCAATGATCTTACAATGGAAGGAACTTCCTTGCCTTCCTTATCAACTCATACTTTACAATACATGCCAATGGGTCTATAAATAGATCCCAGACTTAAACAATAACTTAGACTCTTAATATGGAATGAATATCCACGTAGCTCAAGACTCTAACTGGTCTTTACGTGCAAACACTTTGTTCACTCAACTAACTATTCGTGCAACAAACAGTTTTGGAACACACAGGCGACCGACATTGGTCCCTATCTAACTGGTGCTGACCGACGTTGACCGACTATCTGCCGACGTCAGTTGCCTTCTGCATTCATCCTGACTGACGTCAGTCATACTGCCAACGCCGGTTCTTCTGGAACTCAGCAACCTTCTCTTCATCTGCATAGTTGAAGCTTTTAGCTCCACAACCTAACACTATATCTTAAATCATAAGCCTTAAACCCTAAACAAATTTATTTAGCCCTAATTAACATCCTTTAGAGTAAGAATCAGGTTGACCAAGGCTAAATTTAGCCCTTAATCACATTATGTATTACTCCAATTAACTAATTGGCTCAATTTGTGATGACATTGGGGCTAATTGAGCACAAAATCACATTTTTTAATCACAAATAGGTTCAACAAGCTCAAAATATCTCTAATTACCTTCAAAATTAGACCATATACTTTAAATCATGAGTTCTAAATGTTTAACCCTAAACCTTAAATCGTAAGCTCTAAACCCTAAATGAATCAATTTAGATCCTAATTGACATCCTTTAGAGTAATAATTAGGTTTATAGGGCTCAATTTGTCCCAAATTGCACCACTAATTTCCCTAATTAACTACTTGGCTCAATCTTTGATGACATTGGGGTTGATTGAGCTCAAAAACACATTATGTAATCACAAATAAGTTTAACAAGCTCAAGTTCACCCTAATTACCTTCATGAGTGGACCCTAAACCCTAAACCAATTGATTTGGCCCTAATTAAAATCTTTTTGAGTAATAATTATGTTCATAGGGATCAATTTGGCCCAAATCACATTACTTATTACCCAAATTGACTTATTGGCTCAATATGTGACTAATTGAGCCCAAAATCACATTTTGTAGTCATAAATCTATTTAGTCAGATAAATGACATCAAGATTATTTTCATAATTAGGTTTACATTTTTTTGATGTATAAAACTTCAATGTTAAAAACTAACATCGACTAAGTCCATGCATGAACTTTAACAATTAAAAATAAAATCAATAAGATATCCAAAAGCATGTCAATGTAATAATAAACTATTCAATATATGTGGTTTTTACACATATGCAATTATTATGTTTCATAATTTAAACACATACCTCAAGGCTTGGGAATAGCTTGGATTCTTGATTCGAAGGCATGGACTTGTAAACACATAGTTGAATCCATGTTTTTGACTAAAAACAACAAAATATAACTTTTTCCATACCAAACATTGTGAATTTTATCAAAAAAATTCATAAAACTATGACTACAACATCAAGCACTCTCTTCTTTCTATATATATATATATATATATATATATATATATATATATATTACTTTAAGTTTTTTATCTATATTTATTTCTAAGTATGTATTTTTATAGTGTTATATGTTGTAACTATACATGTTTATCTTCATTTATGTATGTTTTGTTTCATTGATTCAAATTGGAAAAAACTTATAAGTTTACAAATTAGACCTAATTCTATATACATTCACAAAAATCTAATTTTTGATCCTTTTTGAGGTAGTTAAGGGCAATGCACGATCATCTATGCATTATTGATCATATTTTAAGGTCTGTTGATTTGTAAAATTAGTAAAAAAAATATTAATTATATATATATATATATATATATATATATATATATATATATATATATATATAGGTTTCAAACTAGATGATCTTATCTTACTTTCCACCAAAGGGTTTTAAAAAAAGAGTAAACGATGATTAAAATATGATGGGGTACACGACAAGATATATACTATGATTTTTATAGAAAATTATAGTACCTCTTTGAATTTTTGATGTTTGATGTATTTATACTTGACCATTTAAAAAAAATAGTACTTTAGAAACTAAACTCGAAATGTTATAATTCATGTTCTTATAACATCTTCAAATTTTGAGTGTAGGTATCTCAAATAATCCCTATAAGTCAATGCTTCTTATTTTTTAGGAAAAACATGTCCACTTAAGACCCCCTTTTGGCTCGCCAATTTCATATACTTACCCACTAGTCTAAGGCTAATTTGGGTTATGTATGCAATATTCAAATTATGTAGGGTTTTATGAAGGTAGCTTGGTATACCTCCAAACCTATTTGTCCTTTTTTCATTTAATCTCTATTGTTTTTATTGTGCATGGAAAAGAGTTTATCTTTTACAAATATTTTGCATTGCATATCGATACACATAATTAAACAATTGATAGTCATAGATAGTCACATAAATTTAGATCAAAAAATTGGGCATACAATCAACTAAGATGTAACTATAGTCGACAAACAAGGCCATAAGGTGGCCCTATCCTCTGTTAAGAACATCTATACTAAAATACACAAAATAGCTAATTATACTAAATATATAATATTTTATTCCTTTTAGAGAAGGAACCACTCCAGAAATCACTTGCCACTTCGAGGGGGCTACCTCCTTATCAAATTAATACTTTAATTGATTTGATATTTGATTGGACCCTTACAATAGCCAATGTCCCTCTATTTATACTATTCTAATCTATTCCACTCTTCATTTCTATGAACATGGTATTATTATTTATATTCCTTATTATTCATTACTATTCACTACTATTCATTCTACTACTATTCTACCTCTAATATACAATATATACCCTACCTAGGTAAATTACATTCCATCCCCCTTGACATGTTTCATCTTTGAACCATGCAAACATTTACATATCAAAAATATGTATAAGACTAAATAGAGGCACATCTATGTATCCTTTTATACTTCCACTTCTTCTAACTGTGTTGGGATATGAGGGTGTACATCAACAAGTTGAACATGAACACCATAACTAAAATTTGAAATGTAATTTGAAGCATGGTGATAAACATATCAAAGTGAGAATGAGGATGAAAAAAATAGGTTGTTGGGTGAGCCAACTAAGGATACTTGTTATCCCCCTTAGCATTATTATTTACATACATTTGTTGTGGAGAGGTTAACGCTATCAAAGAATATGAATATGATGGATTTAATGTGTCAGGGCCCTACCTGGGCTTGTTCTTTTCTTGTTGGGACTCTTCAGGGGCTGGTATGAGTACTTCTATAGTTTTCTCAGACTCATCAGGTGTTTGTTTAGGCATTATAGTTGTTGAGTTAGGCTCTTCTAATACCGATTTAAGTGTTGATGTTATCAGTTTAGACACTATTAGTGTTTTTTGGGGTGCTTTGGGTGCCTTATTGGGCTCTTTAGTGGTATACTCACATTGTTCTGGATCAGGTGGAGAATTAACATCGAGTGGGCACAATTTTTTTTGATGCATTTATGTCCATAATCCCATTATTCATCATAATTGTAATACAACTTCTATTCATGGCGTTCATGCATTGAAGCTCTTATGAGGTGTATGATGGGGGTTGCCTTGAGAGGGGGGTTGGTGTTCAAATTGTGACATGGTGAGATACGTTTGGCTTCTAAGATCTTGGCTAAATTGAAGGCATACATCATTGTTTGAGGTCAGAATATTTTTACCTCATCTTGAATCACATCCTAAAGTTCACAGATGAAATAACTTATGAAGAATGCATGAGACATGCCTTAAATTTGAGGAATGAGTATTTCAAACTCGATATGATATTCATTA
This sequence comes from Torreya grandis, assembly GCA_037957365.1. Lineage (NCBI taxonomy): Eukaryota > Viridiplantae > Streptophyta > Pinopsida > Cupressales > Taxaceae > Torreya > Torreya grandis. The sequence continues at coordinate 528,087 of JARHVA010001742.1, read as the reverse complement.
ACGATGCTAATTTATCAAATTTATGTCAAATGATCTCTAGGAAAAATGTAAATCCCCATGAATACAAGTGAGTGGATGTCGGTTTCAACTGAAAATGCATCCTATACTTAGACTTCCATAAAATACCCCCTTTTTACAACAATAATTACTAAAATTCTGATAAATTTTGCAATATTTAATGAAATCTAAAAATTCAAATTGATATGGAAAGATGGAAATGAGGCACACAAAAATCAAAAATTGATTGGTGCAATTCACTACCATTTGAGAGTAGTTTGAATAATAACAGTCATGATTTTGAGGGAAAAAATAAAAATTCGCACTTTTATTTTGGCTTCATATTGCAACTTTGGACAAGAGAGAAAGATGTAGATTTGAATTTTGAGAACCCTTAAGATGCAATGGATAACTTAGACTTGCTTCATGAATCACCAAAATGTACTTGCTATAAAAACACTCACCATAATACCTCTATAATTCTAATAACTTCCACTCCCAAAACTAACTTCCTAAAAAATGTTCTCTCCAACTCAATTTTTATCTACTTTATGATCACTAAAACACACAGTACAAACACAACATTCCATTTGAGGAAAGAATAACTTCGATCGCAGGCCACTTTGAGGGGGATAACTCCTCTGAGAGCATTTGGCTCTAATTGATATATTTTTCTTGGATGCATTATGATGCTTATACCCCTTTATTTATACTATTCCAATCTACCCAAATCATTATTATGCATATGGTATTGAACTACTATTTCTTACTATTCACTACTATTTAATATTTTATTATTTATGTTATTAATATACCTCTCCCTAGGTACATTACATTCCATCCCCCTTGACATGTTTCATCCTCAAAACATGCAAATAATTACATATCAAAAATATATTCAAGACTAGATAAAGGCATGTTCATGTGTCTTTGTCAACTTCCACTTATTCTTCCTATGTTTTGATAGGAGCATGTACAATAATAAGGTGAAAAAAATCACTGGAATGGTGGGTATATGTGTATAGAGATGGATAAATGGAATAACTACAACTAAAATCAGGTGAGTCTAGTAGTTATAGTCAAGTAGTGTAAGTTAAAGTTTGGATATGATCACCTCAAATCTAGAACAAGGATGCACAAAATAGTCAACTTTGTGAACCAACTAAGGATACATGTCATCCCCCTTAGCATGGTTCTCGAAGGGATTTGAAGATTTGGTTCTATGCTTGGGATATGTAGTGGTTAGTTTGGAATCATTAGGGACTTGCATGGGTATGTTGATTGCTCGACTAGGTTTATTGGTGGCATGTTTAGGTACTTTTATTACTTGTATGGGCTCTTCAAGTGCCAACTTGGGCTCTTTTGTTACCTGTTTGGGATCTTCAAGTTCTTGTTATGGTGCTTTCAATGCTAGTTTAGACTCATCATGTGATTACTTGGGTTCTTTTAGAGCTTGTTAGGGTGCATCCAAAAGGGAATCAATAACCTCTTGTGATTCAATAATAGGTAGAGACAATGTATCTACCTCAGGGAGATATTTGATGGCCTAGAGAGGGGGTGTTGTATTAGGACATTAGCACAAAAACCATGGTGTCTCATCATGATCATATCAAATGCATTCTTCTAAGAACTTAGTGAAGTACACAATGTCTATCATGTTGTGAGGTTTAAATAATTTAACCTTTGATCATATCTCATCTTTAAGTCCACTGAGGAAGTAATGAATGAAGACTGTAGTAGATATGTTGTTGGTTAATATTTCAAACTTCATTTGATATTTCTTAACGGTACTAGTTTATCAAAGTTGATTCAATGCACTAATGAGATTACCACCATAAAAATGGGAAGACCCATGATTACAATTTAGTGGATGTTGGTTTCAATCAAAAATACATCCTAACACATTTAAAAATAATAATAATAGTTAGTAAAGCTACGATAAATTCTACAATACTTAATAAAATTTAAAAATTCAAACTATTTCAAAAATCTGAAACAAAGGCACACAAAACTCAAAAAACATTGGTTCAATTATTTCTTATTTGAGAGCAACATGCAAAAGAATAGTTGGTCTTATTTTTTTATTTTTTTAACAGTAGTCAGTAAAACTGCAATAAATTTCTCATTTCATAACCAAATTACAAATTTTAAGTTATTCTAGAAAGTTAAAACTAAAGTACACAAAACTCAACATTTTTTTAGTGAGATTGTATGTCATTGAAGAGCTGTATGCAAAAAAACAATCAAGTTTTTTAGGACAAAAAATGTAAGTTTGCACTTGAAACTGCAAATAAATGACAAATCCAACTAGCTTCATAATACCATAAAACTTGTACTTTTACAATTATAATCTTCAACTCTATACAAATGAAACATAATATTTTAACCTATAAAAATAAAACCACTCACAGTCTACTTTGCTACTACATTCAAAATACCTAGAATAAACTATAAAGCCCTCCTTACAACTTTGCAACTATGTGCTCCACAATAATGAAATACCCAAAATATGAAATCAAATCTCATCTTCTAAAATAATAAAGAAACACAATTTCTATCCACTTTCCAATCACCAAGATCCCATTAAGGTAAAGTGAGAGCATATAGTGAATAAAACTACAAACTCCTACTTTACAACCTCCTACTAAAATAGAAAAAATACACGTAATTGCTCTTGGAAAGAGTTCTTATACTAAATGATAAGAACCTCTATACTAAAATATACAAAATAGCTAAAAATACTGAATATATAATATTTTAATAATTTTCGAGAATGAATCACTCCATAATCACTTGCCACTTCTATGGGGCTACCTCTTTATTAGATTAATACTCTAATTGAATTGATATTTGATTGGATCCTTAAAATAGCCTATGTCCCTCTAATTATACTATTTTAATCTATCCCACTCTTCATTTCTATGAATGTTGTATTATTATTACTATTCACTACTATTCATTCTACTATTATTTTACTCCCAATAAACAATATACACCCCTGCCTAGGTATATTGCATCTTCCTTCCACAAAGTTATTCAATCGTAAATTAAATTTTTGCATTCAGTGACGACATGGTATATAGAGCCTTTCAACTACTTTTTAGCTATAACTAACATGCACAATCAACATAAAATCTATTTTAAGAAAGTTTGCCTATTTGTGAACTTATTTACTATTTTTTAATTAATTTATAATTTTATAAAATTATATATTTTACTTTTAAATCTATATATTCTTATATTTTAATTTCAATAGTTTCTATCTATTAATTCGATTCGATTCGATTCAATTCAAAATAAAATAAAATAAAATAAAATAAAATAAACAACATAAAACTTATATTAATCTAATCAATTCTAATCTTTTCTTTTTTAATGAATTTTATATTATTATACATAATGATTAGATTTCATGTACTTACATAAAGCCAACATGTTTTAATGATGCTTCTTATCTTTGTTTTTTTTGGGTTTTTTTTTTTGTTTTAGTTGTTTAAATTTAACAAAGGAGTTGATGGGAACATTAGGTAACCCCAGTGTACTCATGACTTTGTGTTTTATTGACTCATTATCATGTACCTAACATGGTTTATCATTTTCAAAATAGAAAATGGTGGCATAGGTGATAAACGTGAAGGCATAAAATCAATGTATGACTATAATATTGTCTTTCCTTGTGTCTTGGGTTGAAAATGAAATCATGCTAACATTCTATAAAGCTTACCTTAAAACCTTGGCATAACGAGGGTTATGAGTTTTGGTGTAACATGATTATTTGGAAGAGACATAATGATTATGCTGTTTTTTTATTTTTATTTTTTTGGTGAAATATGAGTGTGGGTTATTTTAACCTACAACCAAATCGTTTGTTGGGGAAGTGATTATTAAACACGAATTTAAGGTTTTATCTTGGAATTTTGGTTAAGGAGCTCTCTGGTTTTTTCATTAAGGCTTTTCAAGGTTTTTTTTAAGATGTTTTATGGGAATAATTATGACCTAAGGATCATGTCAAGGAGAATAAATCTTTAGCAATGTTATTTTTATGGTATAATTCTTATTATGAAGTTTTGAAAATCTATGGTGATAAATCCATTTTTCGGTAGGGAATTATTAGTATTCTTAATTTTTGTGCTTATTTATAATGATATATATATCTTTTTATTGACTATAGTTATTTTTTATAATTTTTGTGTGTTTTATGAAAATAACTATGATGTGGGGATCATGTTAAGGAGAAGAACTCATTACCAATATCGTTTCCATGGTACAATTCTCATGATGAAGCTTTGAGAATCCATAGTGACAAATTCATCACTCTTGTACATATCTTCAATAATGAATATATCATTTTATTGGCTATAGTTATATATTCGATAATATTTTTGAAAATTGTAAAGTTGGATGTGAGTTAAATTAAACTAATAAGATCCCAAAGAATTTAAATAGTGAGAAAATTAACAAGGTGTGAATGATTATTGATTGCATTGTTTGTATGGGTAAGAATAACTTTATTTATAGTGACGGTGGTAGAGTAACACTGGCACAAGGTTTATGTTAAAACAAGAGTCTTATTTTCTTGTGGGAAGAAGGGTATGAGAATTCAATATTACCCTATGACCTCTTGTATTTTAAAAATATGTCTTCTTGATGTTTGTATACCAAAGACAATAACAAATCAATTAGTTTCAATTTATGGCTTTGTTTTATCATGTGAGACAAGTAAAATATAGATGTGGTGCTCATTATTAGTTTTGTTAGTAAGTGTTGTGTTAGTATTGTTGTAATCACCTAAATTTATTATTTTGTATTGAGTATTGTGCAATCAATACAAACAAAATATTTTTTTATATTATTATATTGATATGTGTTTCTACAATGATATTTGGAGGAGGTGATTGGGAGTTGCAATGGTGTGAGAATGTTAGCATTTAATTATTTAAAAGCTGAGAACATAAAATAAAAAATAAAACAATTTAATTATTTCAAAATTGACATGATTAAATTAAAAAATAAAAAACCTATAATAATAGTTTAAAAAATATATAAATACAAATAAATTAAAACCAAAAAATAAACAAAAATATAGAGTAGAAGAAAGGAAATAAAAAGTAAAGAAAAATAAAAAAAGGTAAAATGAATTATCATTCCATATTAAACATATAAAATATAATTTTTTTACATTTAATATTTTAAAGATTTCTTCTTCTCTCATTGTTTTTACTATACTTTTCTCATTATTTTTAATGTCGACTTGACATTATATTACAATACCATAATTAATAAATAAATATGCATATTACACATCATATTTATTAATAATCATAACTAATTCATAAGTAATATATAAATTTTACAGTATCATATTTATTTGCCACATTATATTTAAAAATAATCATAAAAATAAAATTTAAAAAATAATTAATTTATAGATAATATATATAAATTTTATCACATTATATTTATAAATAATCATGACAATAAAATTGTAAAAATAGATAATATATAATTATAAATAATCATAAAAATATTACTTTATCATAATAAATAGATAAAAACTATACATATAATTATAAATAACCATAACAATTTTTTTTAAAAATATTAATAAAATTTTAAAAATAAATTACATATTAATAAATAAATAAATTGTATATAGATAATTATATAGATTTTATCACATCATATTTATAAATAATTATAACAATAAAATTGTACAAATAAATTATCATAAAAAATATTACCATTATTATAATAAATAAATAAATGATATACATATAATCTTAATTAATTTATAGATAATATATAATTTAACTTCATATTTATAAAAACTCATAATAATAAAATTTTAAAAATAAATTATCATAACACATGATAATAAATAAATAAATAATATATAAATAATCATAATTAATTTATAAGTAATGTATAGATTTTACCGCATCATATCTATAAATAATCATAACAACTAACATATATATCTTAGATAAATCTATGTAAAATACATCGATAAATATCATTCTTGAACATACTTGTCTCAAAAATGATATCTATCAGTATATTTTATATATATTTATCTAAAATATGTATGCTAGTTAAGTTTCGACCTTAGATTTTCAATATATATGTTATAAAAAATAAGAAATAAATTAATTTACTTTATGTCCATTTGCTGAACTTAGGCGATGTGACTAAATTTTTGAAAAAAATTAGTATTTATTGCACCTAAAATATATATATTTTTCATCCTTAAATTGCTTCTAATGTTAAAGTAGTTGAAATGATAACTCTTGATGGAAGCACAATATAACATTAGGGGATAAGACTATCAATTAATATTTTTATTCTCTTAAGAAAAGTAAGTATAGTATTCTTAAAGAAGTTATAGGGTCTACATTTATTTGTGTGTTATGTGCTCTGCATGAGCTTCTCATCCTAAATGATAAAAAAACATAAAATTTCACATAATCGACTTTGGTCCTACACACAAAATATAGTGAGCAACCATATTATAAGTATTCATGACCACACTATGAGGCAAGCCATGCAAAATAAAAACAACAATGTACTCCTGCACCATTTTTAGGCTCCAAACCCATTACTTATCTGCTTGCCACTACTAAGAGGCTTAAAGACTTTACTAATTTTAATCAACCTATAAATATATTTTCTAATTAATTTTCAAGTTTTCATAGTAAAATTCCACTTACAAACTCATAGAGATAACTAGCATTCATATTGAATGCAATGCAACACATTAGAAACGGCATGGCATCACCACCTACAACAGAGTAGAGCTAATGAGCCAAGTTGGCTATCAATGTTTGATAATATGACTTTACATCCACCAAAGCAATTTTAACATGATGCCATTAAATCCATTATTGACTTCCATTCCAACATAATTATTGTCATAATATTAGCAAAAATAGAAGATATTTGAGGCCTATCTAATTTATAGGGCACCCAACTTGTTCTTGTCTTTTGTTATGTCATCATTCTTATTGTCAAACAAGTGGATAACTGTGAATTCTACCATAATCTAAATCACCTGAGGGAGGTGGAATTATCCATGAAAAAAATAACTAAGATGACTTGTGTTGCAATAAATTACAAGTTGCAGTCATATGATATCTTGGGAGAGTTGCCTAAAATCTTAATGAAAATACTCAAATTTCCCCATGATTTATCCATCAAAATGATGACACTAGGGGAATCTGAGACCAATTGGAATGCATGTAGGTTTCAATTACATAATGTCTACAATATTACTCTTCAAATTTTTATTCCTTGAAATCTAGCATGACAAGATATTGCCCTATTCACCTAAATGTGGAGAAGCTTTTCTTTGGCACGATCGTCACATACCAGAGAGCATAATGGAAATTAAATTAGAAGGGAATGATTAGTTGCATAAACTGAGGGAATCAGTTGGATTCATGTTCTATAATATTAGCTTAGGTGTCAATGTGCATGACGACCATTGACACTAGACGAATTATATTTTATTAATGTCATGCCCAACATCTATTTATGTAAATAAATAAAATAAAAATAATAATAATAATAATATCTTTATATTAGGGGAGAGAAGCCAATTCTTTGAAAATCTCATTATTAAGGTAGTAAGATGACCCCTATCCTATATACTATCCTATGACTTCTTAGGCAGTAGGTATATTTCCTGAACTAGGCTAAACATTTTTATTTTAATATTAAGTCTATTTTATTTAATGGATTCTATCTTGACAAAGTGCCATGAAATTCATTTTGTTATATAACTATAGGACATAAAATTATTTTAATGTTTTGTTTCTTATTTTATAAAAATAATTAAGTTTGATTTTTTTAATATGCACTATGTAACATAACAATGTCAAATAAATATGATTTCCATTCTCACTATTTTATATTTGTTAGTACCTACTACGTAGGTATCTATTGCAATCACTTGGAACTATTAATTTTCATTTGAAAATATGCAACCCATACAAAAAATTATTTTTTCATATTCTTAAGTTTTCACATTAGCTTTATAATATAGACGTTCTAAAAAATAAAAAAATAAACAAATTTATTTTCTTCCTATTGGCTAAATTTAGGCGATGTGATTGATTTTGGGGGGAAATTAAGTATTTATGGAGCTTTAAAATATATATTTCTCATCCTTAAATTATTTATAATGTTAAGTTGCTGAAATGATAGTTGTGACATAATGTGTCCACATCTATTTGTAGCATATCTACAACTAATTATCTGAAGCATATCCACAATAAACACCTATCAATTTCAAATTAGATTCTTGTATTGATGTCAATGAATAACATATCTAGTTTATGAGATTTTAAAAATTCAACTTGAGGAATGCCTCCATATTTGAGCTCCGGCCTTTCTTCTCTCAGAGGAGATAGACAAATCATAGTTGTAATTTTTTGGTTCTTGGGTATCTCACATCCCTACTCCTCAACAAGTCCTCCCTTCTCTGAATACCAAGAACTATGTCCATTCATTATTTAACTACAGTGACTCAAACCTTGGTCACTTCTACAAAACTCTGCAGTCTCATCTGACTTGGAGGAAATTGTGGGAGTGAAATTATAGCAAACAAATAGATGAAAAAATTAGAGTCTTATTTAACCTGCAAGTAAAGTCTAGAACAAGCTAATTTTTCCTCCATTTTTATAATCACTCCTCTAAAGTTAGAAACACTTATTTCCTACATATTTAAAACGTGAAATCTATAAACACTTCTCTAAATTTGGAAGTAATATTTTCATACATTATTTTAAAATAGTAAATCCCAAAATCTAATTTGTTTAGACATCTAACAGTGTTATTGTGATGGAAAGTTTTGGTTTGGATATATTCAAGAGTCACTATCAATTGCAACTCACTTTCTATATGGGTCAATGCAATGTGTTTTAGTTGTGTATAAAAACAATATGTTGCAGATATGCATTATAAAGTTACTGCATTATGCTAATGTATGGAATCAATAATAATATTTATATCTATATAATATTGAATATCAATATTTTGGTATTATCTTTATGGTAATTTATCCTCTAATTTTACAATCGCTCCTCTAAGGCTAGAAACACTTTATTTCCTACATATTTAAAATGTGAAATCTAAAGACACTCTTCTAAATTTGAAAGTAGTGTTTTCGTAAATAATTTAAAATAGTAATCCTAAAAGCTAATTTTTTTGGCCATCAAACACTACTGTTATGATGGGAAGTTGTGGTTTGGATGTATTGAAGAGATTCTATTGACTGTGACTCACTTTCCACATGGATTTGTGCAACATGTTTTAATTGTATATAAAAATAATATGTTATGGATATGCAATATAAAGTTAGTGCATTATGTTAATTTATGGAATCAATAATAATATTTATATCGATATGACCTTGAATGTTAAAATTTTGGTATTATATTTACGTTACTTGTATGCATTTGTGTCAAGTCATAAAGTTTGAAAAAAAACCCTTTTTTTTTTCAAGGTGATACATGTGGCCACCAATAACCATAATAGTCATAATATCAAGATGGAATCATGTGGCCTTGTCATGAATTTACTATGAACATCACAACAAATGAAACTCTAAGTCACAAAATGATATAAAGCAATTAAGTCTAAGTTATAAATCATACAATTGCATATATCTTTAGTAATAATAATTAAACCATAATGATTAAGCCTAATATATTTTCTATAGTATTTTTTTATAAACTAAATATCCCATCCACCAAGATCTCTCCCAAAGGCCTTCATGAAGAAACTCTTAAGTCAGATCCACTCAAATGGTGACACTTGAGAAAGACCTTTCACTTTAAATATTATTCTGAATAACAAGTACTAAAGCCACATCACAACACTTGTTTTATCATACAACACAAGTGAAATATAGATGTGATATCCATTAATGACTTTGTTTTATTGTTTAAAAAAAAATTAAAATATAAATTTGGTGCCCACTTATGACTTTTTTATTATCTCATGACATGAGTAATATATAGATGTAGTACCAATTGATGGATTTTTTATATCATGTGACATGAGTGAATGGTATAAGTGGTGCCCATGTGTTGAACTTGGTTTCTAGTAGCCTTATACATTTATCATTGGTTTTATTAACTCTATTTTTAATGGTGTGAGTTGCTTGAATTGATTAAGTAAAAAAAATTTAGTCAACTAGACCTAGCCATGAGTCTTGGTCATGGTTTCTCATGTATCGACATATTTCCCTTATGAGTATCATTGTTTTAGATACAAACCAATGAATGGGGTAGGAATTGGGCCACCAATGGAGGGTTTTCCTCCTCTAGCTTGGAATGACCTTGACATAAAAATGTTTATTTTATCTTGTCTTCTGGTCTTGAGCTTAAGATTGAAGATTTTTCACTAGCATGATGTCTATTTTTTAAAGTGATAGTTTTGGTTTTCACTTGTAATTTATATTGTACCTTGTAACATTATAATATCATGGTCTAGGATATGATTATAATGTTATACTTGTGAAAAATAAAATAGTTATGATTAACTTATCCTTTATCTTGAAGATATAAATCAAAATGTGTAATATTATACTATAATATGAATGAGTTAAATCATCACTACTATTTGTATCTCTACAGGCCAATAGGTATGCTTTTGGTTTTTATTGCATTAAGAGATTACCATAGTAGTTTTTTTTCTTTTAATTATATATAAACTTATAGAGGTATTTATAATGTATTGAAATACAATGTACTTTGATGCAAAGTAATTCTATAATAATTTAATGTGGAAATTTTAGTTGGAATGAGACAAGTAGACAACATGATAAACAAATTTATCATGTTAGCCTTATACACTTGTATTATGCTTCAAATGTGGTGTGATGTGATCATTCACAAGATCGTGAAATTGAACTATATAAATTTGAATGAATCATGATTTTAGAATTAGTTAATTTAACAAAGTAAGAATGAATATATTTTTTATGGTTACTATAGCATTTGAATTCTCATTGTTTGAAAATAATTCATTTTTTAGACATACTTGAAGATGTAGTAACTTAGGATTGTTCTAGTATTGGTAAAGGTGGGTTTTAAAAAGGGGACCCTACCCACACACATTAAAGGAATCAAAGGGGATCCAACCCCACATAGAGTTGAAAAAAGGTCCAAAACCTAGATATAACCAGTCTAAGGACAAAGAGAAAGGAAATACAAGGAAACAGTTAAAAAAGCAAAAAATAGTAGATTAATTGATATGACTCATCCAATATTTGTAGTATTTCACCCATTTCTAAGTAAGATGATCCAAAGAAGAAGTCGCATTAGAGATGATGTCAGACATTTCCATACTATCAATGCCCTTCAACTTCATGTCCTTGGAATGAGAAACAACATTTTCTTTTTTGCCATTAGCTAGGGAGTTCAAGGTGTCCCAATTTTGAAGACTTTTTAGCATCATGAATTTACTATACTCAATCAAGCTTCTTAGATTTTTATTGAGTGATGTATTTTGATTTTCTAAGAAGTTGAGTCTTTATTTAATATGATGAACTTTAGAGCTGATTTCCATGAGATCAATTTTGGTGCAGTAAATACCATCATGAAGGCTTAATTTTTTTAATTCATCTGTGAATCTTTTCTAATCCTTAATACACCATCTGAGAATTTATTTGTACAGGTCTACTTAATCTTCAAGCTTGCTCAACTTTGAAATTTGATTCTGGTTCTCCAAAATATCCTTGAACTTAAAAGGCTATGAAGAGAAAATAGGGATGGGAGAAGAAACCAGTTGTAGGGGAGGAATGGAAGTGGTATCTAAGGGGATACCATGTTTGAGCATATTCAAGCTTTTAGCAATATCTAAAAGTTTACAATCATCCTGGGTAGAGGAAGAGGGATGGAGGGAGGGAGTAAGGGTGAGGGTCATAGGGGAGTGGGGAAGGGGAAGATTATGGAAGGGAGGGGGGAGGAGGGAGGAGTGAGAGGGGTAAGGGAGGGGTTAGAAACAGGGGTAGAAGGAGAACTAGAGATCAAAGCTTTCCTTTTTTTACTTACCAAAGTGTAAGGGTCAGAAATGGTTTCAAAATTATTAGAAGGAATAATTTTCTTAGGTTTATCAGTAGACATAGTTTTCAAAAGAGTAGCCAAATGCTTCTTTTTAGGAGAAGCACAATAGTCTTGATTATTGTCATCACTATCAATGTCAATGGTTAAGGAAGGGTTATGAATAGCAGAGCTTCTCAGGACATGTGAGGATCTAGGAAGGATGTTGTGCAAAGGGGTGGGTTTGGGAGTGCATTTGGGGAGCTTGGGGGAAATAGGTGGCAAAGAGGAGGAATCCTGAAAAAAATTTAAGATTAAAAATATAATAGCTTAGTGAAGAGGATGCTTATTTTTGCCCATTTTGATCTCAAAAATAGAAGATTCCATAAAATGCAGAATATAGAATGAAAGGCTAAAAGGAATATTGTGGCAGAAATAATTAAGGATAGGAAGGTGAAAATGGTGTACAAGTGAATACCTACCATCTAAAATGATATACCACATGATTTTCTCTACAACTCGATCAAAAGGGGTGAGAACATCCTTCCTAAGGAATCCTTCATTGCATTCAAGCATGATCTCATCATCCAAGAGAACTTTATCCTGCTCTTCTTTATAATTCCTTTCAAATTTAATAAATTTGACCTCGCCAATATTGAGTCCAGTAACTTGTGCAATGAGGCCTTCAGTTATCTCAATGGTTACATTATTAATTATAACCACCCTATCTTCCTAGGCTTCAACAAATTTGTAGGAGAGAAGCTTGTTGTAGCCATAGATGTTGTTAATGAAGTTCATCAAACCACCTATTTTTAGTATCTCCCAAACAATAGTATATTTTTTGAGATGATCAAAGGACATGGGTTCATTTATGTAGAGTTCCCCACCCATTGTGAAGTGAACAAGAAGGCAGAACAAAGCAAAAGGAAGGTAGAGAGATAAGGGATGAAAGGAGAAGGAGACAACATGGATAAATCTAGAAAGGTTATGAGTAAGGAGAGGAACGAAGTGGAACACACATGAGAAAGGGAAAGCAAAGTGGGAGTGATGATGAGAAAAAAAATATGAGTGAGGCATAAAAGGGATAAAGACTCCATCATCATAGGAAAGGGGGAGGCATATCTTTATTAATGATTTCAATACAATCATTAGGAAGTGATTCATTTATGGACCAAACTTTGAATTTAGACACTAAGACCCCTCTATTATCAAAATCATCTATTAGATGATTACATTCATAGTACGTGTGTTGAAATAAGATCTCAACAAAATCATTGTGTAAGGCCTAGCTCTCCTCAATGATATAGTCAATAGTGCAAGATGCTTTAGATAAGTCATCAAGGTAATTTATGATGTTTAGAAAATCTCTTTCCACTAGGAGTCTATTGACTTCAATATCCTTGGCCACCTGAAGGCCCTAAAGATCTATGAGAGCCTCAGATTTATGATTAGTTTAGAACCCCATTATATTTTCATAAGCCACTAGAACACTATCATTTTCATCATGAAGCACACCTCCTCCACCAAATAAACTAGCATTGACTTTATAGGCCCCATCAAAGTTAAGTTTGGTCCAACCTGGGATAGGGGAATCCATTTGGTTTTGCTCCTAATATTAATCCTTGGATCGATTACCGTCAAGAAAGTGAAAGAAGGGAACCAATTTTTAATTGTGCGTTCTTCATACTGAGAGATATATTGATCCTTAGTTTTTTGAAAAACTTTAAAGTTTTCAATGATGCAACTAAAAGCTTTTTGGGCAAATTTGTCAAAGGTAAAAAAGGATTCTATGAATATCATATTGTTTCTTTCTTTTCAAACTACCCAAATTAGATGTGGGAAAGATAGGGTCCATAACCTATTTAGAATTTTGCAAGAAAAGGGAGAGACCCAAGCAGTCTAGGAATTAGGCAGGGTGGTAGGATGAGTCCAAAGGATATTAAATTTAAGGAAGAGACCCCAAATGCGATGGGTGTAAAGGAAATGAAGGAGGAGGTGAGGAATAGATTCAAGGTCAACATTACAAAGAGTGTAATAATTAACCAAGGAGATGCCACATTTAGCAATATTGTCAAGTGTGAGTATCTTAATGTGAAGGTAGAGCCAAAAGAAAATGTTTAATTTGGGATTCAGATCTTTGTCCCATATACTAATCTAAGGAAAATAAGGATTAGGAAGAAGGGTTTTGAAATAACCAGATCTCACTTTGTAATCACCAAAAGAAGAGTTCACCCAAGAAAGAGAGTCCTCTTTATGAATATTCAAGATGTGAACAGAGAGGAGTAAATTAAGATCAGAGATTATATAAGTATGCTCCAGGGTGGTGTTAGGGACTTGAAGATGTTTCTAGATTCTCCTACAACCCTGTAACTGAAAGTAATATAAAATGAATACATCATAGAGGATTTGAATCTGATCTTTTACAAGGAACCATGGTTTGAGATGAGATAAAGGAACATCAAGTAACCAGATGTCCTCCCAAAATTGAATATTATTACCATTTCCAAGTTTCCACTTGTGACCCTGTTTAATGATCTCCATACTTTTGGTGAGAAGATTCCAAATAGCGAAACCTAAAGCATAAATATTATCATGAAGCAGAGAAATAACTAGCCTTTGTTGGAGATATTTAGCCTTGAGGATGTTCATCCAAAGGTTTTATTACTTGATGAATCTCCAAAAAAAATTAGCTACAAGGGATTTATTCATGTGGCTAAGCTTCCTAAAACCTAGACCACCATAATGCTTAGGAAGAGAGACATTGTTCCATGCAATCAAGTGGAAGCGATTAGAGATTTCCAATCTTGACTAGAGAAAATGATTTTGTATTTGATCAATTTTTTGAGCAATGGAAGGTATTTTAAAAAGAGACATGATATAAATAGGGAGACTTTGAAGAACATATTTAAGTAGCACAAGCTTTCCAGCTTGAGATAGCACAATACCTTTCCAACCAGAAATATTTTTTGAGAATCATTCAATGAGAGGACTCCAGAGTTGAATGGGCATATTTCAAGTGAAAAGAGGCATGCCAAGGTAAGAAGTTAATGATTTCATGGTGTAGCTCCAGATTTTTTTAATTTTATCCTTTTGTAAAAAGGAGTGTTAAGGAAAAAATTGTACTTTTTTCAAAATTGATCTTCTGAATGGAAACCTCCTCATATCTAAGAATAACATATTTGATATTGATTGATTCTTTTATTGAGGCAAAAGCTAAGGTAATGGTGTTTTCCACAAACTATTGATGAAGAGTGGGAGGACTGCCAATAGTAGAATGAAAGCCTTTGATAAGTCCTTTAGCTTTAGCATCAATAAAAATTTTACTGAGCATATCCGCAAGCATAATAAAGAGAAAGGGGGATAGAGGGTATCCTTGCCTAATGCCTCTATTACTTTGAATTAACCAACCAAATAAACGTTGATGAGAATATAAAACATAGCAATGCTAACATAATTAAATATCATTTTACGAATAGAATGATAGAAACTATATTTCTCAAGAAACATGTCAAGATAAAACTAGTCCACCCTATTAAAGGCCTTACTCATGTCTAGCTTGAGAATCATACCAGCCGCTTTACTTAAATGCATTGAGTACAAAGTTTCATGCACAACAAGGATGCCATCTTGGATTTTCCTCCCATGAACAAAACGACCTTGGTTTTGAGTGATGAGTTTTTCCATAAGAGGCTAGAGTCAGAGGACAAAAATTTTGATGAAGATTTTGTAAATATCATTTCATAAGCTGATAGGGTGAAAGTCCTTGAGATCAAAATATCTAATAATTTTGGGTACTAAGACAATGAAAGTATTGTTAAACTCTCGTAGTATCTTGCCTGTTGAAAATAATTCAGACAAAGCTTGAATAAGGTTCAATTTGATAATTTTCTAGAATGTTTGGGAAAAAACAATTGGAAATTCGTTGGGCTCAGGTGCCTTATCCTTTTGAAAGTGGAAAATAACCTTTTTCACATCTTCTTCTATGATTTTTTTGAGAATGTTGGAATTATCCAGATTAGTAATAAGAGTGGGTATTGGCTAAAGGAAAGATTGAGCACTACAAGTATTAAGAAGTTTTTTAGAAGTGAATAAATGCTTGAAAAAATTCATTGTTTCCTCTTGTATTTATTTTGATTATTGGTGGACAACTTCATCCTCACAAATAATTTTTTTTATTTTTTTTATTTATATGCTTTAAAGTGGAAAGATGAAAATATTTAGTATTTCAATCCCCTTTATTGAGCCAGATTGCTCTAGAATTTAGGCACCAGAAAGATTCTTCTTGTGCCATAATGTTGTGATGTTCACTTAGAAGATTTGTTTTATTTTAGGCAGAGTTCATTGGTCATCCCATTGTTGGCTATTTATTTCTCCAAACTAATAAGATCAGATTCAATTTTATCCTTCTGATGGAAGATGTTCCTGAATACATTATGATTTTAGATCTTAATGTTTTTCTTAACATTTTTGATATTTTGGGAGAGCTTGAACATAATTGTGCCTTGAATATGTATGTCCCACAAATCTTGGATTCTATCCTTAAGTTTTGGATGAGAAAGCCACATGTGCTCAAATCTGAAGAGGGATCTACCTTGTTTGAGATTGTGCTCCAATGATAGCGAAATAGGATTGTGGTTAGAGCCAATGCAAGGAAGGGAAGAAAGATGAAAATATTAAGTCATCATCCAACTAGAATCAATAATATATTGATCTAATCAAAATTGAATCAAATTCTCTCTTGAGCACTTGTTGTTCCAGGTAAAGGGGATGCCATGCAAAAGTGCATCAAAGAGATTGTTGCTTGAAATAAAGTCTAAAAGATCCTCCATGCTATCAATAAAATTCTAGGTTCCTCCTTTGTTTTCACTAGGGTAGAGTGGAGTATTGAAATCACCCATAATGATATAGTGAAAATTCTTTCAAGTTTCCCTAAAAGCAGCGAGTTCATTCCATAATTTTTTACAAGAGGAAGGACTGTTAGGAGCATAAATGTTAGAAAGGATCCAATAATTGTCTAAAAAAATGACAACAAGATGATGTGGGATTTTAAATATTACAACTCCAAGAAGAAATATTTCATCCTATAATGTAGCAATGCTTCCCAAAGCCCCTATTGAATCAACTGAGGCCATCTTGGCTCCAGAATAGAATTTATTTTTTATTTCTTATAAGCTATTTTCTTGCATTTTAGTTTCTTGAATTGCAATAATGGAAGGAAGTTTAGTTTTTGGAAGATCAATAAACATTTGATGTTTAATTCGGTGATTCATACCTCTTATATTCCATTTAATTATTTTCATGAAAACTTCTTATGACTGGCCTATTGAATTTATCTTGTATTGTAAACTAATGACCATCTGTTATGTCATGGTTTGCTTATTTTTTCCTTATTTTTGCTTTGTTTAGCCTACCCCTTTTGCCACACTTCCAACATTTAAGAGATGTATAGTCTTGTTTACCAATTGAGGGGTGAATGGTTTTTTTCCTTATCTCTTCTAACAACTAAAGAATTGAAAGCATGCTAAAGTCTCTAAAGCATAGATTGGTCTAATTGATTTTTTGTGTTTAGTTCACCTACTTATTGAATTTCAAGATCCATTGATTTTATAGGGGAATCTTTTATCTTTCCAGCTTCTTCCTCCTCACAGGATTGGAGACATTAAAATTTATTGCTAGTGATGCATAACCATTGCGAGTTAATCGAGGATAAAGTAGGTTGGTTCTTTCCATTTGAAACAACTAAGTCTGATGATTTATATTGTATTTTTCTTGGGATGATCTCTTTTGAGTGCTTGGTTATAGTTTTAGGAAAAAGTTGTTTTAGTCCCAGTTTATATGGATTAGGGGAGAGATGAGAAACTATTGAGGGTTGTGGGTCAATATGTTTGTGCATCTAGTGTTACTTATCCTTTTTGAAGAGCATAATGTTTCCTTTTTTAATGAAAGTAGGGTAATTTCTAGTTAGGTGTCCTAATTTTCCATAGTAGTCACATTTTAAAGTTGAGTTTTTGTATTCAATCTTTTAGATCCATTCACCACTAAATGAGTCCAACCCAATGGAGGAAGGTAGATTTTGGTCTATAAAAGCATTAACACATAACCTTGCATGAAATAGATGATTTTTTTTGTGGAGTCAAAATCAATCAAATATCCCATCATTTTGGCTATGCCGATGAATACATCCTCATCCTAGAATTCAAGAGGTAGGCCAGGAAGATGGACCCAAATGGGCATGCGATTAATTATTTATTATTTTGGGTCAAAACCAAGTTTCCATTTTTTTAAAAATAGACCAGACTTTCTTAGATTCTAGGGGCCACCAACATGAACGTTTGTACAGTCTTCATCATTGTTGCATCAGATTAAAAGTAAATCATTGCTCATCGAGGAGATTACAATGTCCCCTTTAGGTTCCATATTTTTGAAGACGAGATTCTAAAATTCTCAATGTTTGTATGGGCTCCCAAAAATTTCCCTACTAGGGCATTGGAAAGACCTACAACACAATGTTCTTTAATAGAATCAAGAATGGAGATGTGATACCTTTCACCAATCTTGGAGATTTGATCTCTTGATTTGGATAAATCCCTTAATATTCTCCAATCTTGCCTTTAAGCTTCACAACCCATGAGACCTTTTCATTGGGGAAAATATTCCTCCTAGCCCTAAGAGAAGTTTGGTGGTCCTTATCTACTAGTAATGAAGATCCTGCTTGTCTCTATTCTGACACAAAATGGCCTTCTACAGTCAATATCCCACCCCCTCTATCACCATCCTTTGCATCAACATCATCATTTCCCCCATGTTCATTTGAAGTTGGGATTCTTGCCCTTACAACAATCACCATAGTCATAGTAGTCATAAACTCAAAGCACATCGTAATGTTTATATGTATGTAGTTTTATTTTAATGATACATAGCTAAATTTTATATCTCTAGGGTGAATGATAGCTTTTACATTTATCTTTTGTTGAGTTGCCTATGGTGAATGATAGCTTTTGTGTTTATCTTTTGACTTAGGATTGTTGTTACAAAGTTTTATAAGTATTTTTATTGTCTTATATGTGTAAATTAATCATCAATATGATGAATATTAATTATTAATAATAGTTTCAAAGGATTTATAAATAAGTAGTGGGATGTTGTATGAAACTAATCTTAGTATTAATGACATATTTATGTCATCAATGGTTAATGAAATGAGACTTGGTAGTTTGAAGTTGTTTACTTATTTATTAAAAAATGGATCCCTTCTAAGATATATGAAAATATTACTATAACTATTGTAATTACTGATGAATCTCATTAGTTATTACTCAAGAAAAATTTAAATTATTTTTAAGTAGAAAACTACTTGTCAAAATGAAGATTAAATTCAAGGTGTTTAATTTAGTTTTGTGAAAGTCATTTATAAGATAATAATTTTGAATTAAATGTTTATAAACTTAGCCTTATTGTGAAACAATTAAAATGGTTGTAGTTAAATGTTTAATAGAAAATTTCCCATCAATAATTACCCAACCTCACATTAAACAGTCGATGGTATTACATGGGTGACAATGTAAAGTGTATCTTTGTAAACTGTATCTTGTTTTCATGGGTATGGAAATTTTTGTAAGAAAAAATAATACACACTTTTAGTTATGAAGTTTCCATCTTTCCTATTGAGTTGAAAAAGAATATCAAGAATCACTTATTTTGACATTAGGAATATAGACTTAATTTCAAGCGAATAATTAAAAAAAATCTATTTGGGAACTAGAAATATGTTTTGAAAATATTTTCCAAAGGGTTTGAATTAGTCATCAGATGACCAACTCTAAATTCTAACTCTATCAACACTTAAAATAAATATATGAAATTTTGTTGAAATTTTACTACTTTTAGGACACATTTGATTGGTTGTTCTACACATTTTTAAAATCGTATAAATTTATTTATTTGTGATTTTTTTTTTTTTTTTTTTTTTTTTAAAAATTTGGAAATCTGTTTATGAATATGAAAAATTAGATTAGACAAAGGTAATGAGAATTTAAACTTATAAACATCATGGTGTGGATTAAATCTCCTTGATTTTTATAATTTGGCCTATGTAGCCTATGAAATTGGTGCTTATGATACTTTTAAACATGCTAAGAAAAAAAAATGTTATGAACCTTATAGAGAGATCCTTTATTGATAATAAACCATTAAGATCTTGTTAAGAAGAAGAGGGTTTGATTTTCATGGATCAATAAAAGTTCATTAAACATTAAGCATTAACCTTGAACCTTATTAAAAAAATCTAATAGAAGACACAAACGTCTAATCTCATGACCATTATTATAAATACCTTGAATAAAAGCTT
This sequence comes from Torreya grandis, assembly GCA_037957365.1. NCBI lineage: Eukaryota > Viridiplantae > Streptophyta > Pinopsida > Cupressales > Taxaceae > Torreya > Torreya grandis. The sequence goes on along the minus strand of JARHVA010001742.1, from coordinate 507,699 downwards.
TTTTTTCTTGAATAGCATTAATATTTTTAATAAATTATAATGGTTTATAATAAAAAATGTAGTTGGGTTTTGGGGTCGTTAAATATGGTACTATAGCTTTAAGTTATACTCTATGGAACTTGGGGCAAACTATATGATCCTAATTTATAGATTCCTTTTCTAGGAGGCTTGTAAAGGAATGAAAAAGAAAAGAAGGCGATAATGGAAAATGCCAAACTCTCTAGTGACTATTTCTTAGTAAGTTGAAATGTGTATATCTCCTTCACTTATTCAAGTATATGATAACCATCAACTATGGAGTTATATTAATACCCTTCATATAGAAGAGTGGGTTATATTACCATTATACAATTTGAAACCTTGTATATCACCTTAAATAAGTTGAAGCTAAAAAATAAACAAGAAAACCTTTTCCTTTTTATCCTTCAAAACCTTTAGATATACACAATTTTTCTTTAGGATGGAAACATAATGCTACACCAAAATTTATAGAGATGTGAAACCTTCACTTTAAGGTGAATGATAGTATCCAAGAAGAAACAGAGGAGTAACCCAATGAATTAAAAGAATAGAGGGATTATATTTGTTTGGAAATGAACTCTTTTTGTTGTAATTTTTGTTCTCAAGAACTAATTTAAAAGGAATATGAAAAATTGGTCTAATATATTATGATTAATAAACAAACTTATTGTTTCTTAAATATTAATAAATTTTCTAGTTTTAGGGATTCTAATGCCTACATGTTTGGTTGTAATCCATCTCAAGACCCTCATTTAAATCATTTTTTTAATGCATATCTTATATTGAAAAGAATAGGCATTAAGTTGTAATCATCTAATTTTTATAAAATAGCTATGGAAACATGAAATAATTAAATAAAAAACCATATTTATAAGGAAAGAATTGAGACAATAAAGTTCCTTCAGACTAACTATTGTTTGAGTTATAATCTTGTAAAGGAAGTAGAGGCCATTTGGTTGTATTCATAATGAATATTGTAGCTTTGAGTATCAGTTTATACTGTTGAGTTAGTAAAATGTACTTCATATAGGGATTTTAGCTTAATTTATTCTAGGAAATATTTTTTATTTTGATTTTACATAAGGAACTAAATGATGAAATTAGACAAACTTATGAGATATAATTTAAAACTGGCTGAAACATGGGATTAATGATTGAAGGCACTCTATAAATTGTGCATTAAATTTTAAGCGATAAAAATTTATGGTTACTACTTAATGCATATGAATGCCTCATTTGAAATTATGATTTAATACAATTCATTTATTCTTGGGAATTATTGTAAATATTATGAAAAATGTCCATCATGACAATTTTGGAAATATTAGTTAGCCACCTCATAGATGATGAGTTGTTTCAATACCAATTGAAAGGTGATAAAGTATTAGAATCACGGACTATCTAGGATCAAACACATATATCCTAGACATATCTCATGCCACATATAAAACAAAGATAGAAAAATAGGTAGAAGTTATGGTCCAACAGTATAACATTTTATTATAAAATTTAAACTAAATTCAAAAAGCACATAAACCTATCACTTTCTCTTCTCCATTCCATTTTTGAAAGTGAGTGAGATCCTTAATTTTATAAACTCCAAAGGCCCTCAAAAATACAAGTGGTTGCATAAAGTCCATGTGGGTGTGCAACTTGGAATTTAGTGCAAGTTTCCATATAGATGTGTAACTTGAAATTTAGTGCAAGTTGTATTTCAAAATAGGATTATTTTATAAATAGAAAAATAAAAAATATTAGAATAATTACTTAATAACTAAGTATACTTAAGGTGTAAACATAAATTTACACCACTACCCTCATTCAAGTGCAACCTAGGGGTGTGTACAAAACTAAGGTTAAATGTTTGAAATGGATCCCGACACTAGGCCTGATGAAGTAGTCATGTAAAATGAATATCACTAAAATCAATGTAAGTGTAAAAAGGTTATGCAATATTCCACAAGGATACCCAAGAAGGAAATGCAACACATAATAAACAGTACAATATGATAAAAGATAAGTGCCTTGGATGGAATGAATCCATTACAAAAGGCACACTAGGTGGGTTGATCCACTATTGAATAACTTAGAAAAATAGATGTTAAGATGTATCACAAGGATAACCTTAAGAGCTACATACAAAACCTAAATAATACATTATAAAAACACCCTCCATAATACCAAATGGGTGAAGTGGATGAATAAATATACATGAGTGGTTTGAATCCACTACTCGAATACCGAATAAAATTCACTCACCATAAGGAGTTGTAAATATTTTCAAGGTGTCAAAGAAATAGATGATAAAAAGAACATCCTTCAAAAAAATTCAATAAGGCACATAAACAGGGCCTTAGAAGATGTCTAAAAAGGAATGGCATGAGCAAAAGTGGCTAAAGAAAATAACTAATTGCTATTAAATAAGGTCAAGAAACTTGCAACAAGTGTCTGTATGAGTGGTACAAATCCTTGAACAACATGCTAAAAAATGTAGAAGGAGTTATGTTAATAGTGTTATGTGAAAAAGATATCACTAGTTCCTCAATAGGGTCCTAAAAATAAAGACATGTTAGGTACCTTATATAATGTGAATAAAATACATACATTTCATTACATAAGAACCAAATTATTACGTAGAATGAAAAAAATAATGTGGTTTAAAAAAATAGTGCCCAAAATGGAGTTTGGATGAAGGATAAATAAATCATAAATATCCATGGCAGAGTCACAAAACTATAAAAAAAAAATAGTGTCAACATAAGCCATAAGTGTGTCAAAAAAGTGTTTGTCACAAGAAGCACGACATAAACCATAATTCATCAAAATGTTTTCCAAGAATCAAGATTATAAAAAATGAACAACATGTGAACAAAGGGATTTGTAAACTCTTGTGTGCCAAAAAAAACTATCTCATGAGCAAACCACATGAAATGAAGACAAACTGGCTGCAAAATTGAAAGGTTTATGAAAAACTAGGTAGATTTTACAAATATTGCATGTCAAATAGAGTCTGGAGCAATGAAAATGGGCCTCTAGAATTTTACCTAAAAAAAAGGCTACACAAGGCCAAATTTTTAAAAAAAAAATCAAGGGGACATGGCTACTTGGCACACCAACCATCCTCTGGTATTTAAGACTAACATATTAAAAATATGTGCATTAGCTCTCTCATAAGCTAAAATAGGGGCTATCGATTAAAATAGTGTGCATCATGTGTACACATGAATGCCCACACAAAATCAATATTTTCCTCCCAATTTAAAAAATTACACCCCCAAAGTTTATATATATATATATATATATATATATATATATATATATATATATATATATATATATATATATATATATATATATATATATATATATATATATATATATATATATATATATATATATATGCTCTTAAAAAAAGTGAGAGTGGGAGGGCATGTTTAAACCCAAGACCTCTTAACAATAGGTTTTAACAATATAATCTTCACCGTTGCACAAAGGGAGTCATTTGAATTAAATAATGAGAAAATAGTATATTTTTCACTTCAACTCAAAAGGTAATGTAGAAAATGCTCATAGTAGTCAACAATGGTAGTTAACAGTGACCAGGTAGTGGAATAGAATTTGGTGCAATCAAGTGGGTTAAAAATGCACAATCTGAAAGCTATAAATATATTCATTTAATCATTGAAAATTTACAAATATATTAATGTAAATGGGTTTGCTTAAGATTATCATTAACCCTTTTATGAGAATATTTTCAAAAGAGTTAGTTTAAATATAAGTCAAAGCCAATTTATTTGTTCATCTAGCATCTCTCAATACAAGCTTAAATTCCTCACTGAAATCATCTACACAACTAATCAATTATGCCCTATTCATCCCTATTTACATTTAGTCATAGGATCAATCATACCAAACGTTTGAAGCACTCAAGAAATATCCCATGAGCCATATTTTCCAAGTTACAAGCTAGATCATTGCATACAATCATAAAGAGCATTATACACTATTGTTCACACACATACCAACACATAGGGGAGAACTACATATGTTTGAGGCCCTCTTCAGAGTACTAGCTATGTAAGAAGTGCCCATTGATAAAGGGGTTTTTGGGGTTAGCTTGACATTGTGAGCCCACTAACCTATTTTTGGCAAAGTAACCTAACCTAAGATGGAGATATAGGGTTTGAACTACAAATAATGATATAGAGCCTGTGTGTGGGATATAAACACATCAGAATAAAGGTGATAAAAAATATAAAACAATGCACTTAGTCACAACTTGATACAATAAGTAGATTATATAGAACATGAGTTACATCAAAAGTTGGCAGTAACGCCAATACAAGTGTCCCTATTCTGACACAAATGTCTAAGTATCCACAAAAAATATTTTCATAATCTGATGATTGGTTCCTGATCATCAAACAACTTGTTTCTACACCTGCACATCTAGATTTGTCTACACATCATTGCAAAAGATAAGTATTATCTCTTCTTTGTGATTACACAATCAAAATAGTATCTTGTAGTGTACTTTCCATATTTATTATTTTCATAATTCAACACTAAAATATAATATCATAAACTAAATTACTTAATTGACCTACTTGTTAGAATAGGTTATTCCATACTTGTTTAAACTATTATTTACCCTTACTTTCCAAAAAAGGTATAACACCATGGTGTAACTCTCACGATGAGGCTTTAAGAATCCATGTTGACAAACTCATCACTTGACAAGGACTTAATAGTACTCTCAAATATCATGTATATCTCCAATGATGGATATATCCTTTTACCATCTATAGTTATAAATTTTATGGTGTTTTTAAAAACTAAAGGGTTGGATGTGAGTGAAATTAAAATAATAAGATTTAAAAGAATTTAAATAGTGATAAAAATAACATTTGTGAATGATTATTGTTTGCATTTTTGGGGTAAGAATAACTTTATATATAATGATGGAGGTAGGGTATCGGTTGCATAGGGTTTATGTAAAAATAAGAGTCTTGTTTTATTGTGAGAACAAGGGTATGAGAAATTAATAGTACCCTATGACCCCTTGTATTTTTAAAAATTTGTTTTCTTAATGTTTATATACCAAAGAAAAGAAAAACTCAATTAGTTCTAATCTATGGATTTTGTTAATCATGTGAGACAATTAAAATATATATGTGGTGCCCATTACTAGCTTTGTTAGTACTTGTTACACATGTATTGTTGTAATCAATTAAATATATTATTTTGCATTGACAAGTATGCAATCAATACAAACAAAACATTTTTTCATATTGTTAAGTTTCGACCTTAGCTTTCCAATATATATGTTATAAAAATAAGAAATAAGTTAACTTACTTTATGTCCATTCACTGAACTCAAGCAATGTGACTAAATTCTTAGCAAAATTCAGTATTTATTACACCTAAAAATATATATTTTCACCTCTAAATCGTTTCTAATGTTAAATTAGCTGAAATGATACCTCTGACGAGGGCACAATACAATGTTAGGGGATGGGACTATCAATGAATATTTTTATTTTCCTAATAAGAGTAGGTAAAAACTTCTTGAGGAAGCTATAGAGTCTATGTTTATTTTTGTGCTCTATGCTATGTGAGGATGTTATAGGGTTGGTGATGCTAGGGGAATTTGAGGTCAACTAGAATGCATATAGGTTTTGATTTTAATTACACAATGTCTACAATATTAATTTATAAATTTTTATTCCATGGAACCTAGCATGACAAGATATTGCCCTGAGCACCTAAATGTGTAGAAGCTTTTCTTTGGAAAGAAAATTATTAAGGATCATCATGTACCAAAGAGAAAAAATGAAAATGAAACTATAAGGGCATCCTTAATTCCATATAATGATGGAATCAGTTGGATTTAAGTTCTCTTACATTATCTAGGTGACAACATACATGTTGACTATTGACCAGATAAATTAAATATTTCTAATACCAAGCCGAACATCTATTTGTATCAAATAATTGGCAATTATATATATATATATATATATATATATATATATATATATATATATATATATATATATATATATATATATATATATATATATATGGAGAGGAACCAATACTCTTAAGAGCTCACTATAAAGGCAACAAGATGACTTCTATCCTACAGACTACCCTGTGACTACTAGGTCAGAATGGACAACAAACACATTTCCCAAACTAGCCTAAACATTTTTATTTTAATATCATTTATGTTTTCCTTAACAGGTTCCATTTTGACAAAGATCTATGAAATTTATTTTTTATAAAACAATCAATGTCAATGTCAGGTACGCAAAATTATTTTAATGTTTTGTTTCCTACTTTATAAAAATAATTAACTCTCATTTTTTTAACATCCACTACATAACATAACAATTTCAAATAAATATGATTTCCATTACTATTTTGTATTTGTTATTACCAATTATGTAGGTATCTATTGAAATCACTTGAAACTATTAATTTTAATTGAAAAATGTGCAACCAATAAAAAAAATGTTTCTTCATATTATTAAGTTTTAACATTAGCTTTATAATATACATGTTATAAAAAATAAAAAATAAACAAATTTATTTTCTTTCTATTGATTGAACTTAGGGGATGTGACTTTTTTTTGGGAAATTAAGAACTTGTGGAATTTTATAAAATATATTTTTTATTTTTAAATTGTTCAAAATGTTAAGTTGTTGAAATGATAGTTACTATATAATGTGTCCATCACATCTAATCATAGCATATCCACAACGAATTATCCACATCATATCCACAATAAACACTTATTAATTTCACATTAAACCCTTGTGTTGATGTTAGCAAAAAAATCCACTCCTAAACAAATCCTCGTTCATATGAATATCATGAACATTGTTCCTTCATTCTTAATCTGTAATGACTCTTAACATTGTTCTTTCATTTTTAATCTATAAAATACGTGCACTAACTTTCTCATGAACTAAAAAAAGATGCATCATATATACAAATGAATGACCACATAAGGCCAATTGATCCAAAACTCAAAAGCTTTGGTTGAAAGATAATTCAAAAATAATAACAACACAATTCAAATAATGCTATCTCTGAAAAGAGATGTCTTATTTATCAAAATTGCAGACCCAAACATATGCTTATCTCTGAGAAGAGATGTCTGATTTCCATTTCGGGTTACATCTTCATTTATACATGTTTTGAAGGTGTGGAGAGGATGTGGAAGGTCACCAATCTCGAAGAAGATGAATTGATTCAACTTCCATGATTTACAACAATACAAAATTCAAGGAGTTACTATTTTTAGAAACTTACTATTTTTAGACTGGACTACTAAAATTGAAATTTGGGACACTTCCGTTGGGTTTTAGGGGGTCAAAATTCATCGATCAAAGCTCATGCCATCTCACGATGTTCCCCTCATTATTAGTTTTCCAACGGTTCAAACGGCGAGTCAATTAGAGCTACGGTGCAAAAGTTATGGCTCCTAAAAGTTTCGCCATCAAATGGGGTGGACCCATCACCCGATTTGTCACCTGAATTGTTGTCCGGATGAACAATATTTCCTTGCCAATTTAAAACATTACAGCCCACAAGTTTTTATATATAAAAATTAATAAAATATGTGCCCCAAAAAAAAGTGAGTGGGAGGGCATGTTTAAACCCAAGACCTCTTAACAAAATGTTTTAACCATATTCGGCCATAAATACATAAAAGAAAGATTAAAATAAATACATAAAAGAAAGATTAAAAGAGACATAAATTTAGGTACAAACAATATATATTATTATTTTATTGTCTAAATTCAATTTTATAAATACAAGAATCTCTCACTTTTTCTTTTTCATTTTATTTTCAAAAGTGAGAAAGAATCTTACTTTATAAAAAGTAAAAAATTTTATAAATGCAAGTGATCTTATAAAATTCATATAGGTGTGCAATTTATATTTTAGTACAAATTTTTATATACATATATAAATTGAAAATTAATTTTTTTAAAATAACTATTTATTTAAAATATAATTATTCTATAAATACAAGAATTTCTCAATTTCTCTTCTTTATTTCATTTTTAAAGTGAGAAAGAGTTACTTTTATAAAAAAATAAAAATCTTTATAAATGCAAGTGGTCTTATAAAATTTATTGCAGTTAACAACCAAATAAAGATTCTAGTTGTTGTTAGCAACCAAATATATTTAGTGCTTAAATTCATGCAATTACTAACCAATTATAATCACCTGCTGATTGATGGCTTTGACCTCTCCCGCAATCCATCACTCCCCGTCCCCTGCTAATTGATGCTAGTTGTAATTAACCAATTAAAATCAACTGCGGATTGATGGCTTTGATTTTGGTCCAATCTTCCCCACCTTCCTTTAACCTCTCCCGCATTTCTTCTCTCCCCGTCTCATAGTATTGGAACTCCTTCAGTCTTTTCAACCGCTCCAATCCCTCTCCCACCTTCTTCACACTTGGACAACTCCATAGACGGAACTGCTCAAGGCATGCCATCGCTCCATCCTCCAATTCCGGGAACTCCTCCAAATCAGGGAATGAGATAATCCACAAGAAGCGCAGCTGTGGAAACCCTCCCGACTTTCCAAACGCCTTTGGCAATTCTCTGCACCTCTCATTCCCACTCAACACCAAACTCACTAGATTGTGCATTGTTTGTAATTCTGGATAATTACTACAATTCCATAACTGGAGTTCCCTGAGATTTGCCAAACAACATATCCAACTTGGCACTGCAAACCTCTCTAGATAAAGTGTTTCAACATCTTTCATTGATTTCATAGCCTCCGAAAATTGCGGAACACTCGATTCTGTATCACCCTGCATTCCAGGAATCTTATTTCTCATATGCAGTCGACGCATCTTCACCAACCCCGCAAGGATCCCCTCCTCCATCCTCTTCAATTCCGACTCATGGTTAACATTTAACCATAGTTTCTCAAGCTGAGTCATATTGCCAACATCCTCTAAACTTAAGAATTCGTCCTCTTCAATCGACAGATCTAAATACCTTGATATGAGCGTCCGCAAAGACCTCAGCTTTGATATTCCTTTTGGCATGCGTCTGAAGTCGCATTGTAGAAGCTGAAGACTCTTAAGATGTTTCACACACTCTGGTGCCTCCTCGATCTCTGTCCCTTTTAAGTTTAAAACCTTGAGAAGTTTCATTTTTCCAACACAATCAGGCAAGGTAGAGATCCGCGTCCCGCTCAAATCGAGAACGCGCAGTACCCTCATTCCGCTAAAGAAGCTTGCCGGAATGTTTGAAATATTCTCATTGTCACACAGTGATAGTGTGCGGAGAAGTGTGGGACAAACCGGACGGCTCCGTGAGATGACACCGTCATCTATATCTTTCTTGCCCAATAGTATTCGACACCTGCCACCACTTCTATCAATCGATGGAAAGGCCGCCTCAACATCAAAAGCACATTTGTTTTCTCTGGATATAAGTTTTGCCAAATCCAGCAACAAATCATGAATTTTGCAATAATTCGTTCCCATGTCCACCACTTCAAGCAGACACAGATTGGCAAGTTGATATAAACAATCCCAAGCCGCATTCCTCTGCTCCTCTCCTGAGGGGATGAACCCTTCCCCTACCCACAGATCTATCAGATACTCGCATTCTATCTCTTTATCCTCAGGAAAGAAAGAAAGATAAGCAAAACATGCTTTCAGACGTGCAGGCAAGGAGTTATAACTCAATTTGAGAATGTCCATGATAGGGTCATTTGGAGTAGCTACCTGTTTCAGCTGACGGAGCTTCGACTCCCATTTCTTGAGGATTGTGGTGTTTGCAAGAGATGCTGCTACCGTTTTAATTGCGAGCGGCAATTTCCCACATTCCTTCACAATTTCACGACCCACCTCTTCCAGCTGCTGCGGCCGTCTATTTTCTTCAAAGTTTTGAAATGCATAAACACAAAACAGCTTCCAACTCTCTTCATCTGACAGATATTCCATCTTATAAATTTCAGCATTCATATTTGCACAAACATCCATGCTTCTTGTGGTTACCACAATTTTGCATGATCTATTATTTCCAATTGAAAGACCAAGCCTCGTTATCAAATTATCTTCTCTTGTGGCCCTCCACACATCATCTAACACAATAAGACACCTTTTATCCTCTGTTGTCAAACTTTGTAATTTGTCATGAATCAACTCTGCAGCTAGCTGTTCACTTACTCTACTATCCTTAATTTGCTCACTCAACCCTAAGTGAAAGGCTAAATCACACTGTAACTTAGAAACAGAATAGAACTGAGAAACTGAAAGCCATATCGATTTCACATACCTTTCTTTTGTGGAGTTGAAGACATGCTGAAGAAGATATGTCTTGCCCATTCCCCCCATTCCAACCACGGCAATAATTGGATGAGCAGGGTCGTCCAACAAGCTCACAATGCTTTCAACCTTGGACTGTATTCCCACAGGGTGTGAATCGGGGGGTAAGAGACTAGTTCTCTTAAACTGTTCTCTTTGCGATGTACTTGACGATGCTGCTTCTTCTACGGTAGGCAGCTGAGCGCGAAATACGCTCAGTTGATTTCCCTGTTCAACAATGGAGCTCATCCTAGCTTTGACATTTTTAATTCGTCGGCCCATTTTATGGCGAAGAATCAATTGATTACAACTCAAAGTACATGACTCAGTAATATTACCATACATAGATTCCACAGAACATTCTTCAAGTATGTCCTCAGCTTGCCAGGCGATGTCCCGAACGCTCTGCAGCCATTTTTTCACAGACTCCTTCTGTGTAGAGTGCTGTTCATCAGCTTCAATCAAAAAATAATTTATATGCTCGATTCTATTCTTCAACAATTCAAAGTCTTGTGTGAAGTTCACCAGTAGAGACACCTCATTAGCTACTTGTTGAACGCCCATCTCGCAGACCTTTCCAACAACAGCTTCCGCCAATACAGATGCCATTTTTTAAATTTTGTGAAGCGAAACTGAACTTCACAAGCTGAAGGCAACTCAGAGAAAATAGAGTAGCTGAAGGCAATTCAAACTTGAAAAGCAACTTGGGTACAGTGTGAGTATAAGAGTAGCATATATAACATGTTGCTATTCTTTACTGGCAAATGTGAAAAAGAATAAGAATAATGTGGAACAGTTGGGAAACCAAAAGATAAAGAGAATACAATGTGGAAATATGTTGCAGAGATTTTCTTGGATTAGAAGGAAAAGATGAGAAACAAGATGAGCCTCCATTTAGGTCACTAAAGGTGTTCTATTTGTTACTTTTGAGCACACCATGTCTGTTTACATTGGAGAAGGGCGTTATTGAAAAGGATAAGACTAGTAAGAGCATAACAAAAGAGGAGGATTATTTCCACTGAAAGGTGATGAAGTTATATAAAAGAAAGTTTAAATTAGAAAATTATTTTCAAAGAAAACTTAAAAAAAATACTCATTGTATTAATTCAATCATTTATTATATATTAATGATATTTGATAGATTATGAGACTTTTCTTTTGGAAAATAGGTCACATAACATTGTAGGTCATGAAATTGTGAAATGCAATAGAGGGATTCATTCCTTACATTTCTTCATAGTCCCAAATGAATAGTCAATGCATTAACCTACAAGATCGACCAAAGGTTCCCCTTCTTCAAGGGAAAGGTGGATGTCAATCATGAAAATTTTGGGCTTAATGACAGAACCTATATAGATATCAACAAAGCTCTCAATAGATACAGGATTACCCTATTCAAATCATTTATGGGCTAGGAGAATTTCTTGGTCAAGTTTCATGTAGTCTACTTCATGTAGTTTACTTCAGAAAACTTCTACTACTAGAGTACTATGGGAAAGTGTGTTAGGAAAGGTCAAAAATATTTTATGACCAATTTGGTGATCGGAAGTGAGACAATCCTTATGAAAATATTTTTTCAGTTTCTTGTGTTCCTTTTGCTCATCGAACATGTATGTGTCGTGCATTGAGTTGCATGAAGTAACATTAGAAAAAGTCATATTTGACATCATATTCCTTGATAAATGGATTCATCGTGCCAATGGAGGTCTTTGTTACTTTCGACCTAGAGGGGGCCTTATGCTTGGAGGGAGAGGCATATCTACAAAGATATCACCAAAGATCAAACATATGGAATAAGCACTAGTGGCAAGTAAAAAGACCTTCTTGATTGCCTTAGGGCGATGCAAAATGGTTAGGAGGGTAAAATCCTACCTATACTTTATCAGATCAAAATTATCATAATTTAAAAGGCAAGGGTCATCAGATGATTCTATAGTGAAAATGGTCAAAACTTCATCCTTGTGTTTAGTATTGTTTCAATCTTCAATGCCCATGGGTCGGGGTCAACCTCCATGACACGAGTTTCATCTTCATATTCAAACTAAACTACTCAAAAGGTAGTAAAAGTGACAACTTGTTAGAAATTTTCCAGGCTCAACCAAATATATGTTATATGATAAATCAAGGTTGACACACAAAAATCCACCTTGATCATTTTGGGCTCAAACTTGACCTAAATCTTGGTGTTGATTGATAATATTATGTTATTATTGAATCCCACAAAGTTTTAAATACCCATATATGGGCATGATGTTCCATAAAAAATTGCATTGCTTGATACCATGTGTGTTGATGGAGGTATCTATATAAAGAAGAAAATGAGATTATTGTTAGACGATATTGGATTCAGAGAGCTTAGATGGGTCAAATCTCAAGAGGGGTCTACTAATAGGAGTGTGAGAGGCAAATATGACTTGGGGTTCACTCTATATAGTGAAGCCTCCTCATGAAAAAAAAGATCATTGAATGTGAATATTATTAAATAAGGACTAAGGCATAAAAGTTCCCAAAGGGAGATCCCATTAAAGAGGGATTAAATATCATCTAAGACAAAGTAGGGTCAAAGCCTCACATATGGCGGGATGTTTCAATAAAATTCAATTCCAACTTTGGGGCCAGTTTCCCTTGAGGCTTGACAAGAAGGATCAATGCTAATTGCATCTCTTGGGGATTGGTGACATGACCTAAGTATGTGGTGACAAATTACTCATAACCTGATTTATCATCTATCTCTATAAGAGTGACAAGTTTTTGGTCCTTATATTTTATTCATCATTAAATGAATTATACCTGAAAAACAATAGAAGTAGAAGAATGCAAAGATTGGGAATGAGAATGTTTTGTCTTACTATTACTTTTATTCTTATTCATCTTCATCTTTTCCTTTTCCTTATTCCCATTCTTTTTGTGATAAAGAAGCATGGGCTTCAATATCACAAGACTTGTCTTTAGCCCTTCTCACCTTCCTTCGTCCATCCATATCATACAATTCTAGGTGGAATGGCCCTCTATTTTTTGGAAGTTGTAACTTTTGAGAGATTCAAACTTATACTTAGGATTTGAATAATTTTTAATAAATTATATATTTCATTGTTCAACAAAGACAAAATTCAAATAAAAATAACTCACAACTAGAATGGCATACTTAGTACAGAAAACTCGGACCATTTCACTCTTTTTATTGATTTTTTTTATTGTTTCTTCTTCTTCGTCTTCTCATTCTCCTTAATAAAATTGATCCAATACAATATATTTATAACATTACATATGAACATGTTTTTTCATAAAAATAGATTATTATAATTATTAAAAAGATAAAAATAAAAACTAATTATATTAAAATAAAGTAATTTGATATATAGTCATTGCATAGATTTATTCTACTAAAATAATTTAAAAACACATTAATTTGATCTAAAATTATTGTAAAATATTTTACTTCTATAAATAAAAGAGTCACTAAATTTTTATTCTTAAAAATTTTATATACATAATCATAACATAAAAACCCATACCCTAATATAAATTACACCTTTCAACATAATTAAAAAATAATAAATTACATCATATAAATAATACTAACTATAATCCCATGTAAATTGGTGGCTTTGATTTTTGTCCAATCTTCCTCACCTTCCTTTAACCTCTCCCGTAATTCTTGTGTCCCCCTCCCTCAAATAATATAATAATTTGGCACTTAAAAATAAGGGGTTCACAACTTTAAAAATAAAGGACTCACATTCATGAGAGAAGTGCATAATACAAAGTTTGTATGAATGAGTAGATCGTGATGTGATATTAGTTAGGTTTATGGGGTGTGATTGCTCGAAATTGGAAAATTGGAAGATACGTGAAGATTTCCTCTATAGTTGAAAACTACCATGTATGATACATGAGATAGACTTTTACCATCATGTATGGCATAATATCATTCAATCGAATGTCTCAAATTGAATATGTAAAATAACCTCGAATAAATGTTAAGTATAGATCTCTCATGATTAAATCACAATGGTTACTCAGTACTTCAAAGGTGCAAGTTGATAGTTCATAAAATAATTCTGAATCAATAGCAACTATTGATTTAGAAGATCAAATATGGACCATCAAGATATTATGGAAAATATTTTGTTAAATATTTTAAAATTTTAATGTAAGGTCGTGCGTAGGGGTGTGTTGACATGGAAATAGTTATTTCCAATAATATTTGATTGAGAATTGACTCTGATGATGAATCTTAATGGTGGGGCTTGAGTGATCTGCTAGCCTCTACACATGATCAATACTCATTAATCTCTAAAGGATCAGTAACCTTTGTATTTATATAATACGGAGTAAGTGGTAGTAGTCTTGACATAGATGCCTTACTCTTATCAATGACGTCACTAACCCCTCAGTATTAAAAAATAAAATAAAATAATTGAGAATTCAGTTTTACCCTTTTTATTACTTTGAAAACATATTTAGAAAACTATGTAATGATACTTATTTTGGATAAAATAAATCCTATATAAACGAAATGTTTATGTCTAATGCCATTTTTTAAATTTTGTAAAATGAAAGTGAACGTCACAAGCTAAAAGCAACCTGGAGAGAAACTGAAGGCAATTCAAACTTGAAAAACTTGGATACAATGTGAATATAATAGTAGTATATATAAAACGTTGATATTATTTATTTCCAAATGTGAAAAAGAATAAGAATAATGTCGAATACTTGGGAAACTAAGACATAAGAGAATACAATGCAAAAATAAAGCACTGAAAAGCAAAAGCGTGGATGACGTAATATTTTCATAAAATAAGATTCTAACAACAAGAATAATAGTGATATAAATTCAATTCATTATTTTTTGTATGATCTCTCATCAAAATAATACAAATATTAAGAGCTTCACATTTATCTATATGAAGTTAATGGGCGTGCATTTATTTGAACATGAACAATAAATATATAAAGCAACTGTAATAGTAAAAGAATAAAAACAAAAGCTAAAGAAATTATAAATTTGCAATACAAGTGGCCCATAATGTTTAGGTACAGAGTATACATTTCTTTAAAGAAAAATGTTGTTAAAATAGTAAGAGAATAATTTGGACATGAACACTAATCAAATAAAGTACTTTAAATAGCAAAAGTTAGAAAAAATATATATTCTAGCAATGAAGGCTTTTAAAGTGCAAGATTTTCTTGGATTGCAAGGAAAAGATGAGAAACAAAATGAGCCTCCATCAAGGTCACTAAAGGTGCTTTATTTGTTACTTTTGAGCACACCATGTCTATTTACATTGGAGAAAGGCATGATTGAGAAGGATAAGACTAGTAAGAGCATAACAAAAGAGGATGAATATTTCCAAATAAAAATCTTGGGCTTAATAGCAAAACCTATATGGATATCAACAAAGTTATCAATAGTCACAGGATTACCATATTCAAATCATTTGTGGTTTAGAGGAAGCTCTTGGTCAAGTTTCTCACAGTCTACTTTAAAAAAAAATCTACTAGTAGGATACTATCGGAAAGCATGCCATTACCACAATGAGACCTTCACACACAAAAGACTCATAAATAACTTATTACAATGAAGAAATCCCTTCACACATCTCCTTGACAAATGCACTCCAAGAATGTCAATAAATAGGAGAGAGAGAGGGGTTGCCATAATGGGAATAAAACATAATATGCACATCCCATGTGCAAACCATTAAGCCCTTACTCATAAATTAACCCAAACAAAGTTTAACTTAGGTGAATGCACCAACACCCTCCCTTAAGTGATAGTTAGGGAGAGAGAACAAATAAATATGGATCCTGGCTACAAAGCCTGTTAAGGTACTTGTGTAACAATGTACAGTTAAATACTAAGTATCCCTATGGTAACCAATCCATCTTGCCAAAATACATGGATGATGAGTTGTTATAGGTGTCAAGTCAAATAGGAATTGGTACTCTATATGTGGCTCACTCAATGGAAAACACTGATAAAAAAACCTCAACAAAAGTGGAGAGAGAACTTATGTTACATGGTGTCCCAAGAAGCATGACTCAAAGACTCAACACAATGTTGAAGTAAGTGCTCTAGATGGAATGAAGGCCATCAAATAGAAATGTACTTGGTGGACTCAAAAGTCATAAAGGAACTCTAATTTGCATGAGTGGTTTGGATCCACTATTTGATCATAAAAAACAACTGACACTATATTCACCATAATAGATATTATGCAAAGAGACTGTCAAAGGTGTCGAAAGTGCAAAAAATTCACCAAACTAAATTTGATCTACTATTATAAAATGTTGTGTGTAAGGGCTTAGTAAGGAACATGATAACTGAAGAAGTAGATCTGCACCACACCTGCCATATTGCTGATTGGGTAGAGTGACACAATTTTTTTGTATGAGTGGATTGATTCCACTATTCAAACATTGACAAGTTGACACTGTATGCACCATAATAGTTTCATAGCACACTGAAAGAGACCATCAAACCATCAAAAAAGATAAGTTGACATTAAGATTCACCAAAATAGCTAAGCTTCAAGTTACATGAGCCTATCAGTTGTCAAAAAATGGGTGTCATAAATATAGATAAAATATATTTCAATAAGATGACCTTGGTGGTGATGGGAGAGTCAAGCAACTAAAATAGTAAAAAGGTGCCTAGTATAGAGCACACACACATGAAAGTAGACAAGGTTGAATCAACAAAACCCCCATGGCACTTTATAAATTAGTATGAGTACAAAATAATACCAAAAATAACAAACATTAATGATGTAAGAAACTATAGAATGATGTTGATCTATAGAAGATGCCTAAAGAATCAAGAGATTTGGTCCTAAAATAAGGGAGCAGTGTGAGGATAAGGAAGTTGAACAATAGAGGAACCATGCTGGTAAAATCCTCGTAAATAATTTTGACACTACTACAAGTGATCTTGAATCTATTCCAAATGAATATGGATGGTGGATGATAATACATGCATACATGGTTGGTCATGGCTAAAAAATGTAATCTCAGGTTTCTCAGGCCTAAGTAGAGGTGCAACAGAGCTCATATGTAGCTCACTATCCTCACAAAGAGTGGAACAAACAAAAAAATAGAGCTCTATCATCAACTGACCCTAATTAAATGATCTACCAAAAACCATCTACAAAATACAATGTGGGCCCTCAAGAGACACAGTGGATGGACAAAAACATAAGTGGCATAAAAATCATACTAAAAAAAGTGGGACATCAGGATTTACCAAAAATACATTTGCAAGTGTAAAAATACAATGAGAACGAGTGTAATAAAGTGTGTTTATGAGGGGATCTGACCACCTTTAAAATTGGACCTCACCCTATGGTCTTCCACACTTAAAAGAACTAAACAAGGGGGTCGGGGGGAGGGGGGAACGATTGGAGTCTAGGGGCAGTAGCCTCTAGTAGGGTCAAAGGGCAGTGCCACTTAAGGGGTCTAGTGGTAGAACCCTTAGCATTTGTGGTGTTGGGTGAATATTTTGTCGACCAGCTAACTGGTGAGCAAAATAGTTCCTATCACCATAGCATAGGGAGATTGGTCATCCAGGTGTGCAGTTTTACTACATCAACAGGGGACAAATCTCTCCTCTCATCAAGGGGAGGTTTCCTAATAAATATACGGAGGCTATATACTATATATATAAGCAGAAAGTAAGACACAGTGGTGGGATAAACCATCCATCTCTCTTTTTTTAGAGATGATGCTAACAAACAGAAGAGAAATTCTGGGTGATTGGTGAAGGTAATTCTCTTATTTCAGAAGTAACATACAGCTAAGAGCCAAATCCATTCCTAGATAGTATAAATCTTGGTGAAGCTACAAAAGGCTCTTCTCTTCTTTCAAAAGTGCTTGTTCTTGCAAACAACAGGAATCTTTCTGGTAGGATAAGTAACTGGTAACCAAAGGTGTAGAGTAACCAGCGGCCTGAAATGTAGTGCAAAGTCTCCACCTCAGCTGCCCAAAGAGTGAGATACGAAGAATAATGGGGGCACAAAGTCATCCCAAGGTCCTTTACACAGAAAGAAACTAAAAACACACACTAAAAACAATTATGTCAGCACAAAGTCTGAAAGTAACTAGTTTCAGGACACCTTCCTTATCACTTCCACTAGCTCTACTTGTTAAATTGCATAAACAAGAATACATTTAGGAAATAGACATAAGAACAATCTCCTAGAATGATACAAGCTATAACAACACAAAGTCTGAAAGTAACTTGCTTTCTGATTCAAACAAAGAAATATGATAAACAATTTGAGCTCGAAGTCTCAGTGATGCCTTTCAATTTGGGTAGAGTTTTGCTTCTGGTAACGGGAAGATCTCTCTTTGAATCAAATGAGAGATTACATTGTATAGAGGCTAGGAGATACTTGGCACTTTGTCCTATGGAGTGACCCATGCTGTGCAATTAATGCCTTGGATGCATTTTTTATTCTATTAGGGAGGGCCATGATGGAGTAGGGCAACTACCTTAACTGTGGCATGTTTGTTCATCTATAGTATCTACTCCTGAGCCTAAATCACTCATTCCATCACCTGCTAGCCATGCAACTGTCTACTCTACCTTTATTCCAAAGGGGACAAATAGGTTTCACTTTCAATGTTTGCAGGCCCTAAATATCTACTCGGCAAACTGCTTCACTTACTAGAATTAACTCCTGCTGAATTTCCCTCTTTGCCTCTTATTTCTCTTGGCCCTAGCCTTAAGGTCTTCAAATGCATTTGGGTCTGCCTTCTAAGCCTACAAATATCAATCAAACACTTTATTGCCACAAATTAGACGTTCACGGGTCTTTAATTTTTTGAAGGTTAATGGCTTAGTCAGTCATCCTAAATTTGATGTTTGCAAGCCTGTCATTCTCTTTAGCAACTCCTTTGTGTCTTTCTCACTTGGAAACATTCGTGGCTTTGAAATAAGCTTATTAGAATAAGCTTTGAAACTTGTTAGAGGCTAGAAGCACAGATGTAGACACTTGGCAGCTTCTACTGCACTGGGATGGGACACGTGGCATGTTCTGCTACTTTGAAATTGGTAGAGATTGTGTCTCAACTTGTGACACTTGGTAGATTCCACTACACTTTGAGGCTTGACCCTTCTCAAAGGGGACTTGCCCTTTGGGGTCTTAAATAGGGTCCATTTTTGAGTGTTGAGTGTCCCCCGCAAGGGTACCTACCCTTTTGGATCATCCGAGTGGCCTTCAGGCTTCAATTTCTTCAGAGGACTATCGTCCCTTTATTTCCTTCAAACAAAATGTCTGAAGGGATTCCTTCAAATTATTTTTCCAAAGGAAATATTTCCTTGACTCTGCATCTCTGCATTGGGAGTGCTCCGTCTTTGACACGTGGTGCCTTCTATTGCTTTTAACTAGTGGCACGTGGCATCTTCCACTAGAATAGGCGAGGACACATGGAAGCATCTACCTAATTCATAGGAGCTCTTAGAAACCTTTGAGAGTCTGGTAGAAGAAGACGTGTGGTGGCTTCCATCGAACTCTAGAAACACTCACAGAAAGAGTCGAGACTCCTTTCAGGCAATCACACGGACGATGACACTTGCTAGCTTCCACTGATTCTCACCAAGGACACATGGCATCTTCCATTGCATCATATTGAAACCTTCCACCATAGACACTTGGAACTTTTCACTCTCAGGATTTTATTTCATGCTCTCCTTTCCTTGATTGAGGCTGCCTTTGAAGCTTTTGAACCCGTGAACTCATAGAACCTATGAAGCAGTTCAAGGTTCAACGGTTCAGTCGGTTCATTCTTTTGATTTAGCTGAGTCTCTTTGATATCTTTGAACCAAGTGTGTTGAACTATTTGGATGTTGAACTCATTGAACCGATGAACCAAAAATTTTCAAGGTTCAATGGTTCAACGGTTCAAGCCTTTGAAACTCATTAAGTGCTCGGAGTTGTGGAACCTTGAAATGGTTGAACTTCAAACCTTTGACATATGCGCTTAGCCCTTGCCGATGATGTTGAACCTTGAACTCATTGAACCCATTGAACTAAAAATCATTCAAGGTTTAATGGTTCAATCCTTACTTAGATGCTTGTTGATGGACATTTTTGATCGAACCAAGGCGCTGAACCAGTCTTGAAAATGACTAAGTGTTGGAAACTAGTTATTTTGATTGGACTCGCATGCAGAAGCCTTTGAGCCTGTTGAACCTGCTAATCCCTTTACTGAAAAATATTGAAAGATGAGGAATTTGAAAGCTCAAAACAAATTTTGAGAAGGGAAGAGATTATTTTGGTCTATTGAACCAAAATAGTTCACATGTTGTCCCAGAAATGAGAAGTCTATTTTTGGGGACAACCTATGGTACAAGTTGGGGTTGAGGGGTAGTGCCCCCGATGCAAAACATAATTTGAAGCTTGTGTGGTGTTTGTAATGGCTAAAAAAACACCCAAATTTTCCTTAAAACTCCCCCCATAATGGATGTTGATTACCACCAAAAATACATCTATGAGTACAATAGTGTGGTTCAAGAAGGTACATTGAGCAATAAAAATCAACCTCTAAAAATGAAGATGAAAATAAGAATCATATTTAGTTTACCTGTAAAGAGATATGACCTACTACTAGACCAAACCTCACCCTCTATCTTCAAATAACAAGATAGAAGTATGCAAAAAAATTAATAAATGTACCCCTTTTTAAAAATCCCTCACTTTAAAATTTTGTCCCACTTTAAATAATCACCCCAAGTGATGTCTACCACCTTAATAATGAAAGGGCCTTCCCCATAAATAATTTGCTCACTTAAAAGGTTAAACCCCATCATATGTCCACTACTTCAAAAAAACATCCCACGTTATAGAGCAAGATTTAACAAAATAAACCACATATAGCCAACTCAACTATTTAAATCCTGGAGCCAATATACATGGTGAAAATTTATTTTGACTACTAAAAAAAGAAACAACGCACTTGATGCAAAGTCTGATAAGACCGTACATGACATCTTCGATCAGATTTAATAAATGGAAACTATAATAGTGTATGACCAACACAATGTAGAATTTCTAGATCCATTGAAAACTAGCCAACGATGTAAAAACTTTGAGCCATTGACATAACATCAATAGTGAAAACAATCCCATGAGAAGGGTAGAACCTTAGAATTGCACAAAATGCACCTAGAAGTCTCCAAGCCAAGTTGATGTCCTTTATATATTTATGACTATCATGTGGAGTGTGCTTGCAAACACAAGAAGAAATCTAGTGTCGACTATGTTAGGATCCTACTGCCCACTAAAGGCACACTTGATTACCTTTGTATTAGCAACTAAACACGGAATTTAACCAGAATGATAAGTAACTAGAAATATGAAACAACACACGATATGAGAGACAATACTCAATTGTACTAATACTCTTCCAAAAAAGAATTACAAATGAAGAGACGCCACACTCTTCCCACCTTACAGGCTTCCCACACCAAGTGTTCAGTAATTCACCTCCAAGAGCTCACTCTCTCTCTTACGGTCCCAACACACAACTCAAACACAGAGTTGGTGTTCACCTCCACCAGTCAGTAACAACGTAGCCAGTACACCAAGTACACAATTGTACTCCAAGTAGATCTTCCCTTCTCTTGCTGCCACCTGCAAGTCAACATACCTTACTTACCATGTAGATGTCTCTACACCCTGAAGAACCCTTGTCCTTGCCTCACCAAGTCCTCATGATTCTTCAACCAGTACCCTGGTGGATCTCCTAGTAGAACTTTCACAACTTGCAACTCTCCCTGATCATACACACTCAGCACCCCTTTGGAACTAGGAGGAGCTACTCTTGCTCTCTCTACAAGCACAATGGCTTTCTAGCACACTTTTACAATACAGCCCATGAGTCTATTATATAGATCTCATGCATACAAAAATTAGACATTCTTAATTACAATAATTAGACTCGCAACTCAAGACCAAAAATAGTCTTTACATGCAAACAACCTGTCCAAAAATAGACCAGTCCAGAACCCGCATGCAAACTACATGCACACACAGGTTGCCGACGTCGGCTCCTCCCTGACCAATGTCAGTCAACTAATAACCGACGTCGGTTGCTTCTGCACTGTAATATGACCGACGTCAGTTGATCAGACCAACTTCGGTTGCCCTGCAACTTGTTTTGCAACTCAACAACCTCCCCAACCTCAGCAACCTCCTTCCCTATTTGCATCAGTGAAGCTTTTAGCTCCACAACCTAACAATCTCCCACTTGGAGATAAACAACTGCACTATACTTATACTTATACACCGTCTAATTTGTTTCTTGGCTTGTATCCCTCTTTAAGATCAATCCTGAAGACCAACCACCACAACACCTGTGGTGCACCTCCTATCATCCAAGTAACCTGCCACATCCGAACCTACAACTCCATGTAGTGAAGACCTTAACCCTACATAACAAGTTAACCTGCTGCTAGTCCCTCTTAGATACCTGAGAATCCACTGAACTGCCCTCCAGTGCTCCTTCCACGAATTGGCTCTAAACTCTCTGACAACTCCCACTGCTTGGGAAAACTCAGGTCTACACTTGACCTCATGTGATTTCGAACATTGTTCTAAGCTCAGCTTGAACTATCTAGCCCTTGGTGTGCTTACTAGTTCTGCATCTTGCATATTAAACCCTGCCAACACCTTCTTCACATCAGCTCCCATTGGAGACAAAATCAACTTGTGATCTTCCATGTCTCTTATGCCAGAGAATTTTTTTGCTCCCAAATTCTTCATGACATACCTCTGAACTAACTTTACCTTTAGATCAGAAACTCCTTGCATGTGTAATCCTGCAACAAGCAACCACACCACATACAGTAAAAAGATAATGTTGCAACCATTATCCAACCTGGTAAAGAAAACACAATGGTTACAATGACTTTGACCAAAGTTATGCTTAGTCATACACCTGTCAAACTTGTACCACTATCCTGTAGCTTCCATAAGACCATATACCCTGGCCTTCTGTCTCACGTATCCATCCACTGTCTTCTTTAACTTTGGAATTCATTCATTTTTTAGTGCTTTCATCCCGGCTGGTAACTCTACCAAATCTCCCGCTTGGTTCTCTTCTGAAGAATTCATGCCATGCTCCCACTGTTTCCTAGATTCTACCTATATTGCCTCTTCACATCTTCCTGGTTCTTGACCATCAGTAAGCAACAAGTAAGAAGGTGAACAATGAATATGAGGTCCACTTACCCTCCATATGGGTGTTTGAGACTCCTTGACAGCTTGTTGTCTGCCCAACATCCGTTTCAGTGACCGATCTCGGCCATCTCCCAATTTGCAACTGACCGATGTTAGTTCCCTACGACTGATCCTGACTGCCGACGTCATTTCCTCCTGACTGACGTGGGTCTGCACCTACCTGACACCACCAACTCTACTAGTCTGCACATGACTAACATCGGTACCTGTCTGTTCGACGTCGGTTCCCCCTGACCGATGCCGATAACTGTGTTTTCCTGTGAGTGATGACTTTTTACCCGCGATCTCCTTTTGGGTCAAAGCCCTGTTCAAATTAACACAGCCCTACTTAGAATAATTCAGTCCCCTCAGCTGATCTCTATCTGTCATCTCCTCCATGAACACCAAGGCTTTTTAGTTCTTAAGTTTGTCAAAAACAACTGTCTTCCACTTAAGAGCATACATTCCCTTCTTACACATGTGACCAAGCCTACAAAGCCACATCTCTGCAACAGAAGGTGAATTAGTAATATATGTAGATAGATAAAGGATACCTACTTTCTTACCATTGTCTAATTCAAGTGCATCCACTGTGAGGGTTACTATGCATCTCTCATCACCCAACTTTCCTGAAGAAATTAGACTCATCTCCAAGACTGGAACCTGCATGACCTTCTTCAACACCTGTGTGTTACCCGTCTGCAATTTCAGCTTCACTTCCCCTTTGCCAACAATCTGACAAGGCTCACCAACCCCTAAATAAATCTCTCTAAAGTCTCCCTGGACATACTCTTGAAAAGATGCTCTATTTTGGATTGCATGGAAAGAGGCAACAGAATCTGTAAACCAAGATTCTACTTTATCCAGAGCAACCTGTGCAACAACACCTATAACATCTGCTTCTACATGCTGATCTTCTACCAACCAACAATCTTCCTTTACCTACTCTTTCTTTCCATCAATCAGACCATTCGTGCTATTCATTTTCTCCATTCGTAGCTTACTTTCTTCTGCCATTGCTATACTCCCACTCAATCAGAAACCCCTGTGAGTACCCTGTAATCAACACACACTAACTAGATCTGAAACAACCTGTTAGTAACCCAACCAAAAGCTCTGATACCAACTGTCAGTGGTATCAAGCTATGAACCAACAACCTGGCTCTGATACCAACTGTCAGGATCCTACTGCCCACTAAAGGCACACTTGATTACCTTTGTATTAGCAACTAAACACGGAATTTAACCATAATGATAAGTAACTAGAAATATGAAACAACACAGGATATGAGAGACAATACTCAATTGTATTAATACTCTTCCAGAAAAGAATTACAAATGAAGAGACACTACACTCTTCCCACCTTACAGGCTTCCCACACCAAGTGTTCAGTAATTCACCTCTAAGAGCTCACTCTCTCTCTTACGATCCCAACACACAACTCAAACATAGAGTTGGTGTTCACCTCCACCAGTCAGTAACAACACTGCTAGTACACCAAGTACACAACCTTACTCCAAGTAGATCTTCCCTTCTCTTGATGCCACTTGCAAGTCAACAGACCTTACTTACCATGTAGATGTCTCTACACCCTGAAAAACCCTTGTCCTTGCCTCACCAAGTCCTCATGATTCTTCAACCAGTACCCTGGTGGATCTCCTAGTAGAACTTTCACAACTTGCAACTCTCCCTGATCATACACACTCAGCACCCCTTTGGAACTAGGAGGAGCTACTCTTGCTCTCTCTACAAGCACAATGGCTTTCTAGCACACTTTTACAATACAGCCCATGAGTCTATTATATAGATCTCATGCATACAAAAATTAGACATTCTTAATTACAATAATTAGACTCGCAAATCAAGACCAAAAATAGTCTTTACATGCAAACTGCCTATCCAAAAATAGACCAGTCTGGAACCCGCATGCAAACTGCATGCACACACAAGTTGCCGATGTCGGCTCCTCCCTGACCGATGTTGGCTGACTAATAACCGACATCAGTTGCTTCTGCACTGTAATATGATTGACGTCGATTGCCATGTAACTTGTTCTACAACTCAACAACCTCCGCAACCTCAGCAACCTCCTTCCCTATTTACATCAGTGAAGATTTTAGCTCCACAACCTAACAGACTACCTCTCTGAGGTTGTGTGTGGAAAATTCCTCGACATGCTCTTTAAAGACACATCTTTTGATGGTGCAGATTCCATTGAGGCTAGGTAACTAGATATGGTTATTCTTAGCTGCAGAGGGAAGCTCACCTATGAAAAAAATAGAGATGTTAATGCCTCATCTTACGTAAAATGAATTCTTATTTTATATATAAATTGATTAAATTAATACAAAAATGAGACCAGTTTAAATAGAACATACCTAAATATGATTCAATGCCAATACAGAACACCGTCAAAACTTTTGATAGAAAAAATTATTGAAAAGATTGGTTTGTAAGGCTATGGGGCTCATGTAAAAAAACATTCAAGCTTTGATCTTGCTAAACAATGGCATATATAGATGTACGAGCAATAAATACTAAACATGTCTTGCACAAAGAAAGAAAAATCACTGAGCAATGGTTGCCATGTCCTACTCTGATACCATATTGGAGTGATAAACACTCTCAACTAGGGTTAAATAGGCATTCCATTACCACAGTGATAAATCCCACATACATAAAATATGTGTTTCTCATAAACAACTTATTACAATGAAGAAGATCTATCCACACATTTCCTTCTCAAATGCACTCCAAGAGTGTCAATAAATAGGAGAGAAAAAGAGGTTGCCATAGTGGGAATGGAAACATAATGTGCACACCAAAGGTGGGGTAGACATCCCAAAATGGGAATGTTAACATAATGTGTACACCCCAAGTGCAAAGGTCATTAAGCCTTTAATTAGAAATTAACCTAAACAGAGCTTAACCTAGGTGAACACACCAACAATAAGTGTGTTAGGAAAGGTAAAAAAATATTTTAAGACTAATTTGGTGACTAGAAGTGAGGCAATCCTATTGAAATAAGTTAAATGTTGTTTAGGCTAAGTTTGATTAATTACTTAATAGTTTTAAAATGGTGACACGTGGGATGTGCTCACTATGTTGACATTCCCACTTTAATATGTCTACTCCACATGGTATGTGAACAATGTTGTCATTTCCACTTTGGGATACCTTTCCACTATGACAACCTCTCTCACTCTCCTATTCATTAACACTCTTGGAATGCATTTGATGAAGGGAGAAGTTGAGAGATTTTCAACATTGTAATAGCTCCTTGAGAGAAATAAATAAAGTGTGTTTATTCTTTACCTCCTTGATTACCTTGGGGTGATGCAAAATGGTTAGGAGGGTAAAATAATGCCTATACTTAACCAGATTAAAATTATCACAATTTTTAAGGCAAGGTTCATCAGATGATTCTATAGTGAAAATGGCCAAAATTTCATCTTTGTGTTTAGTGTTGTTGATCTTCAATGCCTAGGGGTCGGGTTCAACCTCCATGACTCGAGTCTCATCTTTGTGCTCAAACTAAACTATTCGAATGATAGCAAAAGTGATAACTTGGTGGAAATTTTCTAGGCTCAACCAAGGATATGTTATATGATAAATCAAGGTTTAACACACAAAAATCCACCTTGATCATTTTGGCCAAATTTGACCTAAATCTTGGCATCAATTAATACTATTGTGTTATTATTGAATCCCACAAATTTTTAAATACCCATATATGGGCATGATGTTCAATGATGCTCCACAAAGAAATGAATTGCTTGATACCATGTGTATTGATGGAGGTATCTATATAAAGAGGAAAATGAGATTATTGTTAGATGATATTGGGTTCATGGAGCTTTGATGGGTCAAATCTCAAGTGGGGTCTACTACTAGGAGTGTGAGAGGTAATATGACTTGGGGTGCACTCTATAGTGAAGCCTCCTTATGGAGAAAAAATTTATTGAATGTGAACACTATTAAATAAGGACTGAGACATAAGAGGTCCCAAACAAATATCCTAATAGAGAGGGACTAAATATCATCTAAGATGAAGTATGGTTGAAGCCTCACACATGGCAAGATATTCCATTAAAATTCAATTCCAAATTTGGGGTCGGTTGCCCTTGAGGCTTGACCAAAAGACTCAATGCTAATTGCATCTCTTGGGGGTTAGTGGCATGCCCTGAGTATGTGATGACAAATTACTCATAGCTTGATTTATCATCTATCTCAATAAGAGTGACAAGTTTTTTGTCCCTATATTTAATTCATCATTAGATGAAATATATCTAAAAACAACCAGATGTAGAGGAATGCCAATATTGGGAATGAGAATGTTTCGTATTACTCTTACTTTTATTCTTATTCATCTTCATCTTTTCCTCATCCTTGTTCCCATTGCTTTGTGATAAGGAAGCCTAGGCTTTTTGAATATGTCTAATTTGTGATTAATATCACAAGACGTGTCTTTAGCCATTCTTACCTTCCTTTATCCATCCATATCATGCAATTCTAGGTGGAATGGCCCAACAATTTTTTGAAGTTGTAATTCTTGAAAGATTCAAACTTATACTTAGGATTTGAAATTTTTTATAAAAATTAAATACTTCATTGTTGAACAAAGACAAAATTCAAATAAAAAAATACTCACAACCAACACGACATACACAATACAAAATATTCAAACAATCTCACTCTTTCCATTGACTTTTTTGCTTCTTCTTCTTCTTCTCATTCTCCTTAATAAAATTGATCCAATACAATATATTTATAAAATTTCATGTGAACTTTTTTTTTCAAAAACAATAGATTATTATAAATCATTTAAAAGATGGAAAAAAAAATACTTGCATTAAAATAAATTAATATGATATATAGTCATTGCATGGCGTTATTCTTCTAAAAATAGATTAAAGACACACTATTATGATCTAAAATCATTATAATATATTATGCTTCTATAGATAAAAGGGTCACTGAACTTTTATTCTTTAAATTTCATGTAACCAAACCTAAATCAAGTGAAACAAAAAATTATAGATGTTAACTATAATATATTTCTTAAAATAAATATATATCAGTTGTATAAGTTTTTATATACATAGTCACAACATAAAAACCCGTGCCCTACTAACATTATAGGTTACACTTCTCAACGTAATTAAAAACTAATAAATTACACCGTATAAATATTACTGACTATAATCCCCTATAGATTGGTGGCTTTGATTTTTGTCCAATCTTCCCCACCTTCCTTTAACCTCTCCCTTAATTCATTTGTCCCTGTCCCCCAAATAATATAATTATTTGGCACTAAAAATAAGGGGATCACATTCATCAGAGAATTACATATCATGACATGCATGGTGATGTAATATCAGGTTTATGGGGTGTGATTTCCCAGAATTGGAACACTAAAAGATATATGAGGGTTTTCTCTACAGTTGAAGACTGCCATGTATGATACAAAAGTTAGAGACTTTTTCCACCATGCATGACATGCCAGTTATAGACTCTTAACCCCACACCCATCAAAAATTGTCAATAAAAGTAAATTTTATGATAGGTGGTCAACATGGATGCATTATGCTTATACATTACATCAAAGTAGCGAATGAAAATATATAGAGAAGTTGTGAAGCTGTGTATTCCGTGTGATCTCTTTAGTTGATCACAACCATTTATCAAAGGTGCAGAGGTGGAGATAGAAAGTATGTGGCATTGCTCTAGATTAATGATAGTTGTATATCTATAATATATGACCTCAACCATCCTTCACCAGTTTGGAGGTGAAGGATGGAAAAGTGTAACATAGTATAAATTTAATGTGAACCATTGATCGACAAGATGTAATCACAATCCTTCATTAGAGGCATGGATATCTTCATGAAATTCATTTTAGTAATGGTGAAATGATGATATAAATTGATATTCAAGGTGCAATCTCTATCATCTATAACCAAGGTAGATGTGTACACAAAGACATTTTAAGCAATGGGGTTGAAGCATAATATTGTGTCCCACTTTTTGATACTAAGGGGACAACAAAAAATGAGAATCTGAACATTTCTTAATTTGTATAGACAATAGTGACTTAACCATATAAAATATGAAAATGGTGTAAACTAATGAAAGGTTTCATTTAAAGTGTAGATTACATTTATTATATTTTTGAAAAATAAAAAAATAAAAAAATAGATTTTTTAATACTTAAATACACAGTGTGTATGTTTCATGTATAAAAAGTTTTATTGAGTACTTGATTTATCCTCCTCATAATTTTCTCAAAACATAATATTTTCTCAAGATTTTTTGCAAAGAGGTCTTAGACACATAGACACAGTGCAATTTTTTTTTTTATAATTTTTTGATTAAAAAATAATTTTTTATTAATTTTTTAATGATCAAGGCAAGGAATATCCATGCTTATGTCTTCTCCTTGCAATATTTTTTTATATATATGTCGAAATAGACTAATTTTTTCACCATTAGAACAAAGACATTAAAGTCGAGTGCATTGATATTTTTCAAAAATTTTGGTCATAGTCTCCTAGTTTTCCTAGTGCCTCAAACATATGGTACTTTATTTTATAAATAAGTATATTTTACTAAATAAATAAAAATAAATATTAAATATTATTAAAATTAAAAAAAAAAAATATTATTAGAAAGTTCATAAAAATACCTATTTATATATAGAGCCACATGTTTTTATTTTATTTTTTCATCCTAATACGTGGCATCCAAAGTGGCAATTTTAGGCCAATATTAGCTTTCCACTTCAATGGGTGAGGATTTCATGCCACATGGGGTTCAAACGAAGGGGGTTTGAATGAACCCCCTTTGTTTTAACCCCCTTCATTCAAACCCCCTCAAATATCATTTAAATTAATAAAAAATTAATCAAATGCTAAAGTAAACCTTTGAACCCCTTCATTCGAACCCATTTTAAAAAGTACACGTGGGGGTTCGAATGAAGGGGGTTTGTTAGAACCCCAATTTTTTTGGGGGTTTGGATATACTTGGCCACCAAGTGGGACTCACTTATGTGCCATAACCTAGTGGTGAAGTTCCATCCACTGTCAATCTATAAGATAAGATCTAGGTCATCCAATGCTTGATTGAATGTGTAAGACAACCCCAAATCAATGTTAGTTGTAGATCCCCCATGATCGAATCACAATGGTTGGTGGGTAATTCAAAGGTGTAAGTTGAGAGTTCATAGAGTAACTCTAAATCAATGACAACCGTTGAACTAGAAGATCAAATATGGACCATCAAGATATTATTGAAAATATTTTATTAAAAATTTATTAAATCTCTTAAAATTTTAATGCATGTTTGTGCATAAGGGTGTGTCGAGGTGGGGTAGTTTTTTACCAATAAAATTTGATCTAGAGCTTATTTTTACAAATTTTATTACTTTAGAAAGTGTGCTTAGAGAACTATGTAATGGTACCTATTTTGGAGAAAGTCAAACCCATATAAGCAAAATGTTTATGTCTAAAGCTTGATGTATACATGTTTTTTCATGGGTGAGATGGTGATGCACGAGTAAGTTAATTTCTGGGGTAGATTGGTCTTCATCAAATGATATATTTTTTGAAATGGATGATATGATCACATTGTCTCAATGTCTACCCATGATCAATTGCTAATGAAGAAATCTCATGCACATCTATGATGTTCACATGATTTGGAGTATGGTCTTTATTCTACTTCATATTCTTATTGATGTACTTCACCATTGAATTATTTTCATGATTGAGAGGACTTTAAATGCACATGATTTGTTGTAATTACTTGTTATTTTATAGCGTCGAGTGTCCTTGGACTCATGCTTATTCAATTACAAATATTTTGGCTTCAACTATGGTGTCAGTTGTTTCAAATGATATGTGCACTTCAATTGGTGACTTGTTTATTTTGGCTCCAACTATGATGTCAATTACTTCAAATCATATGTTGTAGATTTGTTAATGATGTCATGGTGATGTCATGGAGGTGTCCTGGTGAGAGGATGAAGTGCCTTGATATCCTAAGTGATAATGACAAAGTGTGCAATGTGCTTGTCCTAGTTTGCTTGAAGTTGGCTTGGTTGATCTTTAGAGTTTGACTATTTGGAGATGTTCAAAGATGAATCTGAAGTGTTAAGAACACTAGTAGAATTTGGAAAATAAATGACTATATGACTAAAACTTTTAGTCATAACAACTAAAAATGTCTAAATTCTACTAATTTTTTGCAACTCGACTATAAATGAATAATTTGGTCATCGACTAAAAAATTATTTAGTCATACAAATAAAAATGACTAAATAGTTACTCACACAAATACAAATTAGATTAAAAAAATTATGGTGAGAGTGTATTGCGTGTGATTCATTATTCATTGAATATTTCCTCATTTCATTAGTTGGTAATTATCTTGACACTAAGACATTTTGGGTTATAGTAGCCACTTGCATGGGTGATAAAGCTTGTTTGGAGAGGACCTGAAGACTTTTGAAAAGGTGGGTAATGAATTCAAAGTTTGTTGCAAAGAATTTGAAGTTAGCGAAGCCTTCTAAAATGAAGTTGGATTTGGGGAGACCCTTTATAGTGAATTAAAAGGTAATTTGAAACCCTCATTACGTTAAACACAAAATCTATAGCTTTCTGATTGGGAACTTATAGTAGTTATATAGGCAACTGAGTACCAAAACTATACAGGCAGTTTAGGGTTTAGGGGAGTATTTTTTTCATTAGTTTCCTCTACACATTTTGAAGCATATGGGAATTGAACTTGTATCTCGAGTGAAATACCACCTTCTTCTAGTCATTGGAAGAATTCAATATCATTAAAGTGCACAGAAAAAAACCAAAATTGGCACTAGGGATTTTATTAATGAATTCAACCCAAATACCAATTCCTAATGCCTCCATAAAATTTTGTTGACCCAACTCTAGTTCATTACGCTCAACATGAAGAATCCCAATGTTGTTTAACAATTCAATGGGTACTTCTTTTCTAATCTTCTTTAGAAGAGACTTTGTTGTCTTAAGAGAATCTAAGGCTGCACTAAGGTCTGGGGATATTAATAACTCACCCATCTTGATAATGCATGGGCATCATGTGGATCTATGTGAGTTTCCTTTCTTAAAATTTCTAAAGCCTTATGTTGGTTCTCAAATTTGTAGTATGCAAAACCTTAAAAGAATGTCAAGCTTTATGATTAGGTTATGCAACCAATTTGGATAATTGACAAAATCAACCCAAGTGGTTAGGATTATCTACACTTTAGGATCTACTTTGCCCAAGTGGGTATTACCTTATATTCACCAATGATTAATTACTCCTCAAATTTGTTGGTGACTTCAGAGTAGATTAAGGTATTTGTGTATTTTTGTCAATTAATTCATCCAATTCACCGTAATACAAACTGGTACATGATTTGGATTAGATTTTTTTAAATTTTCTATTCTACTATTACTCCTACACAACAAAAAATTAAAATTGGAATTTTTGAATATGATATAAGGAAATGATTTTGGAAAAGAATTGATTGGTTATTTTCTCAAAATTGGGTAATGAAGTCTATTCAAAGAAATATTTGTGTTTTCTACCTAGCCACAACTCAAATTTCTTGGCATGGGATTGTCTATGACTAACATAGACATGCAAGATTATTATTACCTGGGTCTTCTTAATTATCCAAATTGAATCCTCCAAGTTACAGTGATCTATTCAATGGAATTTAATCTATACTTAAGGAAAATTGATTAGATAAACCACCTAAAAACAACAAATGTGTTTTGAAGAACTAAACATATACTTGATATATTAATTCAAATAACAATGAGAAATAAAAATGGAGACAACCAGATAAATTATAACATGAATATTCAACAAGCAATTGAGAACTAGATAAATGGCACCAAAGAAATGTGGTTTACTTTTATTGATATATCTTTAAAGAACAAGCCTTACAATGTCTTTTTCCACAATCAAATTCCCAAAGAGCTTTCCCAAGGTCTTGGTTTCTTTCTTATAGGGGTGAAGGAAGCTACAAGCTTTAGACATTTCACATTCCAAAAAATGACTTTTCATATACCCACCCCTTAATATGACCTATTACAACATATACTTTTTGACAAGTCTTAAAAAGACTGCCAAATATATTTTGAATATATATTGGAAAGCATAAAAACAAGAAAAAGACAAAACATGAGGATGTCTAAGCTTTGTTGGTTCCATGTTGACACCAACTCGATGCTCATTACTCCTCTGCATACTTGGCCTACTTATTCTTCAATTGTCAAATACTAATTCTCCCATTGGTATACTATGAAATCATTAGGCCACTTATATTCTTGGATTTAGAGCAGGTTGGCCTAGTGATCTTTCCATATTTTATCTAGCAGCACTTTGATATCAATGATGAACTTTGCATATCCAGCATCTAGAGAAATTACTCTATCCAAAATGACATTGAAACTGATAATATTTATGTTTTGATCTTTTTTCAAGAAATTAATGACTTAAATTTTGTTTAACCATATTCACTTTTTCATGCATCAAAACCTTTGATTTTTTTAATCCTCTATCAAAATGGAAGGAATAAATTGGTTTTTGAAGGTAGCAAAAGAATCAATCTTTGCCTACATTTTCTGGCTCTCATCATTCACATATTGAAATTCATCTAGGATCATTATCACTATCTTCTCTGTTGGCTTGAGTGAGGTCAGAGCACCTGGATCTCTTTGTATAACTTTGCACAAGGTTAGTAATGTATGGTGTGTAGGTAACCATTTCTTGTATATTATATCCAAAATAGAAAGATTGACCTTCAACTAATCAATTCCCTGAGACAAGGAAGAATAACATTCATGCACATCTCCTAACTTGTCAACAACCAATTTTACTCTATATTCCAAAAATCTTCTCAAACACCTCAAGGATTTTCAATTTGGCCTCATCCTTTGTCTTCTCATTTTGATTTTTAAAATCTTCAATTTCTTTCTCCAAATTCAACTTCAATTCATTCAAATGATCAAGTGCGACTGTATTATCACTGGTTATTTGTGGCACAGAGGCTTGGTATGGCACAATTGCTTGGATTTGAGAATCAACACCCTTTAACTAATGTTTAGTTTGAAAATTTCCAAATACAACCTATTCACTTCATCATTCATCTCAATTTGAGTTTTTCATAGTCAAGTAATCTTTGCTCCATTTTCTTGACAATAGTTTATGTGAACATTGTAGAGTGCACAGTAAGGGTGGTAGCTTTAAGCATTGATGTATACTAAAAAAATTTCACCACAGTTGTTCCCCTCAACTCCTTGACTACATCAATCAATATTGGCTTGTTGGTCTTCTTCTGTGTGGCCCATATTTCTAGAGTCTTTATCTTTGGGTTAAAACCACAACCACTGACACCATCCCCATAATCAAATTCAGAAACCATCATGAGGTCATCTTGATTTCTCACTTGGTCTCATAAAAACATTCCCTTTAATTCAAGTCTAAGGATGATCAACATAATACTCTTCAAAACCATTTGTCTAGCCTCATCAGGGCTAATATTTATTTCATCAATTTTCAAATCCTTGAAAGTCTATGTCACAATTTGATCATGTTAAGATTCATCAGCACCCATTTTATTTATTTCCACTTTTTATTCAAATTCTTTCATCTTTATTTTGAGCCAACAATCTTTATGTTATGGGGTATTGATGAAATCATCATCCTCAATGAACCTCATAGAAGCCATAACCCTTTCATCTTTTTGTAGTTCAGGCTCACCTTGTGCATGTTCATCCATTCTTGCTTCTGGTTTGTGTGCTTTTGTTTCTTAACCAACAAGGGGTTGATCAACTTCCTCTTTCTCTCCCATATGCCTCAAAATACTAGCCACCTCCTCAGAGTCACCAACTCCTTTAGTCATTTCATATGGAACCAAAGGAGAAACATCATCAGTCTTTTGCCTTTTGGTAGGTGGTGAATCAAGAATAGTTGGATCTTGCACTGACATTGCATCTGGACTAGGTTCTTGAATCACAACTCCTATTGACTTTTTGACAGGGAGGTTGGTATCCTTTGTAGGCTATTTCTTAGACTTGTATATTTTTTCAAAATGATCAATTATCAAATCTATTATTTCCAAATGGTCCTTCTCTTCAACAAAAAATCTTGAAAATTTAGGGTTTTATTTACTTTTGTCATCCTCAATCTTCTTTAAAATTTCCCATTTTCTTTTCCTATTATATACCTCTTCAAAAGTGACACAATTTATGATCACATCCTCATCAAAATTGATTTGATAGGATATCCCCATCCTGGTAAGGATGAATTGTCTAACAAAGTTCATGTGACCCTCTAGATCACAAACCCTTTATGTCCCTAGTTTCAAAGAATATTTAGCCTTTAAATAGGCTTGCAACTCCTCCAAGGTATCTGCACCAATGTAACATTCACCAAACATAATGGAATTTGGAAGAAATGTGACCTTTTTTTTTCATCGCATCTTTCTTCATCCAGAGCATCTGCCACAAGAATTTAAGAAAAGCAATTATATTTGGCTCAAATTTTGGCAAAACATAGGGTGGTTGAGTACACCCATATACTTTGATTATAGTATGGTTAGGCAAGAAATACTAGTCAACAAAGTTATGTTTGTGACCTTGTTCTGGCCTATGAATAAGAGGCCTCAACATTTCTCTGACCTCTTTTGTCAATCTAGGAAAATGGATACCAAGGGAATTCATTATTATGACTGAGAAATTATCATGGAACACAACATAGTTACAGTTCTGACAACGAGTGTCCCATAAGTAACACCAACACTATGTAGGTAATATTTATCTCTTTTGATCAATCATGATCAATTCCATCTTTCTGGTCTGACTCTTGTTCTGATACAAAATTAAATGACACAACAAAGAATAATATTTAAACTCCATAGGTGTCTTGTTCTCCCTTATTTTCAAAAAATTGTCATACAATTTCTTCTCAATAAATGATGCAAAATCATACTCAACATTAACCTCTGGGTTTTATATTCTCATGCCCATCATCATCATGCCAATTGGCATTCTATCTTGGGCATAAATTCCTATCACTTGACACAAAGAAAAATATGTCCTTTTGAAATACACAATAAAGTCATCAACTAGAAAAGGCTCAACTATTATGGTTGGGATTAAAATCCTTCAATTGTTGGCCCCTTTACTCATGTACATGGGTAACTCATCACTCATATATGTATTTCTTAGACTGGTATATTATTGTTCACTCTTATTCAAGTTAAATTTTGTGAGGGCTTACTTGTTGAGCATGAAGCAATCAATGATTGCATTTCTATCTACAACCATTAATGGTGACCCATTTGGCAACCTAATAGTTTTGGTGGTTGTATGATAGTGTTATGTCAATATCCTAATCAAATCCACATCAATGAATACATTTGGCACCACAAGCTTAGCCAATTTTGAATTCCATGGGTTTGCAATTGGTCCCTATCCATCTTTCTTTTCACAAAAAACCAAAAAAGGTTCCATCCTTAGATAGGGACTCTAGCATCTCGACACCCCTCTACTACATCCTTGAATAGTTTCTTATACCTTTTGTCAACTGAATTTGGTAAAATGTCCAAAAATGATTGTTGAAGGGACCACTTCTTGGGAGCAGGGGGTTTAGTGCTCTTACTTTCATACTCAAATTTTTTAGGTGCCATAGTTTGATGCTTTTATAAACTAGGGTTTTGATAGTCACTTGCTCTACCAAACTAGTTGAAAATAAATCACAAACTAAATACCAACTTTTATGAAGAGAGTGATGAGGTAGACTTACCTAGTTGGAGGATGGCTGAATTAATCACATAGAGATTAAATTCATCATCTATAATCACCACTAAATTTGATTGAATGAAAAAATACAAAGAAATTCCAAATTTTATTCTGCTACGGAGCTGGTCATTTTCCCATTACTTTGGTTTGTACAATGAAATCAACAAATCTCAGCATTCAAGTCTTTCAAACATAGACTATTGATTTGGTCCAATCTAATGGATATGTGGGCAATTCAATTACAGGCATCAATGATAACCATTATGGGGCAGTGATATAGTCATTTTAGCATTTAATACTTTACTGCATCACCATAAGACCTATTTAGATCTATCATGTGACCATGGGAGCTTTTGGATGGTTATACCACATCTTTCACTGCTTACCACCACCCTACAATCCTTGATACACATCATCATGAGATGACAAGATATATGTTACCCCTTATACCTCATACCACATTACCACTAACCTTTGATCTGACCATCGCAAGACCATGGGATCCTTTGGCATCCTTTCACTATTTATCATATCATCACAAGCATTGGATTTGACTGTGGTAGGAGCATAAAACATACTTTATATAAATTTTACAATTTATCGCTAGCTCGTAAGACCATTGAAATATGAAAACAGATAGAAATAACTTATATTGTATAGAGTGTTACTTAAAATTTATGTAAAAAATCTAACCCTAGAAATGTGCAATTATAGTTATAATTATTATTTCTCTAACATTTGGATTTGGTAGGATATGGTTACCATGATCATATAAAATGCTCCTAATAGGGTTCTAAAGTAGAGAATTCATTTGTTGTGATTCATATGTACCTTCTATAGTTAAATTTTTGACTTAGAGTGTCAAAGAAAATATATGAAAAATCTAGAGTGCAGACTCTAGAGAGTTAATATCTCTAATTGTGTATATTAGGGTTTGTGTGGATAATGACCATTGACTGGCCCTTTAACAGTGAGACATTATGTGATAGAATAATAAAATTGAAATAAAAAAATATGTGTCTCATATATTATGAATATGTTCAAATTTAAGTATGTAATTGATAATGCTTATGTATGAAATGAGTTACAACACTTATCTAGTTATAAGTGAATTTGAATTCAAATTTGATAATTTTAATAGACCAAAAATGATCATAAAATAAGGTCAAAAAATATTATGAGATTATATGCTACTATACCAAAAACATAAAATAACATAATAAATGTTATGAAACTTTAAAAAGGTGGTCTCCACATTTAAAAATCAACTACAATACTAATATCATTCAATTTAAAAAATTAAGTATACATATAGAAATATAAATAAAACTTAGGGAACCATTTTAAAATACCCTTACTACTTACCGCTAGCCCACAAGACCTTATTTGAATTATCATGAGGCTATGGTATGTGTTATCGGCTTAACCCTTACCACCATACCATCATTTATCTTCTTGTCTGCCACAGGGCTGCGGTGAACCTTTACTATTTGCTCTTACTACATCACCATAGGTCAATATTTTGTTTATTGTGGGGTCATAGTGAAATATTATATGCTACTCAAACTCATGCTACTAGCCTGTCAATTACTTTTGAGATCTCCATGGGGCCATGATAACCAATCTATGTATATTACAACATCACAAGTGAAGTTTTTGCATGTTGTATGGAAGTAGTAATTGTCTTTTCACTTCCTTTGGTTCCCACACACCTGCCAAATCTATTTGAATGTACTGTGGGGTTGTGGTAAGAGACAAAAAATACATTAATGATCAAAATACAAATGTTTTTCACAAGGACATGATATGGGATGCTTATGAATGACTCTTGGAATAATTTTAAAAGGAATATGGACTCCTAGGATGAATTTTATGAATTTTGGAAAAAATGCCTCAAAGAAATGTGGTCTCATGGTGATGGAATGCCATGACAAGCAAATTATTATGGATTTTCATGGATTTCCATCACCATGAGACCACATTTATTTGAGGCATTTTTTCAACCAGTTCACTTCCTTGTCTATGTTATTGCTTACTATTATACTTTGATAGATTTTTTCCAAGCATCCATAACTTGTTCAAAATCACTTGTTTTGGGCTTTTAGCCATAACAACAAGGCAATGAATTGTTTGATAAAATTCTTTGGTATACATGTATGAAAAATGTGGTAGCATAGACAAGGTAGTGAATTGTTTGAAATGCCTCAAAAAAATGTGGTCTCATGGAATGCCATGACAAGCAAATGCAATTGGTAGCTGATCCTAGTTATTAGTTATGCAATGTTAAGTAATTACATAACTGATTAGGTTGAATTTTTAGAAAATATATTGTAATTAAAAAAAAATCATCTATCATCATCTAGTTATTAGTTATGCAATGTGAAGTAATGCTTTGAGTTTGAAAGATGTGCAATACAATGTAATCAACAATTTGAATATAAACTACAAAAATCTATTTTTTACAATTCATTAGTTAAACTCTCTATTTTATTTAATCTCTATAAATTTATTGCTATGGAAATGCCTTTCAATTAAAAAATATTTTTTGTCTCTTAGTCTACAATTTTTTATATTTTTTTAAAAAATCTGATTTTTTCTTGATATTCTCAAAAAATCTAATTTTTTCTCGATATTTTCAAAAAATCTTGAACTTTTGGTTTGCCAATTTTTTTCCCAAATGATTTTTGTTCTTATGTGTAGAACATTACAGATGGATCAACATCAAAGGTTGACTATGGGTCAATACCATGCATTTGATGAGAGAGTAGTCATTGAGAGGGACATGGACAAATATCCATGTCCATGTAAAGACTGTCTTGGTGGAAAAGTGAGAAAAATAAATCTAATTTATAGACATATGATAAGATATGGACATAGTGGTATAATCCTTTGGGATTACAATTATTATAAAGATATGATAGAATTATAGAGTGTGAGAGATGAAGATGCAATGAACATAGATGAAGTGGCACCAAACATAGATGAAGAGGTAACAATGTTAGATGAAGGGTTTGAAGTTTATAGAATGTCAAATGAGGGTCTAAACAATGATTGGGCCAAGTTGATGGAGGATGCTTCAAATCATGTGCATGCTAATTACAAGTTAAATCATTTAACAACAATACTTTAAATTATTAACTTGTAAGTGGTGTTTGGTTGGACAAATGAGAGTGTAGATCAGTTATTGGCATTATTAAGTTTGTTGTTACCACCTGATTCCACATTGCCAACAAAATAAAGTCAATGTAAAAATCAAATCACTAAGCTAGGCTTAGGGTATGAAAACATCCACTCATGTGTGAATGGTTATGTATTATTTCACAATAATATTGAAAGTGAGAGTGAATGTCTGAAATGTCATGAAGCAAGGTATAGACAAGGGTTGAAATCAGCTATGGTTCCTAGAAAAGTTCTTCACCACTTTCTGATAATCCCATGATTACCCTAAATGTATAGGTGCAGAGACATTGTTGAACTTATGGAATGATATGCCCAAAAAAAGAACACTAATGGAAAATAATGACATGTTCTTGATTCTAAGATGTGGATGGAATTGGATAACATATGGCTTGATTTTTCTCAAGATAGTCATAATATAAGGTTGGTTTTGGCTCTAGATGGGGTGAACCCATTCTTAGATCAAAGTAATAAATGGTCAACTTGGCTAGTGTTTTTAATAAATTATAACTTGCCTCCATGGTTAGCAACTAAACCATTTTTCTTAATGTTATCATTGATTATACCAGGAAAGAAAAGTATGACTATAGATACAATCGATGCTTATCTAGAGCCATTATATGATGAGCTAATGGAATTGTGGAATGGAATTGAATAAATTCAATCTTTAAGGGATAGCCATTCAATCAAATTCACTTGAAGAGATTCCTTATTGTTTATGATTCATGATCTTCTTACATATGGCACAATGTCTGATCTCAATGTTCATGGATACCATGGATGTCTTACTTGCAACTTTAAAGATTTTGTGAGGCACTCAAGAAGTTTACGTAAGTGTATTTATTATGGACATCATGCTTACCTTAAAATGTATCATCCATATCATCGACAAAAAAACATGTTTCAATGGTCAAGAAGAGAATCATGAAACACCATTGCTAATAACGGGTGTTTAGATTATTGAGAATGGACAAACAAGAATGTCATTTATTGAAAATGATGGGATTGATGGTAGTATATATGATCTATGTAATGAAAGTGATGTAAAATGGTTGTGAATATTCTATAAGTTGCCATAATTTAAGGATATAGCCATTAGGCATATTGTTGACTTTATGCATACTAAGAAAAATATAGCCTATGTTATTATAGAAACTCTTTTTGGTGCTTTTGATACTATTTCATCATGTGAAGAATTTCGACAACTA
This sequence comes from Torreya grandis, assembly GCA_037957365.1. NCBI lineage: Eukaryota > Viridiplantae > Streptophyta > Pinopsida > Cupressales > Taxaceae > Torreya > Torreya grandis. Next base: position 465,887 of record JARHVA010001742.1, on the reverse strand, counting down.
AAGATTTGTCGAAATATTTGGGTTGAAAAATGTGATGATGAAAAATATAGAAAACCTAGTGCTCCTTATGTCTAGACAAAGGAACAATGTGCATAATTCTTACATTTGATGTCTCAAACTCACTTTCCCACTGGATATGTAAGTAGTAGTATTAGAAGCCAAACTGGCATTAATGTCTTAAGAGGCCTCAAGACCCATGACTATCATTTCATAATCAATAATATGTTACCTATTGTGGTAAATATATCAAGTTTGCCAAAGGGGCCAAGATTAGCAATTATAAGGTTGGACTCGATATTAAAGAGAATGAGTTTACATGTATTAGATCCTTCGAACTTTGATAGTTTGAGGGAGGAGATTGTTGAAGCCTTTTGTCTATTGGAATGGGAATTTCCACCAACAATCTGTAACATTTCTATTCATCTTTTGATACATCTAGAATATGAACTAGAACATTGTGTCCCAGTAAGAATGAGATGGATGTATCCTATAGAATTATATATGAAGGTTTTGAAAAAAAATTGTTTGTACTAGGGCAAAATCGGAAGGTAGGATGTCTGAGGGATATTAAATGCAAGAGGCCATGGGATTTTGCACGAAATTTATGAAGGATTTTAAAAATGTCAATCAACATTTATGGGATGATGATGAAGATGAGAGAGCTACAAGTGAAGTATTAGAAGGTAATGGATGTCACTTCAAGCTATCACATCAAGAAAGAAGTGTGAAACATGCCTATATTATTCAAAACACATGTTCATTCAATAAGAAGCATAAGTTAAAAAAAATTACACATTAATTTATTTAATCAATTGCATTTACACATTTATATTATTAATCTTACTATTTGTACATTAATATTCTATGTATAAAATATGAAGAAGAGAATCAAGCTTTGATACAACATCGACCTCAAAAGCATAGACGTCATGCTTTGATTCAAGGTGATTCTTTTCCAAAATTTGAAGAATGGATTGCTAATGTAGTCAGTGATGCAAAAGAAGGTCAAGATATAAAAATGGAGGAAAGTGAGATTTCACAATCTCCACATTTATGGGCTATGTGTTTTAGTGGAATGTGGGCCTATGGTAGACATTTAAGAGTGGAATAAAAAGACAAAGGAAAGACAAATTGTGATTGTGTTGTTAATGCTGAATTTCTTCACAAAACTAAAAAGAAATTTTATGTTGGATTCATCCAAGAAATTATTAAAGTGTATTTTGGTGAAAATAGTCCTATATTATTAAAATATAAGTGGATCCGACCATCCACAGTATAATTTGATGAGTATGGATTTGTACGCATAAATACAAGATAAGTTTTATTAGAGACTGATGAATCGTATGTTTCCCCTCTTTAAATGAACCAATTATTTCTAATTGATGATGTAATAATCCCAGGATGGTTATATGTCATTCAAACAGAGTCTCATTCCAAATGAAAATTCATGGAATTTATCGATATAATGCCTAATGGGCAATATGTTAATTTACAAGAAACATTCAAAGAAGTGGATGAAGATGATGATGGAGTGTTTGAAGAAGAGATTTTGATTACCAATGAAGATATTGGGAGATAAAATGTATTGCATGTCACAGATGAGGATGAGGAATAAAATCAAGCAAATGCAAACATGAGTGATCAGGATTCATAAGTGTCAATATCTAATTGAAATAAGGGATAGTCATATTGATAGTCTAATACCTGTAATTGTAAACATCTTCTTGGTTTTTGACTACAAATTCTTTTTAATATGTAAGCTGAATTCTATTTCAAGTTTTCATTTTAAACTTATGAACTCAATAAAGTTTTACTGATTTAAGTTGTTTATTTATACATTATTATTTATTTGGATTTTAGGAAATGAGGAAAAGGACTATAAGGCACAAATTAGTCGATTATAGTGATCATAATGCTGAAATTTCATTAATAGATTATGAGTGATTTCATAGAGAAAAAGTGGCCAAGAATAATGAATATTTGTTGTGTCTTGGTTTGACAAATAGGCAATTTGTAAATCTACTAAGTAGTATATTATTTATTTAATAGTGTTTAATGAAATTTTATAGGCAAGATATTTATGTATATAAGACATAATATGATAATTTTTTATTTTATAGGCAAGAAAAAGAGTGCAAAAAAAATACAGAGAAAAAACAAAAGGAAAGATAAGATACAATGTTGTCATCTCATAGAAGCCAATGCATTTGTGATTTAATAAATGCAACTGGTGAAAATAATAGTTGTGATGATGTGCAACTTTATATAGCATATGGTGATGTGCATCCTGATATAGCACATGGTGATGTGTAGCCTAACATAGCACATGGTTATGTGCAACCTGATATAACACATGGTGATGTGCAATGTTGTGATGATATCTTAGCATAAAGTCTAACAGAGATTATTGAAAAAAATTAGAGCAAAGGAACAATAGGTCTATAGATGATTTATTCAACATTAAAAGATGTGTTTGAAGTGAAATCTGTGAAGACTAGTACTGATCTACCTACTCATGCCACACTTCATGTGGCCAAAGATCTTGAAGTTTTGGTTAATGAAAGTCATGAAGAGAGACCGCTTTCATGTGTTGAGCCTCAGAGTGCACCTATTGCATCTAGAACTTTTGATGGAACTAGTGGATTAGCGAAAAATACTGGTAGTGTTTTAATAGAAGATGTGTTTACTTTTGTTAAAAGACAAAGATTGAGTCAAGATTTGTACATATCTATAGAGAGGAATGAAAATGAAAGAAAATTAGAAGGCAAGAAGCCATTCTTGGTTGAGGTATCGAGAAATGATGAGCCCATTGGGCCAAATGCTACAAAGTGGGCCTCCAAGTTGGGTGTAAGGTGTAAGGCCCATTTGGATATTTGTAAATCAAGTTTTGCAAATTAAGATCCATGAAATGTGGAAAATGTTATACAAAAAATGGAAAATGCTTTTGAGACTACTGGTGGAAAAATATCTAGAAAATATTACAAGCAAAAGATGAGAATTTTGATGAACAGTTTTAGATATAATTGCAAAACAACAATCATAGAGGGAAAAGAGAGGTTAAAATCCAATCTATCTCCCAAATAGTGGGAGGCATTGAAAAAAAGTATGCATTTTGAACAATATTTGGCAAAGAGTAACAAAGGCAAGAGAGCAAGAGATAATGTGAGGGTTGGATATACATTTGGTCGAGGCAGGTTACACATTAAAATGGACAAATTTATAAAAAGTGTATGTATTTTTGGTTCAATTGACATTGTGTTATTTATTTCAATTTTTATTAAACTAATTATATATTGAAATTGGCATTGTATTTTAGGTGGAGAATAGTAATAGAGAAGCAAGTGCAGAAGATATTGTCAATTATATGGCAACACTATATCGACCTAGTAAATATAAGAGTGGGATGAAGTGGAAATCTAGTTCATCAATAGAGTTTTCACAACCATCTATTAAATTCCCAGTAGGAACCTATCTAGATCATGTCAACTCAAATGAAGGGTACCAACAAGTAATGAGTTACATATTTGGTCTCACTCAACAAGTTTCATAGTTGGTTGCCTCTGTTAACCCTATAATTTTTGCATGGAATGAGTATAAATCCATGGATTCAGCTGAGGTAAGAGGCTCTATTGATATCATTTCTTCTTGTTTGAAAATTATGTATACAAATGCCTCTTAATATGTATATTATTAAAATATGAGCATAGGAGAATCCAACCTAGTTTCTTTATTATTAGAGTGATCCAGAAAATGTTCTTTTGGACAAATCTATAGCTTGCATTCTTTACTTGACTATTGAATGCTTTGTATACTTTTTTGCATGATGGTTACAACACATGCACAACAATTTCATCAAAGGATTAGGAAAATAAAAACACCTTCATGATGTCAATAGAGCTACCAATATTGATAGTGATCATGATGAACTGGACAAGAATGTGTAGCACAATCATCATAGTTGTGCTAAATTAGTTGAGGTAATATAATAGTTATCAGTTATGTGTCCCAATGTTTTGTCATTCTTCATGATTAAAATGTTCTTTTAACTTAATAGATTTTAATTTATTGTTAACTATTTCCATAATACTTGCTTTAATCTTGTTTTGGAGGGATTTGAGACTCATTTCTTTGTCTTGGAACAATCTTCTATTCCATTCCTTACAAAGTTCCCAGATTAGAATTGTGGGACTTATCAACCATAAACAATGATAAGTATAATGTATTTTGATATTAGGCCGGTATTGAAAAAAAATCATTATATCATTGGGAAGGGCACTCTTCCATCCTAGCTTCATGCATAACCAACTCCAACATTCAAAAGAGAATTGATAGCCAAAATCTTCTCCCTTTGACTCACTCTAACTCTGCCATATCCTAAATTTCCATCAACACCTTGTGAAGCCCCTTTCCTCAGGTCATCATTTTCTTCCTGAAGAACCTAGAATTGGTTCAAATTTCCTCTGCAACTCTGTATGTGACCGTTACCCCACTCTATTTTTACAATATAATGTGTGTTTTATATCTAAATATAATGTGTTTTTTTTCTATTTTTCTAGACATCTATTGATAAACTCTAAGAAGGGGATAAAGTCCAGGTGTTGGATCCGTTTGATGGTGCTACTATGGGCATTGAGTAGATTCACTCACTATCTATTATACATGGAGTCAAATTGAAAGGAACATGAGATGAAACTATAAATATTTTAAATGTCACAAGTAACATACCCCTTGCTTATGAAGACAAAATAGATGGAGTTGTCCATATGAAAGATAAAGAAGGAACTTTCACATGGTGACCACTCAAATATTAGAAAAAAATGACAATTGATTTTTATCATGTACTAGCTATTAGACAGCTTGGCACACTGCTTTATGCAAAGTTTGAATGTGTTGTTTAGGGATATTCTTAGTGTTTTTTGTCTATTTTGGAACTATATAAGCAAAAAAAGGTATTGTAACTCAGTTTTCTCAATCACAACACTGAGAAAACACTTTGTATTAACACATTTTTCAAAGTAAAGACACATATTTCTATCTTGTATATACTATAAGAACACATTTTCTCAATAAAATTTAAATATTTTACCTTTTTAATAGCTTTTTCATTATGTGCCAATGAATAATTGATTATGTTTTTCTATGTTTTATGTCATATGTTTTGAAGTCCCATCATTGTGTCATATTTTTGGTGGCACATGTATCTAATACCCAAACATTTATTAATTCATCATGAGTTTAAAATTAGAGTATGCTATATTCCCTAATGCTGTAAATACTGATTCATGAGAAATATTCATGGATTCATCATAGTTGTTCTCTACATATTGAGCATAATAATATTTATGCATTTTATGTGGTCTATGAATAAAACTAAGGATCACTTCCATACAACATGGGCCATTTAAAAGGCTTATGGACACATGAATCTAGGACTGTTGTTAGTGTTGTAATTGAAGGTGACATAATTAGTTTTTAGCATAATTGGAGCTACTTTTCTTGTGCCTACTATTAAGGTACTCTTATTACTTAATTGGAGGTGACTTAAGCAATTTGTATCCTAATTGGAATTACCTTTCTTATACTTAATATTATGACTTAAATTTTTTCATACTCTTGTCAAATATAAATTAATGAAGAAGTTAATGGAGTCTTAATCAGTATGGTATGCAACAAAGCTAAAATAAGAGTCTAAAATTTGACATCTCCCCACATTTTTTAGATAGATATTTTTTAAAAATATGTACTAATACTACTTATGCATCCAATGGAAGCCAAAAAGATACCCCTGACTGTAGAATGTAACAAGTAAAATAGTGTAATGGGCATCTATAATCATCATTTGTAATCCATATTGAAGGTTTTCTAAATTATTATTTCAAGAATTGAGCATTTACAATTACATCGATTATATGTTTTTGATATTATAAGTCTATAAAGAGGTTGCAAATGCCAAGTACAAAAATCTCAAGGGGTAGAAAAATAGGCCAAAGGCCACTAACAACCAAAAAACAACAGATAGTCAAAAGTCAAATAGGAAAAAAAAAATATACTAGGGATTAACCATGATAAAAACACTAGTTTTAATTGATCACATATTTCCAATCTTCTTTGATAAAATTAAGAAGGTCCTCCATGCTACAATTTTTCCTTCTATATCTTTATCTTCTTCTGGGAGGTCTTGCAGAATCAACAAGGAATAAACCATATGATGGACAACTTTCAAGCAAACAATGGTTAGCACCTTCATTTTATTCTGAATGGAGCACAAACCCTTCTTCACTTCCTCTAACTCCCTTTCAATCTGGATCTCCTCTTCATTGGTATCCATGAAATCATCCTTGTCAGAATCATAAGTGAAGTCATTTAGCTCCTCAAAATAATTAGTTACCTCCTTCTCCAATTGCCGATTAGGATTGGGTTTATATTTTAATTTACTTGCTTCCTCCCCTATATATGAGGTAGAGGGATCATCCACAGTCTTTACCAATGAAAATTTTCCCCCTGCTAGTCTTCTAGATCTCCTGATATTCATATTTCTTTCTATACGGCTCTAAAATTTGAAACCAAACCCTTCCTCTGTAGCCTCCTCACCTTGCACCTAGGCATCTAGGTGCTCTTTGTCACTAGCCAAATTCTGAGGCTCTACCCCCACCACTTTCTTATTCTTACTCTTTCCCTGAGTGATCTCAAAATTTATCTAAATAATCAATTTCCTCTTTTTATTTCTAGAAAAGAAAGGGTTATTTTTTAGCTCCCACAACCCTTCGACAACCAAAGAGTGAGAAGGGTCACAGGATCTCAAAGTTGTAGCTATTAGGGAGGGGCAACTAGATCCCAACCAAAGAGGCGAAAAGCTTTCAAACTTAGGGGATAGGTTTGAAGAGGGGGGAACAAGGTTCTTGGAAAAGGGTAGGGAACCATAAGGACCCACTCTTAGGGGAATGTGATATTCATCAGGGTTGCTATCATGGTAACTATCTAACACTTGCACTTTTAAAGGCTTAGAGGGACACAAAGCAAGGTGAAAGTGATAAAGCCCGAAGAGAAGACCTTGGTGGAGTGGAATGGTGGAGGTATTTGGGTTTTTTTCTAGGGAAATTTTGATAGACTTAATAGACATCTCCAAGGATGATAAAAGGAAGAAGGGGAAGTTAACAAATACCTTGTGATGAAAGTGATTCAAAAGAGTGAAATGGTAATGATAAAAACACTTAAAATGACCTTCAAGGGTAAAATATTTTATGATGGTGAAGGATACCTTATCTCAAGGGTTAAGCAAGATCTCTCTATCAAAGCCTCCCTACAACTTCACCGACACTTCTCCTTCAATGAATAAATTTTTAACCCCTTTGGGTCTTGAACTTTGGTGAGTATTTTAATTCTTCTGCCCTTGCAGCGTAAACCCATGGCCTTAGGAATTGACTCCTCACTAACAACAAACTCTATACCTCCAACCTGAACTTTATGATCACCATCCCAGATCAAATAAAATTGAATGGAGATGTTCTCATCATATCCATTCAGATAATCAAGAAAATGAGAAATTCCACCTTCATAACATATACTCTAGAGCATAGCATATGCTTTGGTTTTATCACATAATAACGGCTCAATTCTAACTCTTTATTCTCCTATGACTAAAAGCTTCATTGAATTGTTGCATGGCTAAAAAGGGACCAAACCAAAGTGAACCACCAACAAGGATATTTAACAAAAAATGAATTGAAAATTTTGGAAGATTTCAAAGCCCACACCCAATCTTTAGTAAAATATACATTGATCCTATAACGATTGCACATGTGAAAGAGATTGTTAGGATTTGTCTTGTGAGAATGTGCCTTAAAGGATTGAGGGTGCCTCATGTGATATTGATTTTCTTTAAGATATTGCTATATTGCAATTTTTAGTAGTTTTTTAATCATATATTGCCTCATGTGATCTCATTATATTGTTGTTTCAAAATACTCATAACAAATGTGATCATGACACAATGATGACTCGTGTGATCTCATTATATTGTTGTTTTGAAATACTCATAACAAATGTGATCATGACACAATGATGACCAGTGAAATCAGTGAATAAAAATGACTAAATATACTACCAAATTGATCAAAATGATGATTAAAATTAATGACTAAATACATTACTAATTGACATAAATCAGTGAATAAAAATGAATAAATAAGTGACCAGTAACAACAATCAATGACTAAATTAATGACTAAATATATTAGTGAATAAAAATGACTAAATAAGTGACCAACTTATAGAAATCAATGACTAAATATGCTACCAAATTGATCAATCAAAACAACTAATAAATGACTAAAAATGGTGTAGTCATCAATTTGGTCATATTATAAATGATTGGAAATAAACTACTAATGGTCATGTGATCATGTTTGGTCATTTATATGCAGTTTTTAGTATTTTTTTAATCATATATTATTGTTTCTATACTAGTGGAATGTGTAAGGGTTCATATCAAAGGTCCATGGTGCTTTGAGTGCTTGTGTGCATGATTAGAATTCATCCAGTAGATTATAGTTTCCATCTAAACATTCTGGTCCAGTAGCAAAAAATCTGAGTAGGTAGTTTGATGACATCATAATTTCCACGTGGATGAGTCAGGGGGAGTTGGTCATATGGTTGTGATCACATTTGTGCCTAGTTTATATGCACTAAATATCAAGTCATGCATTGAAGTGCAGTCAAATATATATGGATTCAAAGTTGGATTCTAAGACAAAATTCACTATTTTCCCATACTTGGCCAAATTTGCATGTGGACAGAAAAAGCCGAGTAAGCATGTTGTTAAGGTCAACATTTATATGTGTGGAGGTTTCAGGATGAAATGGTCACATGGGTTCGTTCATTATTATTCCTAGTTTTTATGTGCTAACTTGAAATCATGCAATGAAGCACGACAAAAGATATGCAAGTGAAAAGTTGGGCTCTTAGAGAGTTTGATAGTGTTTCCCATACTTGGCCAGATTTGCATGTAGTTAGAAAAGTTAAGTAGGCATTTTGATGAAGTCATATCTTGAATGTGTGGTAGTTTTAAGAGAATTTGAGCATATGGATTTATTCAATTTTGAGCCTAGTTTATTTTCATAAAATTTTAGATCATGTAATGAAGTATGTTAAAAGATATGCATGAACAAAGTTGGCCTTTCAAGTAGTTTTTGACATAGTTAGCTCTATGATAGAAGATTTTGATAAGGCATTTTAATGGTAATATATCTCACTCATGTGAAGGTTTCAAGAGCTACTTAGTATATATATGGATTCTTCTATGTGAGGAGATCATATGGTCCAAATTTGAGATCATGCATCAAAGCGCATAAAATGTTATTAAGGAGCAAAGTTGGTATTCCAAGCATATTGCAGAGGTTCCTATACTTAGCCAAATTTGCAAAAAGTAAGGACCAAGATATAACAGCTCACATTTAATCATGAAATTGATATCAATGGTAGTACAAAATTTAAATTTTTCAAAGTGATCATTATTTAACAAAGCAAAGGTAAAGGATAAGAGATCAATAGTGAGCGTGAGTTCATACAAGCGTAGATCAACAACGTGACTGAAGTCAAAGCAGTCAACCTATTCAATGTTTAACAGAGTTAAATTTTGGTATACTTTAGAGAAATATTGATAGAGCATTATTGGCTAAGCTTAGAGAGAGCATGAAATACAAGCAAAGTGGTTGATGTTTAACTGTGATTATTTGAATTCAAATATTTGAATTTAACGAAGGAAATACTAGTGTTTGGTTTTTGGGCCATATCTTGTGATCTAAGAAAAAATTTCTCATGGTATAAAAAATAAAATTGTAGAGAACTCTAAGGAACATATTTAAATATATATTTGAATATTTGAAAGTGTGTATAGTCTTAGTTATTAAGGTTAAAAGTTAAATGTGTGTTTGTGCTTATTCTCCAAGTAATTTGAGAAGGATAATTGAGCTTGTGTAGATGTTGTTTCGATGTTTCATGATGAATTGGCTATTGGGGAGTGTTGTAGACTCCATAAGGATCATCTATGTGAATTATGAAGGTTTGACCAATCATATACAATATGAACAAAGGTTTTGAAGTTGACTATGTATTCATTCATGGTGATTGTGTGCACAAAATATTGATTGAGCTTACACAAAAGAGTGCAATGATGACTGTAAGCATTTGAGGATGTCCTAAGGAACATGGAGAAATGGACCTATGTATTTTAAATTTGTCCTGTGCTTTTTCTTTTGGTAAATTAATGTGTTATATGGGTGAATAGGTCTTTATGAGACCTATAAGAACTACAAGGGCCTTATTAAAAGGTGTAGCTACTTAAAGGTGACATGTAGATACTATAGCCAACCTATGAATATGTAATTGAGCTATGTCTCAATGTGTTAAATGCCTTAAGGGTTAAGGTAAGTCTAATTACTAATCATGAATATAAAAAGCATGAAATCCTTATATATAGAGAAACCAAATGAGATGGTTTATAGGATTTTGAATGGTGTGTGTATGTTGAAGCAAAGGAAAGTAGAGGAGATAAAGTGTGCCCAATGGTTGGGATGATGAGTAGAGAAATTTGGGAACTATGTGTATGACTTGTGGCTCATATTTTTTATGTTTGAATAGTATTCTTACAGGTTGAGGATGAATGAAGGACAATTGGTGGCTACGTGAGCTTAGTGGCTAGTTTTAGAGGACTGATCAGAGTGTAGATAGTGTGTATGACCACATGATCATGTTTTTAATGTGGTGATGGAGTTTTTATATCTATAATAAAGTGTGTGTGATTTAAAGAGTTAAAGAGTGGCATTAATTGGGATATGTAATGTGTATTAATTGATTTTTATGTCCTAAGTAGGGTTAAGGCATGTGGTCTAAAAGATTTGGTCATCTTAGGGGGCAATTGCTCCTTATAGAATAGGTGTTTCACTAAATCTTGGTCAGGAGGCTTTGAACAATCTCTTTTTGTGCCATACCTTATAGGAATAAGTAGGTCCAAGTGTTTGCAAAGATTGAGAGTGGTTTTATTCCCCAAGAGGGTTTCCCACGTTATGCCATGTGTTATGTGCTTGATCTTGCATAGTCTCTCTTGTTTATTGTTATGAATGATGTGTATGCCTCATGAATGTATGTATTATATGATTAAGGGTTTGAAGGATTTGTAATTGAAATTGGATTATTTGGATTCACTGATTCATCCCCCCTCTCAATGATTGTACCTCTAATAATTGGTATCAGAGTCGATCCTTTGGAAGAAGCTTAACAACTTGAAGGAGATCCTGAGTTGGCACAAAGATGGATAAACAATTAAAGAAAGAGAATCAATAGTGGAAGGTTGTGATTAAGGAACTTTAAGAATAGATATGTACTTTGAAGAATGATTTGGCTAAACAATCCAAGGAGGATAAAGAGACCATCAAAGATCTCATATTTTAGTTAGAATCTGTAAGTTATAGATTAATAACTAAAGGAGATGAGTGTACTCAACTGAAGGTTGAAATGGAGTCATTAAAGAGTGAGCATGAGAATGCTGAGCAAGTCAAGGAGAATGCAAGCTCTAGAAGCATTGCAAGAAGGTCTGTTAGAAAATCAAATGCTTCAAGGTATGCTAGTTTATTCCATGGTCATTATTATACATGTAATAAGTATGGTCATAGAGCTAAGGATTGTAAAAAGAAGTCAGTCAAGTATGGACATTCATGGAGTTAGGATAGAAGGAGTTTTTAGCCAAAGATTGATCACAGTTCAAATTTGTCAAAAGGTATGAATGATGTTATTTGTTTTAATTGTCATAAGAATAGACATATTGATAGATTATGTCCAAATAGTGATATAGGTAGTCACAAGATATGAAGCTTATATAAGGTTTGAGAAAGGACAAACTCAGATATGGAAACCAAAGGTAATCATTGCTAATCCTTCTAGTCATGAGGATAATAGGAAAGTTTCTCTAGAAGGCTATGGTGTAGATCATGTTAAGCTCAAAGGTCAAATAAGTAAGATGGATACAAAATATGAGAAGAGTCAGACTATGGTATGGAGACCTAAGGAAGTAAAGACTAAGGATACTAACCCTGTTAAGTCCAAGAGTCTTGATGGATTATTTGTGAAGGTGGAAAAGGGATCGAAAATGAAGGAAAGTCAAGAGTTTCTGTTGACAACATTTATGGACAAATTTTCTCATTTTGAGAATGAAGAGACCAAGCTCAAAAAGAGGACCAAGGTATTGGCTGATGATAGTCCCAAAATATGCATGGATCTAAGTGAATATCCTATTGTTGCTGAGTAAGTATCATACAAAGAACATCAATTGACAGTGTCTAGTGATGAGGTTCCAAATTGTAAGGTGGATTCTTCAGATGAAAAGGTATGTCATGAATCTATGGTGTCTCCATGTATTGCTAATTTTATCTTAGAATAAAAGGAGAGTTTTATAATAAATGAACAATACATTTATCTTAATCCTAAAAATAAGAAGAAGAACAAGAGCAAGAAGCCTTATAGCTATAAGAGGATTCCAATGGTTAATGAGAAGATTTGGACCACTCCTAGCTTCACTTTATTTTAGAGCATTGTGATGCAGAGGATGTATCTGCCTATGCTTCTTAAGAGACTCCTTATAGTGGAGAAGCAAGTGTTGTTGTGGTGTTTCAGAAGGTCCTAGAAGGCTAGAGTTGAGTGTTTTCAGTTAGAGCAGGTATATCTAGGTTGAAGATATGTTGTGGTGATGTCATGTTGTTGATAGTTGTATATGGTCACTCTCTACGATTAGATTGAAGGTTTTTAGGTGGTTGTGTCATCTAAAGATATGTTGAAGTCAAATTGGAGATTTTTTAGTGCTCTCAGTTTTCTTAGTTTTTGGCTTAAGGGAAAGAAGGCCTAAAATGGGTTATAGGATGTATGGGTTCCCAAAGGTATGGAGGCTCAATTTATGGTCTAGAAGTGTGTGTTGGTTGTCTCCAAGTGTGCATAAATTTTTAGAGGTGAGTGTTGACTAGGAGGTTTGTTGACCATGTTGGTTTTGAGATTCTAAGGTTTTGGGCTAAGCTAGAAATGTGGTTTGCCTTATGAGTTGAGGTTTGAGGATTATTAATAGTTTTAATGGGACAAATGGGTTGTCAAATCATGTTTCATATAGATTTGAAGGTTTGTGGTTTTCAAGATATTCAAGTTTTTGTCAAGATGGAGACCTAATTAGCTAGTAGGTTTGTAAAAGAAGTATGTTGCAGAGGATGAGATTTTTAATGAAAACTAGTGTGATTAAGGGGGAATATGAGAGTATTCTAGATATGGAGTTTCAAGTCTTGAAGGTGTATTTTTTTAAAGTTGTGGGCTTCACAAGTTCTAGGTAGGGCTACAAGGAGTCTAGACAGGCCTAATATGAAGTTTTGGTAATTTGATTTTTTTCTCCAAAAAGAGCATGGATGACTGTTTAAATGTAAGTTATATAGTTGATTTAGAACATATTTTCCTATTTATTATGTGGCCTACAAATCTATTGGTACTTTTGGAGGTGGCTTACAAGTGAGAGTCTAAAAGTAGAGTTGTGTTGTTTGAAGTCTCAAAGTAGTATAGCATTTTGAGTTTGATGTTTTCATGAGGCCATTAAAGTATTATTAAAAGTTATATAGGTTATATTTAGTTATGAATATCAAGGGGGAGTCTTTCAAGTTGGCATAAGGAGGAGCATGTTAAGGGAGCTATCTTAGATGGCTTTAAAAGTTTTACTTAATCATAGGAGGAGCTAGATTATTTAGATTGTCAGGTTCAAAAATAAAGAAGGCTTAAAGTATATGATCTTGATGAAGGTTATATGGATTTAAATATGAAGGTGCATCTACGTGTTTTTATAAATATGTCTGGTGAGTGGCTTGAAGATCTATTGGTGGTCCTTGTAGGAGCTTGAGATAGAAGGCTAGTAAGCCTATGGGGTGGTTCTTCATAGTGTGTGGAGATCTAAAGATGATGAAAAGGTTAAATGGTTTAGAAATATTATGGGGAGTCCCTCTCAAATATTTATTGGTGAGTTCAATCAGACTTTAGTGTTCTTTTTATGTTCTTTATTCATTGGTTGCAGTGCTTGGTTGAAGAGAGTGTTGACATGGAGCAAGAGGAAGGTGTCAAGATAAGAAGAGGTAGGATCAAGGTAAGGGGGAGTTTATAGTATATTTATAATATGGTCTAAACCTATTGGTATTATTTTTAAGTCCTCAATATTAGTTGGTGCCCACTTTGTCATTGTGTCAAAGGGGGAGAAAGTTCCTATTTGGAGAGTGCTTAAAGAGAGAGAAGGAAGGTGAGTTGTTTGATGGGTTTTGACATCAATGACAAAGGGAGATATTATTGGATATTTTTAAATGATGTCATGGTGGTGTCCTGGTGAGTGGATGAAGTGCCTTTATAGCTTAAGTGAAAATGATAAAGTGTGCAATGTAATTGTCCTTATGTGCTTGAAGTTGGCTTGGCTGATCTTCAGAGTTTGACTATTTCGATATGTTCAAGGATGAGTCTAAAGTGTTTAAAATGTGAAAGGGGTCATATTAGAGGTCCATGGTGACTTGAGTGCTTGTGTGAATGATTGGAATTCATCTGGTAGCTTATAGTTTTCATCTAGACATTCTAGTCTAGAGCAGAAAATTTGAGTAGGCAGTTTGATGATGTCATAATTAGCATGTGTGGATGAGTCAAGGGAATTGGTCATATGGTTGTGATCACATTTGTGCCTAGTTTATATTTGTTAAATATCAAGTCATGCATCTACTCATAGTCAAATATATGTGTTTACAAAGTTGTCTTCTAAGACAAAATTCACTATTTTCCCATACTTGGCCAAATTTGCATGTGGACAGAAAGAGCTAAGTAAGCATGTTGATGAGGTCATCATTCACACATGTGGAGGTGTCAGGATGAAATGGTCACATGGGTTTATTCATTATTTTTCTTATTTTATATTTTCTAAATTTGAGATCATGCAATGAAGCACAACAAAAGATATGCAAGTGTAAAGTTGGGCTCTCAAGTAGTTTGACAGTGTTTTCCCATACTTTGCCAAATTTGCATGTATCTAGAAAAGTTGAGTAGGCATTTGATGAAGTCATATCTTGAATGTGTGGAAATTTTAAGATAATTTGAGCATATGAGTTTATTTATTTTTGAGCTTAGTTTATGTGTGCTAAATTTTAGATCATGTGATGAAATGCATCAAAAGATATGCATGAACAAAGTTAGCCTTCTAGGTAGTTTTTGACATAGTTGGCTCTGTGACAAAAGATTTTGAGAAGGCATTTTATTGAAAACATATCTCACCAATGTGAAAGCTTCAGTAGTTGCTTAGTATATGTATGGATTATTCTATGTGAGGAGATCATATGGTCCAAATTTGAGATCAACATCGAAGCACATAAAAAGTTATTAAGGAGCAAAGTTGGTCTTCTAGGTATATTGCAAAGGTCCTCATACTTAGCTAAATTTGTAAAAGGTAAGGACCAGGATGTAAAGGTTCATGTTTAATCATGTAATTGAGATAAATGATAGCATGTGAGTTAAAGTGGTCAAATTTTTCATTGTTTAACAAAACAAAGGTAAAGGATAAGAGATCAATAGTGAGTGTGAGTTTGTACAGGCGTAGATCAACGACATGAGTAAATTCAAAGAGATCAACTTATTCAATGTTTAACAAAGTTAAATTTTGGTGTACTTTAGAGAAATATCGATGGAGAATGATTGTCCAAGCTAAACAAGAGCATGATATGTGAGCAAAGTGGTTGATGTTTAACTATGACCGTTTGAATTCAAATATTTGAATTTAATGAAGAAAATACCAGTGTCTAGTTTTTAGGCCATATCTTTTGATTTAAGTAGAATTTTCTCATGGTATTAAAAGTCAACTTGTAGAGGACTCCAAAGTGCATATGGAAATACATATTTTAATATTTTAAAGTGTGTATAATCATATGTATGAAGGTTTAAAGTTAATTGTGTGTTCATGTTTATTCTACAAGTAACCTGAGAAGGATAATTGAGCTTGTGTAGATGTTGTTTTGATGTTTCATGATGAATTGGATATTGGGGAGTGTTTTATACTCCATTAGGATCATCTATTTGAATTATGAATTTTTACCAATTGTATGTTGTATGAACAAAGGTTTATAAGTTGATTGTGTATTTGTTCATGGTGACTGTGTACATAAAATGTTGATTGTGCTGACACAGAAGAGTGCAATGATGACTGTAAGCATTTGAGGATATTCTAGGGGACATAAGGAATGGAATTATGTATTTTAAAGTTGGTCATGTGATTATTTTTTTGTTTGATGAAGTGTTATATGGGTGAATAGGTCTCCATGAGACCTATAAGAACTACAAGGGCCTTATTGAAAGGTGTAGCTACTTAAAGGTGACCCATAGATACTATGGCCAGCCTATGAAGATGTAATTGAGTCATGTATCAATTTGTTAGATTACTTAATGGTTAAGGAAAGTCTAATGGCTGACCATGAATTTGTAAATCATGAAATCCCTATATATAGAGAAACCAAAGGAGATGGTTTCTAGGCTTGTGAATGGTGTGTGCATTGAAGCAAAGGAAAGAATAGGAGATAGAGTGTGCCTAATGGTTGTGGTGATGAGTAGATCACATTAATGACTATGTGTATGACCTATGGGTCATATTTTTGATGTCTGAATAGTGCTCTTGTAGGTTGAGGATGAGCGAAGGATAGCTGGTAGTTGTGTGAGCTTGGTGGCTAGTTTGAGAGACTAATCAAAGTGTGGATAGTATGTATGACCACCTGATCATGTTGTTAATATGGTGATAGAGTTTTTATAGATGTAATGAAGTGTGTTGGAGAAAAGAGTTAAAGAGTGGGGTTAATTGGAATATGTAATGTGCCCTCATTGATCTTTGTGTTGGTTCATGTATGTAATGTGTTTTGGCTAAACAAGGAGTGTTGGGTGAAGAGTGAAGATGAAGAGTGATATCCAGAGATCCATCATCAGGTGTTGAAGACATCAGTTCTAAGGTAGAGGAATTTATTTCAAAGGAGGGTCTAAAAGAGTTGGTCTTTCTTAGGGGTAGTTGCTCCTTGTGAAATAAGTGTTTCACTAAAGGCAGGTGGTCTAAAGGAGTTGATCATCTTAGGCATAGGTGCTCCTTGTGGAATAGGCATTTCACTAAATCTTAGCTAGGAGGATTTGACCAGTCTCTTATTTGTCATACCTTATAGGACAAGTAGTCCAAGTGTTTTTAGGCTTGAGAGTGGGTTTTATTCCTTAAGAGGATTTCTCATGTATGTCATGTATTATGTGCTTGATCTTGCATAATATTTCATGTTCATTACTATGAATTATGTGTATGCCTCATGAATGTATGTATTGTATGATTAAGGTTTGAAGGATTTGGAATTAAAATTGGATTATCTAGACTCACTGATTCACCCCCCCCTTAGTGATTATACCTCTAACATCATATGTGGTCTTCAATTGGTGACCTATTGAGATGCTCTAACCTATTTCCATGTGTAAGTTGATCTATTATGGAGAATGCATTATTTATTGTAGAAAGGATATTATTCTATGTTAACATAGAATCTATTTAAACAACATTAGACCATAGTTAATCTAAAGTTTTATCTTTTTATTGGTGAAGATCCAAAGGTTTGAATGTGTAGAGTACAAATTTTATCAATCACAATCCATTTAGTTTATTCAATAATATATAGGTTTTATATATAGGCTTTGAGAAGCCTTACTAAAACACACATCAAATATGTGGTATAAAAATTCTAACTAACTAAAACAAACTACACCCATGTGATTTTTAAGTCACTTATTTTCATAACATTCCCACCCCCTAGTGAAAACATGGGAAAAGGAACCACATTCTATAAGGTTGCAAGGAGACCTTATGTTGCCTCCATCTTCTAGGTTGTAGGTGTCATTCACTCAGTAGGTTTGATTGCCTCAACTTTACCACCAATTTTTTCTTTGGATATGAAATTACAAAGCAGGGATCTAGGGGAGACAACACATAGTAGGGTCAATGGGTAGCACCCCTTGCTAAGTCCCAAGGTAGTGCCCTAGGCATGCTCCTTATTGTGATATAAGATGGAGTTGAGGGACAAAACCTCCAAAACCATGCACATTTTTCTTCTTTAATGATCTTTGAACCTTCAACACAAGAATAATATTTTTCATAAAATGAAACCTCAACCCCCACCCATGCCCCAAATTAAAATGGGTGTCAAATTCAACCTAAAATACACCTAATTACAATTTGACCCATTTATAATTTTTTAAATATATACTTATATCTCATTTCCCCATTTTTCAAAAAATACATCCTTTTATAATTAACCTCTTAAATATTTTTCTTTTAAAAAAATTTTAATTAAAAATGTTAAACTTAGGGTGCTTATTGGATGGTCGAACCCTGGATATCTCTTTTATTTAATGTGAATAAAACATGGTTGTGTTTTTTCTCTCTCTAAATAAACAACACACCTTGTAATATGGGAAGCCACTGGTTTGGGTTGACACCATGGGCTGAGAAAAACCACAATTTTTAGGGAAGAACATACCATGCATTTGGATGAAAACAATGATCTGTTAGTTTCAAATATGGAATGGAAAATAGGTGGAAACCACTTAAACCAAGTTAGAAGCCAAAACATCAAGAGGAGATATCATTGTCGAGTGGAGGAGACATTACCATGGAGATTAGTGCAATGAGCTTATTATTGAGTCTAGCCATGGATGCATCTATGGATGCAAAAGCAAATTTAAATGCAAAGAGACCCGATACCATAGTCACTGCATTCGAATTCATGTTTAAATTTGTCAAGGAAAAAAATAGGAAAAATTTTGGAACTAAAAAATTTGAGATAAAATTTGTGATTAAATTCAACTAATAGAAATATACTTATTTTTTAAAAGACAACAACCCACCATTTAAAAAAGATCACATTTTATATAAATAAACATGTCAAAATAACTTTCAAGTTTCCACCAAGTATCTCGTTAAAGTTATTGATGTTTTGTTCAAAATGATTTAATGATAATCTGCTTTCCTAAATTCCACATTGACTCAAAACAAAAGCATACAAAGAAAATCAGACTCAAGTTTTTCATGTCATTTTCAAATAGAACAAAATCTATCCAAAATTTTAGACTCCAAAATTTATACTAAATTGATTGAAATAAACAAACTATGAAAAGTATGTTGGATACTAAATACTAAATTTAATCACAAATTTGAATGAATCTGAATGAATTTAATCCCGCATTTAATCATGAATTGGATTGAATTTTAAATATTTTTTTGCCATTCAAAAAAATTTGAACTTCTATGATTAAATTCAGCAAATGCGGTTACTATGCTTAACATTCACTCCATTGTGAACATTATTAACCCCTAGTCTACAACCTATTAATGTGAACATGGGGAAAACATCAATCCCATATCTGCACATGTACTCATGGTTTAGTGATTTTCAAAAGACAATCACAAACCTTACTGATGGTTTTACACATAGTCATCGCATTCAAATTTGTGCTCGAATTCATCGAGGAAAAAATTCAAAACTAAAAAAATTGAGATAAAATTCATGATTAAATTTAGCTGATAGAAATATACTTATTTTCTAAAATATACCAACCACCATTAAAAAAAGATCACATTTCATATAAATAAACATGTCAAAATAACTTTCAAGTATCTCATTAAATTTATTAATATTTTGTTCAAAATGATTTAATGATAATATGATTTCCTAAATTTATACTAAATTTAATCATGAATTTGAATGAATTTTATCCTGAATTTTATCACAAATTTCAAAGATTTTCTTGTAGTTCGGCAAATTTCAAATTTCTATGATTAAATTCAATGAATGCGGTTACTATGCCTGAAACAAGTCAATGTAAAGTGAGTGGAGATAGGGGGAACTTAGGTCAAGATGATTCAAGAGTGACTCCTTCCACTATGTTGAAATGAAATGGATGCAAAACTAGTTTGATGTAGATGGTGTTTAAACTTCTCATTACAGAGGCTATGCAGGTAAAAGTAAACTATGGTTGCACCCCATAGAATTATTTTTTATTTGTTGTTCTTCTTCTCCATGGAGATCCAAATCAAACAAAAAATCTACAAAAATTTAAAAAAAATAAAGAAGAAATATTTGACTATGACACAAGTATAAGGTGTTTATAGTCATCCTAATATTTTTGGACATTTTGGACTCAAATTTTGAGATCTAATCTAATAGAGAATGCCACAAAAGAATTTTGACACTAACAGAGGCTTACAATAACAAACTAATGTTTAAAAAATAATACAAACAATTGATAATGGGGTTGCATGTGGTCCATATTGCTAACCTCTTGGCAAAGACAGACAAAAATGGAGGATTAATGCTTAACCGGGTTTGTATATGGTCCATACTACATATTTATTGTCTGGTTATTTATTTTAGAGAGGTCTACTAGGAAACTTAATCTAATCCCAAATGAACTTTTACTTATATATTTGAGAAGAGATTTTACCAAATGAAGTTTTACTTACATATTGGAGAAGATCCAAAAACTTGAACATGTAGAGTATATGATTTTCCAATCACAATCCATTCAATTTATTTAATAATCTATGGGTTGGTTTTAAGAAGCCTTATTACAACACATATTAAAGATGTGAGATAAAAAGTATAACTAATTATACCTATGTGAATACTAACTCATTTATTTTCGTAACATAGTCTATTCAATGATAAAAACATCAATTTTCAAGTAAGAAAAATATTTTTATCCCGTGTTTATCGATTTTAATCAAGCATAATATCAACTAACAATTCTAAGAAGGATATCAAAAGGAAACTAGATCAGTTAGCATCCTTCAATGAATAAACCCACAACATCTTTGTCATGCCAAAAGATCACCCACTAAGGAAGAGCCTACAAATATTTGGGATTATTATTGTTACGGATTAATAGTTAGTAACATTATTATTGTATGTAAGTTTGATATTTACGAAAAGGTAAATATAATTAGTTAGTTTAGTTACCATAAAATAATTAATACTTACGGTTATATTTATGTAATGTTGTTGTTATAACAATATATACATGAATAGGTTTGTTTATTAGTTGAGATATTGAAGGGATATGGATCTCCCTATTTATAGGGTAGACACTCCCTATATATTTTTTATGTCCTTCCATATAAAAATGGGTAATGTAGAAGAAGATATAATATATCAGAGATATTATTATGTTTAAAATTTCATTATGTTTGGCTCTTTTTCTTATGCAGACCTGAACCAGAATCAACATCTGGTATCATATTGGTGTTTTCTCTCTAGGATGAAGAATTAAAATATAGAAGGGCAATGCAATGTTTGCATCATTGCCCAATTTATGATTGTAATATTATTTTTTGAAAGTCCTACTCTTACTATGTGAAATTGGAAGAGGTGTGTAGATTTATTGCTTTGGTATATTAAATTATGAAATGCAAATTCTAATCTAGCTAAGTGGATCTTAGAACTAATTTTCATCTATTTATGGGCTAAATCAATGGCTTTGGATTCCACATGAGCATATCCATGTGCATAGCCATTATTTAGGAGTTTTATGTTGTAGTAATATCATCTTCCATGCTCATGTCATTTGATCAGTCTACATTCATGCATCCAACATGATACCTCTCAGCCTGTCATGAAAGCTATCAACAATCACAAGTGTTGATCTTCGTATAGAGCTACTAACCCAACATATTTTATGAAATCATGAATATTGCATTATCAATTTCACCCCACATCTGTGCAATATTTTTTGGCACTTTCTAATGGTCAAATTTCCATTCTCCATTTCAAAAATTTATGAATGTATATCTCCTAATAGCTACAAAATCACCTAAAAGTTTTGCTATTCATATGACTTCAACATTACTATTTGATTTATGCTATAGGGAACATAATGGATCACGTACCCCTATATTTTGGTACTGTCGATATTATATCTAATGGTTTTCATGGTAGTTTTGTCATGGATATAAATTTATATCTCAACATGACATCTGATAGCAGTCTATCCAAGTGCTTCCAATTTGTCAAATTACTTCGAGACTATGTTCATAGTTATCTACAATCTACCATCTCCATTCTCAACATCTAGGGTGTCAAGATTTTTTTCAAAAACCAAATATATTCCATAGCAAATACAAGAAATACAAATATTGCATATATCTTGTTGCCCACATAAACTGGATAGATTATCATTTCGAGGTCATAGTGAGATCATTTACTCTTCTAGTTAAAGTTATGAGCATAGTCGATAAATCTATTTTTGTGTTTAGTGTCAATAATTTAGTGTCATTAGTATTAATCATTATAAGTATTATAAGGATTTAGTTTGATTTTATGTCATATTATTTTACCGTGTCATGTCAAAAGTATACGTAGCATAAGTTATTTGGTCCAAGATTTTAATAATAGTCATTTTAATGGTTTTTTTGTTTTAATATTATCATAAAGTTGAGGACTATTGTTTTTAATATGTAAAAAAAAATTATAGAGTCATTTTTTGTATGCATCATTTTTATGTCAAAGTCATATAGATTCATCATTATCAAAAATTATAAAAATAAAAAAAATTGCCTTACAAATGCATTTTTGGACGATCTCGACATCCTGAATCAAATGTAAATCTTGTGGGTGGGACTCTATTCCCATTAAAACAACATGAATTTGAGCTTCATGACATCATTGGATGAGAAATCAACTTCATCAATTAGAGGATGGAGGCACAGGAGGATGGAGGCTATTCAAGCCTCATGCAAACCACTAGCAACGGGACCACTTCTGATTTAGTCACACATTTGTGTGGTGTGATAATTTTTATTTATATATGTGTGCTTGAATAAGAATAAAATTTAAATTCATCTTTGATAATAATTTTTTTCTTTCCTTTGTAATCCCTCTAAGTTAGAAAATGATGGGAATTAAATATGTACTTGCATGTATGACATGGTTTGTGGTAAAACAACAAAACCACTTGGTTGGTGGTTAGCTATGGGATAAATAATCATTGATTGTTGTTAAGCCATTGGAAAAACCATCAATGGATTTAGGTTAGCCATGGAAAAACCATTTTGTAGGTTTGTGATCATTAGAAAAATCACACAGTCATAATTCAGATGCAGTATAGGATGATATTCTTCCCATGTTCAGATTAAGGGGGTATGACTAGGGATATTAATGTTAAGGGGGTGAATGTTATGGATTAATAGTTAGTAACATTATGATTGTATGTAAGTTTGATACATGAATAGGTTTGTTTAGTAGTTGAGATATTGGAGGGATGTGGATCTCCCTATTTACAGGGTAGACACTCCCTATATATTTGTTATGTACTCCCGTATGAAAATGGGTAATGTAGTAGAAGAAATAATATATCAGAGATATTATTGTGTTTAAAATTTCATCATGTTTGACTCTTTTTCTTATGCAGACCTAAACCAGAATCAACAATTATAAATAATTTAGGAAAGATCAAAGAGACCATGTGCTTAGGTTTTATGGTAGACAACTCTTCTTTATTGCCTAGACTAGGTCAAAATAGAAAAGGCAAACATATAATATATAGAAGTCTGAATTTGGAAAATTTGCAATCCATAATTGCTTCAAAAATATTGACGTCATTTCTTTGATGATAAAACATTATGATGACCAACATAGACTATAGTGAAGAATGTAGAGGGTAAGATTTTGTTGGATATCAATACTAAAATAATTAGGGAAATTGTTTGGATTTTTAAAGTAAGGGTAATGAACATGAAAATTATTGAAGTAAGATATGATAAAACTCACAAATTATAAGAATGTATAATTATAGAAACACATAAATGATTCTAAGGATAGGCATTATACCCAATGGAGCATGGATCATATCATTATGGATCCTCTTGCAATAAAAATGTTATTACCCTACTTTTAGCATGTCATGTCACTATTATCATAGTTGTTTGGTGAAGATTGAAGAGTATGACATGTACATGACTAAAACTAAGGAATTTATATTGTTTGAGGTCCTTCACTATCATGACTCTATGATTTATGATTATATTTCCTTCTTGTCTCAACATATACATGAGCATGTACTTGATTATAGAAAGATATTAGGGCCTAATAGATGTAGATAATATTATCACTTGTGTTATATGTATTTGGATACTTACCAAAAATAAATGTTTAATAAATTATTGGTAGTAATTTGGGCATATGATGTTTAAATTAGAAATAGTTTTTGTAAACTAGTATAAGCTTTGATTGACCACTAAGATAATAATAATTCACCCATAACCATACTTCATTAGATGGTTCAATGTAGGATCCGATAAACACATCACTCAATAGTGTCAAGTGGTGTACAACATATATTATTTATAAGAAATAGTCATTTTTGATGCCACTCTAATAAATGTACAACATCTCGAGTTTGATATATTTAAATATATAAAGTCATGTACCACATGTGCAATTTCCAAGTTGGTCAACAAGAAGCAAGGTCTTTACACACTTATAATAGTTCCAACAAGATTGTGGGAATCCATTTCCATGGATTTTATCTTAGTCTACCCTAATACTAAGTATGGTAATGATTGTATTTATGTAGTAGTTGATAGATTCTCAAAGATGGTGATTCTCATATCCTATAATAAAACACTATCAACTCTAGTAACAAATCAATTTTAATTTCAATATGTCTAGATCCACTTTGGAATATTATAAAAAAATTAGTCAAGGAATTCTACACCAACCGCTTGCATGTATGGATTTTCCACATGGATAGGGATCATGGTTTATTTTTGGTTAGCAATTATTCTACAAGATTTTTATAAAGATATTCTATTTTCAATTGGGATTAGGTGCATTAAATATTTAAAAATAGAATACATGTTGACATCCTAGATGCCAAGTATAGATATCATGGTTATAAAAATATAGTTTTTAGGATTATATATTCCTATGGATTGTAGTAGAATGGGTTGGATAATGTTAGGTAATATTGTATATGAGCCTTGTGAATAAAGTCAAGATATCTATAATGAAAGTGTAATGAGTGCTTTATAATATGGAGATTATAAGTAGATTTAATAATTAATGGTTAATAGAATATCTCTACACTTCCTATGTGAGATATATCTTTTGGGTACTGAAATGTGTTATAAGTCTATCTCTCACGAAAATGGTTTTATCTTCTATTTGATATTCTCTGCTCATTGTGAAGTTAGGTGATATTGCATAATAACTCTATGAATTGATACTATTCCTCTATGGATGTCTACAAATTACTTCCAATTGTTAGAAATCTTATTATGTTAATGAATAACAAAGGGTATTTTCTCTACAAGTTTGATAACTATGTCATCATACCTAATTTTTACCATTAAATATTTGTCTAAGTAGATATTCATAGGATTACTCAAGATTTTGTAAACCTCTATGATCCTAGTATAGAAGTTGAATACTGAGTAATGGTTTTCCTTTCTCACAAGCTCTTCCTCAAATCATAAGAGTTATCCTCATAATTTGCATGTTTTGGTGAACCTAGGAACCTTTGCTAATAATGGTGTGGTGAGCATGGATCTCATTATTTGAGGATATGCTAAGGTGGTTGTCTAGTCAAAGAGATGTGGAATGTTGGCTAGATCATAAAATAACTAAGATTGCACAAAAGAAAGCTTAGAGAATAGGGTGTTATAAATAAAAAATTATGTAGGAACATGTTTATGGTGAAATTTAAGAGATATTTTGGTGCAAATTACCTAGATTTCTAGTTGACTAGTTGGCTCATCTAGAACATCATTGTTTTAGATCTTGTGTGACTGCTAACATTACATGGTCTGAGAAAAAGATCAAACAAATTTAGGCATTAGACACAAACTAGACCTGTATGATAGATCATTGGTTAGATTTGACCATTGATGAGTATGTCATAGATTTTATAGTACAAGGCTACTTAGCATTTGAAGTGGCAACGGATTTATTTATGAGAGGGATAAGAGGAAAATTCTTGCAATGACTTCCTATGCTTGTTAAGATGTTGGTTATGGAAAAAATGATTGTACCTATTCCTTTCCATATATATTAGTTTCTTCAAGCACCATGGGGGTGTGTACGACATAAAGGAGAATGAATAAAAGATGAAAAGATAGAGCTTGAACCTAAGTCTATCATGGAGAATCCAGAGGAAAAGGACTGAATGAAGACTTTAGAACTAGAAAAAAATTTACAAAAGTGGAGGAGATAGAATAAATAGAGTACATTTAAGAAGATACAAATAGGAGGAGTAATAGTAGTATTGATTATTTGGATGAAAGGAGACAACAAGGAGAAGTGTGCAATATGGAGAGAGAAAATAAGGAGCCTAAGAAAATTAATGATAGAGTATGAGGAAATGATGAGGATTTAACATGGATGAAATAATAAGGTAGTGTTATATAATTAAAACAAATGGGTAAAAGTTCATAGTTTCTACAAAGTCCATTCCATAAAGAAAATCAAGGATTATCTTATAGTTACAAACATAATACATGTTCAAGTTTTGAGAGATATGTCTTTGGAGGTAAGGATCATTTCCATAGGGAAAACACATCCCTTGAGCCCATTTTTTCAAAATATTAGTAATTCCTACATAGTTTTAGATGATAACACTTGGTAAGGACCAATTCTCAAAAGAATTTCATAAAAAAAATCTAGAAGTACAAAAGGTTGCATATCATGAAGTTACACAAAGTTTCTCAAACCAACAGAAGAATAACATAACATTTATATCTATAGAGATAGATCCTTTAATTCTTATGTAATCTAAGGATTTCATTACATGACTTTAAATCTTAGAATAAGAGGAAGGAGACAATAGAAATATTTCTATGACTACCACATCCATAGAACCTAAGGAGACATCACAACCACCACTAGACCAAGAAGCACCTCAAATTATATAGAATACCCTAAAACTATAACCATCCCTAATGTTGGTTACAATAAAATTAATTATGATACGTGTAAGAAACCCCACTATGGCATCTCAATTAGGGGCACTGACCCACCTAGATCCTTATGATGGGTCTACATACCTAGAATAGTACATACTCACCTGCACTATGAAATGACAAGCTAAAAGAATCAGTGATGAAGTGGTGATGAAGTGTGATTTGATTGGAACATTGGATGGTATAGCATTATAATTTATATTACATAAATGTGTTGATCAAGCTACATTATAAAAAGTTAAAACAATGTTGATCATAGAATTTAAAGTCCATAAATTATCTAGTCAAACCATATAAGATCTCAAGGATATTAGGCAAGGAGCCAAAGAGACTATTTTTGAATATGATCATATATTTTTAGACATAATAAACAATGTTGAGTTTGTTATGGTAGACAAAGACAAGGTTTTTTAATTCATAGAGGGATTGTGACCAAGGATAAGGTTTGTTATTATACAAAGCCAGTTCACTAATAAAGTTAAAGCTAGAACAACTTTAATCTGAGTGGAGTAGATTGAAGATTATGGGGGAACTTCAGCTCCTAGTTCACAAATAGATAACACCTTCTAACTCCTCATAAAATTATTAGAACAACAACAAGCAGTGTAGATACCTAGGCCAGATCTTTAGTGTATGGAATATGGTAAAGAAAGGCACCATCAGAATGAGTGCCTGAGAATAAAAATTGAGTTCTATGATATCTGCCATGTAGTAGGACATGCAACATCTCAATTCCATCTGCCATAAGAGTATGTAAATAACACACATAATTTTTACTACAACATTTAAAAACCCCACAACCATGATGATAAGAATTTTTTATCACTGCAAGAACTAAGAGAAGATGTCACTAAAAACATCTTTGCAGTAGTCATGTAAAAAGTAAATATGATAACACAAGCTATAATCATACCTAAAGTGAATAGGTATAACACTAATCTAGTTGTTGCACCTTGGGTACCAACAGTACTAGCCTATCAACCTACATGCATACCTAGTTGGAATCCACATGTTCATAACTGGACAACCCTTGTGCAAAATTAGAATTCATGGAATTATGTGATCCCATAGCCAATGCAATCTAACTAGGCATTATAACTAACTCAGGCTCAATATGGCAAATATGGTGGAAACTAATAATTACAAGGGTGTAATCCTTAACATAATTCTATAAACTATGGACCACAATAGTTTGGTAATGAGGGCTTCCAACCAAATAGAGGAGGATACCATGGAGGAATAAGGGTAGGTTATCAAGGAGGATTGCAAGGAGGTAGAGGAAATGGACCTCAATCTCAAATTCAATACTATTTATGTGGTGAATTCAACCATGTACAAAGGAATTTACCTATGAATCCATAATTTCAATCATATTTTGCCTATTATAGGGTTTTTAAATAACATGATATAGAGGATTGTCTAGTGTTAGCTAAACAACATGAGGACAAGGCTGTAATAAATGTAAATATGGTAAAAGCACAACCCTAAGAGGATGAATTCTTATAGTTGTCACTCATCGGTAACATGAAGATTAGGGATTACCCCCTTTGGAACTGCCATAGGACCACAGGATTAGAAAATCATAACTAGATAAGTATCTGAAACTGGTCATAGAAAAAGGGTTGATACATAAAAAAATGTAGATTCTAAAAATGATTTATCAATAAGAGACCACTAAAGATGATGTTATAGACATAGATGCACAAATGTATGGGAAATAGTGCACATCATTTGATAAGATGGTGTTATCACTACTTGATATACTTGATGAAGCTCCTTAGTACACTACAGAATGAGGACATCTCATAAAACATCACCAATTTGTTCTATAACCTATTAGAGTGTGCACAAAAGGGCCTATAATGAGCAAATCAGATGATATGGTATGTAAAAACCAAAACATTATGTCATGTTGATTCAAGAATGGATGTTGAAATAGTACGTTATGAGGTACCCAATGTAGTGTTCAATTTTTATAGTAATGTCAATATGATCCCTTGGTCAACATGGGTTATTATTGGCTAACCTATGCTAAGTTACAACCCAATTATACTGATTTTTATAGATTATGGGCACATTGAACCAATTGGTTGATTGGAAAACATGGAGATCAAAGTCACAGTGTTGAGCTTGCATGATGACTTTGAAGTCATAGATGTGAAGACAGATGAGATGCACTATCTTGGGCTCATTAGAAAAAAATAGGCTTATGATGGTCAGATGACCATCAATATAATAATAAACTAGTTAGAAGCTCATCAGGGAGACAAGATTATAGTGATTCCTTTAAATAAGGATGGAAAAAATGCATATTATATCCTTAGAGATCTAGACTCTCCCTATGTCTACGATGAGAACAATTGGATGCAGGTGAACACTAAAGATAGATGACATGTCTTGTGATCCATTGAATGCATCTTCCTTTACAATTACACAAGCCTATCGAAGGTACCATTATGGTTAGAGGATTTACCTCTCAATTCTATGTTACCATGTGTGGAGATTCTAACATTATTGGTAGATGATTTAAGTTCCATGTCTATAAGGTCACCAACTCAGTCAGACAGGTTTTTTTATATCAAGCTAGTCAAACAGATCAAGATTACATAGAACCAATGAGAGAAGGCATTCTACCTTAGGATAGGTAATATTATATAATTGGATATTATGACACTCATATTCTAAATTGGATGAAGGGTGACTATAAGGTATGACCTATATGCATGGTTTTTACAATGAAACACCAACTACCACACTACTTTGCCACCAACAATGTTGGTCAGTTTATTCTACAATTTCAATAATATGTGACTGATATCAGCCAAAGAGCTAGTGCTCTCACATATGCATTAAAATGGATTGTTATAAACTAGTGGTCTATATATAAGGAGGCACATATGCAATGGGATGAAGCCTTTAAAATCCTTCTAGCTTGGTTCCAGTTACTAGAAGGAGTAATGAAATATTAGCTAATATTTCATGGAGATTACCTTGAGATTTATATTTACTAGTGCTTTGAGGCTTGCACTATAGAGGTTGTTGCCCCAAGGTATTAGGTACATAAATTCCATAACATTCTAGGTACCCTTCTTAATACTTGGTACATATATCAGGAGCATAGAAGGGAGACAAGACATTGGACATAGGTTCAAGGTGATTTAATTCAGACCTTTATTTTTGAAGATGACAACCCTCTGACACATAAGGCATTACAAAATCTAAAGGTTTTTATATACCATGGGAGGATTGAAGACTTAGATATACTAACTAATTCATCATCTTCCCATAACGTAACCTACATTTTGAATAAAGCTCTACAAGACTATAAATCAAATAATGACAAGGCAAAGGTCTCTATTCAAACATGTCATAGAATACAAGATGAAGATTAGTGGATAATAGATTCAGTTGAGGAGAATGATATGGATCTCACAAAAATAATCGAACTAAAATGGGAAATTGAGACACTTATAGGTCTAGTCAAAAAGTCATCTAAAGAAGAAA
This sequence comes from Torreya grandis, assembly GCA_037957365.1. Taxonomy (NCBI): domain Eukaryota; kingdom Viridiplantae; phylum Streptophyta; class Pinopsida; order Cupressales; family Taxaceae; genus Torreya; species Torreya grandis. The sequence goes on along the minus strand of JARHVA010001742.1, from coordinate 435,321 downwards.
GGTTATGGCATCTTAACATTATAGAATGGGAAGTTGAATGGCTATTGTGTGATTCCATTCCTGAAAAAGAATGAAATATTTACCATGAACCCTTGAATGAGCACATTTAGAACATTTAAATTTAGGATGTTCCTTAATTGGCACGTATTGGTCACAAGAAGACATATCTAAAGTACTACAACTTTTAAAAGATTATCAGGATATCTTCCTGAACAAATTCACTAAAGTCAAGGGTGTGGACCCATCTCTGGGGGAGATGTGCATTAAACTGAATGAGCGCACATGACCAATTAATAAAATACCATATTGTTTAAACCCAAACATGAAGCTAAAGGTCAAATCTGAACTAGACTACATGTAAGAGGTTGAAATTATTTTTCCTATGTAGAAATCTATCTAGGTGAGTCCTATGGTGGTTCAACTAAATAAGATCAGTGAGATAAGTGTTTGTGATGACTATCGTATTTTAAATGAGGCTTGTGTTAATGACCCTTTCCCTATCCCATTTATGGATGAAGTTTTAAAATTAGTCACAGGCCATGAGGTGTATTACTTTACTAATGGTTTTAGTGGGTACCATCAAATTCCATTCATAGAAGAAGATATATCCAAGATGACCATTGTAATAGAATGGGTTTACTTTACATATAAGGTAATGTCATTTGGATTGAAAAATGCACCTATAGTTTTCTCAAGTGTTATTGTACCTACATTTAAGGATTTCATCCATGATTTCTTAGAAGACTATTTGGATGATTGGGTAGTCTTTTCATTATTTCAAAATCATTTTTCCAAACTAGGGTTGATGTTAGAATGATGTAGATCTCTATGGATAGCGCTAAACTTTAAAAAATCTTATTTTTTTACACCCTTTGGGGTTTTTTTAGGTCATTTAATCTGCAAAAAAGGTATCTTGGTATATCTAACCAAGATCATAGTAATTATGGGAATGCCAACACCCATAAATGAGGTAGAGGTGTGATCCTTACTTGGACATATAGGCTACTACATATATTTTATTAATGGGTATGCTGAAATATTTGTGCCTTTAGAAATGTTATTAAGGAAGGACACACAATTCATCTAGATAGATGAATGATAGGAGGCATTCATTGCTTTAAAGTAGAGGTTGGTAACTTCACCAATATTGATTTTTATATATTGGAGTATGTCCTTCCATGTACATGTGGATGCAACATAGATCATAGTTGGCATTGTGTTGGCACAGCTAGGAAAAGATGGTTTGGATCACCCCATTAATTTTTCCAGTTGAAAGCTATATGTGGATGAAAATAATTATACTATGAGTGAGTACAAAACCCTTGAGATTGTATTTACACTAAATAAATTTTTCCATTACTTATTAGCTACACCATTTGAATTGTTTACCAACTATCAAGCTTTGCATTACCTAGTAAATAAACCTTTACTAAGAGGTCATATATCTCGATGGTTAATGCTTTTTAGGAGTTTCAATTTCACATTAATGTCAAACCTAGTCAAGAGAATGTGGGACCAAACCATTTGAGTTGGATCTAAAATGGTGAAGAGCTAGAGGAAATTCTTGATAAGTCACCTAATACACACTTATTTCAGGTGTCTATGATTCCTAAACAATTGGAAGATATTGCACAATTTCTATAATAGGGGACATTTTTATAACACTATATAGAGTGAGAAAATAAGTAGTTGATTACTAAGGTCTTTTATTTTATTATAATCAAAGGATTTCTATGCTATCTAGGTAAGGATGAAGTACTGTATAGAGTAGCACTCAAGCATAAATGACCTCAAGTACTTGAATAAGCACATCAAGGCATTATTTAAGGTCAATTCATTGGAGATGATACAATAAGAAACATTTTTCAAAGTGGCCTATGGTGGCCTTATTTATTTTATGATGCAAATTGAATCATGTATCAATGTGATGTCTGTCAAAGGATGGGAAAGCCAAACCATCAAGATGAAATGTCCTTCTAGCCAATGCTTGCACAACAACCCTTTGATCAATTGGGGTTTATTTTGTCAGACCTATTAATCTACCAAAAAAATGTAGTCATGCATGCTATATAATCACTATGACTGACTATTTCACCAAGTGGATCGAAGCTACTATGATAACTAGCTATAGTGAAAAGGATACAATGAAGCTATTATATGAGAACATAATCACCAGTTTTGAGTGTCTAATCAAGATGTTACACGATATAGGTATGAAATTTTTGAATAAAATCATAGAAACACTACTAATGAATTCTTCATATCATATTATAAAAGTGCAGCCTATCACCCTCTGACAAATGGTCAAGTAGAAGCTGTAAATAAAGTATTAAGTAAGATGCTTATAAAAGTATATGATGTTTAGTGAGATGACTGGGAGGATAGAATTCATGTAGTCTTATTATCATATCACATGCATTAAAAATGTGCCTCAAGGTTTACCCCCTTTCAACTGGGAAATGGTCTAGAAGTAGTAATGCCCTTAGAGTATGTTATACCCATCATGTGAATCACAATAATTATGTGTATAGGAAATCAATAATCTTTAGGGAGTAGACTATTAGACCTAAATATATTGGATGAATACCACCACATAGTATCCTAGACACAAGAGGTAAATAAGTGAAAATAGAAAGCTTGGTATGATAAAAATCTATGCACTAAATAATTTTAGATAGATTAGCCCATGCTATTATATGATAATCAGTTTTGAGATTTTCTAAGAAAATTAAACAACCATTGAAAGGGATCGTATATTATTCATGCATTATCATAGCCAAGAACAATGGTCTTGTAGGATTTACAAGGTGCCATTTTGCCTAGAAAGGTGAATGGTAGTAGGCTCAAATCCTATTGCCAATAAGTTGTGTACAAGAAAGAATAGGTGCTCATTCACACCAGTTTAGCATAAGATTCATTTTCATTCATGATGTATAGATTGGGTTTGGTTTTTTTTATGATTGTGTATGTATTTAAAAAGTATGTGTAAATAAATTGGCTTTAGTAACCCATAAGTAGGAGGTATTATGCATAATTGGGAGGAAACAATTTATAGCATAATTAAAATAGGCAACAAAGAAAGAAAATTAAGTTCGATAAAGCTCTGTATAATAGAGATCGTGATGATGGATAAAGGATAAGGGATGGGTGTTAATAACCATGCATGTGAGATGGGAATCATAGATCCTAAATAATCATCATGATCCACATCAAGAAATGGAATAATCAATTCACATATTTTGTGGGTCACATCACTCCACTTGACCATCGCAAAAAGATGCCACATCAGTAAAAAGTGTGCTAGCTAATCAATTCAAATATTTAGTTACTAATTTTTTTCAAAAGAAGATACCAAGGAAATTTGGTGCATTTAAATCTAAAGGGTAGCACTAGGCATGCAAAGACCTATGTATATATCCCCTATTGCCAGTTGAATTGTCATTTCATACTTAGCTATTTTCAAGTAATTTGGTGAGTATCCCTCTAATTCTCTTGCACTACTCTGTACTCCTTATATTCCAACTAGATTAACCATAGCATAGAGATATTCATGATGGCCATTATTTCACAACCATTATTCATCAAAATGCTCTCCACTACATAATTAGAAGACATTGAGGTTGGTGCAAATATATACTAGGAAACAAAATTAGATCATAATGTGTATCCTTATCTCAAATACATCAAAAAAAGATTGTTTATTCTTGAAGTATCCTTGGATGCACAACCTTTGGTAATTGGACCACCACATAGGCTCCACAACACCGATGTGGAGTGCCTAATTTGGATACCTGCATTTAGTCAACTGAGTGACATCATGGAACTTCTATTGGGAAGGTATAACCATAGGAAAATCTATTTATCTACAAACATCACTATATATGTGAATGAGGTTGTGATAATAAGGGCCATAGATATAGCACCATGTGGACATTCTATGATGCCTTACAAATCAAAATTTATTCTAATTTTACTTGAGATTAAGGAGGCCTATATCTATATAAATCACAAAATTCTTTTGGATGACATCCCAAATGAAGATGTTTGTATCTTAACAGAGTGTATTACTACACATTTTTGGAAAATAAAAAAAATCATGAAAGAGCCCACAAAAGGGGTCATTGATATTGTGCATCACATGGTCTAATAGGGGTAATAATTTAATTGGATAAATTTTTTGGTGGATGAGCTTACAATAAATATTTCAAAAGTCATTACATTTACAAAACAAACTTTTCAATATCAATTTATGTTGGTGTTATTGCTCATATTTACATAGTGGAAATCTCCAAAAGGAGTTGTCAATATAGATGTAGATAACTAGCCAGATATTACATTCCAAAACCTCATTTGGAAACACAATGAAAGTTGTTACCTTACACATCAACTGATATTTAGTGCATGGTGGGATGAACTCATGGAATTGGTGCTTAGTAACCCAAGAATCCCACCATCCATTATACAATTTTTGGGCTAACCTATGGTGGTTGTCAAGTTTCCACAAGGAATTTAACTCCACATTCATGAGTTTACAAAGGCTCTATTTGCACCTTTGACCTTTTTATCGATGTGCATATGGCATAGAAGGAAATTGCCCATTAGAAAACTCTAGCCACACATAGAATGAACCCTTTACAAATAGTTCCTCATGATGTTCCCATTCTGATGAACATCTTACAAAATTATTTGACAACATCTACTCCATCAGATAGAGGAAAGTGTAAAGTTCCTATGATTCATCGATCACCTTCTCCTCCATGAAGGAAGACTCGTAGTCAGAAGACCTGGTTACATGACCCACATGTGACTTAGATTATTATAGAATGTGAGTGGTAGAATATTCAAATATACTAATAAGAGGTCTACTACACTATGTTCATAGCCATGGCATGTGATCTATATGAGAGCGAAGAAGAAAAATAATTTTTCTTTTGGAAAGTGGTGCATATAGTGCAAGTCCACAAGTAGACGCCCCAATATTTGTGGGTAGAATTCCTAACTTGTCTATAATCTATTATTTTAGATATTTTGGGTGAGGAAGCCAAACATCAATGGTTCCAAGCATAAATTATAGTATAAGGTGGCTTTGATGAGTCCTCTTAGACCCAAAATATTGATCCTCTTATTGAGAGTCCACCAAAATTGCTTTAGCATAGGCATTGCATGTTGAAAAGATATAAACCTATTATGGAGGAGGAAGTTTCACCCATAGCCTAACAATCCACAATAGCTCCTATATATTTAGGAAGGATTGCACCATTATTTATTGAAGATACACCTATATTTGGGCACTAGAAAGGATGTGTATCACAAAAAATGGTGCATGGATCTATGGTGAATCCTTATTCATCACAGTCAGATGAACCCCTCATTGATATTGAAGATGTGGTGTTGGATGCATAAATTCCAAAAGAAAAATAGGTTACCCAAAAATAATCATAATGAGTTATTGATTATAGAAAAATAAAGGAAGCACAGAAATAGTAGAATGAAATGGAAAAACAAAAAGCTTTGGAGGCAAAACAACCATAACAAATCGAGGTGCCCATACATGTAGTCGAGTTGTAACTCATTATTAAGTTTTGGAAACTAGCAAATTTGGAGGAAATTCCCCAACTACATAAATAGTTCATGTGTCAATGGATATCCCCATCTAGTCCACATCAATTACAGACATGGAGGTATAAAAATAGAAGCTCATTGAGCTAAGAAAGTGTGTAATTAGGATGTTGTTATTGAGCTGGCAAAGAAGTAAGTTGTTGATGAGGCTGAGCAAAAATTTGTCATGAAGGTGGCACCAAAATACCTAGAAGCTCCAGCTAAATTCACTTAGGATGCCACAAAATATGGGGATGTAACAACCATATGATCTATGCTCAACTCCTCAACTTCCACCAATAACCACAAAGACCACTATTATCCCCATGTTGCCCAAGGATCCCCCACTCTTCTAAAGTAGGTTAAGGCCACACATATGACTCCTCCAAAGTTTCCATCTGTGACTCCACCTTCTACCTCTTTTGATACTTAATCCCTCCCAACCCAAGGTCAAGCCTCTCCAAAACTTGATCCCATTATGACATCCAAGTTTTATCACATAGCCCTCATAGATGTTCCTTCTACACCTTCTTGTCACACCATATTTTCATTCCCCCTCACTTAATTATGATGCCTTCGCACCATGACCTCCAATATTATATTTACTATGCCCCCACCCACCATTGAATCATCTCTTAATGTTTCTAAGCTTTCCTTGGCTAAGTAGTTAGAGGGTGTTTCTACTTTTCATAAGTTCATCATACAGACTATTGTTTCTTTGTAGAATAGGGTGTCCTAGTTATATCATGATAATTTTGGCCTACAGAGTGTGATCAACAACACTATTAATTTTATTAAACACTCTTTCCCTACCCTTTACTCTCAAGTTGTGGTCCCTAGTTTTATGCTGGATTGCAAAAAACTTCCAAAGCTAGTGGTCCAGCTTATGCAAGATTGGGTGAGCATCCAACAGGTTAATCATTTCAAATTGCAAAGTTAGGATATCAAGGAGGAGTTTAATTAGTTTTGCGATCTCTTAAATATTTTTCAAGATGAACTCACTATTGTGATTGGCTAGGCCATCGCTATGGACCATGGATTGATCAACTAAAAATCCCAAGTGATGTAGTATGGACTTATGTGCTCCCTGAATTTACGACTACGAGTTCTTCCATATATACAATGCATGATCTTTCTATCACTTTTTCTAGGTTTTTATCTATATTTCAAGCATCTATATAAGCTAAATTATCCTTTATGCTCCAGTTTTAGGCTTAGCAGACTCAAATGTTGTGCAATAACTTTTTTGGGATCCAAACACATCACCATGATAAGAAGTTCACCCATCTACATGAAGATATCTCTTGAAAAATGATTATTATTAAATTTTCTCTCTTTTCTACTATAGACAATGATATTTCTCAATTTTTATATGCTTAGTTTCCTTTGTGGGTAATTATATACAAGATTCAAGAGTATTTGATTGATTAGCATAATTATAAGATAGACGTGGTTGAATTTGATAGTACCATTAATCCATTCATTGATGTCCCTACCATTATTCCTCCTAGTCAACTCCAACAACATTTATGCCAGACAAATACCATTATTTCAAGTTATTCATAGAGTACTATGTCTACTTCAAAACCATCGACTACATCTATTTATTCATTGATGCCTCCTCCATCCAGCTAAGTTTTTTTTTATAGTGGGGAATTTTGCTTCTCAACGCTTTATTTCGTAGGACCATAAGAACCTACGAGGATAGGTTGGTTGAAAAATCATAAGGGTGACCCTCTAGTTTTATTAGTCTATTTAAAACTAAAAAGGGTGTTAGAATGGATTTCTACCTAGTTAAAAACCCATGAAGGTAGATAAGTAATGCGTAATAGGTGAAAAATGGTAAATGACACCTTGAGTAATCTGTAGTTTCAATGCATTCTACCTATTCTTTGTGGTCTTATCTCATAACAAGACAAAATTTTAAGTCCAAAAAAGTGTTAGCCAAGGAATGTGTACACTAGCCACTCACATATATGGATGTGACATGTGGACAGGGATCATGGTTTCTTTTTGGTTAGCAGTTATTCTACAAGATTGTTACAAATATATTCTATTTTTAGTTGGGATCAAGTACATAGAATTTTTAGCAACAAAATATAGGATGACATACATGGATGCCAAGTATAAACATAATGGTTATAACAATATAGTTTTTAGGATTATATATTTATGTGTATTGTAGTATAATGGGTTGGATAGTGTTGGGTAATATTGTATACGAGCCTTTTGAGTAAAGATGAGATATCTAGAATGGAAGTGTAATGAGTGCTTTATAATATGAAGATTGTAAGCAGATTTAGTAATTGATGGTTAATAGAATAGATTTGCACTTCCTATGTGAGATATATCTTTTGGGTACTAAAATGTGTTATAAGTCAATCTCTCATGAAAATGTTTGTCTTCTATTTGATATTATCTACTCATTATGAAGTTATGTAATATTGCATAATAACTCTATGAATTGATAATCTTCCTCTGTAGATGTCCAAAAATTTCTTCCAACTATTAGAAATCTTATTATGTTAATGAATAACAATGGTCTTTTCTCTATAAATTTTACAACTATATCATCATACCTAAGTTTTATCATTAAATATCTATCTAAGTAGATAGTCATAGGATTAATAAAGATTATGTAAACCTATATAATCCTAGGATAGAAGTTGAATACCGAGTAATGATTTTCCTTTTTTCCACAATCTCTTCCTCAAATCATAGGAGTTATTCCCATAATTAGCATGTTCTGGTGAACCTAGGAACCTCTGGTAATAAAACTATCTTGTCTAATATTAGCATAAGGTTTTTGAGTAATTTATAAAAAGCACTCTAGTTTATGTTAGACACAAAGCTGAACAAATATACCGCCTTTCATCCACAAAATGATGGACAAATAGAAGTGTTAAATATGATGATAGTACACCTTCTGATAGTGTATAATTCTAAGAATAAATGCACTCAGGATTAAATCCTTCCTTTCATTCAACATGGATACAATAGAGCTTTGCATAACTCTATTGCTCATAACCTTTTTTAGGTTTGTTTGGGTTTCCAACCTTTAGACCCATTGACATAGATTAACCTATTATTCCATCAATATTTACAACTAATTTAGATCAAAAAAAGGAAGTTGAAGAAGTTATTCAATTCATTGAGCACATAAGCACCTTCAACATGTGTAAACCATTTTGCAACTAACAAATGTGAAATATAAGTAATGACATAAAAATCATCATACACCACACACCTTATAGGTGTGAACAAGGAATCCAAGTGGGGATATTAGTATTGTGTTAGTCTCATAAAATAAATGAAATAAGCACACTAAATCCTAACACTTCTAACCTAGACACTAAAGAGATCGTAGGTAAGAAAAACTAAATGAAAGCACAACTAAAACATAAAAGACACCTCTTTTACCTTCCTTGGGAGCTCCATATGGCTTTGTTGAATGACCTGCTCGGCTTGTGTATCAAGAAGTCTTTGACAATGGAGGTTGTTGTGTCTTCTTCTATCTTTGAAACCTTGGCTTGACTATTTTTCCTTGGCTTAAGGTTTGGGCATGCTAACATTACTTGCATGAGGCTTATGGAGCAAAATCCTACATAATAACTTTGTAATATCCAAGATTTGATTTTGAGACTCTCTTTTTATCAATGGGTATGATATTATATTTATAGCCTTACGAATCAACTCTCACCCAATGTGAGTTAAGGTTGAGTTGAGACTAACTCTAGTTGAGTTAAAAGTTGTCATGCAATTATGACTTTTAGTTACTAGTCATAGTTCTCAAAATAGATATTTTGGGATATTTTGAGATATTTTAACAACTCATAAAGGCTTGATATTTTTATTTTTGTAATTTATATTTTTAAGTGTTCATTAATTATAAATGGATAATTAAACTAAGCATTTAATATTATTTAATTAATTGATTGAATTTGATTAGTCTTTTTTCTCTTTTAATATTTGATTAAATGCCCCGCTTAATGGGTCCATGGCTAAATTGATAGTTTTGATGTTGCAAGGTGATTAGGGATGAATCCATGAGAGGTTATTATTGCATACAATAGGATGCCCTAATTAGGAATATATCAATATTATTTTGAGATTTGATGAATGATGTGCAATCAAATTTGGGATGTTTAGTAATTCTTGGGCTTAATTTGCAATGGTTGGTAGGAATTAATCTAAACTTCAATCAAAGGCCAGTTGTGGCCAATTTTAGGTGTTTACAATTTACCCCTGTTTGGGAAGATATTGCAAGATATAAACATAGTAATGTATTTTCAAAGAATGAAAAGGGATGTTAAAGAAGGAAAGAAGTTAATTATTTTAGAAGAAACTCCAAACAATGTTTGGGAAGCCTATAATGATGCCCCTCGAGGGAGTGGCTGACACATACGATTGATGGATGGTCCCTCAAAAAGAAACAAGAAAAAGAATGAAATTAACCCATGGGTGAGATTAATCCAATTGAGAGAATGTTTGAATATTGATTTAAAAAGTATTATTTCCCAAAGGCAGTTGTAATCAGTAACAAAGGTTAAGACACTAATTTTCACAAAGATGGTTATAATTAGTGGCATAAACACATACCCCAGTAGGGTAGATGAGTGTAAAAAATGATTTGCCCACATGCACTTATAATCATTAAAATAACTTGGATTGAATAATGAATAGTGGTTGTGCCCCATTAGGGAATATTATCAAGCATAACTCAAGGATATAACATGTTGTAAAGATTAAATATGAGGAGGTGCAAACATAGATGTGATGGTCTAATGAATGAAGAAGCCACAAACAACTAAGTACACAAGGATGCACAAATTAATGAAATAGATGATTGAAAGAATAAAGGTTGATTAGTGTGAATGATTTGGCTATACTTGCCAAGGTGGATATGTTCATCCTTATTAGCATTGATACAACTAGAATGGTCAAGGGTTTGATTTGATGGAGGAGGGTGGGAGGATTTTCCAAGATTACCAAGGAGAATTTTTTGTGGCTCCATTGTTTGTTATATTTCTCGAGTTGAATTTTAATATAACACATGATGGTATGCATCATTTTATAAAATATCATGATAACGTAGACAAAATATACATAAGGACTAACTTCTGATCTAATAAACAATTTAAAATAATGCACCAATGATAAAAACCATGATGACAATGTTGATGTATGAATATGTATATACTCAAGAATAATATGCAAGGAATCACCCAATAAACACATAGATACTGATTCAAGGCACAACACCGAAAGCAAATAAATAGGAAAATAAATAGATAAACAACTAAGCAAAATATCACATTAAAAATATAAAAAAAGCAAAAAAAAGCATCATGTCATCAACTAAGTTAATATTTATGCATGAAGGCTCAATGGAATGATAAATGGGTGGTTCTCCCAAGCAAGGATACATGTAAATGGAAGGCCACACCCCCAATGGTAGTGGAACATATTCAAACTAAGAATTGATTTACCATAGTAGGGTAGATCAAGGATGATTGACTAGGTTTAAAAAAGAAAAATGTTTGTGGATTTGGAGGCTTTATATCTCTCTAAGAGATGGTAAGTCGATTTTATAATTTTTAGGATTTTGAAATGTTTCGAACATTTTTGGAATTTTTGAGATATCTTAACTCATTAGAGATTGATAGGATACCACTTGTAAAATTAAAAGAGTGTTGTCTTAGGTTGCTCAAAAAATGGTGAGAACATTGGCTTAGGTGGTGATTGAGGTTGACCACAACATGAATCGAGCATGACCTACATAGTCCCATTAGGACCTTAAGTTACTATAGTCCTACCAACACAAAAGGTAGTGAGATATAATCTAGTAATAACAAGCTCTAAAATTTAGGAAAATGGCAAGGGAAATGATAATAGTAATGACAAGGTGATGTGGCAATGCATTGTAAGAGGTATTGTTCCTAATTTTCCCATAGGCAGTTATAATTAGGAAACAACAGCATAGGTTAGTGATACTAATTTACTCATAGATAGTTATAATGAGTAACACAAGGTGGAACATTGATTTTCCCATAGGCAGTTATAATCAGTGTTACCAATAAAAGATAAATAAAATATGTAATTATCAGATCCACTATCATACTACTTTCACATACCATAATTTAAACATGTAATTCTAAAACTACTAAAACTAGATCAGAATCCCTTTGTGGAAGGTGTTTGAAGAACTAGTGGAACAAAGGTCAAAAAGGGGTAGGTAGGGTAGATAAAAAAAAGTTTGGTCAATAGTGAAGGTATGGTATAATGACATATGTCATGGCATTATTCAAGGATGATGATGTTATAATGGTAACAGGGTTACCCCTAAGTGATAAGGCAAGGTAAATGGAAGGGTATGAAATAATGGAAAGAGGAATAGAAAATGACAAATGTAAGGTAAATGGAAAATGAAAAAGGCAAGGCAAATATATGGTCTTGTTATTCTTGTTGATGTGGAGATGCACATCCTAATCAACATATGATATAAAAAGAGTATTTAATCATGTAAATTACAGCCCATGCCTCTTCTCAATAGCTAATATGTCAAGAACTTATTGTAGATTTGGACTTCAATAATATTTTTGTGATAATCATTGGTCTTTGAATCTGTTTCCTCCAAACTTAGAGACAAGATATATTTTTAGCCTTTACAAAGGAAAGTGTGACCAAGGATGGTAAATACAGATAAATATTCCATGATAGGTTTGATTTGGTAATGTAAAGGTGGATGATAATGAATAAATGGATCTTAATGGTTGGGAAATAAATGAAGATCAGTATTTTCAAGCACACACAATATTATTGATTATGGATTTGACATAACTTTCATTATGGCAAGGCTGAAGACTTCTAAATATGCTCTCAATATGACCATCATATATATATTTTATTTAAGTCTGAGAGTAGCTACCATTTTATTATGTTATATAATGGAAGTTGTATTGATGTTGTATTTAATAATGTCTTCATCAAATAGTGAACTATTGTGATTAGCTATTGGTTCCTCAATGAGGTTTTCACCAATAAAGTTTTCCTAGTTGTCCCATAGCACCTCTAAGAAGGTTTCACTAAGTAATGTTGACTTTTGAATTTGATTGTCTTATAATACCTCAAACAATGTTTCATTAGAAGATGTTATGTTTGGACTTTGATTATCACTTAGAGCCTCCAAAAATGTTTCACTAGGAGATTATTCTTATTTTGCATGAATGTGGTCTTGGTCCCCATGATATTCTTCAACTGATATGTTACCATGGATGTAGTTTAATAAGGTGTGATTCAGTAGGTCCAGATCAACACTTGTAGGAGGTGGAAGTTCAATATAATGGCTAGGTTGGTTAGTGTTAATGACATGTGGAATGGTATTTGAATGGAAAGATACAACACAATCCTCATAGAAGATAGTAGGATAACTTGCATCGATGCTAAAGTAATCATCCTCAAAAACCATGAAAGGATCATAAATATATTCAAATTGATCTGTAAGGCATGCGTAACCAATATTGTAACAACCATGAATGTATTTTGATTATAAAGTTAAGTCTGAATCAAAGGACTCTAAATCTAATGCCAATATTGATGTTTGGTATTGGATAAGTAACTACCTATGATGGCATATGTTGACCCCTAAATTTTGATTAAGTATTGTTCTATTTTTGACACACGATGTAGAGGGACCATTTTCTATTTTAATACAACTACCGGTAAGGCATAGAAGGACCATGGCATGGGAGGACCATGGCATGTAGCTCATAGGCACAGAAGGTGATGGGCATCGAAGGGTAATGGCATAAGAGACCCAACATGAGAGGACCCTTTCAAGGGAGAACATGTCATGAGGGACCCAATAATAGAGGACTTAGAACCAAAGCAAAATACTAGGGGAGTACGTGGGATGTGAAGCATGAGGGACACATGATCAGTTAGAATAAGAACTCAAGTAGGACACTTTGACCCCACCAATCAAAGGTTTTGTACCATCCTACAAGGATTAAAACACTTGACTGCCAGAATATAGTATAGAACAAGGATGCAGGGGCACAAAGCCCTAAGTCTATAGCAACAACTAATTGTAAGAGCCACAACTCTTAGTTTTTTGGGAGTCTATGTGACATATGTTCATGGTAATTAGAATTATGACACTTGGTCAGGGCAAAAAAAGTATAAAAACCCCTTTTGTAATGATTTGCATGATGATTCTTTGGGAAAGAGTGATAGAAAATTTGTCTTGTAATTCATTAAATGATTAATAAGAATTTAATGTTTTCTATATCTTGAGATAAATAGTGAAATATTATAAGTGTTGAATGATGAAAGTGTTTTACTTCCAAGTCATGGGTATCTTGTTCTTTTATCACTAGTTAGTAATGGTAATCATAATTATATTGGTAGTTATATTAGGGACAATAAGGATAATAGTAATATATCTATGGTGTTAAATGACCTTTTAAAACTTATGATTTTGAAAGATGAACAAACATTCATTGTGCTTCAAATCCTTCAGGAACTAATATTTTACTACACGCTTCGAGTGAACATGCAAGACTTACCTCTCACATGAAAGGGCCAGTGCACTAGTTTGTTGGGGAAAAGCTTCAATGCCAAAGTGGAAATAACTAAAAAAATCCAACATTATAGTTCCATTACTAGGACTTGAAGTAATTGGAGCATAATCATGGGAAATGTTTGAGTGTATTACATTAGAGAATATTGAAGAATGGGATACAGTGTCGAAGACAATTTTTTAGTTCCATATCTTGAACTAGGAGTTTTTACATGATAGTGCATAGAGTAGAATCTTTATAGTTCTCTGTATGAAACTTTATTTTTTTAGGTTCCAGTTCTCTTGCATTCTTAGATTCTAGCATATGCTTAAGGACAGTCCAAAAATATTGAAAGAAGGTAACCTTGGACACTTGAGCGGTAGAGGAATTTATCATGACTTGGAGTACCCTAGATGTGAGTAGTTAACTTTTGTTGGTGGGGTGTTCATAACAACTACATTTTGGAATGCATGGTTACCACATATTCATGTCCTAAGGAAGAAAAGTTATAATTTATATGAGAGCTGAGGGGATGCTATCTATCATTATTTGATTTCAAAATTAAGAAGCTAATTATAGACCTTGGATTTGAGACTCTACCCATAAAAGGCTAAAATATCATGTTCATGAGTCACACATTTAGGAAGGGAGACTATAGATTAATTGAAGATTGTGGGTTCAACATGGTAGCAAGCTAGTAAGTATTATAGAAAAAAATTATGATGAAGCTCAATAGAAGACCATGGGAGTTAAAAGTATGGGAAGAGATTAGGAAACCTCGAGGAGTGTTGTGAAGAGCCACAAGGAGGTGGACATGCATGAGGAACCCATCACTTTTGAGATAAATACTTTGCCACTTCTATCTTACAAAGGTGAACCAAGCTAGATTAAAGGAGTTGTGGAACCAAGGCTAAATCAACCAACTTCCCCAACCATAGTGTGTGATTATGCCTTTGAGTTGGACAAAGTACGTATATGAAATTGGGATACAAATAGTTTAGAGTCAGAACCTGAACCGGTATGGGAAACTACAACTAGGCTAGTCGACACTCATCTTGAATCTACATCTTTCCTTCTTTAAGGGAATACTATGGTACAATTGGGGATGCCTGGTGGATCTGGCCCTCAAGGCTAGAATACAGGTCCAAACTTGGGTAACCAACCCTCTACCATGCCTCTTTCCATGGGTATTACTATTAGAAACACTGAAGGAGGATTAGGAGGAGGTGCTAGAAGAAGCACACCCCCACCTCAAGGAAAAAAGATAGATCTTCCTAGAAACCACCCTCTCAACCACAACCCACTATGGTCTAATATAAGATGACATTATATTTACCTAAATACTAAGGGATAGAGAATGTGGTTGAACATGTCCATAAGTGCAAATTGATTTGGAGGGTGCAAGGCATCACATCTTATAAACATAAGGCTACTCAGTTTTCCACTATGATTTTAGAACATGCACATAAGTGGTATTGAAAGTTTGACACTTAGCAAGAGATAGTCTACTATGACCAACTCAAAGTAGCCTTCTTGTAGGAATTTGACATTCTTGAGTTTGAGCAACAAAGTATAGTGGTACTAAAGGATATAAAATAAAGACTTATAGAAAGCGTGTATGAGTATGATGCACAATTCAAAAATTTGTTTTCTAAATTGTCATTTGAAATAAATCTTACTTAACATGTATAATGGTTTGTGGTAGGTTTATTGTTACCTTTTTTTTGGACTCTATCACAAAGAACCTTCACCAGCATGCACGAGGCTTTAGAAGCTGCACTCTGCACTGAAGTAGTTGGAAGCATGGATACCAAGATTAGTCCCTTAATGGAAACAAAGATAGCATCTATGTAATCACAAATTGAAAAGTTAATGGAAAAAAATGCACATGAGACACGTAGTGGTGTTTGGTGTATTGACTATGAAATTGAAGGTCACACAAGGAACAACTGCCCATGTAAGAACATCCACATGGTTCTAAAACAAACTTGTGAGATCTATCATGAAGAACATGATGTCTATTCTTATACAATTTTTTAGTGGTATATAAACCCTAAGGTATCTGACTATTGTAATATTTTTTATGCCTACACCAATGACACCAATGATTATTGACTGATTAGTGATATTCATGAAGCTCGAGTGCACAATACATGCTAAACCTCAGTCAATAATAACTAAGATAATGATGGCTATCATGGGTGAGGAAGAGGACAAGGATGAGGTGGTGCTTGATTCCTACCAAAGACTTTTTATAAATGTGGGTCACTAGACCACTATCAAAGGGATTTCCCAGAGTACCCAACCTACGTATTTTACAAAAAGGACCACTTATTAGAAGAATGTCCTAATTTATATGTAGCCATCATTAAAGACTAAGATGAAAAGGGTGTTGGCATGATTTGAATATACAAACCATAATGGCATGCATGACCAACCATCCCAATAGTGCAATAAGTAAATATCACCACTCATAGTAGGGGATAGACTCAATCCACATCTAACTTGATCGAAAAGGTACATCGAGAAGAACCACAAGCTAGGAAGTACCCTAATGCTTAATAATAAAAGGATGTCCTTCAGCATATAATGACACTTGTATGAGAGCTCCACGGTGAGATTCAATACCTCAAGGACAAGGATGTGACACAATGTGGTACAGTATAAAGGGAAGCCAAACCTCAACCAATGGTACAGGATAATTTTTAAGAACTATGCAAACATATTCTAGATGAGGGAATTATTCCTTAGTGATTGGTTTAAAATTCAAGCCCGCTTACCAAATTAAATCCACCCCAAACTCAATCAAAAAAGCACATGGTAATACCTTTAGACCAAGAATAAGGACCTCCCTATATTGAGCCCATGAGTATTGAAAACATCAACCACTTGTATAATGTTACTGCTCAAAATGATGAATAACATAATCTAATTCCAGATGGTATACTTTAGTGGATGGATAACCAGTCTATCTAGGATACTACAAGTAATGCTTGTAATTGTTGGGCCCATGGTGACTATGATCTCACTAGAAGATTGTGCAACATCAAAAACAAAGGAGAAAAAATCCCTCGATAGCTTCCTAAAAATCATAAGTTCAAGAGTTTAGCAATAAGAGGACTACTGGGGGGACCACCACTAGAAATATTTGATGAAGCCTCATGGTTCCAAGGCAAAATGGAGGTGTGTGACTTTGTCGAGCACCTCACAGAGTTCTATGATGATGAAAATGATAAGATAAGGTCATTATATCAAATCTTTTATGGTATCACCACTAGATGGTGGCACACTCATAAAGAACACCTTCTATACTAGTATCAAGTGTGAGATACTCTACATCATAGATTCCACCATGATAATAATATCAGAGGCACACTTAGTTATAATGGCATATAAGTACCCAAACCTCAAATTGAGACTTGTAAGAGCATATGGTACACTGAAGAAACATTCTTACTAGAGTACCTTTGGGTCTATGCATTTTATGGCACTTTATGCACTTAAGCTTAGGATTAGTATATTCACAAAGAGAGGCACATGGGTACCAAGGTTTGACAATTAGTAAAATATAATATGACATCGGTGCTCTCTTATTTTTCACCAAGGATGGACTTATGCCTCACTCTTTAGGCCATGCATGAAGCAATCATTAGAGACCCAAGTTTTGTCAAAGACTGCCTACATCATATTTATCAAGATCTTAAAGAAACTTTGCATTTATTTGTTAAGCCTCCTACCTAATCAGTTCCTACATCATCGACAGTTCTTAGTGAATAACACCATGAAGAGATCCACCTGGGAAAATAAAAACTCATCTTCTAAGTAGATGAAAGAGAAGGGTCTACTTCACTCAACCCCTTGACTAACCACTTAGATGTCCCTATAAGTACTAGTTCATGAACTATTCAAGACACAAGTTATGCAATAGACAACCCTTATCATGGGCCCACTCAAACTATTCAATGTAACATTGGCATGGCATAGGAGCCAAAGTTGGATACAATTGGAAATTGTTGGGCTGAGATAGAAATCTCATAGATTTTTGAGTTATTAAAAAAGTATCAGGTTGTATTTTGAAGAATTACAGTGAAATTAAAGGTGTTCACCCTTCTCTAAAGAAGATACACATAAACCTAATCAACAATGCTCACATCATGAAGAAATTACTATACAGGATAAACCCCAACCTCCAGGCACAAGTAAAAGAGGAGATCGATAACATCCTTTGGACTAGAGTAATTACTCCCATTGTTGAATCTGATTGGGTCATTCCTATGGTAATCAGTATCAAAAAATATGGGTGTATTCATATCTATGGGGATTATCATGTCTTAAATGCATCCTACGTGACAGATCCTTTCCCAACACCTTTCATAGAGGAATTCCTATAAGTTGTTACTGGTTGTCAAGTATACTCTTTCAAAGATGGGTTCTTAGGGTACCACCAAGTCTAAATAGCTGAGGAAGACCAATCAAAGACTACTTTCACTACTAAATGGGGATATTTTGCCTATAGAGTCATGCTTTTTGGGTTGAAAAATGCCCCAAAAATGTTTTCATAGATATCAGTTGAGGCTTTCAAAGATTTCATTCATAAATTGCTCCAAGTCTACTTAGATGACTGGATGGTATATGGTTTACTCAAGGAACATTGTGCCAACTTGAGACTCATGCTTGAGCACTATCGAGTGTTGTAAATTTACTTCAATTTGAAGAAGTGCCTATTTGTGACACCCTTTGGTATACTTCTTGGGCATATCATTTGTAAGGAAGGACTCCTAGTAGACCCAACTAACGTCTTTGTTATTCTCCATCTGCTAGTGCCCAAGACTCAGCATGAGGTACATATCTTCCTAGGACATATGGGCTATTACCAAAAGTTCATTTAGGGCTATGCCAAGATTGTAGAACCCCTTAAAGATCTTCTAAAGCATAATAAATAGTTTATATGGACTAATTCTTACAAAGAAGCTTTTGAAACACTCAAGGAAAAGTTACTTACCACTCCTATCTTGTAATTCCTATATTGGACAAAGCCTTTTCATGTCCATATTGATACATATATAATGATAGTCAATGCGATACTTGCACAACTAAGTGAAGGAAACTTAGATCATCAAATTTACTTTGATTCTAAGAAGTTGACACTGACTAAAAGGAACTATACCACCACTGAGCATGAATCATTATCTATGGTTTATGCCCTACAAAATTATAGGTAGTACCTTTTGGTCACTCCATTTATATTATATACAGACCATGAAGCCTTGAAGTATATTGTCAATAAGCCAGTACTACGTGGAAATATTTTCCACTGGATTGTTCTCTTCTAAGAATTCTAGTTTTTTATAGTAGTAAAGCCCAAGAAGACCAACTTTGGACCTAATCATTTATCCTAAATTGAAAATGAAGAACCCTCACATGCCATAGCATATGATCTTCCTAATATACAACACTTTTGATTTGTTTGGGTACCTAAAGAGTTAGAAGATATTACAACATTTCTCAATACTAGATGCATGCCTGACTCCCTCACTCCATAGAATAAAAAGCAATTTATGGTCTGTGCCACACCTTATCATCTCATAGTAAGATATATTTATAAAATGGATCATGATGAGGTGCTTCACTATTGTGTAATGTAATATGAGAGCTCTAAGGTGTTATGAGAAGTCCACTAAGGTATTGCCAGAGGACATTATGTTGTAGAGGCTATCATGTGTAAGGTCTTGCTCATTGGACTTTGGTGGCCAACTTTATTCAAAGATGCAAAGGCTTATGTTAGGAAATGTGATGTCTACCAATGCACAGGAAAACCCAATAGAAGATGCTATGTCATTATACCCTGTTACTTCTCAATAACCATTCAAAAAATGGGTTATTGACTTTGTGGGGCCTATCACTCCACCAGGATGATGAATGGGCTCTTAAGACATCATTTTAACAATCAAATACCTCACATGTTGGATTGAATTAGCACCAATAAAATAATATTCTATAGCAATTACCATGTGATTCATCTGAGAGAACATTATAACATGGTTCAGATGCCCCTTACGCTTCACCAGTGATCATGGACCCACTTCTTGAATGAGATAATTTATATCTTATTAGCCAAGTTCATGATCATTCACCATAAGTTAACACCATACCACCCACAAGTTAATCAAATAGTTGAATCTTTCAATAAGATCCTTAGTACCAATTTGATAAAAATTTACAATGTTGGCAGGACTGATTGGGATGATAGAGTATCTCTAGTACTTTGGGCCTACCAAATTACATTCAAGCACTTCAACAAAAGTACACTATTAAACTTAGTGTATGGAAAGGAAGCGGTCATGCTAGTAGAGTTCATGGCTCCATCTCTCTAGATAACACATATAAAAAACCTAGATGATGAAGCATATTTGAAAGCCTAGCTCGATGATTTGATGAAACTAGATGAGACTCAATTTCTCACCCACTGGAGTCAGAATGTTGAGAAACACAAACACAAAGCATGGTATGATCACCATTTAAAGAAAAAAGTATTTTCTCTAGGCATGAAAGTTTTGTTATATTATTCCAAGTTTTCATGCCACCCTAGGAAGCTCTAGATCCATTGGGATGGTCTATTCATAATACATAGTATTCAACCTACTAGAGCTTATCGATTAAAATGAATAGATGATCAGTTCCTCTTGGGGTACTATAATGGTAATCAACTTTGATCATATTGTGATTCTATTTAACTCAATTTATTTAATCAATAAGGCTTAAGGCAATTATATTAGTATTTATATTGGGTCTCTAATGATTGCTTCACTCTTCAGGCCATGCATGAAGCAATCATTAAAGACCCAAGTCCTATCAAAAACTGCCTGCATCATATTTATCAGGATCCTAAAGAAACTTTGCAATTATTTATATATCCTCCCACCTAATTAGTTCCTACATCATCAATAGTTCATAGTGAAGAACACCATGAATAGACCTACTTGGGAAAGCAACTCATCTTCCAAGTAGATGAAAGAAAAGAGTCTACTTCACTCAACCCCTTGACTAACCACTTAAATGTCCCTATAAGTATTAGTTTACAAACTATTTGAGACACAATTTATACAATAGGAAATCCTTATCATGGGCCCACTCAAACTATTCAATGTAACATTGGCATAAAATAAGAGCCAAAGATGGCTACAATTAGAAATTATTGGACTGAGATAGAAATATCATAGATTTTTGAGTTGTTGAAAGAGTATCAGGATGTATTTTTGAAGAATTATAGTGAAATTAAAGGCATTCACCCTTATTTAAATAAGATGCACATAAACCTAATTGACAATGCTCACCCTGTGAAGAAATGGAAATATAAGATGAACCCCAACCTCCAGGCACAAGTAAAAGAGGAGATCGATAACATGCTCTAGATTAGTGTAATTACACCCATTGTTGAATCAAACTTGGTTAGTCACATAGTAATCGGTATCAAAAAGGATGGGTGCATTCATATCTATGTGGATTGTCATGTCTTAATTGCATCCTATGTGACAGATCCTTTCCCAACATCTTTCACAGAGGAAATCCTAGAAGTTGTTATTGGTTATGAAGTATACTCTTTCACAAATGGGTTCTAAGGGTACCACCAAGTTCAGATAGCTAAGGAAGACCAATCAAAGACTCTTTTTGCTACTGAATGGGGATATTTTGCCTATACTATCATGCTTTTTGTGTTGAAAAATGCCCCAACAGTGTTTTCATGGATAGCAGTTAAAGCTTTCAAAGATTTTATTCATAAATTCCTCCAAGTCTACTTGGATGACTGGATGGTATATGGGTTGGTCAAGGAACATTGTGCCAACCTGAGACTCATGCTTGAGTACCATCAAGTGTTGTAAATTTACTTCAATTTAAAGAAGTGCCTATTCATGACACCCTTTGGCATACTTCTTGGGCATATCATTTGTAAGGAATGAATCCTGGTAGACCTAACTAAGGTCTCTGTTATTCTCCATCTATTGGTGCCCAAGACTCAACATGAGGTTCACATCTTCCTAAGACATATGGGCTATTACCAAAAGTTCATTCGAGGCTATGCCAAGATTGTAGTACCCCTTGAGGAGCTTCTAAAGCATAATGAATAGTTTATATGGACTAATTCTTACAAAGAAGCTTTTGAAACACTCAAGGAAAGGTTAGTTATCACTCCTATCTTGTAATTCCTTGATTAGACAAAGCCTTTTCATGTCCATGTTGATACATATATAATGACAGTCAATGTGATACTTGCACAACCAAATGAAGGAAACTTAGATCACTAGATTTACTTTGCTAGTAAGAAGCTGACACCGACTGAAAGGAACTATACCACCACTGAGCATGAAGCATTGTCTATGGTTTATGCCCTATAGAATTTTAGATATTAAATTTTTGCCACTCTATTTATATTCTATACAAACTATTAGGCCTTAAAGTATCTTGTCAACAAGCTAATACTACATGGAAAGATTTTCCACTAAATTTTTCTTTCTAAGAATTCTTGGCTTTTGTAGTAGTAAGGCCCAAGAAGACCAACTATGGACCTGATCATTTATCCTAAATTGAAAATGAAGAACCCCTACATGTCATAGAAGATGATCTTCTTAACGTATAACTCTTTTGAGTTGCTTGGGTACCTGAAGAGCTAGAGGATATTGTGGTATTTTTCAATAATGGCTACATGTCTGACTCCCTCACTCCATAGGAGAAAAATCAACTTATGGTCTGTGCCACACCTTATCAACTCATAGTAGGAGATATTTATAAAATGGATCATGATGAGGTGCTTCACCATTGTGTAATGTAACATGATCACCCTGAGGTGTTATGAGAAGTACACTAAGGTATTGTCAGAGGACATTATGATGAAGAGGCTATTGCATGTAAGGTCTTACTCACTGGACTTTGGTGGCCAAATTTATTCAAAGATGCAAAGGCTTATGTTAGTAAATGTGATGTCTACCAGTTCATAGGAAAACCTAATAGAAGAGATGCTATGTCATTATACACTATTACTTCTCAATAACCATTCAAAAAATGGGCTATTGACTTTATGGGGCCTATCACTCCAACAAGATGACGAATGGGCTCTTAATAGATCATTGTAACAATCAAATACCTCACATTTTGGGTTAAAGTAGCATTAATAAAATACTATACTATAGTAATTACCATGTGATTCATCTAAGAAAATAGTATAACATAGCTCAAATGCCCCTTAAGCTTCACCAATGATCATGTAACCCACTTCTTGAATGAGATAATTTGCATCTTATTAGCCAAGTTCAGATTGTCACCATAAGATAACACCATACCACCCACAGGACAATGAAATAGTTGAATCTTTCAATAAGATCCTCAATACCACTTTGATAAAAATTTGTAATGTTGGTAGGACTAATTGGGATGATAGAGTGTCTGTAGTACTTTGACCTACTAAACTACATTCAAGCACTTCAAAAAAGTACACCATTCAACTTAGTGTATGGAAAGGAAGTGGTCATGCTAGTAGATTTCTTGGCTCCATATTTCTAGATAATGTGTATAAGAAACCTAGATGATGAAGCATCTTTGAAATCCTAGTTCAATGATTTGATGAAACTAGATGATACTCAGTTTCTTGCCCACTGGAGTTAGGATGTTGAAAAACATAAACAAAAAGCATGGCATGATTTCCATATAAAGAACAAAGTCTTTTATTTAGGCATGAAAGTTTTTTTAATATGATTCCAAGTTTGCATCCACCCTAGGAAGCTCTGGATCCATTGGGATGGTATATTCATAATACATAGTATTCAACCTACTAGAGCTTATTGGTTAAAATGAAGGGATGATCAGTTCTTCTTGGGGCACTATAATGGCAATCAGCTTCAGTCATATTATGATTTTGTTTAACTAAATTTATTTAATCAATAAGGCTTCAGGTAATTATATTAGGATTTATATTGGGTCTTTAATGTTTGCTTCACTCTTTAGGCCATGCATGAATCAATCATTAGAGACCCATGTCCTGTCAAAGATCACCTGCATCATATTCATCAAGATCTTGAAGAAACTTTCCATTTATTTTCTAAGCCTCCCACCTGATCAGTTCCTTCATCATCGACATTTCCTAGTAAATAACACCATGAAGAGATCTGCCTATGAAAGCAAAAAATCATCTTCCAAGTAGATGAAAGTGAAGGGTATACTTCACTTGAGCCCTTGACTAACCACTTAAATGTCCCTATAAGTATTAGTTCATGAACTATTCGGGACACAATTTCTACAATAGACAACCCTTATCATAGGCCCACTCAAACTATTCAATGTAACATTGGCATAGAATAAGACCCAAAGATGGCTACAATTGGAAATTATTGGATTGAGATAGAAATCTAATAGATTTTTGAGTTGTTAAAAGAGTATCAGGATGTATTTTCAAATAATTATAGTGAAATTAAAGGTTTTCACCCTTCTCTAAAGAAGATGCACATAAGCATAATCGACAATGCTTTCCCTATGAAGAAACAACCATACAAGATGAACCCCAACCTCCAAGCACAAGTAAAAGAAGAGATCGATAACATGATCTAGATCAAAGTAATTACTTCCATAACTAAATCTAACTTGGTTAGTCCCATGGTAATCAGTATCAAAAATAATGGGTGTATTCATATCTATGTGGATTATCATGTCTTAAATGCATCATGTGTGATAGATCCTTTCCCAAAACCTTTCACAGAGGAAATCCTAGAAGTTATTATGGGTGTATACTCTTTCATGGATGGGTTCTTAGGGTACCACCAAGTCCAAATAGCTAAGGAAGACTAATCAAAAACTATTTTTGCTACTGAATGGGGATTTTTTCACTATACCATCATGATTTTTAGGTTGAAAAATGTCCCAACAATTTTTTCATGGATAACAGTTGAGGATTTCAAAGATTTCATTCATATATTCCTCCAAGTCTACTTGGATGATTGGATGGTATATGGGTTGGTCAAAGAACATTATGCCAACTTGAGACTCATACTTGAGTACTATCGAGTGTTGTAAATTTACTTAAATTTGAAGAAGTGCTTATTCTTGACACCCTATGGCATACTTCAAGGGCATATCATTTGTAAGGAAGGAATCTTGGTAGACCCAACCAAGGTCTCTATTATTCTCCATCTGCTAGTGCCCAAGACTTAGCATGAGGTGCATGCCTTCCTAGGACACATGGGCTATTACCAAAAGTTCATTCAGGGCTATGCCAAAATTATAACACCCCTTGAGGATCTTCTAAAGCATAATGAATAGTTTATATGGACTAATTATTACAAAAAAGCTTTTGAAACACTCAAGGAAAGGTTAGTTACCACTCTTATCTTACAATTACCTAATTGGACAAAGCCTTTTCATGTCCATGTTGATACATCTAAAATGACAGTCGATGTGATACTTGCACAACCAAGTGAAGGAAACTTGGATCACCAAATTTACTTTGCTATTAAGAAGCTAACACTAACTAAAAGGAACTATACCACCACTGAGCATGAAACATTTTCTATGGTTTATTCCATATAAAATTGTAGGTAGTACCTTTTTACCACTCCATTTATATTTTATACAGACCATGAGGCCTTTAAGTATCTTGTCAACAAGCCAGTACTACATGGAAAGATTTGCCACTAGATTGTGCTCTTCTAAGAATTCTTGTTTTTTTATAGTAGTAAAGTTGAGGAAGACCAACTATGGACCTGATCATTTATCATAAATTGAAAATGAAGAGACCCTACATGTCATAGAAGATGATCTTCTTGATGTACAACTATTTTGATTTACTTAGGTACCTGAAGAGCTGGAGGATATTGTGGTATTTCTTAATACTAGCTACATGCCTGAATCCCTCACTCCATAGGATAAAATACAACTTGTGGTTCATGACACACCTTATCATCTCATAGCAAGAGATATTTATAAAATGGATCATGATGAGGTGCTTCAACACTGTGTAATGTAACATGAGTGCCCTGAGGTGTTATGAGAATTCCACTAAGGTATTTTTAGAGGACATTATGCTGAAGAGGCTACCGTGTGTAAGATCTTACTAGCTAGACTTTAGTGGCCAACTTTATTCAAAGATGTAAAGGATTATGTTAGGAAATTTGATGTCTTCCAATGCATAAGAAAACCCAATAGAAGAGATGTTATGTCATTTTACCCTATTACTTATAAAGAACCATTCAAAAAATGGGCTATTGACTTTGTGGGGCCTATCACTCCAGTAGGATGATGAACAAGCTCTTAATACATCATTGTAATAATTTAATACCACATATGTTGGGTTAAATCAAAATCAATAAAATATTATACTACAACAATTACCATGTGATTCATCTGAGAGAATACTATAACATGATTTCAATGCCCCTTAAGCTTCACCAATGATCATGGACTTCTTGATTGAGATAATTTGCATCTTATTAGCCAAGTTCATGATCGTGCACCATAAGATAACACCATACCACCCATAGGCCAATGAAATAGTTGAATCTTTCAATAAGATCCTCAATACCAGTTTGATAAAAATTTGTAATGTTGGTAGGACTGATTGGGATGATAGAGTATCTACATTACTTTGGGCCTATTGAACTACATTCAAGCACTTCAAAAAAAGTACACCATTCAAATTAGTGTATGGAAAGGAAGTGGTTATGCCAGAAGAGTTATTGGATCCATCTCTCTAGCTAATGTGTATAAGAAACCTAGATGATGAAGCATCTTTGAAAGCTTAGCTCAATGATTTGTTGAAAGTAGATGAGACTTGGTTTCTTGCCCACTGGAATCAGGATGTTGAGAAACATTAAAAAAAAAGCATGGCATGATCACCATCTAAAGAAAAAAGTCTTTTATCTAGGCATGAAAGTTTTGTTATATGATTCCAATTTTGCACGCCACCTTAGGAAGCTTCACATCCATTGGGATGGTCTATTCATAGTACATAGTATTCAACCTACTAGAGCTTATCAGTTAAAATGAATGGATGATCAGTTCCTCTTGGGGCACTATAATAGAAATCAAATTTGGTCATATTATGATTCTATTTAACTAAATTTATTTAATAAATAAGGCTTAAGTCAATTATATTAGGGTTTACTACTTTCAATAAAAAGTGCTACCCTTGAGGCACATGACTCTTTAATGTAATTTTGTGTTCTTTTACTTAGTTTGTTTTCATGGAGGACCATGAACCCTTTTAGTGTGGGGTTAGGCATCATTCATATGAATACAATACATAAGACATGTGGGTGCATAAGTACCATAAGGCACAAGTTTAATCTATATCATGGAGTGATTAAGGGTGTGTGAGTCATTTAATGCACCTTGAAAACATTTTGAAAGGTTCTTACCATTTGGATGACAATTATCTTCCACTACACTAGAAAGGTGGGACACAATTATCATCCAACTCCAAGAAAGTCATTGGAAGGGATGGACCATTAATGCAACAAGGTTAGTAATGATGAGAAGCATGTGAGTTGAATGATGGGACAAATTGGTTAAGTCACTAAATGCTCAATACAAGATTCAAATTATGAAGGCTATTAGAAGATGCACATTAATGAATATAAGTGACAAGGGAAGGGAAGGAATTAATGGAGTTAAAACCCCTTGAAGGGCCTATAAATAAAATTATTTAAGTCATTTTATAATTTACCTTACTTTAATCTTCAAGTGTTAAGTATGAACAATGAACCAATGAAACAACAACCTTGAGACAATCAAATTCCTTCAAAGTTTAAGCATAGAAGAATGATTGAGAAGTTGGTAAAGTCATGATGGCTATTTTCAAGGCAAGAAGAGAGGTTTCTAGTTAGGATTGGTAAATAAGAGTGGATATTTTTGAAGTTACAGGTTACAAGCCTGCCATTATTGAAGTGTAAAGCTCGAGAGTCGAAGCAAGTTGGTCCACCACCATGTATTCATTTAGAAATGTGGTATGGTTGTGGGTTAACCTTAAATCACCATGAAGGGTAATAAAATCAAATAAAAAGGAAAAAAGACTCAAAAATCTTCCAACCATACCATAGGAAGAAGAGGTGAGCAGAGGAGAGTGGTTCTTGATAAGAGAAGAGGCTTTGAAAAACCAGTAAGAGAGATGAAAACAAGTATAGCATGTGGGAGTTTAGAGAGAAGGGACAAAAGGAGAAGTGAGAAAGAGTGTAGAAGAGGTATCAAGGATGGGGAAGAAAGGAAAGTAGCATATACCTCTTCATCAAAAAATGCCCTAGTATCTCCCCCACCATCTTTACTAATAGAGGAGATGTAATAGCTAGAGTCAGTCTTGCACATGAAGAACTGGGTCTCTAAGGTGTCAACTACAACAATATTTGATTACAACCACTACCAACTATGGAATGAAGTGAAACTACAAAATGGCTACCAATTCTAGACCACCAACACATGAAACCAAGTGGTCTATGACTTTTCCATCAAAAACTAGCTAGATAAGGTGGGCCTCTTCCAAATTTTTGAGCTACCCTACTTTGGCAAGCTTACTGAGGTACTCCAGTTCCTTCTCTCATGTATCCATGAGGACTACATCCACTTTTTAGGGTACAACATGAATATCACCATGAAGATGATAAGCAAAGTCACAAAACTTCAGTGCTCAGGGGTGAATGTGTTAGATGACTTGGCAGACACTCAGGAGATCTAATAGACCACCATTGTGCTTATGTACTAAAAACAAGGACATGCCATGCACATAAGGAATATATAGAATCCCTACCTTAGATTCACCACACAATTTATTTATACCAAGGTTATAAGGACCAACTGATGGAAGGAGGTGGACATGGCCCACCTACACATTTCTCACCAAGTTTTTTAGGGAACATAATATAACTAGGTGTTGTACTTCACCCAAAAGATAGTTGAGGATATGGAAAAGGTGTAAAAAATACCTAAGTATAAGTTTCCTTGGGGATAAATTTTGTTATTTATATTTTTTTATGAGATCATGGTGATTGACTACAACTCAGGTTCATTAAAGTGGGTGTACCCACCCCCCCCACTCATAGGTCCCCCACTGAGCACTTCAAAGCATTCACCTATCCCTAGCACATTACCCCATCTAAAAAGATGAAGATGAGGTAATATTTTGATAGGACGAAGGCAAATTTTGTGAATGAATGGTGCATTCAAAAAGATTTTCCCCTAGCCATAGACTAAGCAAAATTGACTGTAAAGCAGCATTACTCCTTGGCGCATATTTGCATGAACACTTCAAGGGAGCTTTTAGCATGGCTTAAATTTCCATATACCTTATCCATGTAGTACTTAATTGATTCCATAAATTGGATTTATAAATTCATAGTTGATCATTCTTTAAGTAGAGTGGGTAGACGTGGAGTGCCACACCCTCAGGAAAATGTTTGTGTATCTGAGCAAGAAGGCTTTTATAGAGAGGGGAGAAACAAACTTAACCGATATCAAGGTTAAGGATATCCTAGTTAGGGAACAAGTCAATAAACTATTTTATATGTTACATCTCTAACATTACCCTCAAGATGGATACCCTAAGGAGAGGTTCCCCTAGGCACTACAAAAATGGAGGAAGTGGTTAGATCCAAGTGCCAGTACAAGTGGGTAATAGGCCCAACAGAAGCGATAGAGGATGGTAGAGATGAATCCATCTAGACCCACTAATTCTCTCCATTTCAAGCCATGACTACCTTCACCTCACCCTTCACCATCATCAATCTCCATCTCCATCTCACACTTCATCACCCCTTGCTTCACCTTCTCTTATTCATTTCTCTCTATCCCACTCACCTACCCTAAACCCTTCATCTCCTTAACTGATTCTCCCACCTTCTCCACATCAATGACCACCTTCTCTAAGGACTAACACAAGGTCATCTCTAAAACAACCTCTAAGGAAAGCACCCCAATGGGACCCTTCCTAGGTAGAGATTCATAGTTTAGGATTGGACTCTGAAAAGACTCCATCCCCAGAAATAGAGGCCCTATCAGGAGATCAACTTAATATTGATAGAGAAAGTGAGATGGCATCAAGAAGCCATCAAGGGGATGAGTTTGAATGAGACACAAAAAGGGGGGAAGTGGCTAATTAAAAGGGAATAAGAACAAAGAGGGATGATCACTATGCGTGAACGTTACCAGTTTGATGTAGAGGACAAGAACCTCTATCTTAGTAGCATTTCCACCCTAAGGCTGCAAATCCAAAAACAAGGAATCAGTTGTCCTTCCTTTTAGAAATGTATAGTGAAGATCCCTAATTTAATATTCCATTAGATTGAATTTTTTTTGCCCAAATACTCTAGGTCTGCCAGACCTTATCAAGATCAATCCACAACAGCTCTCTCTAATAATGACAAGTGCTAAATTTTTGATACTAGCCATTGAAATTATGTACTATAACATTTTTTTAGACTCAAATGTATGCTATACTATATCTAGGGGTGTAGATAGGAATAACTAATTGTAAGATCCATGACTCTGAATTTGTTGAGAGTCCATGTGCCATCTATTTATGGTAGTTAGAATTATGACACTTGGTCAGGGAAAAACAAGTATAAAAACCCCAGTTATAATTATTTGCATGATGGTCCTTTGGGAAATAGAGATAGAAAATTTATCTTGTCATTCATTAAGATATTAATAAGAATTCAATGTTTGATATATCTTGAGATGGATAGTGAAATATTCTAAGTGTTGAATGATGAATGTGTTTTACTTCTAAGTCATGGGCATCTTTTTCTTTTATCACTAGTCAGTAATGGTAATCATAATTATATTAGTATTTATATCAGGGATAATAAGGATAATAGTAATATATCTATGGTGTTGAATGACCTTTTAAAACTTATGATTTTAAAATATGAACAAACACTCATTGTGCTTTAAATCCTTTGAGAACTGGTCTTTTACTATGCACCTTGAGTGAGCACGCGAGACTTGCTTATCATGTGAAAGGGCCAATGTGCTAGCTTGTTAGGGAAAATATTCAATGCTGAAGTGGAAATAACTAGAAAAACCCAACATCATAATGGGCTCTTTGATGAATAGGCTCAGTTAAGAAGGATTTCATAGAGATTGACTTGTTAAAGTGAAATTCATCAATGATACAAAAAGGCCAAGAGATAACTCCATAAAGATTGGTTTGTCAAATATAGGTTCTTTAAAAATAGGACAATGGTTGAGATAATGATTTTCCTAAAGGAAGTTATAATCATTAACAAGTGACTCAACAAAGATTGGCTTGTTAGAGTGAGACTCCTCAACAATGGATAAAGGATCAAAAGGTGATTCATCATAGGTTGACTTGTCACAAATAGGTTTTTTAATAAAAATATCATGGATTTGTTGGTTCTCTTGGCCTTGGTTTAAAATTAGTTATAAAATACCAATTTTTAACATATTTTGGTCTTCGAATGATTAACGCTATTGAAGAGGTACTAATTGGCTCTATTGTGGCTTGAAGATTGGAATCAATTTTCTAAAGTGGGGGATGGTTGGCAATGAATGAATAATGGTCAGTGGTTGGATAATGACCTCTTTTTAATTAGGATCATCTAATATGGGCTTAACAAATAGTGGTTGTTGGTCTAAGATGATAACTATGACCCATCTAGTCATAATTGCACAACCTTATTGGGATAACAAGCTACCACATTTAAAAGGGGTTAGAATGGTAATGGTATGGCATTGTGAATATTGGTTATTTTCATGATCTAAAGGACAATATCCTAGAATGGTAATGGTAGGGCATTGTGAAGCTTGATTGCAAAGCTTGGTTTCTCACACAACCAAAGGATGAGGTCTTATAATGGTAATGGTTTGGGCATTGTGAAGTTTGGTTGATCATACAAGCCAAAGGATAAGGTCCTAAAATAATAATGGTTGGGAATTTTGAAGCTTGGTTTCTCATATAATCCAAGGGATGAGGTCTTAGTATATAAATGGTAGGGCATTGTGAAGCATCTTTACTTGCATAAGCCAAATGATGAAGCCTTTGTATAGAAATAGTATGGTATTATGAAGCATGGTTACTTACATAATCTAAAGGATGAGGTCCTGGTATAGAAATGGTAATCCTTGGACTTTGTGGATCTTGGTAGCTCACACAATCTAAAGGAAGGTTAATGGTATAGGTGGTAGATCAGGTACCATGAGTGTTATGGTGAACTTGGTTTGTTAATTAGACCAGAGAAGGTATCACCACATACTAATCTTGAGGGTCTTGGATTTTTTCTCCAAATTGAGTATTGTAAGGAGGATATGGATCTATCTCACAAATATCATCCTAGTAGGCATCTTGAACAAAGTCATCATATGCAACCATGTTATCATAACCTGCATTGT
Source organism: Torreya grandis (assembly GCA_037957365.1). Lineage (NCBI taxonomy): Eukaryota > Viridiplantae > Streptophyta > Pinopsida > Cupressales > Taxaceae > Torreya > Torreya grandis. Next base: position 402,784 of record JARHVA010001742.1, on the reverse strand, counting down.
ATATGGATCCACTATAAGTGTAATAAGACATCCAAATTAATGATAAATGTTTCACAAAAAGGCCTAGAGTTCTACAAAGTCTTAAAAATAATGTCCAAAGGACAAATGGTCCAAACATAGTCTAACTTGGTCAAAAAAGTGGAGTTGTATCTCCAAAATGGTTTATGCTAAAACTTGGTCTAAAATAGTCTAACATCATATTTCAAATTTCAAATGTCTTATACAAAATGTCAAGTGGCTGAATAAAAACCACAATGCCAAACTTGAAGTACAATTTTTTTCAAACAAGTCTAATCTAAATAAAACAAAAGTTTCTAGGTATTTCAGAGAAGCCACAAAATCTAGGCTCAAAATAAGCATGTGCTAGGTATTTTGGAAAAGGTACAAAAGCTAGACTTTAAATAAAACAAAGGTATGAAATTCTAATCTAACAAATCTGAAACACTTTGGCATATACTAGGCATTCAGATTTAAATATGAACTTGGTCAATTAGTATAAGGCATGAAATAATAGGCACATGAAAGATAGGTTGTTTATCCCAAATCTAAGCACAAACAATAGTTTTCAAATTGAATAAAGAATTAACCTAAGTTACACAACCCAAAAGAGAAAGTTCAATGTCTAGGCCAAAGTTACACAAGGCATAGGTAGAAATCAATCAATGTTTGGATTTAAACTTTTCAATGCTAATTATTAACTCAACTTAGAAAACTAGGCTTCTTTAAACAAATAATAAGCTAGACAAAATTGAACCACATAACGACACTAGGCATAGACCCAAAAGGCACATGTGGATTTGGTTTTGAAATTAGAATTTGGCACAAATCAAACAAGTCTTTGAAATGATTTTGAGAAGCATAACAAAATTATCACACACTAAAGATATGATCAATGGTATATTTAAAGATTTAAAGGCACAAGAACTTGAAATGAATTGGTATCATAATCTTAACCTTGTCAACCAAGTGACACACACATAAATAGGTTTGTCCAAAGACTAAGGCAAAGGTATGGTATCAAATAGATAGTGTAACACCTCCTCAAACAAAGGAGTGATGTATAAACAAGACTTTTTTTGATGTGGGAAGACAAATAAAATAGTTTTAGACTCAAAACCATGCAAGAAAGGATAAAATGACACAAACACCTAAGTGTAACGTCCTAAATCCTAAAACTGACAAGGTTGCATAATACTACCAAATTTAGTCAATATACTCACTCTTGAGAGGATTTTAATTTTTAATCTAAAAATTAAAAGCACATGAAAAGTAGTGTTTTTAGGCCCCCTCTTCTCTCAATAGTTTGTACTATGACATGGAACTTAGGGCTACTTGCCTTGCATCAATATTATGTTTGTGGTAATTTGGGTTGTTCTAATATATCAATTTTTGTGCATTTTTAGATGGTTTCAAGTGTGGATAACACAAGAGATGCTCACATCATTTAGATCCACATAAACTAGCTTGTTATGAAAAGGTCTTGTAATTTTCACAACCACTTAATTCATCATTTTCGTAGTGTAGTGTGATGTTCGAGTTGTCCTTACAGTCTGAGGTTGAGTACTACTAATGAATCTTGTTTAACCGCTCAAACAAGCATCCTAGTGGGTCACCCTCAATTTATATACCCCATCATGGAGTGGTATTGGTACGATGTTGGGAGATGAATCCCCAGGTCATTTCACCCCTAAATAATTTGTGAGGGAGAAATGAGCTCCCACCCACAAGCCAAAATACATAAAAATAGAGACAAGTAAAAAGACTTTAAGGTCATTGTAGGGTCACCCAAACCATACAGATTTGGGGAAGGCCTTAATGAATTTATTTTCATGCTTTTGGCTTAAATTGATAAATGTAAAGAATGAGTGCTTTTGGTCACCCAAGTTCCCTAAAGGGGATAGGGGGAGAACATACACGTGTCACTCAGTTTGCTAGAAACACAAAAAATTTAATAAATAAGCCTAAATTGAACAACTCTTAGGATTATGTAACTAAATGTGAAAATTCATTTTAGTACACTAAAACAAAGTATGTTGTAAAATTTGAGCCCCTTGGCATTAGTTATATGAAAAATTTGTAAAAAACTTTCAAAAACAACTAAGGCATGAAAAGAATTAAGTTTATTTTAAGTACCAAATATAAATTATGTAAGATTTAACCAAATTAAAACTTTGTTTTTTCCAACTTAATACCTGAAATTTGTTAGAGGGTTTGCCTACTTAGAAGCCAAAAATCAAGTGAGAAAACATATCTTTTGAAATGAACTCTCGAGTTTACTACTTTTTTTCTCAGAGATGGATCAATGTCAATCCATAGAGATTGACATCAGTCCAAGCAAGAATTGACATCAGTTTACAAGATTGATGATGTTTCCTACAATAAAAACACATAAAAACACAATATGTTTTACACAAGAAGACTGTTAGTAAAATGAGCTTAAATCCACCAATTATCACTAGATCCTATAAGGAAAAGGTCGAACAAACTCTTAAACACAGAATAAAAACTAAAAAAAATAAAGTAAACCCTTATTAGTCACATTTATATTATGTATTACTTTCCACACAGGGATTATGGTCAATTCAATGAATCAATGTTGGTCTAGGAAAATTGATGTTGGTCTGGGTGGATCGATGTCAGTCTAGAAGGATCAACATTCATCTCTATCAATTTTGTAATAAAATGTCATCAATCACCTATAAGTTGATAAAAACATAAATACATTAAAAATGAAATAAAAACTTAAATTTTGAAGATTTTTAAGCATCCATTAGAAAAACTAAAAATAGCATATCATCCTCCTTTGTTATATGGGATCATTGAGGGTCCCATTGGGTGTGTCATTATGTGAACAAGGAATCTAAGAGGGGAGATTAGTATTGTGTTAGTCTCATAAAATAAATAAAATAATCACATTAAATCCTAACACCTCTAGCCTAGACACTAGGGAGAGCTTAGGTAACAAAAACTAAATGAAAGCACAACTAAAATATAAAAGATATAACTCTTTTACCTTCCTTAGGAGCTCCAAATGGCTTTGTTAAATGGCTTGATCAGCTTGTGCATCAAGAATTATTTGACAATGGAGGTTTTTATGGCTCCTTCTCTCTTTGGCTTGACTATTATTTCTTGGCTTAAGGTTTGGGCATGGTAACATTACTTACATGAGGCTTATGGAGCAAAATCCTGCATAATAACTCTACAATATCCAAGCTTTGATGTTGAGACTCCTTTTTTATTAATGGATGTGGCCTTATATTTATAGTCTTAAGAATTAACTCTCACCCAAGGTGAGTTAGGTTGAGTTGAGACTAATTCTAGTTGGGTTAAAAAAATTCATGTAATTATGACGTTTAGTTACTAGTCATAGTTCTCAAATTAGAAATTTTGAGATATTTTAACAACTTTTAAAGGCTTGATATTTTGATTTTTGGAATTTCCATTTATAGATATCCATTAATTGTAAATAGATAATTTAGCTAAGAATTTAATATTTTTTAATTAATTGATTGATTTTTATTAGTATTTTTTCTATTTTAATATTTGTTCAAATGTCTCACTTAATGGGTCCATAGGCCAAATTGACAGTTGTGATGCCATAATGTGATTAGGGATGAATCTGTGAGAGGTTATTATTACATATGATAGGATACCCTAATTAGGGATGTCTCAACATGATTCATAGATTTTATGAATGATGTACAAGCAAATTTGGGAGGTTCAATGATTCCTAGGTTTAATTTGTAATGGCTGGTAGGAATTGGTCTAAAGTCCAGTCAAAGGCCAGTTGTGGCTAGTTTTAGGTATCTATAATAGCTTGGTAATTGAAAATAGATATACTTATAAAATACAATAGACACAACCTTAAAATAAGCTTCATCATCTTTTGTATAGGCCCTACCATCACCAAAAAGTATAAGACAATGATTTTGAGCTAAATATTGTGAATTATCTTGGGTTGTATCCAATATTCAATGCAAAAATCTTGTGCCATTGCTTTCTAACCTTGTTGGATAATTAATATATTACAAAGATTCATTAGCATAGAGAGATTAATCTAGATTGTAGTATTCTATAAAAAATAGATCACCTCATTGATGCTCAGGTCAAACAAACATGTTAAAAAGAGATCCCTCTCTTCTAGATCATCAAAATAGATCAAGCACCTTCCTAGGAGAAATGGTTTATAGAATTACAAGTTTCTAATTTGTTTCCATGTCTTTTTTTACAACTACATGAAATTAGGATAATTATTATTTAAGGAGGCATGATTGATCCAAGAGGATCTAGGTCACTAGATCAAACTGTGAATCACCACTTGCACATCCACCCTTACATTTACGTCAATAATTAAATTAGTAGGTTATTTATCTATGTGATAAATTTTTTTTGTAATTTCAATCTTGCATTACCCCACAGTTCCTACAGTGCCAATACTATAGCCAGTAGCTCATCAGTAATGGTAGTCAATGACATCACCACACTTTTTGGTTATGAAGTAGTTGATACCAACTCTTGTAACGGTTCAGTCGATGATTGATCTCCTTGTATTGTATAATAATGTACATTATAATTCTATGTAGGTTAATATCTTATTAAACAAAACCATGGAAGATTAGAGTTAAGATGTTATTTGTGTTAGGAATGGTAAGAACATTCCATGAAGCTAAGATCTGAAGAGTTCACAACAAGAACATCACAAGTAGTTATAAAATAAATAAAATTCAACACAAATAAAATCAAATGATTATTCAAACTATGAGATAAAATGAGATGCTAGTACAAAGGTAAGCACTTATATAGGCAAGGCAAAATGCTAAACTAGCTAAACTAACAAATTTGGGATAAATCCTCATATAAGAAAAAACCCACTAAAAGATAAAATAGATAGTTAATACACTATAAAACATGATAAAATGCATGAAATACATACTTTAACACCACCCCTCAAGTGAAAATAGGGGCTAACAAAAGCCAAAAAAATAGTGGCATATCCATAAAATGAGTCCTAGCAAAAAGGCCTGATAAGGTACTCATGTACAATAAGTATCCATGAAATTAAGAAGGAAGATGTCCTCATGAACACCCCCAAGGACAACTTATAAAACCCCAAAAATACCATATAACTCAAGGAAATGAGGTGATGCAAAAGGTTTCATGAAGATGTCTACAACCTGCTACTAAGTTAGAATGTACTCCAAGGTAAGGAATTCATCTTGAATGTGCTAATGAATGAAGTGCATATGTACCTCAATGTGTTTGGTCTATTGATGTTCAACTAGGTTGTGAGATATATGAATTGCTCTCTAGTTATCACACCAAAATATAGTGGGTGAATCCTACATGAATCCAAACTTTGTCAACAACTGATGAAGCCAAAGAATTTGCTAACTCACTGTAATTACTACCTTGTACTCAACCTCTATAGATGAAAGTGTAATAGCCTACTAATTCTTGAACAACCAAGCAATCAGTGAAGAACCAAGACAAAGTATGTATTTAGAAGTAGAACACCTATCATCAAAATAACCTACCCAATCTGAATCATTATATCTAACCAATTAATTATAACCCCTAGTGTAATGTAATCCAAAATGAGTACTGCCTCACAGATATTTCAAAATCCTCTTGGTATCCTACCAATGACTATCATGAAGGTCATGTGTAAACCTAGATACAAGCCCAACTCCAAATGAAATGTTGAGGTGAGTATGGGTCAAATACATGAGACTTCTTACCATATGCCTATATAATGTAGGATCACAAAGTGGAGTAGTGCAAGGGGTAGTTAGAGTCACTCTAGATTGAAAAGGAGAAGGACTTGGCTTACAAACATCCATGCCAAAATACTGAAGAAGATCAAGTGTGTACTTATGTTGACTCAAATAGATCCTTGTATCTAACTATGAAATCTGTAGACCAAGGAAAAAGTGTAAAAGACCAAGATCTATCATGTCAAACTATACTAAAAGTGCTTATTGAATAGTTTGAATTTGAGATGAGGAATTGCTTGTGAGAAGTAGATCATCAACATACAAAAATAGTATAATAATGTCCTCCCTAATACACTGAATATACATTGTGAGATTAGAATGGTAGTGAACAAAGCCATTAGAGAGAATAAATGAATCCATCTTCTCATATCAAGCTTGAAGACCCTGCTTGAGACCATAAAGAGACCTCATAAGTCAACAAACAAGATAAGAATCATGAACAAACCAAACAAGTTAATCCATATAGATTTTCTCATGCAATTTTCCATGGAATAAATCACTCTTAACATCCATCTAATATAGTATCCAACCCTATGATTCAATAAGAGAAATTACAAGGTGAAGAAAATCCATCTTGGCAATGAGTGCAAAAGTCTCAGAATAATCAATACCTTCAACTTGTGAAAATCCTTTTGCAACAAAATGTGCATTATACTTGTTCATGAACCCATCATCTACATATTTGGTGTGGTAAATCTATTTGAACCAGACTAACTTTCTTCCCTTAGGAAGAGTGACCAAATCTCAAGTGTGATTCTTCATCAATGAAGAATACTCATCTGTCTTCACATCATCCCTCTCTTATATCCCATGAACCTATTGAAAAGACTATAAATCCAGAGAGAATACTTGACATAAAAATATACTACCCATAGAATGTGTATGATGATGATGAGTATGTGGAATATCCTATGTGAATGGTGTTGCCTCATCAACTATAGCACAATCCCACCTAGGCATAGAGGAAGCATCAATGTGAACAAGATCCTCATCATCTATGACCTCCTCAATAATATCCTAAACTAGCTCCTTAAAGAATGAATCCTTGAGAGGAGGTGAATCATGAAAATAAGAAGAAGGCATGAAAGAAGATGAAGAGTCATGAGATGTGAAATGATCATTAAATTGTACATGTGTTCAAAAATGAGCATCATGATTATCAAGGTCTAAAAATGATAAGCTCTCATGTCCTCGTAATACTTTGTAAAGACCAAATGTTTTCTCTTTTTGTCCAATGATTTCCTTTTTGTATTTGGTATGAACTCCCAAAAAAGGCTCCCAAAGACTCAAAAAAATGAGATATCAGGTTTGGTTCCAGACTAAGCCTCCTCTAGAGTTATATGCTCATTTTCTCAATGTGGTGTATGGTTCTAAATGTAGTTTTCACAATTAACTATCTCTACCCAATAGATAGGAGGTAAATCCCATGAATGCATCATGTAATTATCCATCTCCTTTAAATCCCAATCATTCCTCTCTACTAAGCCATTATGTTATGGAGTATGTGCAATAGAATGTTGGTGAACCTCTCTACTAAGACATTATGCTATGGAGTATGTGCAATAGAATGATGGTGAACAATACCATGGGATGATAAAAAATAAGTGAACTCTCAACTGAAGTACTCACCCCATTATCTGTACGAAGCTTCTTAATGCAACTTGATGAATATTTCTTGACCAAAGACTTAAAGACTTTGAAGTGAGCAAAGACATCACTTTTGTACTTGAGGAAATAAACCCAAGTACACCTCAAGAAATTGTTAATGAAGGTAAGAACATACTTAGCTCCATTAAAAAGAGTAGGAAAGACCATCAAATCATTGTGCACAAACTTAAGTGGTGAAGAAGCTATCATGGACATGCCCTTAGTAAATGGATCCTTATGTTGTTTCCCTAATGCACAATCAGGATAAACTCTATCAAGACATGAAACTGTAGGAAGACCCTCTACCATATATGAGTGCTTAACTCCTTCAAATATCTGTAGTTAAGTTGTCTAAATCTCTCATACCAAAGCTAACTCTTATAATTTGTATGAGAAACTAAACATGTTCCTAAAGGAGGAGTATCATCAAAATTCTCAAAATAGTAAAGTCAAGAACTATGATCAACAACACCCTATGCAATGAGTGTAGGTGGCTCTAACAAAGCTCTAACTTTAGTACCCTATGGTTTGAAAGTCATTGTCTTGCCCTGACCAGAATGACAAATTTGATACACTAAAAATAAATTGGTGGTGATTTCTAGAACATATAATGTATCATTGATGTGGCCACCATCTAACTAAATGTCACCCTTCCCCTTAACAAAAATGAAGGAAGAATCTCCAACCTCAATGTTAGAAGTGGAATTCAGACTAAGAGATACAAAGGACTCCTTGGTAGATTTAATATGGTGTGAAGCATCAAAATATAGAACCCAACTATCTAAAATAGTTAACTATGATCTCTCGACAACATTAAGTTCTTTCCTATGCTCATGAGATGGTGAAGTAGTGGATGATCTCTCGACAACATTAAGTTCTTTCCTATGCTCATGAGATGGTGAAGTAGTGGAGATAGAGATCTTGTGTTTCCTAATGTCATCCTTTAAGGCTTGCATTCTCTTGAAACACCTAGACTCTTCATGATCAATCCCCCTATAATAGGAGCAAGATAGGTTATACTTATTCTTGGATTTGGAAGATGGTTTGGGTTTAGATGTAGAAGTGTCGGTGGGCCTAGGTGCATTTTGAGGTAGAGGAATGTTTTTATTTTTACCCTTATATTTTCCCTTAGACTTAGGATGTGAGGCCACTAATTCTTTTTGAGAGGTGGAAGATTCAAGGTGAGATAATTTGGATTCCTCCCTAGTGAGTCTTTCATAAAATAACTCTAAATCTATCATTTTAAATATGGTACCAAGGCATCCATACTAGAGAAAAAGGTAGATGCAAAGATTTGGAATGGGCCACTCAACTTAGACAAGATTAAGTACACACACTTTTCATCCTCTTTATCTCATCTAATCCCCTTCAACTGTGTTAACAAATGCTTAAATTTTGTGAGGCAATCTACATTGGAAGCAAAGTCATCTAGATTTAGTTAAGTAAGCTCCACTTCAAGATGCATCACTCTCAAGTGGTCTAATTTCCCAAAGAAACCCTTTATCTTAGTCCACATTTTGAATGGAGAATCACACCCATCAAAATGAAACAAAATATTGTCACTCACATAACTCCCAATCAAGCCCATACACTCTTAAAACTTACTTTGGTGATGAAAATTTTCAAATTCTATTATAAATTATGGTTGTCTTTTGTTCATTAGGGACCATAATCCTTTGCATTTAATGATTGTCTCTATTCTAGGTCTCCATGTGTGGTAATTGTGTGTAGTCAAAGGCTCACAATGATCAATGCCATATGTAGATTCCATGCTAACTAATCACCAAGAGTAGAAAAATGTAAAGGGTGCACAAAATTGGCACCAAGACAACCCCCCAAAGATTATATTATAGGACCCCCCCTAATTTGGATCTTTATAAAATTAGTTCATTTTTATAATTTAATGACACTAATGGGTAGAGAACCAAAAACCATGTAGTTTTGAAAAAAATAGAACTTAAATTTGAGTTATGGTTTAAAAGTTATAAGCTTTACGATTTCTCATAAAAATGGATCAAAATAATTAAAAAACACTACAAACTAAAATTTGTGACCAAATCAGAAACAAACATAGTTATCCAACCACTCTTTGGAGCCATAATTTTTCCACGAACTTAAAAATCAACCAAAGTGAAAATTAGTCTTGTCGATTACCTCAGTATGTGTGTAATCAAGTTTGACTTCCTCTTTTTAAAAAAATACAACTTAATAAAGAAAAATAATTAATTTTTAGTTGTGTTTGAGAGGAAAAATAGTTGGATTACTATTTAATTGGAATAGCATGTGTCTTAAGCTTAGATATGTGTTTTAAAAGTCAAAGTTTATTGCACCAACACACAACTACAAGGAAAATTTCAATGTAGCCCTAGAAAATGGTGCCTTAGACCAAATTGGTAGCTAGAAAAAAGAGTTTGAATGCCACCTTATTTGTTGGAAATAGACTCCACACAAACCACCTCACAAGCTTAAACTTGCAATGCCTCCTTTCAACACTTCAATAATAGATTCTAAAGAAAGAGAAAAAGGACACCAAATAAAATTTCCACCATAAAAAAGGGTGCATGTTTGCAATGCTCCACCAAAAAAGTCAAGTTTGAAACTCCATGCAGTAACTCTAAAAATAGTAGGCAAAATGGTGGTCAAAGATTCCAATTAAAGAAAAAAATGATGCCAAACCTCCAAAATAAATGTTTTACTCCTACATGTCGCTATCTCTACCTTTGTCTCTACTTCTTTCCATGTAATAGATCAAAAATCCACACCTCTCCTTGAATAGAGTAGCAAATGATCCCAAAAAAGAATGTAGATATGGAGTTTTCAATGCCTAACTCCAAGGAGGAATTCCAATGCCTTTTTTTCCACTTCCCAATGTATCCTCTCCACTTTCTCAATGCTTCCTCTCATCTTTATTGGTAGATTTATTGAGAAAAAGGCTACCAAACCAATGGTATCAATGTTCCAACTCAGATTCTATAAACAAGGAAAGAAACATAACCAAAAAATAAAACTCGACAAAGCATTAGCAAGAAGGATTCCAACACCCATATAAAACATGGATCTAGATATAGAATGTTGAGGATGGAAGAAGAAGAAGAATATTGTCTAGAAATTGTAAGCTTAAGAGGATGATTGAAACTCTCAAGGTTCTGGTACCATGTTAGGAATGGTAAAAATATTCCATGAAGCCAAGATTTGAAGAGTTCATAATAAGAACATCAAAATTAGCTACAAAACAAATGAAATGTAACACAGAGCAAATCAAATGATTATTCAAACTATGAGATAAAATGAGATGCTAGTACAAAGGTAAGCACTTGATTATATATGCAAGGCAAATTACTAAACTAACAAAAGTGGGATAAATCCTCATATAGGATAAACCCACTATAAGATAAATTAACTAGCTAATACACTATAAATTGTTAGAAAATGCATAAAATATATACTCTAACAATTTAACACCAGACATATGATCTTTTAGATATTATATAGGACTTAGCATAATACAACTTTGTTATTATAACTCTATATTGGTTGTCATCTCTTTCTTAATTTCCTTTTTATGTAACATACTGTAATTTCATATTCTTTGTCATTCATAATTCTCTTCTGCATATAACCCTCTTAACCAATTTAAGTAGGTTATCCACTAGGTCTCCTAAACCCTAGATCACCCTATGGAGCAGAAATCACAGAAAAAGGTGAATTGAAATGCACACTTGTAATAGTGGGAAGAATTATGGTGTTTTAGAAACTAGGTGGGGTAGCTAAATTCATAATGAGGGAGTTATCAACAAAAAATAGGAAATTTTAACAAAGATGTATTGAAAGATACTATTGGAGTAGTGGAAAGAGGAAAGAGCTATGATTACTTGTGCAATAGTAGTCCCAAGTGAACTTAAGGGTGATGCAATTGGTGGTAGTTCACTCAAAAAAATCCTATCAAAAGGGAACTAGTCATTGGTGATCCCTCAAGAGATTCTTTCTTGTTTGATTCAATTTTTATTATGTCATCTTCTTTGTATTCATCACCTTCATCATTTTTATCCCCAAAAAGATCTACAAAGTAAGTAAGGTAAGTAGTGGCTTATAAAACCATGCATCCTTGAGTTTATCCATCACTTCTTTTTCATTTCATGGTTTGAGACAATATAAATCATCTTGATACCTCACATGCTTATACTCCAAGATTATTTTCCCATGTTGCTCTTCTAACTTATTAGAAACCTTCCCTTGAGGACCCCAACATCTTTTCATTCCTTTCTCAAACATGTAAATTTTTTCATCTATTATGTAAATGTCTATAGATGAGAATATAAGTTCCAAACCATGTTTCCCAATGTTAGTGGCATTGTTGGATAGGGTGCCTAATTATTGACCTTAAGAACACCTCCAACTCTAACTAAAATAATGTCATGCCACTTATAAAGCCACAAGTCTATTTAGCACGTAATAAGGAATTTTTTGTGTGCATTCAAAATTCACTGTATCTGCAAGGTGGTGTGTCTAGGGTAATACCAATATGCCCCAATTTCTCTTAGGCTTACTCTCATGTCCACTAACAAATGAAGTATCACCTTCTCATTAAGGTATTTATAAACAAAAAGGTTTAATATATTATAGATGTCATCAAGATGGTCTTAATAGTTGTAATAATAAAATTAGGTGTATAAAAAAGAAATTTATGTCATAAAATTGTTGTGAGGCCATTTTGGGAAGTCACTATGATGAAATTTCACTTGCTTTCAAGTAGCATCAACCAAATATTCTTTGACCTATATGTTCCTTCAAACTATTGGGTTAAATTAAAAGCCAATATTTCCTCAAAATTAGGGATTTCATTGATTGAAATATCATAGATAAAATATTGAAACATACAGTGGATTTATATGGTCAATTCTAGATGCATTGTATAACGTATTTAACAATAACATCCCAACATGAATAATATCTCTAAAGATTTTAATAGAATAGGAAATAATATTGTGTCTATATTTCCATCCTTCATAATTTTCAACCCAATCTCTCATTACACCATATATATGATAATTTTTCATCTAGGTTTCGACACTTTATTGGTCATACATCATATTAAGTTTTTGAAGCTTCTATAAGTCACATAAGGCTACCTTGATATAATATGCTACCACATTTCCTAACAGGGAATGAAGTGCCTCATCTTTAAATGAGCATTTGGTGAAAGCAACATGAAAAATATCATGGCATGGAAATACATTTAGTTTCATAGCTATGTGGTGAAGACCTAAATTCTTGATAACTTGTAAGTACTTATACTAAGATGGGGACTAAGTCAAATTGCCTATGAGATATAATAATGGCTAATTGTCCACTTTCTACAAAGATGCAATTGTAATTATGTAATCCTTAAATAATAGGGGAGCAATTAGTTTCTTAAAATTCTTGGTTAGATTTGATAACGTAGAAGCCTATAAATTCCATTTATGAAGTATTTTAATATTTGACATAAAAAATGTTAGTATATGTGAAGTCACTATTCATAGTTACTATTCATCCAGGACTATTCACAAGTGACATGGCAATGGGACCCACATGTGGGACCCAAGTGGTGGGCCCATGGCACGACCCAATTGACTGGACATATGAGGTGGCACAAGTGGGACATGGCATGACCCACAAAGCATCTTGCTTTTTTGAAAAATGAGGAGAGAGGAAATGGGACACCATTTTCTAATATCATCTGTGGTTGGCTTGGAAAGTAAGTTAACCAAGTCAAAAAGCAAATAATTTTTTAATTCTTTAGCACATGTGTGTGGGTCTTCATGTTGGAGGATAATCATGAGATTTTGATGCCATTCTTGACCCCATGTGAAGGTCAGATGAGATTATTTGAACCACCTTGTTTTTTTCATGAGGTGAAAGTCAAAAGTGAGTTTGTCTTTGTTGGATCAAAGGTGAAGGATGACATCATCAGATTCCAAGTTGATTTGGGCTCACATGAGCAAAGTCACATGCCAAATAGTGTTTCCACATGGGTGTGGTGTTTTTTTCTTTTGTCTCCTTCATTTCCTTCATCCATAAGTCATTCATTATAATTTATATTAAAGGAAAGCATTTGATAGAATATTGAGTGTGTGGTGGAAGTTTGAGAAAATAAGTCATTATTTTCTAGTTTGTAAAAATAGATTTGAAAATATTATATGCTTGAAAGATAGCATTATAATAAGGAGAGTGTGTTGAAGAAGGAAGTCTTGTTGCAATTTTTGATGTTAATACAAAGATACAGTTGCCATTTACCCTGTGGTTTTTCTTTGCATATTGCAAGGTTTCTGTCAAGATCCCAGCACTCAAAAGAGCACAATATATGATTACCTTGTATAAACAACTAAACATAGAATTATACCAGAATGAACAAGTAACTAGAATTCACAAATAGCACAGAATATGAGAGACAATACACAATCTTGTATTAATACTCATCTAGAAAGAAAATACAATAAAGAAGATGCCACTTCTTCTCACACCTCTCAGAGGCTTCCCACACCTCAAGGGATCCCAGTAATTCTCAATCAAGAGTTCACTCTCCTACCAAAAATGGTCCCAACACACAACTCAAACACAGAGTTGGTGTTCACCTCCAACCAGTCAGTAATAACACTGCCAGTACACAAGTACTCAAAGTACTTCAAGTAGATCTCCCATGAACTTGCAATAACCTGCAACTCAAATGATCTTACTTACACATGTAGATCTACCATGAACTTGCAACAACCTGCAATTCAAATGATCTTACAATTGGAAGGATCTACCTTGCCTTCCTCTATTTTGCACTATCTTGCCATGTAAAACTTCTCCCTGATCTTGCAACAACCTACAGATCAACCTGTTCTTACACTTGGAAGGATCTCTTCCTTGCCTTGATCCTTAATTACAATACATTCCAATGGGTCTATAAATAGATCCCATACTAAATAATAACTTAGACTTCTAATTTAAAATAATTAGACACATAGCTCAAGACTCAAAATAGCCTTTACATGCAAACAATCGGTTCAACAAACTAACTATTCGTACAACGAGTAGTTTTGGAACCACACAGGCGACCGACATCGGTCCCTGTCTGCCTGGAGGTGACCGACATCGGCCAACTCCTATCGATGTCAGTTTCCCTTCTATTCACCCTGGTCGACGTCGGTCAGCCTAACTAATGTCGGTGACTATGACACTCAACAACCTCCTCCATGTTTGCAAACAGTGAAGCTTTTAGCTCCACAACCTAACAGTTTCCATGTAAACTCTCTATGTAATGTGTTACTCTTGTCATTTGATTTTGTAGCTATTATTTCTACATTTATTTTCTTACACATTTATTAGATTTATTCCTAACATTTGGTATCAGACTTAGGGTCTTTGAAAAATTCTTGTTTGAGTGTTTTCTTGTGAGTCAGGGTGTTGTGTGCAAGAAGGAGCTATAACAATGACAGGTGGAGTAACCAGATTTGAAGTTGAAAAGTTTAATGGAAAGAATTTCTCCTTATGGAAGATGAAGGTGGAGGATATATTAGTGTAGAATGACCAATCTCTAACCTTAGAGGGGTTTACAAGCAAGCCCATCAGTATGATAGATGAAGATTGGAACAAGATGGATAGAAAGGTTGTTTCTACCATTCTTTTGTGTCCTGTAGATTATGTGCTCTTCAATGTTGCTGAAGAGAATACTACAGAATCTTTATGAGAGAAACTAAACAAGTTGTATCAGACACAAATTAGCAACAAACAAAGTTTTCTTAAAGAAATAAATTTACAATTTGAGGATGAAAGTGAATTCATCCATTGTTGAGCATCTAAATGAGTTCAACACCATTGTTAGCAAACTAGTCTCCATCAGTGTGAAGATGGAGGATGAAGACAAGGCCATTCCCTTGTTATGTTCACTTCTTGATTGTTGGAATCATGTGATGATGACTATCAACAATTGATCATCATCCACTCTTAATTTTGAAGATATAGTTGCAGCTCTACTTAGAGAGGAGATGAGAAGAAAGTCTTTTGGTGCATCCTCAAGCAATGAAGCATCGTCTATAAGAGGGAGATCTAGTGATAGGAACAATCATGGAAGATCACCTTCTAGATCAAAGTTTACAGGACGTAAGGTAAAATTATATCATTATGGAAAGTCAAGCCACATGAATAAAAATTATTGGCATTTAAAGAAGAAATAGAAATATGGAAAAGAGAATCCACCTTCAGCTGAAACTAGCACTACAAACTTAGAGGAAAAAACCACACAAGAAGCATTCTACCTCAGTAACAGTAGATCACTTTCAAACACTTGGGTATTGGACTCAAGAGCATCATTTCATATGTCTCCATATACAGATTGGTTCATTGGATACCAACCTTATAATGGAGGATGTATTTACTTGGGTGATGATCACCCTTTGGATGTTGTGGGAAGAGGAGATGTAAGGATCAAACTAGATGATGGGAGAATCAAAATATTTAAAGATGTGTGGTATGTTCCTAATTTAAAGAAGAATTTGATGTCCATCAGGTGATGGATGAACTGGGATATTCCTATACTTTTAGAAATGGTAAATGTAAAATTACCAAAGGATCTTTGGTGGTACCAAAAGGAGAATCTTATGGCTCCTTATATCATTTATGTGGAGATTCAATGATAAGTACTGCAACAACAATAATTATGGAGAATGCTTAGGATGTTGTGATGTTATTGCATCAATGCCTTTGACACATGAGTGAGAAAGGATTGAATATATTGCATGATTGAGGTATGTTGGCTAGGATTAACTCTTGTGATTTAGGCTTATGTGATCACTGCATCTTTGGTAAATAGAAGAGGGTAAGATTTAGTACAAGTGCCGGTAAAAGTTCTAATTTTTTGCAACTTATCCATTCATATATTTTTGGACCTATCCCTACTCAATATATAAATGGTATAATGTATGTTATTTCCTTTATAGATGATTATTCTAGAAGAGTGTGAGTGTATTTTTTGAGAAAGAAATTAGAATCTTTGGAGAAATTTAAAAAATTTAAGGTACGTGTAGAAAAGAGTTTAGGTAAATCCATTGTATGTTTAAGGTCAGATAATGGAGGAGAATATTTCTCTAGGGAGTTTGATAACTTTTGTCTGCATGAAGGAATTAAACATCAAAATACTATCCCTTATACTCCATAATAGAATGGTGTAGCTAAGCGTATGAACCACCCTATCATGGAATGTGCAAAGAGTATGTTGAGTGCATCAAAGCTGGCAAATAGATTTTGGATAGAAGATATTAATACAACTATATATCTCATTAATATATCTCCTAAAATTGAATTGGATGGAAAGACTCCGAAAGAGACTTGGCATGGTAATCCAGTTGATTATTATGATTTATATATTTTTTGTTGTGATGCATTTGGCCATGTGCCTAAAGAAACAAGCTCCAAACTAGATTTGAAATCTAAGAAATGTATTTTTCTTGGATATGGAGATAATGTAAAGGTGTATAGATTATGAGATATTACTAACCACAAGATTACTTTTAGTCAAGATGTTGTGTTTAATGAAAAATCCATGAAAGGGAAGGAGGTACAATAAACACCTGAAGTTGTACCAGTTGAAGTAGTCAAGGAAGGAGAAAATGAAAAAGATCAAGTTGATGTTTTAGAGAAAGCAAAACACCAAGTACAACAACCATAAGTTATAAGGTCCACTCATATAAAGAAGGTTCTAAAAAGGTACACTCTTGAATTTCAATCATCTTTTGTTTTGTTTATTGATATGGGTGAACCTAGTTCATTTTAGGAAGCCAGAGAATATGAGAATGCAAAAGAATGGAGGAAAGCCATAGAGGATGAAATCAAATCACTCCATAAGAATGAGACATGGGATATTGTGGATCTTCCACCTAGAAGAAAGAGTGTTGGTAATAAGTGGGTGTATAAGCTGAAGAAAAATAATGATGGGTTGTCAGAACAACACAAAGCTCGTTTGGTGGTAAAAGGTTATATGCAGAAATTAGGTACTGATTTTAATGAGATTTATCTCCCATTGTAAAAATGACTACTATCATATTATTACTTGCATTTGTAGCTTCACATAATTTATACCTAGATCATCTGGATGTGAATACAACATTCCTACATGTTGATCTTGAGGAGGAGATTTATATGGATCAGTCTGAGGGCTATGAGGTAAAAGGAAAGGAGCACATGGTTTGAAAATTTGAAGAAATCTCTCTATAGTTTGAAATAGGCATTGAGAATGTGGTACAAAAAAGAGCCAAGAATTTAGTAGAAGTGAATTTGATCATTGTGCATATCATAAAAAATTTAATGATGAGAGCTTTATTATTTTACTATTATATGTTGATGACATGTTGGTTGTAGGCCCCATCATGAAGAGGATCAATGATTTAAAGGATCAATTGTCTAGGACATTTGAGATGAAGCATTTAGGAGTAACAAACCAAATTTTGGGGATGAAGATACATAGGGACAAGAAAGCTAATAAGATCTGTTTATCACAAAAGACATATGTTGAGAAGGTTTTATAACAATTCAATATTCAGAATACAAAACTAGGTAGTACCCCACTTCTTACACATTTTAAGTTATCTTTTAATAAATATCCTAATACAAAAGAGGATAAGACAAATATGTCTAGTGT
This sequence comes from Torreya grandis, assembly GCA_037957365.1. NCBI lineage: Eukaryota > Viridiplantae > Streptophyta > Pinopsida > Cupressales > Taxaceae > Torreya > Torreya grandis. The sequence goes on along the minus strand of JARHVA010001742.1, from coordinate 384,703 downwards.
ACCTTATTCATCAGTATTAGAGAGCCTCATGTAAGCTATGGTGAGCACAAGACTAGATATTTCCCAAGCAATGGGAGTTGTGAGCCAGTTCATGGCAAATTCTAGAAAGGATCATTGGTCTACGATAAAGTGGATACTTAGATATATGAAAGGCACTTTAGATACTACAATATGATATGGAGAGGTAGATTTATAGATAAGAGGTTTTGTAGATTCTAATTTTGGTGGTGATAGGGATGGACAAAAGTCCACTATAGGACATGTTTTTACTTTTGTTGGTGGAGCTATGAGTTGGGATTCTAAGTTACAACCAGTGGTGGCTTTATCAATGATTAAAGTAGAGTGTGTGGCTGAAATTGAAGGTTAAAAAGAGGCAATATGGTTAGATTATTTTTTGGGTGACTTCATGGAGAAGCAAAGAAAGATTACTTTGCATTGTGATAGTCAGAGTGCAATTCACTTGGTGAAGAATGCAACATTTCATGATCACATGAAACATATTAACATCAACTACCACTTCATTAAGAACATGGTGGAGGATGGTAGGATCCTATTATCAAGGGTAGACACTGAACAAAATATTACAAACATGTTAACAAAGTCGATCAGGAGAGAGAAGTTTGATTGGTGCAAAACTTCTATGGGCTTGTTGTAATTGTGATGAAGGCAGCATCAAGCATGATAGGCAGCTAGATGGTAGAATACATAGGTATGGAAAAGCCTATGTATATTGACTTTAAGTGTGATAATGTTAGTATATGTAAATTCACTATTCATATTTACTATTCATAAGTGACATGGCAGTGGGGCCCAGATGGTGGGCCCATGGTGGGACCCAGTGAGTGGACATATGAGGTGGAAAAAGTGGGACATGGCATGACCCAAAAAACATCTTGATTTGTTGAAAAATGAGGAGAGAGGAAATGGGACTCCATTTTCTAATATCACATGTGGTTCACTTGGAAAGCAAGTTAACCAAGTCAAAAAGCAAAAAAAAATTAATTCTTTAGCACATGTGTATGGGTCTTCATGTTGGAGGATAATCATGAGATTTTGATGCCATTATTGACCCCATGTGAAGGTGGGATGAAATTCTTTGGGACACCTTGTCTTTTGCATGAGGTGAAAGTCAAAATTGAGTTCGTCTTTGTTGGAACAAAGGTGGAGGATGATCTCATCAGATTCCAAGTTAATCTGGGCTCACATGAGCAAAGTCACATGCCAAATAGTGTTGACATATGGGTGTGGCATTTTTTCCTTCTCTCTCCTTCATTTACTTCATCCATAAGTCATTCATTATAATTTCTATTAAAGGAGAACATTTGATAGAATGCTAAGTGTGTGGTGGAAGTTTGAGAAAATAAGTCATTATTTTCCAGTTTGTAAAAATAGCTTTGAAAAGTTTGTATGCTTAAAAGATAACATTTTAAAAATGAGAGTGTATTGAAAGAGGAAGTGTTGTTGCAGGTTTTGAAGTTAATACAAAGATATAGCTGTCATTTACCCCATGGTTTTTCCTTGCATCTTGCAAGGTTTCCACGTAAACTCTCTGTGTAATGTGTTAATCTTGTCATTTGATTTTGTAGTTGTTATTTCCGCATTTATTTTCTTGCACATGTATTGAATTTATTCCTAACAAAAAAATGAATGAGATCTACAAATTGTTAATTTGAAATTTTAAAAATTTGTGAAAATTCTCTAGATATTATATAACTCTTTATTGAATACAGCTTCAGATTTGGCCAATTATTTTCTATATGAGCTTAGTTTTGATATGGGAAAGAAATGGGATAATAAAACATTTGTATTAGATGTAAAACCAAAATTGACATTAATTTATTTCATATTCAAATTTTTAGATATCATAATTGTATATCCGGATCTCCTAATTGACATAAATTTATGAAGGGGGGCCTAGTGTAGTGTGGTAATTATTTTAATAGAGCACAGAACATCACAACTTACAACTATTTAGAATGTTTGATCATGACAATCCACATTTTGTGATCTCTATGTTATTTAAATATCTCAATGCTTCTTATTTATGCCTTTTATGTGGATGAGATAATATATGAAATCAAACTCATATTTTATTTACTTTCCTTCAATAAATCATGATAGGCCACTTGTCCCAATCACACAATGTTTTAGTGTTTTCACTTTCATGTGGGGCAGTCAATATGTCTCTTCCTCGTAATCCAATTTATAAATCACCACATATATGTTGGCATATGAAACACATATATCACCTAAAATCATATATAAAACAAAATGGATGCATATACATATAAATAATACCTTTTAAAACCTTAGAGTGTACATCTAATCATGAACAGACAAATGATTATCACAAAGTGAAAGCCAAAATCAACTAAATGATGTATCTATAAGGGTACACATTATTTATACAAGAGTTTTGGTTTTTTATTTTGTTTGTGGAACCTCTTTTTCTTCCCACATTAGATTCAACTAATTGATTTCCTAATGTGTCTTCGCCTTCATTTTTTCCTCTCGGTGATGAGGAATAGGAGTTTCATCAAACTCTTGGTAGATAAATTTGGGTTATTTATGAATATTTATGAATTATATTTGGGCCTTAGTTTTTTCTATGTTTGTGTGTACATTGATCTCTCCAAGATGGTCTCCTTTTTGGTCAATTTGATCTCCTCACATGGTTCATAGACTCAACATCTCAACTATGAAGGCCTTCCTTTTCGTTACTTCCATTGCCACATTCTTGGTCATCAAATTGATAGGTATCCCTCTTCGTCATCATCCTAATAAAGTTTGGAAGAGAAAAGAAGGTGATATCAACTAGAATTTCAAGTGGCATAATCATGAAAAATTATACCACTCCCTTTTCTCTCACCTTGGTTCTCTTATGAATAAGGGTGTTATTGAGGGATGTCCTAGGATTGTGTTCCTTACTTCCCCTCTTCTCTTCCATTATCTTATTAATGTCCCTTCATCCCTGCCCAAGTCCCTCTCCTTTGTGGAAGTTACCTTGAAGGATGCTCCAACCTCTTAGTCGACCCCTCTTCAAGGGGGTTCTTCTTGGGCCTCTCCTTTCAAGCCTTCTAAGCTTCATGCAGCTGTTGGTGTCTCTTCAAAGAAGAAAGGGTGTAGATTAGAGGCAAAGTTGATGAGGTCAAAAACACATTCTCTCATCATTAATGGCACCTAATATACCTTAAAATATATCCTTTCTAGGTAGGGAGATGTTTATTCTTAGCATGCGGTTAAATCTTCCAAGGTGTCAAGTTGACAAGTCTTATTTTTAGGGATGTGGATTGGTTTACCCCTCTTTTAGAGATTTTTTGGTTGATTACCATTGGTTTTCATTGTTTGGGGTCTCTACTAAATATTGGTTGAAGCCTCATGGTTTCAGCTTCTTTTCTCTTCACTGCTATTCTATTTTATTGGTGTTTTCTTTGTTGTTTATTTATTTGATCTTTTAGTGTGCTCCCCTACAGAAGGTGGTGGCCTTTGTGATCATTATTTTTCCCATTATTCTTCTTTTTCTTGTTGTGGGGAATATGCCCCTGATTATGTCCCATGTTAGTTCATAGCTCCAGTCAAAAGGGTTTACCTTATCAAATTAAAAAAATAAGGGTACAAATTAAATCTATTTTTGACAAATAAAATTTACTAAGGACCTTGGTTATGATGTAAACTAAGTGTGAATGAACCTTATAAAACTAATTTTTATGTTTGACATCCTTCTGGTAATTAGGGCCTTACAATGTTTTGATGAAATGAGATTAGATGGGATTTTGTAAGAAAATATTAGTATCTTGATTTAATTAAAGGTGTGGTATACATAATGGGGAGTAAGGGTGCATTGGTCATAGCATTGTGTAAGGATTATTATTATTATTAAGGATAATAAGGGTTTTTTTTACTAGGGACCCAACCCTATACAAAATATTTTAGGTAAGGCCTCAAATGCCTAGATAAATCATGATAATTTGTTACCAAAAAAAAGGTTACATATACCCTAAAAGATAGTACAAAGACAACTCAAAAAAAAACTAAGGATCTTGGCCTCCCATGCCATTTTTATAGCTACTGGACATCTTCTCCTAGTTCATTTCAAGACTATGGAATACTTGAGGTTGATCACCCCTTATTACATTCTCTATAATTAGCTACCCTATCCTTGCTTCACCACGTGCATAATTCTTCTAAGTGAGTTAATAATGGTAAGGATATTCTTTATGGACAACTAGCTGAAATCAATGAGGGTTATTATGTTGGACTTCAATTTCCCATTCTCGAGAGATAACAATTTTACCTGCTCCTTCAAGGGTGAATGCTCCCTCATGAACCATCTTAGTATGGACTTCTAAATATCTAATTCCTCCTCCATCTTAATTATTTTGCTTTCAACCTTCAAATTATCTATAACCTTGTCAAACACTTCATTATGGTTTCTCCTTATCGAAGTGGAGTTCTTCATCGATTCAGGGCTAGCATCTAACTCTTATGTAACCTTCATTTTCCCTTGTTTCTTTTCTTCTTCATTAGTTTAGATTAAATAGTCTAAAATAGTAAGGAGTATTTTCTTATGTATGTCATATGGTTTTTATATAATGTAAGATTGTCATGGGATAATATTTAAAAATATGTATGCAAGTGATTTTGTCTAGTGTGTTGATGGCCCAATGGAATAATAAGGCATTAGCTTAAGGATCTAGATCAATCTTTATTTTAATTATTTCCTTTCTATTTGTGTAAATATGTTGTAACTGTGTGTAAATATCATTATTATTTCCTCTTGAACCTTGAATGAACTTATAATTTCACTCATCTTTGATTTTATGAGACTTTGGGAGTTTTTTATAGTGAGTTATGTGTGCTCTTTATATTTTATGTTTTATAGTCCAGATTTAGTGAGTCTTTGATAAATTTATATTCATTTTATTAGTGAGAATGAATGGGAGTAGTGAATATATTGGGATACATATGTTAGTTATATCTTTGAGGGTTTATAATATCATTCTTATCGTATTACCTAAAGTGATGATTAAACTCAATATTAGCAATTGTATTCCCATCCCTTTTCCACCTTGTATATATAAGAGTCTATAAAGGAAAATATGCATGATATGTAGTATGAAAGTGGATTTGAATAAAGTGTGTCATACTAGAAACAAATACATTGTGTGCATTATTGATTTATTACAAATAGTGTGTATGAGTAGGGAATGAGTTGAATGTGTAAATATTTAATCTCCCTTGTTGCAGATTTGAGTTATTATGTTTAGTAGGAATAAATTCTATATTTTAAAATGATATTTTTTTAATGCATACATTATATTCCACTTACTATTCATATTTGGGTGATTTTATGAATTTTAGTTGCATTATAAATTTATTCAAACATCATAGTTGCCCCATTTTATATGTTATGTTTGCATTGGTGAATTTGTATGGTGAAGTGTTGAGTCGATTTACATGATTTAATCCAATGTGTTTTGCATGGTAATTTGTGGATAATTCCAATTGAATGTGGTTATGTCCTAATTGAATTCTTCCCAAGCTTCAAGAAGTATTTATAGATTTTATATTCTCTCCATTTCCTTGAGTGGTTAATTGATTTTTTTTTGGTTTAATAAATGGGAATGTAGACCTATAAAACTAGATATCAGTAATATTTTATTGGGTTTTAATATGGTATTTATTATATAAACAAGTGTCTATAGTGTTAATGACAATTAATTGGGCATGTAGACATAGTGAGCCTTGCTTATTTTTCTAGATCTGATGTGTGTAATTCTTTTTTATAAAAAATATATGTAAAAACATCTTAAGGATTCCACCTTGGTGTTGACGAGCCTATAGTGTGAAGATTAGACACCCTCTTATATGTTCTTGACTTGACTATGAACCTATCGACATAAAAAGACAAGGTGCAAATTTGAGTATCAAAATTTTGGTGTCATTGTCAGGGAGTTATTTTATGTGTCAACTACACAAAATACTTTCAATGAATAATTTCTTATTATTTCTTAAGACTATATTATGTTATTCTAATTTAAATTTGTAACAATCATGTTGGTGAAAAAATTAGTGATACTTTTTCAACCAAATAGTGACACTAGTGTATATTGACATTAAGAAATTGGGTAAAACATTTGCATAAGGGAGATCGAACATGTAACAATTTAAAATAGTAAATTTAGATTTGCCTCAAGTTGATAAAATAATAAACAAGCATAATTTGAATATTTGAATAAGAAATTACTAGAAAAATAGACAAAGTGATGGAAGTATGACACCTTTACATAATCTTGGGATTTTACAAGTGCAACAATGGTTTGGGAATGATATCTTAGATTTATGAAAAAAATAGAGTGCTAACTATGCTAGAATAGATTCAATGCTTACTCTATTGTTGTTTAATATGACACTGGAAAATATAACTATCAAACATACCAATATGATGCTACTTCTAAATGTTTTTAGTTGCACCAAATGTATATTACACTTTTCTATAGATTCTAAATTTTCTTGTGCAAGTGAATTGTCTGATGTTATATAGTCTTGTGTCTTTGCTCTTCTAACTTTGCATTAAAAAAGGTATAACTTGATGTTTTCTTCCTCTCTTGACCTCATTTTCCTCAATTACAAAATTAAGAACAATTAAAATAAGTTATGGGTTAGGAAATTATAAGGGATTTTTATCTACACATCCCATACATTCAGAATCAGACCCTCTATAATTCTAGTATCATGTAAATGGAGTCTTAAGCAAGTGATTCAACCTTATCTTTCCTAGATGTATGATGTAAATAAATGAACATTCACCTAAGCCCAATTTTCTTAAAAGTGAATGATGTCATAATATATTGAATAATATTGAAGTATCAAGGTGGAAGACTCTATCATAAATATAGAAATATATATGTAAATGAAGGGTACAACTTGAAGGCAGGAAAGGATTAACATATTCACTCAACACCTGGATGATACTTGATCTACTTCATAAATGATTATGAATAATTTTTATATATAAAGATCTCTAGGATAGGATATGTGTTATGGTTGACCATGGGAAGTGTAATATGCAAAGTCAAATGTGTAAGAAATTAGGCAAGACATAAGGACCCATAAAATACATAGAACAAATTTAGTGGCCCACTAAATTTACATATGTTAGATTTGGCGGTATACTCATAGCCAATAAATGTGTCCTTAGAGAAAAATATGTCTAGAATGGGGGAAATCAACTCAAAAAAAAATTGGGTGTATAATCCGAAATGGATGAATTTTGAAGACATCAATAAGGCTCAAAGTCTATAAAGATAGTAGTGCGGGGTAGGAAATGTCCTAAAAATAGCCAAATATACACAAGTGGAGTAAGTGTGCAAAAATAGATAAGATACATTATGGAAAAGGTTATTCTAAAATTACGTGTTTAAAATACTAATGTGATTAAAAATTTTGTTTCATAAAATTTCTAATCTTATATTCTTGTTGAATTGGTGATTCAAATTGGTTTGAACTCAAACTACTTTAGACTCATTTCTCAAACATTGTGTGTTAATATTGATATAGCGTGTTGAAAGCAGTTTAAGTCTTTGATATAACTTTTATTAACATCTTGATTTTCCTATTGTGGATAATTATAATGATTTGTGTTCTAAATTTTATGGCAAATGAATTCAAATATATAATAGTGAAGGTACTTTGAGTAAATTTATCTTATTTAGTAATTTTCTTGGCAACTCTGTTGAGAATTATTTCCTAGGATTATTTGTGTTCATCATGGCCTATTCAGTGCATAAATATGTAGACCATTGATCCCTTGAAAATTATTATTATAAATTTGAAGCTAATAATTCTCCATATGATTTCATATGGGCATATTTTAGAGGTTGTGATTCATTACACTCTGAAATGTAATGCCAATATCTGATGGATTTTTTGGAAAGTGAGGAGGTAACATATGAACAACTATTTAAATTGAAAATTATTATGTAAATTATCTCCTAAATAAAGAATTGAATAGAATGTATGAACTAGAAGCATAAATACATACTAAATTGGTGGAAGATGATACATGGTAATGCCTACAATAACTAGTAACAATTGATGTTGGTTTGGAAAAATGGGGATTATAGTTAATGATCATCTTCAATAATTTTTTGTTCAACAATATTCAAAAGATCTAAAACATCAAATTGGTGTGCATTCCACTTCCAAATATGAAATGTATGGGGATTAATCATCTCCAATTTGCATTTAAAAATATCAACATATTTTAAATTTTAAAATCCCTAAAAATTTAGTTGAAAATGGCATGCCTCTATTATGAAAATGATGATGGTGAAAATTTTTAAAATGGATGTGATGTCCATTCTAATATGATAGATTAGACTATGATTGTTAATAATTCTTCAAATAATTGAGAAGTGTGTTATTTTTTGACCAAGAAATTATGTTAGAAGAAGATTCTTTCAGCACACATATTCCTTATTGTCCTTTGCCAAAGCAAAGTTGAAATATGAAATTATCTATGGTTACAACAGATTGGGAAATGTAGATGCATTGATAAATTGAACATACTTCCCACTTTTTCATCCTCCTTGTGGTATAGGATATTTTGCTAGAGACACCACTATTTTGTTGTCAGATATTGTAGTTTTGGATATTCTATCATTGTATAATTTTTTTGTATGTTATTAGTTGCATTCATCATTGCAGATGGTGGAGTTTTTATTTCATATAGAATAGTGGACATTATATTTAGTATTGAGGATCATTACACCAAGTACTCATGGGATCAAACAATGTTATCCCATTTATATAGATATTTTCACAAATTCAAATGGGATAAGTATGGTGGTGGACTTTGTTGTGCAACATTATTACATTATTCAAATTATGAGATTATAGTAGTGATTCATCCAATCATGATGTCATTGTCTAGATGGGCCCATCCTCATATGTATGAATGGAGATTGGTTAGTATAGGGCATGTGACATGCACTAGAACCATGAAGTGTCATTGTATTCTAGATCGATTATCAATGGTCAGTGTGAGATGGGGGTTGTACCATGTATTTTATGTGTGGAGAGAGGATGTCATAGATTTCAAGGGGATATGAGTGAGTTATTGCATACATGACTATTTTCTAGGTATATAAGATATATTTCAAGTGGAATATGTAGCCCAAAATTTGGTATGATCTAGGGGTGCCCCTAGCACTAGTTTTATGTCCACAATCAGTTTGGTCTCCTACATGAGAGGGGGAGTGAGCTCGACTTGCTACTGGAAAGCTAGTTCCACCACCTTCATATGATAGGGACATTATGCTAGATTACCTTAATTTGGATGATGTAGGGTGTACTAATGAGTTTACCTAGTGGTGGGCCCAATATAAGTGCATGATATTATTTCAAGTTATGGAAACAGTAACATGGCTAGAGGCACCTTAGGCGGTGGTTGGTATGTGTATATGTTATTTATTTTCATGTTGTTGGTATGTTAGTTTATGATAAGTGATATATTTATATTATTTATTTTGTTAATGTAAGAGATGAAGATTATTGGCCATTGATTATGAGTCAACACTACATGTGTTGATGAGACATGTGCCAGATAATGTTATTCTAAAGGGTATTATGGAGAAAGAATATGTGGCAGGGCCACATGTACCATTGTTTGATAGATATGTCATTATTAAAGGTATGTATATTTAGGCAAAAATAGATTTGGAGGAGAGGATTATTGTACTAGAGGTACTTAGAGTAGATAAGGATGCTTTAGTGTTTGAGAAAGATTAATTATGAGTTGATTTATCCTAATTAAAGGTACCCCCACTCATTGTGTCTTCTAATTTGAGTATGATTATTTTCACTATGTATATCCAACTTCAAGGAGAGCATGTGATTTTTAGAGAGAACTTGGTGGCTTATGAGGCCTATGATAGGAGTAGATCAATATCTAGGTCATGAGATCATGGTATTGTTTTGATCTATCAGGCACATTGATAGATGATATGGATGTAGATTAGGGTTCACTAGAATGTTTAATATGTTTATTTTTTATTTAAAATTTAAATGTAATAAACATTAAATGATTGAAATGTTATTCAAAATACAAAATCTAAATTATAACTGAACTAAATGTACAGAAATAAAAATGAGATATAAATACTAAATTTACAAACATATATATGTTTGTAAATTTAGTATTTATATCTCATTTTTATTTTTGTACATTTAGTTCAATTTAAATTTGTATATATATATATATATATACATACTTATATATATATATATATATATATATATATATATATGTATATATATATAAGTATGTATACTTATATATATATATATATACATATATATATATAAGTATGTATATATATATATATATATGTACATACTTAGCTCAAACTAAATTTATGCTAATTGTGCAGGTAGAATGTCGATGTGGAACAAACTGTAGGGACCTTTGAACTGTGTTACTAAAAAAATCTTAAATCTACTGGGATAGAATCATGTTATGGTGGATAAGGGCACATTGTGGCCTTGTCTATTGACTAAGGTCACATTTGATTTTATTATGTATATGATTTTCTTACATGGGTACATGTGCCTATTACGAGTGGTATGTTGTCTATGTTTGTGGGTGTTGATTTGACACATGGAAGTACCTACAATATCAAACCCTAGTTCCTACAGATAAACCAAATGTATATCAATTACAAAAATGGGAGAATCAGGAAAAGGGGAATGGTTGAGTTATCTTCACAAAAAAACCACATTATTTGAGTGTTGCCTACATATCCCAAAAGGGCATCAGGTCATTGTAGTTTTCTCATCTAAGTGTATTTATGTAATAATGGATGCAAGACTAGATCTTATTTTGCCTATGATTACCCTTAACATAAGCATATATTTGATGTATTCAACATTATAAACTATAAGTAAATTAGTAATTCAAGAGAGATATATAGATGTAAACTTTGTATATCATTTATGATAATAGAGATCCATCCTTAGCTCCTAGCAGGACCCATCTATAACTCTTAAATATGAATTTAAGGGTTTATTAGCATGTGAGGGAGATGACCCTAAAATACCAATGGTCATAAAATATAGCATTAATGACATAGAAACTTGAAACACTTTCAAAAGTTACATTGGGACGCATTCCCTGGACAGGGCCGTAGTATTACCTTGTCTATGGAGTGTGGTCTTGTCCAAAAGCCACAAGATAGAAAGATAAAGATATAATGAGATTAGGAATCGCCAAGGTAGATTTAAAAAGGTGAAATATAAATATAAAATACATTTAAATGATGAACAAGAGAAGCAAGCTTGAAACTTAAAATATGTTATGTTAATAAGTTCTTTCATCATTAATAGTCCTAGTAAATAAGATTATGCAAAATCTATATTTTGAAATAACTTGTATTAAGTTTAGATGTCCATAAGAAGAAATCCTTAATTTACCAATGATTTTTCCCATCCAAACCAAAAAAATTCCTATGACTAACACCTGAGGTTTTAAAAATATAAATATGAAATTTATAATGAAACCTTAGAGAGAACACTATCATGATACATGACTAAACACACTAAGGTTTGAAAACATTTCAATAATAAAAATAATAACAGTATTAAGATAAAGAAAATAAAACAAAATGAAACTTGGGATTTTGGATCTAGATATATGCAATGAACCCTATGAAATATAGAAAAATTGAAATCTATTATAATATGAAGTAGACATTATCTTCAGATGTGTAATAAAATTTATATTCACCAAAATTTAATATAACTAAATGTAACATAAATAAATAAATTGTATCTTCATTAAAAATTATAATAAATATATAAATATAATATATACATAAAATTATAAATACAATATATACATAAAATTAAAATGTAATAAAATTATAATGCCCATGGCTAATGGTCCACTCTCACACAATACTTACACGACAATAATGAAATCATAACATTTGGTGTTAACATTACCCTCTTACATGTAATTAATGCTAATTACATGACACTCACATAAAATTACCCCTTAGTTTTTAATCATTCTTCCCTAAAATTTTTTAAAAAACAACTAAAATGAACTTATGGTGAGTTAATTTATATATATATATATATATATATATATATATATATATATATATATATATATATATATATATATATATATATATATATATATATATATATATATATATATATATATTTGTTTTATTTTTATATAATTATATTATTAAATATAATTATGAGATCTTAACCTAAACGCTTTCTTATTAATGTGCATCAAATCTTAGTAATTGTTATGAAATCCATTTGATTTTAAAAATTATATATTGACCATCATTTTCTATGTGTATTTTGTGATTTTTGGTAGCCCATTATAGAAAGTAATAAAAACTTAATTTGCAATCAATTTTGTGATTAGTGATCATTCCTTATAGGAAAAAATATATAATTTTTATCTTTATTGTTCGTCATTCTGTTAATATTAAAAAACAAAGATATTTTGGCCTTTTTTTGTCAATTGACCAATTCAGAGAAATAACTTTTTATATTTATGTTTACCACTCAACTAATATATAAAACACAATAAATCTTATTATATTTTCTATTTTTTGAATATTACACCTTCATCCTCTTCAACTTCTTCATCAATGATGTATTCGTCTTCACCCCCATTTTCTTCTTCTTCTTCTATTAACTCCATTGTTATTTTAATTACATCATCTACGATGTCCACAAACTTTGCACCCTCTTAATCCCTTCAACTATTCAATTTCTGATAGGGATAACGTAAATTTTCCCTCCTTTCTCTTTTCCTCAACTTCTACTTTTGCTTGCATGATCTTTGTTATGATCTTTGACTTTGTCGATTGGGTTGCTTGTGCCTCAATCATTTCCTATTCATGACAACTTTTTGTTTCCATATCTTTTCTCTTTTCTTATTGAATTTAGTTCTTTGTTTCCTTTCTAATCACAAATGCTAATGATTTGGTATTACATTACACCAAATTATAATACAAATCAACACAATAAAATTTCATTTTTTTATTCATAGAATGTAATACATATGTATACATAGTAGATCTCCTAAATACAAGGAGTCTTACTTACCAAAAAAAACCCTACAAATGTTCTATCGATCCTATCTTCACTCAACTACCTATTATCTCTCCTAAAACTCATCTTATGTGAGTGATTATTTGCGTACACAACTAACACAAATATATTTTCTTAAAAAATGTGAGTACTAAATTCCTAATATTATCCCCCTTAGTACAAACATTAGAACATATGGCTACACACATTGAACGAAGGTAAAGAGGGAACCCATCGTTCTCTTACCAACCATTCACACGGGAAGACATGAACCATATACCATGAATGGGAACATAAATATGAATAGGGACCCACACATTTGTTCATCCTCCATTTCACATAGACATATTAGTTATTCATAAAGTACATCAACAAAGGAAATATGAACTCTTATACCCACAGACATTTACTAGATACAACACACAAATAGAAAATTAGAAAAATTGAGTACTAAGTCCTCATTGTCTTATAGCCAATGTACATGATCGCTATCACTCAATCATAATAGCAAAAGCAATTTCACCGCCACTAAGAACCATTCTTGACATCAGGGATTTTGGTGCATATTGGTTAGGCACTATTCCATTCGTGTCCCCTTCGATAACAATTGATAAGAGAGGCTATTATACCTCCAACCTCTATTAAAATTGTTGCTTACTCAATAAATTTGATCTTAAAATTGAATTGTTTTAATATTATATTTAATTTTATTATATCCTCCCGACGATACAAAACAATACATTTTTCAATACTTCAAATTCACCCGATATTACATCCTTTACAAAGATGGAATTTTAACTTTTAACAACGGACTTTAGAGACGCTAGTGAGACTCAACTTTAATTACAAAATCCAATTAAATTTTAGATTTGGTAAACGAAATGCTATAAACTGAAACTAACATTTATGACAATTTTAACAAATATCCCCAATATATAAAAAAGACAAAAACTAAAATAACAAAACTATAAATTAACACAAATATAATACTATTTTTCAGGCTACCAATCACGATGGGTATGGAGATGTATACAAATGAAGAGAACAAGCTCAGAGAGTATATATTCTGCACACACACACACGTCTGGTTCACGCACAGTCTCTAGTGCTAAAATAGCATACTTCATGCATAGATCTGAATACATACGTAGTAAACGGCACAAGATCTGTCGTACACAAGGCCATGGAACAATAGACGGAGGAGCCACGCAAGATTATATTAATATACACATGACTGCAACAAATCTACCATAAAGATGTCTTCCTTACGGCTCTGTCAGAGTACAAATCTACCTTAACCTAGCCGAAACTTTCACCAAAAACTCACTTAATATGCAGAAGGTTTATATATCATATTATAAAGATTATTCATAAAGAATAATGTCTTACATTCAACAAGGAAACCAAGAATTGAAATGGCACAACCCATTTAATCTCTTATAATTGCATACCTGGTCTGATACAAAATGATGATTCGGTATTAGATTACACAAAATTATAATATGAAATAAACATGATCAACTGAGTAGATCTCCTACAAACAAGGAGTCTATACTTATCAACAAACCCTAACAAATACTCTATAAAGCCTATCTTCACTCAACTACTCTATTATTTCTCTTAAAACTTATCTTATGTGAATGATTATTCACCAACATAATTATCACAAATATATTAACTCACGAGAATAGTAATGTGAGTACTAAATTCTTATAAAAGGCTTATTCAAATCCACTTTTATCCTTTACAATTCTTATAAAAAACCTTGGTTTCTCACTTGGAAACTATGTCCTCTTATTTCGTTTCATGGAAATCTTCTTCTCTTCGAACTAAACCCTTTGCTACAAATTTTAATTGCAATCTTGCGTAGGTTATACACATGTATTAACATCACTCTCCACTCTCATTATATTCCCACAAATTCCTTGATGGAGAACAACCCCTCTAAAACTCTTTTTTCACCTCTTGTTTTCCTCCCACCTATGCATGATGGAAAACTATTATATGCATCATCTACCCATTACTCTTTTTAGTGGAGGATTCCTAACTCTCTAACCACATATGTATGGCAGATAATAATTCTCCTAACTACTTCACGTTCAACGTTTTGTCAGCACTCACTTTCAACTCTTTCTCTCTTGACATCTACACACTTTTCTCATAGTGGAGGACTAAAACTCTGACACTTTCCCTCTATGCTCTTTTCTCATAGGGGAGTGCACTTAACTATGACACCTTTTTAATCAACACTCTTTATTGGAATATTCTCTTACGTATATTCTCAACTCAACCTATAAATGTGACTTCTTGTCAAATCACACTCTTTGTTACTCACTTGAAGGATTCTACCTTATTTGATGTAGTTAGTTCCTAGTGGTCCTAATGAAGGGATGCCCAAACCTACCTCTCTCTCTCTCTCTCTCTCTCTCTCTCTCTCTCTCTCTCTCTCTCTCTCTCTCTCTCTCTCTCTCTCTCTCTCTCTCTCTCTCTCACACACACACACACACACACACACACACACACACACACACCCACACAAGTCATACAAATAGGCAACAAAACACAATCTTTTCATTAAACTCATGCCTATCAAGTATTTAAATTGCATTAACTTGGTCCCTAGCTATTATAATGTGTAGCATTTATATTTAATATTTTACAATCTAGTTACAGACTCTAGAACTTAATATTTTATAAAAATTAAGCACAAGTGTTCAAAACACTATGCTAAATAGGTAAAACCATGGCATAAGGTAAATATATCTAGATATAATAATAAACAATGATTTAGACCTAGGGATTGAAAGTACCATGAATAGTAAATAGTCAATATAAATTAAGAGAAGGAAAGAGAGATAAATAACAATTTTTTACTTACCTATACCCTAGAAATGAATTCTAATGCATTAAAAAAATGTTCTTATCTAATTTTGGAGAAAACCTATAAATTTTGTGTTGATTAGATAAGTTACATAATTTTACTATTATCGGTGGTGGCCAATTACGATCAAACTATTATTTGATGGGTGAGTATGGATTTTTTTTATAATTATGGAAAGTTGCTATGATTCTATCACTATTGATCCTAGGGGCCTAAAATTTTATAGGATGCTTAGTCAAAGTAAATCACACATAGGCCTCACTCAGATTGATCCAACAATGTGAAGAGTTGTTAAAATGTATTCTTCTCCTCTTATGTAATCCTAATTTGCCAGAATATCATAAGAATATATAAAATGCATAAGGTTAGTTGGCTCATTTCCCATTAGTTATTGTAGCTACATATCCCACATTCTTAAAATGAGGGCTCAATGTAGTTATATTGCTTTTGAGTCTTCCCGCCTAAGTGAAAGAAATGACTTCACCTCCTCTTCCTAGATAGTCAAATTTAACTATATACTTTATACTACAAGCTTCTTTTGGTATAATTATGCAGCCACAAGACTCAAATGGATGATGAAGGACAAATTAAATAAATTTTCAATGCTCCTTAACATGTGTGAAAAATATATTATCAATGGAATTCTCGTATAAATATCTTAGGTACATGTATATATATAGGCTTAATTGAATTCAAATTAGAACACATTCATGCAGAAGATGACCATGGAAAAGAGTGATAACTAAAAATTAAGAATCATTAAATTATCACATGGAAAAAAGGACCCACAAATTAAATGACTATAATCAACCATCACTGATTATGGAAAGAGAAAAACCCTAAAATAGTTTTTTTGACATTATGCAAACATTCTAGGTCATATTGGGGTAAATAATTACTTGATATGTATGTTTTTAGGGATTATGAACTGAATTTTAGTATTATAATTGACCCAAGGTAAACAAAATTTTAATTTGTAAGGAAAGATGAGTTAATGGAAGATAATACATGGCCCAACACAAGGGGAAAGTGTACTAAAAAGAGCAAAACTTACAAAAATGAGCCAAATGCTCAAAAGCATGACAAAGACTTCAAATACATGGATTAAACCAAAATTATGGGTATACATAATTCCCCACTTTAATGTATGTGGGAATAACAATGTAAAACAAAAATATGTGCATACTTGAATAGTACCTTATAGGAATAGAAGGATGAAGATTATATTATTGGAAGAGTTTATTCATGCTTTGATCTCAATGTATAGAATGTACCTACAAGAAAATACAAATGAAAAAAAGTGTATCAATGTCATGTTATATTGATAATCAAAATCACTAAATTAAATAAATGAATTTTGGAAATAAGAAAAATAATGAATACACCTAACGGCACATGAACCGTGTGATCATTTTTGGAACTCTGTTATTAAAACTTAAAAATAGAGTTGAAATTTGGGATTTAATGGCAAAGGGGAAAGTAAAGAGGGAAAACTCTAATTATTGATCAAATGAGTGGACTTAATTATTGGCTCAACTTGGTTTCATTGAACTAGGATAAAAACTTTACTTCTTGGTCAACAAAGCAAACAAAATTATTGGCTCCGCTTGGTTTCACTAAAATTTATAACTAGTGATAGTATAGTGTAGTCACTCAAATTTGGACATGAATACTTGATAATTTCACTTTTGGACCTATTTCACTTTAATTGACTTAAGATCTTAATCTAAACTTATTTCACCACCTCTTTATATCCTAAGCACCTATGTGGACCTATTTATTTTATAACAACTATCTAATTCCTAAATAAATGTTCCAACTACTAAAAACACCTTTGAGCATCTATATAGACACTCCTAGACCCAAAATTAACACATTTACCTTAAGGAATAAAATTCAAGTAAAGGATAATATTGGCAAATGTTTGTGTCCCCAATAGGATGTGCTTGTCCTTAACCCTTCTAATGGTCACTTTTAAATTTGGACCCTCTCTTATATTTTGATCCATACTTTTAGGATAGGTAGCAACAAGTTTTCCTATTTTGGATTGCTATAAAGGCACACATAAGTCACATATATATAGTCCTCAACCAAGTCCAAATATTATTTTATCCAACCTAAAGTAAAACATGATCAATTATTTAAGTTATCTCTTGATGCATTTATATAGTCAAAGGATCACAATTGCACAAAATACTCTAAGTAGGAGAACTACGTAGGCTTGATTTCCCTCTTCAGAGTATTGGATACATAGGTAGTGATCACTCATCATGGGGTGATTGGAGTTAGTTTAACCCATTACACTCCATTTTTATATTTATAGGTTTTCATTCAATACAAACCCTATTAGTTTTTTAACTTTGAATAAGCTATTTACAAGGCTTTCACACACATACAAAGGTCAAATCTCTACATAGAGAGCTAATTTAATGTCAAAAATAATTGTGACCTGGGTTCCAAATTTTTAGCAGAGGACATGATCAACCAACTTAGGAATATAGTGGCAATAAATCATATCCTTCACCAACTTCAATCTCAGTCACTGTGCACTTTCAGAATCAATCATTGTTAATTAGTTTTATCCATCTTTTAATTTCACACAATTAGATCTTACATTATAAACACCTAAGTCTTTCATTTTATTCATAACTAGTCTCATTCGATTGTACTTTTTCAAATTTAGTATTTTTATTTTATTCTACTTGTCACAAGTTGATTTATAGTATTCTCATATATTTTATTTAGTTTATATGAAGTATGGCTAATTTACCTATTAATTCCAAGTTCCAATAAAACATATTGTGAACCCAAATATTATTTCAACATTGCCAAAAACCCAAGGTTTCTATTAGGTTTCCATTAGTCTCCAACATTCTTTCTAGGATTTTAGAATTTTGTCTTAGTGTTTCATAGTCGATCTCTAATTTCCCCTTTTCCTCTACACAAATCAAAAGTTTATATATTTCCTTATGGTTTCACCTTCATTTTACTATCAGGGTTTCCTTTCCTAGGCTTATGGTTTATCATCCCACTTTTTTGTCTCACATTTGATCCATAACACCTCTATTTTTAAAAAAATTAGATATTTTTCTTGGCTATTTTCAAATAATCAAAAACTTGTTTTCATTCATCAAAATACTATACATATTTTCTAGAATTTACAACTACTATTTCTAGTAAAATTTTCCTAGGGGATGAATGGTTTACCTATTTTAAAATTCTATTTTTGGGTTTATCTATTTATTTATTTCAATTAAAAACCACTCTTGGATTTCAAAAATACCTAACATATTTGAAGTGGTTGGTTCTTTAGTGTGCACATCTATAATAGCTATATGGATAATTCTTGGTGTATACTTTCTAATTCAAATAATGATTATTTTAATAGCATGGTGTCAGCTAGAAATATTTAAGATATTTCATAATTATGTAATAGTTTAGAGAATACTAATGTACAATAAAATTAGGGGTGCAATCAATCATAATACATCTTCTATGTCTAATTAATCCCAGGTAACATTTATTGTCCCTCCTCAAAATGGTGATAGCTACTTTACCTCTAACTAGTTCTATGTTTTCACCATCCCAAGAGGTATGATGGCAAACCCTATAGTACCAAATTAAATTAGCTAACACATCCTTCCTCACCCCCATCTACCTCTCACATCTCCTCTTGATGGTATTTGTATTCATATTCAATCATAAATACATAAGGCTTGTCTTGTGAAATGCTTCAAGATCAAATAGTCACTATGAGATAGTTCATAGAAAAGTTAAAAAATCAAAATCAATATTTCAATTCAAGGATCACATCATTGGGACATATGACCACATACATAATTAATCCATATCATGCTAGTGTTAATCATATATTTACATCTCCATCTAGTTATTTTGTGCCTCAAATGATGTCATCTCAAGTATGTGTTAAAAATAAACATATATCTATAAATAACGATTCAAAAATAATACCAAAAAAAAGAGTTTTAGTGATATTCTAAGAGAAATGATTTGAAAAAATTTGATCACATTAACTCCTATGCATTTTCTAAGGAGATCAAAATACTATTGTGCATATCATAGAATGCATGGGCATTATACAAGTTGTTGTTGGGATTTGAAGAACAAAATACGAAGTATCATTGATAGAGGTGATTTTATAATAGATAATCAAGTAATCTACTCACATTATGATTGAATATGCTAAAGAACAAGTGAAATTAGAACAAATGTCAAATTTAGAACAAGAAATGTTACAAATAGAAAAGTTAAAGCAAGAAAAACTTCATAAGGCAAAATTAGAGCAAGCAAGATTATAAATGGAACAATATGAAAAAGCAATATTACAAAGAGAACAATTTAAAAATCAAAGGTTATAAATGAAACTATTGGAAAAAGATAAGTTATTAAAATAATTTATTTAGAAGGAACAATTGTAAAACAAAAAGTGAGAACAACAAAGGTTACAAATGTTACAATAACAGAAGTTACAAAAAGAGAAATTATGTAAATGTTAAGAAAGAAAGTTTTTTTAAAAAAAATTCTAACACATGAGATTCAAAAGTAAGATATACCTAAAAAATCTAATGTTACTAGTATGGTTCTAAAGGAGGAAATGACAATCCCTTCCTAATATCAAGAACCTTTCACTATCACTACTCACATAGATAGAAATAAATGTACCAATGTTAAGGTAATGGAATGCCAAGAATTAAATTTTTATAAACATAATTTATATATCTCTTGGATCACCTTCAACACATAGATAAGACTATTGCATCTATAACATGAGTGGGGTCAATTTAGTTAAAAATAATGTTTGATTCAAAAGAGTGTTGTCTTCCATGCAACATTATTCCTATTATGAATGCATACAGTAATGTGTTTGGAGGATCATGGTTAAAATCAATTGGAGTAATAGTTGATACAAATAAAGGTTTCATTGCATTTTATCATGAATCCAAGGTCATTTCCATTTCAAAATATGGAACATCTTTAAAGCAAGATCAAAAAAAGGAAAATATCTCTTCAGGTAATATTCAAGTAAAGATAACTAGTACCATCGCAATAAAGACATGATATAACACATGGAAAATTTTAAAAATATAAACTGTTTAATACCACAATATGCAAAATTTGGTTTTACATATACAGATACAAAATATGACAAGATTATCATACCACAATTCTAAGATCAAGAGGATGATTATGCAAAAGATTGGTACGATACTCCTAATGACACAGAATATACATGTGGCCATCCCCTCATATAAAAGTACATAATTGATTATACATAGCTTCTTGTTTTACTTCATCATGTTATTTTTATACTTCTTACACGTGTGATTAATTTGATCAAATTCTTTTATCCCTTAGATCTTAGTAGATTTTTGACCTTTTGGCTCTTCTTTTTTACCTTGTAAATTTAAACAATAAAAAATAATGATCTATTCTACCATTTATCTTTCTATGTTTAAGTATTCATTGATAAATTTATATTTTATGTCAATGAAAAAATTGACAATAAGGGACAAAACTGACTGTCATTATTATCCTTAGTTGGTCGATCCTATCATCCACAAATTTTCACACAAAAATTAAAATATGAGCACATAGAGCCTTAATATTACCAATTTTTAGATATTTCATATAATTATAGTATGAAAACCAATACTTAATCATTATAAATATTTGTTTTCCTTTAAGATATTGCTCATACATGAATTATAATTCAACGAGTGTATATTTTATGAAAGGAGGATGTACAATCAATCCTCTACATACATATTGTATTCCAATAAATTTTTAGCTATAATCACATATACAGTGGGGACATTTTACTCATAGATGGTCATGCCACCATTTCTAGTGCATGTTTTGATCACTCAAAGTTAGTCATGAATACTTTATTATGTTAATTTTGGCCCTTTCCCACTTTAATTGACTTGTGCACTTAATTTGTACCTTTTTTGACACATCGCTCTATCTTAAACACTTGTATAGAGATTTTCCTTTTCTAAATGTTTATGTCACTTAAATAAATTTTATTATTTTTAAAAGCACCACTTTGCATCTGTAAGACCAATCTAAGACCTAAATTTCAAATGTTACCTTCATGACAAGATTGACCCATAGGGATAATAGTGGTAGTAGGTTTTATTCCATGTGGATTGATTTTGTCCTTAGTCCTCTAATAGTTAATTTTTAAAATTAAACTCTCCATTACTTTGTGATCTATATTTCTAGGATTCTTAGGATGTGGTTTCCCCTTTTGGATTACTATAAAGGCACACTTGAGTTATTTATTCTATCACTTGGAAATTTTAATATACAAACATATTTACACTACTCACATTGAGCAAAGCTTCCCTATTCTTCCTAATTTTAATTCTAAGTATTTTAAATAATCCTTAGATAAGTCACAAACTTATTTTATTTGATTCAAATCAAAGCATGATCAATCATTCAATCCATTTCTCTATGCATTCATATATTCAAAGGAACAAGATTGCACAAATGACTCTAATTGGGAGAATTGCATGGGATTAAATTTTCAATTTAGAGTATTAGATATGTAGGAATCATTTACTCATCATGGGGTGATTGGGATCATCTCAACCGAGTTATACTCCACCTTTTTTTATTTACAGGTTTTTAATCATTGTAAAACCTTAGTAGGGTTTCAACTTTGGATAATTCATTTCTAGGTCTTATGCACACTTTCAAAGGTTGAATTTGTGCATATAAACCTAATTTAATCTCTCACACATGATCATGGCCCAAGTTATTTTTCATCAAAATACAGATTTGACCTATAGAGGAATCTAGTGGTAGTCCATCATGTCCTTAATTGAATCATATCCTTCAATAGTTTTAGTTCTCACTTCTACATACTCATAAGGTAAGTTCCATATTTTATGTTTCATCCATCTATCAATTATCACATTTAGATTTTAGATATAAATAACTAAATTTTTTAGCTCATTTCATATTTTAGCCTTCTTTAGATTGCTTGCATTGTGTCAAATTCAATATTTTAATTTCATTTTTCTTGTTGAAAGTTCATTTACATCATTCTTATTTATTCCATTCAATTTATCTAAATTAGGGTTAATTCATCTACTAATTCAAACTCTAGTAAAACATTTTTGTGAATCCAATTCAGAAACACACTTTTATTGGTTAATAAATCTATTCTTCAATCATTACTTAAACAAATTGTCCTAGGGTTTAGATAAATTCCTAAACATTGGAGACTAAAATAGTTTTATTTCAACCTTATATCTAAATCTGATACTAAAATAACTTACTTTCAAATTTGGATATAATTGTTGACTCTGAGCGCACTTTATTTTATCCTCAGGTCTAATATATGACATTAAAATTTATTCTTTTTACCTTGGATTTCATAATAATTTAATAATATCCATACATAGAAAAACCCTTTTGTTTCTAACATTTCATTTTTTTATTTTGTTTGTAACATCTTTTCCATGTTACTTTATTATGCCATCTAAAAAACTTATTTCTCATATTCCTTTAAGACAAAGTTTTATGTTAATTAAGACCCATATTGAGCATATTTAAATTCATTTGACAATTATTAAAATGGATTTTAATAATGAAAATGTTAGTTCCTTGTATTTTTATGAATAAATTTCTCATGAATATTTCCATTAAGATGATAATAATGAATAAGCTAATCAAGATAATCAAAATGCACAATATATTCAAGAAGGCTCAAATACTAAAAGAACTTACTTGCAACTTCAGATAGAATTTTTGACTCTGAGTGCATTTTATTTTATCTTCAAGTCTAATATATGACATTAAAATTTATTATTTTGACCTTTGATTTCATAAGAATTTACTAATATCCATACACAAAAAAAACCCTTTTGTTTCTAACATTTCATTTTATGATTTTGTTTGCAACATCTTTTCCATATTATTTGTCTATGCCATCTAAAAAACTTGTTTCTCATATTCATTTAAGACAAAGTTATAGCTTAATTCAGACCCCTATTAAGCACATTTAAATACATATGAACACTGTTAAAATGGATTCTACTAATGTAAACTTTAGTTCCTATTATTTTAATGAACAAATTTCTTGTGACTATTTCCAATAAGATGATCATAATGAATAGGCTAATCAAGATGATCAAAAATCACAATACATTCATGAAGGCTCAGATGGGATTCATCCTAATGAACTTAATGGAGTAGATTATAAAAATTCCACAATATATACCCTAAATCATTGAATCCCTTTTATCTTATAAAATATCATAAAAATTTAAAAAAAATCACTTTTAATGCACAAAAAGAACCACTCTTTCGCATTGTAAACCCTAGCATATGTGTTACTACTCCTATTATTGATATTTATATTACATATACCCATTTATACTTGGGGACAACACAAGTTTTATAAAAAATCTATATGCCTATGCCTAACCAAGTGACTCATACATGGCCTTTGATAGTTATACATCCTACATCACCTACTTTGCCTATTGTACAATTCCTCAAGCAAACTATTGTATTTTTGCATGCACTAAGGTGTTGTAGTTAGAACAAGGTATGCCAAAATATATCCAATCATTATATTCATAATATTTACTTCATAATTCATTAGCACATGATATTGCATCATATTCTTTACCAATAAGATTTTTAGCTCCTAAACTTCCACTATATAAAGGTAAAGAACACCCAATACATTATTTTATATATTTTCTTGTAGCGTGTTTTTATTATGCTTTCAATGATAAATTACTAACAAAGTTGTTACCAAAAATCTTAAAATATTATGCCTTGTGTTGGTTTTATAATCTACCAGTTCAATCAATCAAAGCATTCAATCCACTAGCAAATCAATATCTTAAACATTTTACTATTAACATTGATGAAAAACTTTCTTATGCATAAATTTTTAAACTTAAGAATGAAAATAATGACCCTATCATTGATTATGTACTTCATTACAAGACCATGATTTATAAAATGACTAACACATTGATAGAAAATGAATTAAAATATATTTTCAAACAAAATTTTCTTTCACCTTTGCATGAGTCAATTGTTTTCAATAAATTTAGATCATTTGAATAACTTTTTGGTATAATAAGATAAATATAAGTTGATAGTTTTTCTTTAAACAAGCTCAAGTATGCACCCACATCTACTTCAAATTCCACAATAAAGTTTCAAAGTAAACTATCTTAAAATTTTAACCCAATAGATATTAAAACAAATGAAAAGATTAAAATTTATGTTATTTCTCAACTTGCTAACAATATTTTATCATATCAACTAAGGAGGTAATTTGATAATTTACCACACAAACCTCATATTTTTTTGTTAAATTTACTTGAGTGCAATCTTATTACTCTACCTCCACCTTTCGATATTGGTATGTGTAAACCAAAAGGTAAATACTCTGATAAAATTATGATTATCATAGATGCAATGGTCATTCTACTAAAATATCTTTCAATCTCAAACACATTATTCAAGATCTTATTGATAAAAATTTCATTGAATTAGGCACTCACATAGAGTAAACTAGGCCTCAATATAATGAAATTTTTAAGTTTAATATTTTCAATGAGCCATTTATAAATGTATGATACAAATAAGGATAATTTAGTAATGCATCACAATTATAATATGTATCCACCTCTTGAGTCATTTGATCATCCATTAGATAAAATTATTGGTATAATTATTCAAAATACTCAACCACATCCTATGATTAATTTTAATGATAGTGAGATATTGGAATATTATTTTGATTGTCATGATTTGTGTATTCAAGATTATATTGATCAACAAGCCATTCGTAATGTGATAGATATTATATCAAGTGAAAATGTATGCACAATGATAATACTTCATTCATTAGGTTATACACAATATGACATACAAGCAGCTTCTAAAAGTGTCAAGACATTAAATGGAAAACTACAAACCATTTTGGGACATATTGTGGTATATCTTCAAGTGGGTTTTTCTATGTTGTCTCCTTATTTTCTAGATTCACCATAAAATGGGGTCTTTTATATGATATTGGGATGCCTTTGGTTGAAAAATCTCTGTGATGTATCTTCTATAGTACATAGATACCTAAATTGAATTCATTGCAATCAAGTTGATATAATTTCAAGAATAAAAAATGAGTACCCTCTACAACCTATGGTCCCTCTTCCACCCCATTCATCGCCATAGTTAATGATACATCTATGCAAAAACAAAACCCAATTTCAGTTGTTATGCCTAAGCAAAAGAATTTTATTTAACCAATTCATAAAATTTTCAAATGGTTCAAAATCAACCAATGTAAAAATCAATTATATCAAAAAAAGGTCTCTAATTATCAACTAGCATAATCACATGCAATATCTCCTAAAATAGTGATACACATAGATTAGAATGTTCCTAATAGGTACAACATTTGGCATAATCTTATACTAGTCCTCACTATATTTCACATCATTATACATCTCTTAGAGCTTCTCCTTTTACACAAGATTACATGAGTAATGATCTAAATATTTTTATTATAGCACATGATACATTTTTTTATTCTAATATATACACATCTAACACATTTCATTCAAGGAAAGTAATCTATTTATTGTCTGTCACATATTGTTATGATTCTCATATTGATGGGATTATGAGTTAGCATTTTATATTTCTAAAGTTTTTTAAAATTCAAAAGCATTTCAAATAATTTAAAAAATAAAAAAATTGAGTGTACATAGATTCTTGAATATTGCATCATGTTTTATTATTTCTTGAACATGTGGATGATTTGATTAATTCTACTAAGCCCTTGTTTCTTGTTGACTTTTTTTTTTTTTTTTTTTGCTATTATTTTTCACTTTTTAGATATAAATAATTCAAAATAGAGATCAATTATGCAATTTTTTCCATTTATTTATTTACTTTTATAGCTTACACTAATAAAATTGCATTTTTTGTCAATGAAATAATTGACTAGTAAGAGACAGGGATGACTACCATTACTATCATCAGTTGGTCGATCTTGTCATGTGCAACATTTTTACTTAGAAATATCAAAAATAGAGCACATGGAGCCTTAATTTTGAAAAAAAATGTCTTTTCACTTAGTTTCATTATGAAAATCATTACTTATTCATAAAAAATCTTTATCTTCATGTGCTATATTTATTATACATTTAAAGACTTTGACAAGTGTACATTCAATGAAAAATGATGTAAAATTAGTCTTCTACATACATATTCAATGTCTTACATATTTTCAAGGTTATAATTTACATATAGTGGGGAAATATTGCTCATACATGGTCATGCCATCATTTACAACTTTACATTAACATATGTCACAAATTGTTTAAATATATTTCCTTTCTTCTACTTACAAACCTTTATTTATCACTAGTTTCTATTATTTAACTAGTTTAAAATATGCAAAAATACTAAAATATTTTAAATATTTTAAAAATTCAAAATCATGACCTGATCATGATTAGACATTTAGTTTACATCATTGTCATATTCTACTTATCTCATGATTAGTAGATAACATATTATTTTTCTATCACACATATATTTTATTGGTATTCATGATTGTTATGTAGAATATATAGATTTACTCATAGCCTTTCTAAATTGAGGGCATCTTATCCATAGATTACAATATTTTTAATGTTTTAATTCTATGACTCTTATATTGTTGAGTTAAAATATATATATTTACTCATAGCCTTGCTAAATTGAGGGCATCTTATCCATATATTATAATATTTTTAATGTTATAATTCTATGACTCTTATATTATTGATTTATATACTATTTACAAATGTCTTGCTAATATCTCTATCTTACATAGTGTATATGAATATATTATTTTATAGGATGTGATCACATTACATATACATGGTTTAGATTACATTTATAGTTCTATGTTCCATTAATGTTATTACTTATACATATTAGATTAGAACTTGTTTATCTATTATGTGTGTCCCTTGGCCCTTATGTGAAAATTGATTGAACATTTCACTGAGATCATATTTGGTATATGTGACATTTGAATGTGTCCATTTACTTTGGCCCTTGGCCCTATGTTTTTCTACATTTTAACATTTAATTTGTTTATAACATCATTTATGTCATTATGCATACAAATATTTACATTCATTAGATTTAAACACGTCCCTTATTTGTAGCCTTGGCCTTTTTTATATGACATGTACTTGTTGTATTTGTGTGCTTGATTGAGCTATAAAGTTTGATAAGTGACATGATCCATATCATGCACTAATTACTACATGAAATATTAATTCTAAATTATATCACTATGAGCTTCATTGATATACATTTTTATAGGTCTTGTCTCTTATGTTATATAAGTGGTTCAAATGATGCATATCTTACTATGTTAACATACATTTCACATATTCTATAGTATTCAATAATTACATTTTATTTTCATGTTGTAATTAACTTTTATTTTGAGAAGAGTGACTTTCAAGATCAAATTATCTCACCTCAAAAAGGGGGCATTTCAATGAGATTTTCATACATAATATAAGCCTCTTAAAAATAAAAAATAAGTTTTGGCATAGATTACAATCTCAAAATAATTTAAAATTTAGTCACTAGTGTAGATTATGGGGGCATATGTCATGCATATGCACTCGCATTACAAATATAAAAGTATAAATTCATAGAGTTTTGAGTGCATGATACAAGTACATACAAAAGTTTCAAATATACTTCACAAATTACATTTGTATAGTTACATATTCTATATTTATCATTGGGGTGTGATACAAAGTCATGCACACTATGTTATTTTTCAAAATTTTAATACTATTTACTATTTAAAGATATGGTAGGGGAAGTATTCTCTCCATTCTCTTTTGATCATGAATTCAAGAACTAAATGGAAAATAAATTTACAAGCCATATGTTGTGGTTGATTTAATTAAAATGCATAATACATAACTTAGAGGTTTTGTGCCCTTTAGCATTATATCTATAAATCCATTATATATTTCAACCCAGTTTACATCTTGGGTTTACAAAGACTAGATGAATTAAATTGAGGTTTTTACATCCCTTAGTGAGTTTTATTTTCTATACAAGTTCAGATTCAAATGTAGGGTTTAATCACCCTTAAATTCTCCATTGGTTCAATTAAATAGCAAATCTCTCCAATGCTTTAGGGAAGCATAATCTTCAAGTAAAATCAAAAAATCAACATTGGTTTCATACATACATGTATATTCCTCCCTTACTCTCTTTTCAAACTCAAATTTTCAAAGTTTATGAAAATTTCCAAATTTATAATTCAAGCTTTTCAACTTTCATTTTTCAAAAGAACAAATTAACTATTTCATATGTTTTACAAGGTTTTATAAATTATAGATCCATGTATGATTGGATTACTAACTCAAAGACAAAGTGTGTCATAACACAATAAGGTATATATTTATTTTAATCTAATAATTTCATTTATAAACTAAAGGGGGGCAAATATTATCACTCAAATTTGGTCATAAATACTTGATTATGTCATTTTTGGCCCTTCTCCACTACATTTAACTTGTGCACTTATTTTGGACCTATTATGACACTTCAATCTATCCTAATTTCTTGTATGGACCTTTTCCAGTTCTAAATTTTTATGTCACCTAAATAAAAGTCTTAATATCTAGAAACACCCCTAAGCATATGTACAACCAATTCAAGACCCAAATTTCAAACATTACCTTTCAAGTCATGATCGACTAGTAGGGACTATAATGGCAGTAGGGTTTGTCCCCTATGGGTCAATTTTATCCTTAATCATATAATGGATAGATTTTAAAATTAAACCCTACTTTACTTTTTGATCTATGTTTTTAGGATTCCTAGTATGTGGCTTTCCTTTTGAATTATTATAAAGGCACACTTAAGTCATGTATCAGATCACATGGAAATTTTAATACAAAGACATATATACACTATGGTATATTGAGCAAATATTCACTATTTTTTCCAATTCTAAATCTAATCATTTCAAGTAATCCTCAACTAAGTCACAAACCTATTTTATCTAATCTAAAACAAAGAATGATCAAATATTCAACCTATCTCTAGATACATTCATATAGTTAAATGAGCACAATTGCACAAAGCACTCTAAGTGGGGGAACTACATGGGATTTAATTCTCTCATTAGAATTTTTGATACATAGATAGCATTCATTCATCATGGAGATGATTGGGGTCAACTCACCCAAATTACATTCTACCTTTTTCTATTTTCAAGTTTTAAATTATTGTAAAACCCTAGTATAGTTTTAACTTTGGAGAAGTCATTTGTAAGTTTTACGTGTTGTTAAGTTGTGGAGCTAAAAGCTTCACCAAGGAGCTAATCAGGGAGTTACTGGGTTCAGACAGTAACGGACATCAACAGTATGGCCGACGTCGGTTAGGCAAGGACCAAGGATCAGCCGACGTCGGTCATGAGCAGACTGACAGTAACCGACGTCGATCACCTGTGCATGTGCATGCTCTTGCATGTGTTTCCAGAAC
The DNA here is from genome assembly GCA_037957365.1 of Torreya grandis. Taxonomy (NCBI): domain Eukaryota; kingdom Viridiplantae; phylum Streptophyta; class Pinopsida; order Cupressales; family Taxaceae; genus Torreya; species Torreya grandis. Next base: position 354,120 of record JARHVA010001742.1, on the reverse strand, counting down.
GCGTTTCCAGAATTAGACTTGTCTAATTTAAGTGGTTCGAGAGTGTTTGCATGTTGAAGGCTAATTTAAGTCTTGAGTCTGTGTTTCTAATTATTTTAATTAGAAGTATAATTATTCTATGCATGGGATCCTATTTAAGAGACCCATGGGCATGTATTGTAATTAAGAAGGCAAGTAAAGCATTGAAGCAAGAAAGCAAGGTCAAGGAGATCTGCAAGGTGTAAGGTCAAAGAGATCCGCTGAAGCTATCAAGGAAGGGTTAACAACTCAGGTTGTTGAGTTGGTTGTGGTTGAGCAAGAGAGAGAGGGAAGAAGTCCTTGAGGTGTGGCAAGCCTTAGAGGTGGAAGAAGAAGTGGCATCTTCTTTATTGTATTTTTTTCTAAAGAGTATTTAATACAATATTGTGTATTGTCTCTCAAATTCTTTGTTGTTTCAAGTTTCTAGTTACTTAATCATTCTGGTATAATTTTGTGTTTAATTGCTTATAAGAAAAGTAATCAATTGTGCTTCCAGGGTTCCTAACAGTTGGTATCAGAGCTAAGGTTGCAGGGAGCAGGTTATTGTTTGATTACAGGTCATTCTCAGGGGTTTCTGATTGAGTGGGAGTACAGTAATGGTAGATGAAAGTAAACTATGAATGGAAAAGTTTAACGGCAAGAATTATCAACATTGGAGGATGCAGATAGAAGATTATCTGTATCAGAAAGATTTGTACTTACCGTTGGGTGGGATTGATTACAAGCCCAAAAATATGAAGGATGAATAATGGAATGTTCTTGATCGGAAGGCTCTAGGATCCATAAGGTTGAGCCTTGCATCGTCTGTGATTTCCAACTTATCACAGGCCAAGACAATGGTAGAGTTGATAGAATCTTTGGCAAATCTATATGAAAAGCCCTCTGCTTCAAATAAGGTATTTCTTATGAAGCAGCTATTTACTTTGCAAATGCAAGAAGGTGGATCGGTATATACTCATCTTAGTGATTTCCATGGTTTGGTAAACCAGTTAAATTTAGTCAATATTGTTTTTGATGATGAAATAAGATCTCTCTTAATCTTATGCTCATTACCTAAAAGTTGGGAGAGTTTGGTAATGGAAGTATATAATACTGCGTCTGCTTCTAAAATCTTAAAAGTTGATGATGTAGTTAGTGTAATCTTGAATGAAGATATTCGCATGAAATGCACGGGTGAATCATCATCAGGGAACACTTTAAGTGCTGAAAGCAGAGGAAGGCAAAGAGAGAAGGTTGAGCAGGGGTAATCAAGGTCAAAGATGGAGAGGGGATCCAAATCCAAAAGTGGAGGTGTCACCTGCTAGTTTTGTGGAAAGAAAGGACACACAAAGAAAGACTATTGGTTGAGGGGTAAAAAAAATAAACAGGAAGGTAATGAAGAAGCAAGAGATGTAGGTATTGTGGCACAAGACGCTCTCATACTTTCTTTGGATAGTCAGTTAGAATCATGGGTTTTAGATTCTGGTTCTTCTTTTCATGCATCCCCAAATAGAGATTTGTTCCATGAGTATGTCCAGGGAGACTTTGGAGTGCTTTACTTAGGGGATGGTACGCCTTGTCAAATGGTTGGAAAAGGGAAAGTGCAGTTGGAATTGCAGACGGGCAACACATGGGTGTTGAAGGAGGTTATGCGTGTCCCAGTCATGAAGTAGAGTTTGGTTTCTGTAGGGAAGTTAGGTGATGAGGGATGCACAGTAACCCTCACAGCAGATTCTTGGAAGGTTTCCAAGGGTGCACTTGTTTTAGCAAGAGGTAAGAAAGTAGGTACGCTTTACCTATCTACTTGTATTACTAATTCTTCTTCTAGTTCAGCTGTAGATTCAGAGATGTGGCTTAATAGGCTTGGTCACATGAATAAGAAGGAGATGCATGTTCTTGAGTCAAAAGGTATGAGTTCAAATTCGGAGGGCATAGATCAAGTTCATTGCAGAAAAAGGAAATTTGATGCTTTTGACATGAATAGGGAAGCCTTGGTGTTTATGGAGGAGATGATGGATAGAAATCAGTCACAAGGGCTGAATAATTCTGAGCAGGGTAGTATGGATAGGGTTTTGATCCAAGATGAGCTCACAGGTAGAAGTCATCACTCACTTGAAAAACATAGAGACCAATGTCGGTTAGAGGACCAATGTCGGCATCCAGACAGGGACCGACATCGACTGGGTGAAGCCCAACATCGGTGACTCCAGACAGATAAACACCAGTGTTGGTCAGGGAGAACCGATGTCGGCGATGAGTCAGTTGCATGGAACTGACATCGGTCAGGTGTAAACTGAGATGTGACCAGCATCGATCACTGAGATGGATTTTGGGTGGATAGCAAGCTGTCAAGGAGTCTCAAATGCCCATATGGAGGACTGAAAGGGTAAGTAGGCCTCAAATTTGTTATTTCCCTTCTTTACACTACTTGTAGCTCACTGATGGTCGAGAATCAAGAATTCATTAAAGAAGCAGAACAGGTAGATCCAAGAAATAGTGGGAGCTTGGCATGGATGAGGAATTTGATTCCTTGGAGAAGAACCAAACAGGTGTTTTTGGGTGGAGTTGTCAGCTAGAAGAAAACACTGAGAGACGAATGGATGTTTAGGATGAAGAAGAGTGGAAATAGACACATGAGACAGAAGGCCAATGTATATGGTCTTGAGTAAGCTGTAGGATAGTGGTACAGGTTTGATAGGTGGATGACAAAGCATGGCTTTAATTAACGTCAGTGTAACTACTTGGTTTTCTTTACCAGGTGGATGATGAGTCGCGACATTATCTTGTTACTGTATGTGGTGTGGTTGCTTGTTGCAGGGTTACAAATGTAGGGAGTTTTCTGAGCTAAAGGTAAAGTTAGTTCAGAGGTATGTTATGAAGAATTTGGAACAGCAAAATTCTTTGGCATAAGAGACATGGAAGATCACAGGTTGATCTCCAGTGGGAGCTAATGTGAAGAAGGTGTTGGTATAGTTCAAGATGCAGGATGCAGAATCGGTAAGCACCCCTATGGCTGGACAGTTCAAGCAGAGCTTAGAATAGTGTTTGAAATCACATGAGGTCTAGAGTACACCTGAGTTTTCCCAAGCAGTGGGAGTTGTCAAAAAGTTCAGATATGGCAGGGGACTTGGATGACAGGTGTATCATCACAGGATGTGTGGTGGATGGTCTTCAAAATTGATCTTGAAGATGAAGGTGCCTGAGATGGTTAGTGGAGGTTGTTGTACAAGTGCATCTATTTATCTCCAAGTGGGAGATTGTTAAGTTGTGGAGCTAAAAGCTTCACCAAGGAGCTAATTAGGGAGTTACTAGGTTCAGACAGTAACCGACATCGACAGTACAACCAACGTCAGTCAGGCAGTGACCAAGGATCAGTCGATGTCGGTCATGAGCAGACTTACAGAAACTGACGTCGGTCACCTGTGCATGTGCATGCTCTTGCATGTGTTTTTAGAACACATTTCCAGAATTATACTTGTCTAATTTAAGTGGTCCAAGAGTGTTTGCATGTTGAAGGCTAATTTAAGTCTTGAGTCTGTGTTTCTAATTATTGTAATTATAAGTCTAATTATTGTATGCATGGGATCCTATTTAAGAGACCCATGGGCATGTATTTTAATTAAGAAGGCAAGTAAAGCATTGAAGCAAGAAAGCAAGGTCAAGGAGATCTGCAAGGTGTAAGGTCAAGGAGATCAGCTGAAGCTATCAAGGAAGGGTTAACAACTCAGGCTGTTGAGTTGGTTGTGGTTGAGCAAGAGAGAGAGGGAAGAAGTCCTTGAGGTGTGGCAAGCCTTAGAGGTGGAAGAAGAAGTGGCATCTTTATTGTATTTTCTTCTAAAGAGTATTTAATACAAGATTGTGTATTGTCTCTCAAATTCTTTGTTGTTTCAAGTTTCTAGTTACTTAATCATTCTGGTATAATTCTGTGTTTAATTGCTTATAAGAAAAGTAATCAATTGTGCTTCCACGGGTTCCTAACACGTGTTGGGATTGTTCACACATGTAAATATGAAAAACTACATTTTAAATTTGATATGACTTTCCAAAAAATGTAATAATGTATTATATCAAATTAATTGATTTACAAAAGAGGTAAAATCTTATAAATCTTTCATAGGGTGGTTCCACTACATGACCCAACTAACTCTCTTGTGGATTAATTGACTTATGTATAATACTAAATACTTTATTACTAGTATAATATTATATATATATATATATATATATATATATATTCAACTGACCCAACAAACCTCCTTGATCCAATAATGGGTATAAAAGATAATCCAGAGCTATGACTATGAAGTCATCAAAAGTATCTACTGCAACTACAACTCACACATCATACATCATGGTACTAATCAAAACTAATTTTGTTTCATATAGAATTTTGACCTATAATTTGTGGCATAAAGGCTAATGAACATGATCAAGTCCTTATCATCCCCTATGATCATCATATTGTACTATAGTAGAATATGATCAAGGCATGTTCAACCACATCAATACACATAAGGTTTCACACAAAAACCCATCCATTTGACTACTCAGAATTGTGTGTACCACACCTCGCTGGTATCCAACAAACATTGATAAACCTTTACTCAACACTATGGTGCTAATAACTCCTATGTCAACTCATAAAATCATTGAAAACTAACTGAATGCCATGTAGTATCTTCCCCTATTATACAAGAGGTGAGAATCCCTTATATAAAAACCAAAAATAAAGTGAAGAAAATTGAAACTAAAAATGAAATAGGCATACTATAGCTACCAAAATTACCATTCAAATATTTGGCCCAAACTCTAAGTGAATATCCAACTAGATAAGGGGAATAGTCCTCTAGCATCTGATGAATCCTCCATCCTCTAGTGTGACACTTATAATTTTTCAATCATAAGGATCATGATGGACCTATAAATGACTAGATGTTCTTTTATAACATAATTATGGGATAACATTATAAAACTTTTAATTTTGAAGGTGTCAGTTTCTACTAAAAATACACCTATATACACTATTTTCAATACATTTATCACAAAATTCATATAAATAAACTTCAAATTATAAAATTGACCATTTTGATGTCTTTGTAAAGTCTAAAAACCTATAAATTGACTAGTCATCTAACCACCTTCAAATAAAATAGTGATTTGTCTTAAAAAGTGTTGCAATATAGGGGACTCAATGATGAATGCATTAAATTATAACCAAACTAAAATTTGAAAGAAATTATACTTTATTGCTAGTATAATATTATACTAAAAAAAACATAAATAAATATGATTAAATTAACCGACCCAACAAACCCCCTTGATCCAATAATGGGTATAAAAGATAATCCAGAGCTATGAGTATGAAGCCATCAAAAGTATCTACTACAACTACAACTCACACACCATAAATCATGGTACTCATCAAAACTATTATTGTTTTATACAGAAGCTTAACCTGCAAGTTGTGGTATAAAGGCTAATGAACATGATCAAGTCCTTATCATCCCCTATGATTATCATACTATACTATAGTAGAACATGATCAAGGTATATTTAACCACATCAATACACATAAAGTTTCACACAAAAACCCATCTAATTGACTACTCAGTATTGTGTGTGCCACACCTCCCTGATATCCAACAAACATTGATAGACCTTTACTCAACACTATGGTGCTATTAACTCCTATATCAACTCATACAATCACTGAAAATTGTTAGGTTGTGGAGCTAAAAGCTTCAACCAATGCAGACATGGAGGAAGTTGCTCAGTTCCAGGGAGACCGACGTCGACAGAGTCTTGTGCAGAAGACAACCGACTACGGCACGTGGGAACAAAAGGCAATCGACGACGACAGGAGGTCGGCCGACGTCGATCACCTCTAGGCAGACAGGGACCGATGTCGGTCGCCTGTGTGGTTCCAGAACTGCCAGTTCACAGACAGTTCGTTAACAAACCAAGTGTTTGCATGATAAGGGCTAATTATAGTCTCGAGCTGCATTTCTAATTATTGTAATTAGGTGTCTAATTATTATATGCATGGGATCTATATAATAGACTCATGGGATGTATTGTAATTAAGGATCAAGGATTCAAGGAAGTTCCTTCCACAAGTGTAAGATCATTGAGTTGCAGGTTGTTGCAAGCTCATAGGAGATCTACATGTGTAAGTATGGTCTATTGAATTGCAGGTTGCAGGTTCATGGGAGATCAACTTGAAGTACTTTGAGTACTTATGAACTGACAGGGTTGTTACTGATCAGTTGGAGAGGTGAACACCAATTCTGTGTGTGAGTTGTGTGTTGGGACCATTTTTGATAAGAGAGTGTTTTCTTGAGAAGAATAGCTGTACACTTGAGGTGTGGGAAACTTCTGTAAGGTGGAAGAGCGTGGCGTCTCTTTATTGTATTATTTTTTGTATAAGTATTAATACAAGATAGTGTATTGTCTCTCATATTCTGTGTCATTGGTGAATTCTAGTTACTTGTTGATTCTGTGTTATTCCGCATATTCAATTGCTTATATATTGGTAATCATATTGTGCTCTTTTTGAGGAGCAAGATCCAACAAGTGGAATTAGAGAGCTGTGTTTGTTTGCACCTGATTTCCCAACAAAAACTAACTAAATTACATGTAATATCTTCCCCTATTATACGAGAGGTGAGAAGCCCTTATAGAAAAAACAAAAAGAAAGTGAATAAAACTAAAACTAAAAATGAAATAGGCATACTATTGATACCAAAATTACCATTCAAATATTTAGCCCAAACTCTGAATGAATATCCAACTAGATAAGGGGAATAGTCCTCTAGCGTTCGATGAATCCTCCATCCTCCAGTGTGACACTTATAATTTTTTAATCACAAGGATCATGATGGACCTATAAATGACTAGATGTTCTTTGATAACATAATTATGGGATAACATTATAAAACTTTTCATTTTGAAAGTGTCAGTTTCTATCGAAAATACACCTATATACACTATTTTCAATACATTTATCACAAAATTCATATAAATAAACTTCAAATTATAAAATTGACCATTTTGATGTCTTTGCAAAGTCTAAAAACCTGTAAATTGACTAGTCATCTAACCACCTTCAGATAAAATAGTGATTTGTCTAAAAAAGTGTTTCAATATACAGGACTTAATGATGAATGCAATAAATTACAACCAAAATAAAATTTGAGAGAAATTATACTTTGGATCTTTGAACTATTGACCTCTCCACTTACATGTGTATTCACAAAATTTTATTAGCCAACTCTTATTTGATCAATTTGTAAATATAAAGGGAAAATATTTTATTTATCCTTAATTTTGTGGAGTTTAAAAATTAAAATATATATATATACATGAAAATATAAGTTACTTAGATTTTTCCTTACATGTAAAAAATCTACCACTTGGTGGGATCTAGGATAATAAAGAACATTGGAAAAATAAACATAAATCACAAATAAATCATATATTCACTGCTAGTGTTTTACTTCTAGGCCATATTGTATTTATTAGCACTTCCATCTTACTCCTTTAGAATCATATCAAGGCCATACAAATGGTGATTGGTGAATAATTGAAGGTTTTTTATGGTAGAAAATTCCTTCATGTTGCCTTTCTAGGTTTTTTGGAGACTATATAACTACTACATAAAATAGTTTGGGCCATATGTATGCTTATCAAGATGGTAAATTGACTTCTATAAAAATTTAGATCCATACTCATGCATTTAAATTGGGTTTTATGGATCAAAATGTATTCAAAAAAATTAAAACTCCATTGAAAACTAGTTTGGGTGTAAAAATTACTTTCAATAGGTTTAGGCCATACACTGGCTATTTTCTTACTATAAAATGCCTTCAAACTGACCTATTTTGCCATATAAAATAGATATTTGGAAGTTTTAGAAAGAGATTATTCAAATGTGTGTTTATTCCATGGCATAGGCCATATAGATGGTTTTGTTTTTACTAAAACTCTGAGTGATAAGTTATATAAAATGTCTTTTACGTCATTATTTTGTTTTTTAAATATGAAACTTTCAAAAACATTTAAAAAAAACTTTTTTCAAAATTCCATACCATTGGTAAAAAAAATTATTGCTCTCTCACCTTCATTTGATAAACTAGACTTAATGTAAACTCGTTCACCAATAAATTCTTTTTAACCCACTTTGATACCATTGTTGAGACCACTCACATAGGTAATATGAAAAACTACATTGTAAGTTTGATAAAACTTTCCACAAAATGTAATAATGTATTATATAAAATTAATTTATTTACAAAGGAGGTAAAAGCTTATAAAGCTTTCATGGGATAATTCTACTATAAGACCCAAATAACTCTCTTATGAACCAACTAACTTACATTTGATACTAAATACTTTATTACTATCATTAAACTATACTAACAAAAACATAAGTAAATGTGATCGAATCAACTTACTAATCGTACGCACACTTTTGAAGGTCAAATATGAACATATAGACCTAATTTAAATTATTGCACATGATTGTGACATAAGTTCCTATTTTTAGTAAAAGATAGAATCAATATGTAGAGGACTATAGTGGTAGTCAATCATGTCCTCAATTGGTCATTTATGTCCTTCAAAAAATTCATTTCTCACTTTTGGATACTTACAGGGTTAGTTCTAAATTTTTTATTTTAGTTGTCAGTCGGTCAACATATATATATTTTAGATAGAAAATACTAATTTTTTCATTTCATTTCATAGTTACCTTCTTTCCGTCATTTTCACTGTGTTGAATTCAAAAAAATTATTTCATTCTACTTATTGAAAGTTTATTTACAACTTTTTGCTTTATTCCATTCAATTTATTTGAATTAGGGTTGATTCACCTATTAATTAATATTATATTAAAACACATACCTCACATTGACACATGTTTTAGATTATTCATATCCCTCTCCTTTTTTCTACTTTTGAATGATTTCTTATCAATAGTTTCTATTATTTCGAGTTTCAAAATTTAAAAAGTACCAAAAAAATTGAATATGCCAAAATTCAAAGACATTATAAACATTCTAAAAATTCAAAAATAGGACCTAAACATGATAGACATCTAGTTTCATATTTTTAAAATGTTATTTATCTTATAATTTATAGATAGTGTACTATTTTCCTATCACACATGCATTTCATTGGTATTCATGAGTGTTATGCATGTCATACATATTTTACATGGATTAAGGTGTTGGACTTGCCTCTACCTAGTAGCTTTGTTAAACTAGGTGTATTTTATCTACATGTTATAGTATTTATAAGTGTTATCATTCTATGACTCCTATATTATTAAGCTACACACTTTTATAAATGTCTTGTTAACATCTATATCTTACATTGTGTACATGGATATGTTATTTGCTAGGATATAATTACACTACATATACATGGTGTAGATTACATTTCTAATTATATGCTCTTTTAATACTATTAATTTTACATACTATATTACTCTTTTTTATATATTATATATGGCCCTTGGCCCTTGTGTGCTATTGTTTGAACATATTCATGATATCTTATTTGGCATGTACAAAAATTGAACATGTCTATTATTTGTGGCCCTTGGCCCTTTGTTGTGTGTGACATTTGAACATGTCCCTTATTTGTAATATTAATCATATCCTTTGCATGTGTCCATGGACCTTGAGTGTATAATTATTACTTATCTGACATTTGAACATGTCTCTTGTATGCGACCTTAGCTTTACTTTATGACATTTCAATTATTGGTTTTGTGTTCTTGTTGTTATTTTTAAGTTTGATGAGTGCCATGATCCATATCATATACTAAAAAATGCATATCCTACTAACTCTATATTATATTACTATGGAATTCATTGATACATTTATATAGGCCTTGCCTCATGTGTTACATGAATAATTTAAATGATATATCTATTACTATGTTGACATACTTCATATATATGTTGCATTATTAAATAATTATATTTTACTACATAAAATACAATTAACTTTTCTTTTGAGATGAATTAATTTTAGAATCAATTCCCTCACCTAAAAATTAGAGAATTTTTAGTGGGATTTTTATACATGAGATAAGCCTCTTAAAGATAAAAACTTGAATTGGTATAAAATACAGTTTCAAAGTTTTTAAAATAGTTTAAAATTTAGTCATTGGTATAGATTATGAGGGCATGCACCATGCATATGCACTCACATTGTAGGTCAAAGTACAAACTCATACATCTTTGAGTGTATGATATATATTCATGCATAATTTTTCAACAAAATTTATGATTTGCATCTAATTAAAATTATAGATTCTACATTTATCAATGAGGGCATGATACAGATTCATTCAATCTACTATTTTTTAAGATTCATGAGGCATGATATAGATTCATGCCATGGTTTTTATACCACTTGATATCTGAGGACCTAGTAGGAGAATGGATGTTATCCATTATCTTTTGATCGTTCATTTTAGAAAAAAAGTTATAATTAAATCTATAAGCCATTTGCAGTGGTTGATTTATTTAAAGTGCATAATGCATAACTTGGAGGTTCAGTGGCCTCTAGCATTCTTTATTACAAATCCATTATGGATTCCAATCCATTTCACATCTTGGGGTTATGCATACCTATAGAATAAATTGATGTTTTACATACCTCAATGGGTTCTATTTTCTATATAATTTAAATTCAATTCCAGGTTTTATCACCCTCAAATCCACCATTCATTCAGCTAAAGAACTAACCTCTTCAAGAGATTCATAGGAACCACCAACTCTTTAATGATTCAAAGAAGCATCATCTCCAAACAAATTCATAAGAGAAACATTTATTTCACTAATATAGTTGTAATCCTTCCTTTTTATTTTCAATCTTTTCAAATTTAAATTACATTTCAATTTTTAGTTTCACATATGAGCAATAACTATTTTTACATCATTGCAATATTTTCCATAGAAAACCTCACATGATTTGGAGCTTATCCCAAAGTTAAAGTTTGTTTTACACACTCAATTATATCTTTCTTTTACTATAGTAATTTTATTTTTAGAATAAATTAGGGGGGACAAATGTAGTCACTCAAATTTGGTCATGAACACTTGATAATGTCAATTTTGGCCCTATTTCACTTTAATTTACTTAAACTCTTTATCTAGACCTATTTCACCATCTCATTGTATCCTAAGCACCTATGTGAGCCCATTTATTTTATAAATTATCTCACGCCTAAAAATGATTTAGCTACTAAAAACACCTTTATGTATCTATATCAACACTAATGGACCCAAAAGTTACATGTTTCCCTTAAGGACAAAAAAGTCTAGTAGGGGACAATAGTGGTAGATGTTTTTCCCCTTATGGGGCATTCTTGTCTTTAACCCTTCTAACAATTATTTTATAAATGTTAAACCTCTCTTATAGTTTGGTCCATAATTTTATGATAGGTAGCATGAGATTTTACCCTTTTGTATTGCTTCAAATGCACAAGTCACATATTATATCACTTGTAAATTCAAATGCAAAGGCATACTGACACTATTTCACATTGATAAAAGATTACCTATTCTTCCCAATTTAAATGAAGCACTCCTCAACCAAGTCTAATTTTTTTATCTAATCCAAATCAAACCATGATCAATTATTCAATCCATCTCTAGATGTATTCATATAGTCAAAGGATCACTATTTCACTAAACACTCTGAGTGAGTGAACTACATGGGCTTGATTTCCATATTTAGAATATTAGATACATAAGCATTGATCAATCATCATGGGGGTGATTTGGGTCAGCTCATCCCATTACACTCCACCCTTTTTATATTTTAGTTTTTTAGTCCTTGTAAACCCTATTAGGGTTTCAAATTTGAATAAGTTATTCATAATTTTTTCACACACATACGAAGGTCAAATCTCTACATACAGACATAATTTTAACTTATCACAAATTATCATGACCTAAATTCCTAATTTTATAGTAGATGACAAGATTGACCAACTCAAAATTATAGTGGTAGTCAATGTTATCCCAAATTAGAAGATCTTATCCTTCACCAGTTGCAATATTAATCTCTATGAAATTGCAAAATCAATCCCTGCTAATTAGTTTCAACCATTTGTATGTTTCAAATAGTCATATCTTAGATAATAAATAGAAGTCTTTCATTTTTTTCATAGTTAGTCTTCTTTCATTCAATCATACTTTGTTGAATTATATATTTTTCTTTCATTCTACTTGTTTCAAGTTGATTTAAATTATTCTAATATATTTTAGTTTATTTGAATTAAGTTTAATTCACCTATTAATTCTAATTTATGATCAAACACATAGTCTAGATAGATGATTCAATTTTTGGGTGAGGGGTGGTTTTATTTCTACATATCACTCATCTCAAAAGAAAGATTCATGCACACCAAGTATAACATAGATAAAAAAAATAAATTTGTAATAATCATGAAAACTCAAGTACAATATTGAAAACATAGAAATATAAAAAGATGTGATTATATAATTCCAATATGTAATTTGTAACCCAATAATAATATGTTTATGTAGAATCATGAACCTAAGGATGAATGGAGAGTGAAGGGCAATGGTATGCCCTATTTTAGTAATGAATAAGAGACAAATGATATGTCTACATGTAAGCATATAAAATTATGTCATTTTTAAGGCTTAATAGTGATATTAACCCATGTGAGGTTGAAAAATGGGAGGGTGGAGTACAAATTATATGCTTTGATAGTACCATGATAAGAGGGACAAATAATATGATATAACATGGACAAGGTATTGTAAATACTAAAATCTAGTATATGGTACTTGATAATGAAAATCTTGACACATATTTATCATCCATGACTTGAGCACATAAACAAGGTCATAATCCACTATTCTCTCACACTTTCATGTTATCTTATGAGTAGACATGTCCATTATATTACTACACACCTATTGTTTAAAACCTACTTAATATTGTGCACATACATCTCCAAACCTTTAATTTAGTATGCTTATACATAACTTATCTCTACCAAATTCGGTCTATATTTATAACTGATATTGGCCTAATCTAGTTGATATTGACCCTCTCCCAACAATGGATATTGTTATTCACTCTAATTTTCTCCCTCTCACAAAACACCCATGAGATTGTGCATTCCTTAAAAATGGGAAGGTGGGGACAACTACATAATTTCATCCTCCATTTTAGGACTGATCTAGGATCATCCCAAGGCATGGCTATAGGTATTAGACTTCACAAATAGAGTCTGCATGAATAGTCTCTAAGAGATGCACCATCACTATTGAAATTTCAACCCAATGCCATGCATGTAGGTCAAAGATTGCTATGATAACTTGAGTATTGGGTTTATTATTTATAAAAACAAGGGGAAAGGGAATTTAAATTCCACAAAATAAACACAAAAGAGAGGCAAGGGTAAGGCAGAAAAGGGGAGCCTCTAAGTCTAAAATGACCTTAATGCACTGGTCATTGAACCAAGTAACTCTACCATAATTATACCACTATAGATCGAGTTTCACTAAAGTTATACTCCAATAACATACAATTGGAAGAGTCTGAGGAAATTGAAAGTATGCCTTCAATGTGAGCTCTCACTAATGATGAGTACTATGGGTTTACTATCAAAAATGCATAAACACCATATAAGAATTTTTAGATTGACACAAAAATTATCAGCACTACCAAAAGGGAAAATGAAAGAACTCACATAGTGGTTATAATATCTAAGAACATCATAACCATAGCATACATAAAGCATTAAAGTGTTAATCCAATTAACATATCATTAATTATAACTTAAACATGAAGATGAAAGAAAATTATAATGTAAGATAAACCCTCTTACATAAAAATAAAGGTTGTATTCATTATATAGATAAGAATGGGGGTCACCTCTAAAAATCATGAGTATCCCCTTTGGGGACATGATGGCCACTCATTATAGTTATAATCATATTTAAAAATTTAAACAAAACAACCCCTAAAAACCTATAATGGATTTATAGGGGACCACTAGTTGACACAAGGAGGCACTGAGAGGGATTAGATCCTAACTGATTTAACTAGGTATTCATTACTTCTAATGCAGCTACCACAAGGTCAAACTCCCTGTATAGCTTGGCCATGTTCATTAGGGGCTCCCTAAATATTACCTTAGCTTGAGATGCTAATCTCTAAGAGATTTGGAAGGGTGATTCCATTGATGATTGGACTCTAGAGACTTAGTTTATGATCATCATGGATTGAGTTAATAGATCTAACATTTTTTGGGACCCTTCCTAGTTTGTCTTGGCCACTTTCTCCCTCATAACCTAGTTGAATTGACCTAGGTGGACTCCAAATTCCCCTTGATCAATCAAGGTGCCATCTAGGTGAAATAGCATGGAGATATTGACCTCTTTAAAGTAGGTCAATATCTTCTTCTCACCCTCTTCCAAGGGTCCCATTTCAGTGTAAGCTAAGGCCAATTATTATTCCATTGCATCTCTCATGTTCCCAACATATTTTTGGTATAACCCCAAGTTTGAGGTTAGCATAAGTTTAAGCAATAATAACATTCCCTTATTAACCACCACCTATAGCTTCCATAATTTCCCATTGATCTATGTAATCCTCTCCATATAGGCCTGAGTCTACTAGATAAGTGTGTTGGTCTCAGTCAAAGTCTCCACTACTTTCCCAAGGACTGAGAAAAATAGTAGGAGGGCATCCTTGACCTACATGATTAGCCTGATTAGAAATGTGCTCTTCACTTAGGCTTCTAAAGTTTAGACTTGGCTCTGCATGTCCTTGAGGATCTTCTCAGACATGTCATGGGTAGTTCAAAGGATGGACAATGGGTCCTTAACCATCCTCTCCTCCCTACTAGAATTTTTTACCTTGGTGAGGGAGAAAAAATATTAATGGGTCTACCACACCAATAGGTTCCCCTTTTATATGAATCTCTATGTGAGTATTCTATTCATGCTTTTAGAGGCTTAGTCAAAAGTCCATTACACATTTTGGTCTCCTTATATAGTCATTTATGGTGCCTATGACCCATGGAACATTCCTCATGTTATGGGAGGTGTAGGAGGGGTGATTGAAATAGTAGTTAAGGGTATAAGATGAGGTAGATGGGATATGGAGAAGTGGAAGGAGTGAAATAATAAAGTAGTAGAGGTAAAAGAGGCATGGGAGGAAAAGGAGGGATAATGAAAAGGGAGGCCCAAAGAAACATTTTCACCTACCATTGTTCCTAAGTTAGGTTCACCTAAGGCAAAATTACCCTCAGGAATGGGTTATGGAA
The DNA here is from genome assembly GCA_037957365.1 of Torreya grandis. Classification (NCBI taxonomy): domain Eukaryota; kingdom Viridiplantae; phylum Streptophyta; class Pinopsida; order Cupressales; family Taxaceae; genus Torreya; species Torreya grandis. Next base: position 338,798 of record JARHVA010001742.1, on the reverse strand, counting down.
CAATAGGAAAGAGATGGGTTAGTTGAAGTTGAGTCCCATAGAGCCTTGGGTAATGGACATAGGGGGCCAAGGAGCTAGGAGTCAAGATGTTATGGTTAGGGGAGATGTTAAGGCCTATGAAGGAGTTATCATGGCCTTTAAAAGAGGTTGAATTAGAGTAGAAGGCCTTTAGGTTGGGACCAAAGTGTAGGTTTCCTTTTACTTCTTCTTTAGCCTCTTACCGAGGTTAGCTCTTGATGATATAATATATGGTCTGATCAGGATGATAGGAACTATAAGGGCCAATAGCAAAGGACTCAAATCTATTGATGGAGGTGTTAAACTAGCTAGATTAGGCACAAGGAAGGTCCCTACTACCAGTGGTACATTTTTGAAGGTTTTGGTCATGCCTAATATTAAAGGTACACCAAAAGGAGGCATTGAGAGGACTCTAAGTTGTGATATGGAGGGAATAAAAGGAAATGAAGAGGTGAGGACACTTGGGATGGCTAAGTTCAAAGTTACCTAGGCAAAATCTAGAGGGGAAAAATGGAAAATAAAGGAGGTACCACTTCAAATATTTATGGGGGCAAAGCAAAGCTAGTAGGCACCAGAACTAGGAGTTGGACAGTAGCAGGAGTGAGGGTTGGAAGGGAAATGAGAAGAGATACAGGTGTGAGAGGGGGAATCTGGATGGGTGTCTATTAGGAGCCTTACTCTAGGATTAATCTTTAGATATCATCCACATCAAATGTCAAGGGTTTTTCACTCAAGGGGTGAGGTTCCAATGGTTAAATGAGCTACACTTGGGATGCCTAGCATCATGTAGTCTAGGATTAGCTCTACCTTAAATTGGCTACTAAAGCTATCAGAGTGGGTGGAGGTGGAGGCAAAGTATGAGGAGAAACTAGAGGAGGCAAATAAAGAATAGGGGTTACTAGTAGAGGTGGAGCTAAAGCATGAGGATTAAAGGCCACTGGTGGAAGTGGAACTAGAATTAAAGCTCAAAGAGGAGAAGGTGGCACAATTCCTTACAATATCTTTTTGGAGATGGATAGAATTATTAGCATTGGGTCCTTTATGGATCAATCAAGAGCTAGAGGAGGTTTGAAGGGGCTTTTTTGAGCCTTATTTCCCCTTTTTTTCTTCTTATCTACTATATAGGATAACATCTCCTTATCATCAGTAGCATTTTGGTAAAACTCATCATCATCTTCAAGCTGATGGCTATAGGTGATGTTGCAGTAGGTTGAGTATTGAGCAAAATGATCTTTGATTACCCCTTTAGGGTCCCACTATTAGATCTTGCACTTTTTAAGGGTAAATAAGTCTCAATCAGTTTCCATCTTCTATATTAATGGGAAGGTCTTGAAGACATGGTGTTGTATGATGATTGGGAGTTATATGCACACCTTCTATTAATGTTGTATGCAAATGCTAAAAATGCCTTCCACTAGTTGATAGGCAATATCTTATTTTGATAGGAAGTCGAGAAAATAATATGGTAGATAAAGGGGATCTTTGAGGAAACCCATGATCTAGATCATAGTGTCATCTTTGTACAACCATTAATCCCCACTAGATATGATAAAATATTGGATTAACTTTGAGATCCAGGGCATCGAAGTTTCATTAATGGCTTGGTAGACCATGAGGTAGAAATGATCATAAATGTCTTAGATGTGATGGTGAAACTAGTGGCCATATAGTTGATATAAGACTAGATGTACCATTGAGCCCCCGAAAATTCATACAAGAGAGGTCAAAGGCTTAAAAGAGAGCATCTCATAGACTACATCTAATAGGTATCTCATTATGTAAAAGTTACCCTTGGCTCGAGCATCTATGATGGTATGGACCAACTTGAAATTGATTAATCCCCTCATGTCTAGGATGTTTGAGTGTGTCAAGATCATGTATAATAGAGGCACCCATAGCTTATTGACTTGTTGGCAGTCTTTTCCCCTAAATAATCAATTTAATAAGATCATGCCTACTCAAACATCCTCCCAAAAGGTGTAGATTATGTAATCATTAATATCCTCTTTATTAACCCACTTGGAGTCTTGGTTATCAACCCAATCATGGATTATATCTTATATCTGGTATGTCCCCATCAAGACCATTACCATCACTACATTGTAGGAGAAAGTGAATTTTAGGAGGGAGTAGTATGCCTTGAAGGTATTCTTAGAGATGTCAATAATATGTCATCAATAGTGAGCATACCCAATTGTTGACCTTATCTTGCATATGGATGGTTTTATGAAGGATGGCACTCAATAGGTCAACATAGGGGGATGCCTCTAGTTTAGCCATAACTCTATGGAATTTACACTTCTTATAGGACCAAAGGGCATCTTCATACTTATACTAGTGATCATCATCTTCATCAAAATCCCTAAGGACTTATTCAATCACTTTAAACAAATCATTATAGTGTTCTAATTTGGTTAAGCCATATAGGAAGGTGGTTTCCTAGTTCTTAAGTTTGGCCTTTGGGTTCAAAGTTGATGCAGCCATTAGAGTAGGATATAGGGGAAATTAAGAATATTTGAGTATAGAAAGCATGGGATACAATGGCTCTATGGAATTTTGAAATCAAGGAGTTAGATATATCTCCAAATGAAACAATGGTAACCCTTAGCAATATTCTCTTAGGCTTTAATAAATGCATGCATATAGCCCCCCTATATTAATGGTGTTTGGTAGTTTACTTGCTAAAAATTTGAATTTTAGTTGGTGGCTAGATTTTATCTCTTTATTTTTAAATCTAAAATTTAATTTAGAGCCCATGATCCTTCACCACTAACTAGATATAGCAATGGTGATGGGATGTTTTAAAAATGTCCAATTGGGCCCGGCTTCTCATTCTATTAATGCCTAGTGCGTGGTAGGCATGCAGTCACATATCTTAGAGGCTCCTCCATTAACTCTTGTTTTACAACATGTGTTGTCTACTCATTGGTCTTCCCAATAATTATTAGCACCTAATCATGGATTTTTAGTCCATGTCCTTCCCTTAAACTAGGTGATGTATCACCTAAGGACATGTGGCACACATTGATTGGATCTTTAGTCTCATTCATACCTTATTCTTACCTTCTCAAGGCCTTTGGTATTATCTAGTTCATCTACATATTGAGAAATGTAATGCCTTCCCATTCATCTAGGCTCTCCCAAGATCTGACATCTCTAATAGGTCTAGAGGACTAGCCACTCTGACTCTTGGTGATGTGGTTTTTTTCCATTCAACTGGGCTCTCCTAGGATCTGACATCTCTAACATGTTTTGGGGACTAGCCATTATGGCTCATAGTGACATTGCACCTTATTATTTATTTGGACTATCTCAGGCTCTAAAATCTCTGATAGGTCTAGTTGATTGACCATTTTAACTCATGGCAACATGACACCTTCTCATTCAATCAGGCTCTAACATATTTGATAGGTCTAAGGGACTAGCTATTTTGACTCATGGAGACATGGTTACTTCCCATTTGGTTGGGATATTTTGGGCTCTAACATCTAGGGTAGGTATAGGGGACTAGACATTCTTACTCATGGTAATGTGTTGCTTTCCCATTTGGTTGGGCTCTCTTAGGGTCTGACATCTCTAAAAAGTCTAGGGGACAACCATTCTATGAAATTCATAATAAAAAGACCAAGTAAGAAAACAAAAAGGGAAAATAATATATTAAAACTTACTTATCAGTTATGGATATTTTTATGTACCATGAATAGTGACGAGTTTATTATTTTGGGAAGGGAACAAGATTCTAGTAGATTTTAGCAAAAGCTAACCTAAAATGTTAGCACCATGATTCATAAAAATAAAAAAGAACAAACAGTTCTTAGTTATAAAAATAAAAGAGGCCTATTGTTGCTTGGGGAAATCAAAGCAATGTACATTCCAAGGATTTAAGTAGGTGTTGCTAATGAGAATGAAATAAAAGACCCTAAATTTATAGCTCATGATCTTTTTAGAGGGGTATCCCATTTTGAATAAAAGGGGGCATGTCGGCCACAACAAATGGTGACTTCTACGAGGAAAGTGATGAGAAACATTTAGAACCCAATCAGTTTATTTTTCTTTCTTTGCTTAACATAGAGATTGTATAAGGGGTCTTTACTAACTACAGAAAAGATGAAGCACTAAAGTCTCATAATAGAAAGTGGTATACTAATCTTCCACCCTATAGATGGGCAAAAATGTGTGTGAGAATTGATTTTCATTTTTTATTTATTCTTGTATTTTATTTGAGTAATCAAGGTTGGACTAGTTATCAAGCTTCAGTCAGGGTGTTATTGGATTGATGGGTTGATGGCTTGGGGGGATGACTAGGGCATTACTTTGATTCTAGACATGCATCCATAGTCTTGATATATATGCCTTTAGTCCCATTCATGGCCTTTCTACACTACAAATTGGGCCAAAAATCATGTGGTGGAGATTGCATGTATAGCGCTTTCAAGGTAGACTCAAAATTTACATTTTACATGCTTTCTTTATTCTTTTTCAATATTATCTTGAAAATATCCTCATTTATTAGTCTTATCCATTGAGGTTTCAGGACCAAGCCAAGGTTAAATGGATGATGAAGAAGTTCTAAATAGCCAGGCAATCTTTGATCAACTCAAAAAAATTGGTATCTTCTTGAGTCATTATTTTAAATGTAGTTTGGTGGATCTATTTGGGTGAAGGTTGTTCTAAAATCCACCTATGTATCTCAGAATCATTGGCCTCTCAAATATGAGATGTTAAAATTTTCCATTACTATCTTGAAATTACTTAGATCAAAGGTTTCAACTAGGCCTTCTTGCTTCTCAACAATATTTATGGGCTTCAACCACCACCTAAAGCAGTTAATAATAAGGGTCGGGCATCACAAAAAAATTACAAAAAAAGAGGGAGATGAAGGGGGAAAACACAAAGAAAAAGAAAACACACCACAAAAATAAACACATAATAAATTTAAATCTATCTAATATATACATTACCACCTCTTATTGGGGTTATTCAGAAACTACATTGGATGGGACAGTTAAGAAATAGTGCTTCAAGAACTACCCATTTACTGTAAGTGGTAACTCATTTCCCTCAATATCTTTGAGAGAAAAGGTGTTCTATCCCAATATTTTATCTATTTAGTATGGGCCAATCCAAAAGGGATCATATTTTGAATGTTGGCCTTTATTTTCATGGGCCTTGCCCCACATCAGGACCATGTCAGAGATTTTGAAGGTCTTGATCTTTGCCCTCTTATCAAACCACCTATGGACTATATATTGATGCTTGTTAAATCTCAATAGGGCTTCATCATAGGATTCATCTAACTAAATCAGCCTAAGATTTTATAATTCACCTTGTCATCTGAATCTATGAATTATTACATGAACTTATAAGTCAAAAACTTGAGCATGACCAGCATGATTGGCTCCAATCCATAAACTAGAAGGAAAGGAGAGATTTTGAGGGCTCGTTTATACCTATTACAGTCTACCCATAGGGTGAATTTTAGTAATGAGTGTCAATCTCAGGTATTTTCTCCAACTAATTTCTTTATGACATCAATCAATTTCTTGTTGGTGGACTTCGTCAATCCATTCCTTTACAAATAGTGATTGGATGAGAACTTGAGTGTGATCCCATTATCATAGGCCCATTTTTTGAATTATATGGATTGAAAGGTGGGGTCATTATCACATACTAAATAAATGGGGACCCCAAAATGGGTGGTTATGTGTTCTCAATGAATTTGATAAGTTTGGTAGTGATGCTTCTTTTGGTTATAACTGCCTCAAACCATTTGGTATAGTACTCTATGCCCATAATAATGAACCTATGACCAACTGATGAATTAGGGTAAATCACCCCCATAAAATCTAGTCTCCATTATGAAAATGGTGTAGACTCTACAATAGGTTGTAGTGGCATTACAACATGTATTTCTCTCTTTGCAAAGGTTTGCAATAGTGGTAGAAGTGAACATGAGCATGAACATCTTTGAACAATGTGGGCTAGTAGTAACCTGCCCAAATAACTTCATGAGATATGGCATTTGTTACGGGATGGTCGGCCCCCAATTTTTCATGGAAACTTACCATTATCTCCTTAGCCTCTTATTGTGATACACACTAGAGGTAGATTCCTTCATGGTTTCTTTTAAAAAATAACTCCCTTCTTCAGCATATATTGCACGGCCTTCAACCAAACAACTCTTCTTTATGTATGGTTGAGTATCGGGGGTGCATTTCCATAGAGTAAAAATTGCATGATCAGGGCATACTAATTTTATTGTTTTACCATTGGTTAGTCCACCTAGTACACTGTAATCCTCAAGTCTATCTCTATTATTAATTGAGTAAGACCTTATCCTCTAACTAGTTTGTTCGACTTGATTTCCAATTCATACTCTTGTAGTTTCATAATCCATCAGCCTCTTATTTCACCTAGCTCATTCTATCCCAACATTTTTTTATAGTTAAGTCTAGGATAATAGTATGTACTTTATTCTAGAGGATATAATACCTAAATTTATTTAATGTCTTGACTAAGGCATATGTGTGTCTAGATTAGAATATCTGAGCTTGGTAACCTTTATATTAGTGCTCATGAAAGCCATGGGGTGTTCTTCTCCTAACCTTTAGTGTAGGGATATATATAGAAGTTATGCACATAGTCTAGGATAATGAGGATTGGGGCTTGCATGATTAAATATTTGATATCCTAGAAAGATTTATATGATTCTAATTTCCATTATACTTTAGCATCATGTATCAACATTGCATTCAATGGCTTCACTATTTCAAAAAGTCCAAAAATAAACTTACACACAAAGTTGATTTTTCCAAATAAATATTTTAATTCCTTTTTACTATTAGGTAAAGGTTATTTAGAAAAAACATCCTACTTTTTGAGGTTAATAGTAATACCTTATTTTGTGACAATGTGATCGAGAAGATTACCTTTGGTGACACTAAAGACACTTTTATTTGGGTTTAAGGAAATGCCATACCTTATGCCTATTTCAAATACCCTTTCCAAGTGGTGCACATGGTTTGACCTATATTTTGAAAACATAGTCAGGTCATCCATATATATTATTATACACTTATCTATCAGGCCCTAAAAAGCAAATTCCATTGCCCTTTGGAAAGTGGCACCAGCATGGATTAACCCAAAAATCATATGTTTATAAGTGAATGTTCCCCACTTGGTGGTAAAAGCAGTCTTAGTTCTATCTATGGGGTTGAATAAGCCCTAGCTATATTCTAAAAATCCATCTAATAAACATATCATTTAAGACCCACTCACCATTTGAATCACCTCATCTAGGGAGGGTAAAGGGTAGTATATTTATCCAAGTCTTGATTTAAATTTTGTAAGTCCATGCATACACATATTTCTCCATTCTTGTTTTGATTCAGGACCAAGTTAGCCACCCAAGTGGAGTGGTAAACTAGGAATATTATCCCCACAAAGAGTAACTTATGGAATTCCTTATGGATCAAAGGTTCAAATATTATGTTTACCAACCTCTACCTTTACCTGAAGGGCTTTTGGTTGGGTTTTAAGGGGATAGTATGAGTAACTACTCTCAAGTCAAAGACCTTAAGGTCTCCATAGACCTAGGAAATCACATCCTTATATATCATTAGTAACCTCTATAATTACTCTAATTCATGGTCTGTCTAATTAAGATCAATATTAACCATCTGAGGATCCTCCAGAGGGCTGAACTTAACGAGTCAACACTTTTGATCTTTGAAATTGGGTTTTTTATCTTGGAAGGTTGGGTCTAACACATCAAATACTCTTTATAGTGAAATCATTCCCTTCAAGATCTAGTTTCCATGAATATTCAGGATCCCATCCTTATCCAACTCATTCTTGGGGTTGTCTATGTCTTTCTCATCTATGATTTAGGCCTTGAATATCCCCTCATTATCAAGAAACTAGATGATTTGTTGGTCATCCTCGAAGACTTAGAAGTCAGTCACAATATCCAAGATAGAGAGGCATGGAAAAATTTCTACAAAGAACTCTTGAAACTCAGTGTCATCTAAAGGGGTTAGGTTTGTCATCATGGATGCTAGTGATTTTTCTATTTGGTTTTCCTCCTAGGGAATGGGGATGATATTAAATGCATTAAACATTTTAGTTAGGTCCTAGGCTTTATGTTTATACCTTCTAAAGTATGATATTTTTCACTGAAACTTAGTTTTGATTTGGTTGACCACCAATTTAGAGTCGTTGAATACTCTTAGTTTTTTTTCCTCATGTCTTAATGCAAATTATAATCCCAATATTAGAGCTTCATACTCTGTCAAGTTATCCATGCAAGGAAACTATAAATTATATGATGCTAGATGTTTCCTACCTAGGGGATCTATGAGTAGAACATCAGCTCTATTAACTTATTTAGAGCGAGCTATATTTATATAAAGAGACCATAGGCCAAGTAGACCCAGGCTATGATTGGTTTGTTTTTTGAGAGGCTTAGTGCTCAACATGTAGATGCCTAGGTCTGAGGAAACTAGGTTTATCTTCTCATGAATGGTGGTGTATTTGGTTATCATATACTTCATGCATGATTCTTTATCTACCCTTATTTGGTTGGATACTCCTATCCAAACAACCCAATATGGGATAAATCCATGTCCATATACCCATTCAAGGCTTTGGACCAATCTCTATTGAGGAGTATGCCATAAGCTTCTAGGATATTCACCACGTGAATATCTATAAAGTGTTGAATCCTATGCTTGGATTCAAACTAAATGTGGATGTTTAACAACTCATTTATCACTTCACCTCTGGCTTGTCTATCTAGACCACTACCTTATCTGACTCTATGGGGGCTAGATTGAGTTTTTCACATATACCTGCTAGCATCACATTGGTCAAGGTTCTTGAATATACTAAGTAATTATGTAGATTATTTATAAACAATTAGATGGTTATAAGGAAAGGAGGCAACTCCATCTTATTCTTATGAATGAGCACATTGGTGTGTGCCACTCTTAGTTTTGGCTAGGACTGTGGGGTCTGGTTTTGAGTTAAATACTTTAGTAAGGGATCCCATTACTCTGTGATTTGGGTAAGCTCATGAAGGGTAATGTTAGCCTTGATCTTTTTCATATCCTTGATTATGTTGTAACCTCCTTTAATTTGGACTAGTAGGGTTTTCACGAGTGCCTTAGATTCTTGGGTTCTTGGGGGTGGAGGATTATTCATAGCATTTTGGTCTAGTGGGATTGCACCATTATTAGGGGGCATTGAGGTAGTAAGGGGATATTGTTGTTTCCTATTCTTGAGGGCATAGTTGCTATTTTGAAACTATTTAAATGCTTTAACCTCATTAATACCTTCTTTCATCTCTATTTCTTCTTGGATAGGGAAATCCATGGTTTCTAACACCATAGTAGTACTAGGGGCTTTACCCAAGTTAGAGGATTCAGTATGATTAGGGATGACCTCATATTCTTCCATGTCCTTTTGGAATATCTTGAAAGTAGAACCAAACCCTATGCAGTCTATTTCCCCATGGTTTCCTATTATGTACTCGACACCAATTTGGTAAGGATATTTCAAAGATATTAATCTCAAGAAGCCTATTGGGTGAAGGTTTTGAGGGATTATGAGGATGGTTATAGGTCCTATTTGGTCTTTGATATGTGTTTTTTTGTTGGATATCTATGTATTAGAGTTATCACCTATTTATGTATCCATAGGAAGTCATTTTTAAGTTTTTATACCATATGATGAATAGCATCTAACTCAATATTAGTGAAATCTTGAGGTGTGACTTGGGTATTACTAACTACAACTAATGTCACCTGATGTTGAGTCTAGGGAATCAAATCTTGGATCCCTAGGTTTAGCAATCCAATTATTGGTTTAAAGAGGGGTGACCTAGTGAGATTTGATGTGTTATAGGGAATAACTATGTCATAGGTGCATTTTATTTAATGTTGGGAAAGAATTTCAATGCGAGCATTTGTGGTAGCACACTGAGAGTGAGAGTCATTATGTGACCTTGAGGGTTTAGCTTTTTATCCACTTTAATGGGACCCACATAAGCTGAGGATAGGTTTATTATAGTTGTGTCCCTCCTTAGGAACATGACTATCTAAGGGTCTAGTGCATTATTATACATTTCAAGTGTTAGTTGAGGAATGGGTTGATAAATCATGGTTACCTAGCTATACATATTCTAAAACCTAGCATTGAAGTTCCTAATTGGATCATTGGGCTCTCTTTTGATGCAGGTAAACTACTAGTACAGGACATTGGGTTCTATCACTTTTCCAAATTAGGGGATTAAAGGAGAACTATAATGGTCCCAACTTAGGATAGAGTCTTCAAGAAGGTTGAATAACCAATCATACACTGAGTCCATTAAGGTAAAAGGGAACAACCTACACACCACATCCTCATATTCTATATTTAGGAATCTTAGGGCAATCTTGTAGGATGTTATGTGTTCCTTCATAGTTCTTCCCATGCTAGGGGTGAAACAAGGTAGACACATTTCAAGGTTCTTGGGTAAATCATGGATGACTCTCAGGATGTTAACGTTTGATCTACCTAAGTAAGACATCATGGAATATAAATTTGGGATAGGTTATAGGGATGAACTAATAGGAATCATGGTAGGTCTGGGTTGGTTTGACCTAGGTTTTCTATGGAAAAGTAGGTGAGAAATTACCAATCTACCTTAATGGGACTTATCCTTGGTAACATGTGAACTAATCTCCAAGATTCTTCATAGTCAAATAGTAGTTAGCCCATTATTACCAGTAAACTAAACTCAACATATTCATAAAATAAATAAATAACTTGTATGAAGTATTCTAATAGACCCTCCTTTTAGCACCTATTGTTGTTGACTCCAATCTACTCTCTCTCCCATGAGATTAGGCATTCCTTAAAAAAGGGATGGTGGGGAAAACTATGGACTTTCATACTCTATTTTAGAACTAATCTAAGATCAGCCTAGGGCACAGATGCAGGTATTAGACTTCACAAATAGAGTCTACATGAATAGTCTCCAAGAGATGCACTGTCTCCACCAAAAGTTCAACCCAATGTCTCACATGTAGGTCAAAGATTTTTATGATAAGTTGAGTATTGGGTTTATTATTTCTAAACACAATGGGAAAAGGAATTTCAATTCCATAAAATAAACACAAAAGAGAGGGAAGGGTAAGGTAGAAAAGGGGAGCCCCTGTGTCTAAAATGAACTCAATGCATTGGTCATTAAACCAAGTGACTCTACCATAGTTCTACAACTGTAGATCAAGTTTCACTAAAATTATAAATCCAAGAACATATAGTGGGAAGAGTCTGAGGGAACTGAGAGTATGCCTTCAATGTGAGCTCTCACTAATGATGAGTACTAGGGGTTTATTATTGAAAACACATAAACACCATATAATAATTTGTATATAGACACATAATTATCAGCTCTACCAAAGGGGGAAAAAAGAACTCACACAGTGGTTATAATAGCTTAGCATGGTATACATAAAGTAGTCAATCTTAATTCAATCAATGATCATTCAAACATGAAGATGAAAGAAAATTAGAATGCAAGATAAACCCTCTTATAGAAAAATAAAGATTTTATGTATTAAAAGAGTAAATTATATTAAAATAATTTATTTGGGTTGATGTTACAGTCTAGATTGATGAAGGAAAATTAGGTAAAATCCTGGCTATAATTTGACAATACTTTTCAATAATTTTGGTCGACCCTATTATATAATATGGCTCTTCCTTATATATAAGGATGGGGATCACCTCCAAAAATCATAAGGATCCCCTCCTAGGCCATGATGGCCACTCATTACAGTTATAATCATATTTCAAAATTTAAACAAAATAATCCTTATAAACCCATAATAGATCTATAGGGGACCACTAGTTCACACAAGGAGGTGGCTGAGAAGGACCAACTCATAACCACTTTGACCAGGTGCTCCTTACTTCTAATGCAGCTATGATAAGGTCAAATTCCCTATCCAACTCATTCAAGTTCATTGGGGTCTCCTTGAATATTACCTCAACCTGAGTTGCAAGTCTCTGAGAGATTTAGAAGGGTGCTTCCATTTATGCTTGGACTCTAGAGACATGGTTGATGCTAGTTGTGGATTGAAATGATAGATCTAGCACTGCTCAAGCCCTTTCCTAATTTTATTGGCCATTTTTCCCTCATAACCTCATCAAATTGACCCATGTGGAGTCTAAACTCCCCTTGGTTGAGCAAGGTGTCATCTGGGTGGAATAATATGAAAATATTGACATCTTTAAAATAGGTCAATATCTTCTTCTCACTCTCTTTGAAGGGTATTTTTGCAATACAAGTTAAGTCCAACCACTCTTCTATTGTAACTCTCATGTTCCAAGTTTATGTTTGGTACAACCCCAAGTCCAAAGTCAATATAAGTTTAATCTATAGGAATATTCCCTTGTTGACCACCACCTATAGATTTTGGAATTTCCCATCGATCTTTGTAATCCTCTTTATGTAGGCCTGAATCTATTAGATAAGTGCATTGGTCTATGCTAAAGTGTACATTGCTTTTCCAAGTAATGATAAAAGTAGTAGGAGGGTGTCCTTGACCTATCTAGTTTTATTGACTAGAAATGTGCTCTTTACTTGGGCTTCTAAAGTTTAGACTTGGCTCTACATGTCCTTGAGGATATTTTCGAATATGTCATTGGTAGTTTAAAGGATGGACATTGGTTCTTTATACATCATCTCCTACCTGATGGAAGTCCTCACCTTGATGAGGCAGAATGAATATTAATGGGTCTACCACATCATTAGGTTCCCCTCCTAAATTAACCTCTACATGAGTGCTCTTCATGATTCTAGAGGCTCAATCAAAATTACATTGCATGTTTGCATCTCCCTAGATAGTCATATACAATTCCTATGACCTAGGGACCATTCTTAGGGTTGTAAGAGGTGTATGAGGGGTTGTTGAAATGGTATTGAATGATAGAGGATGAGGTGAAGGGGAGATGTATGAAGTGGTAAGAGTGAAAGAGGAAAGTAATGGAGGTAGAAGAGGCATGAGAGTGAAATGATGGAGAATGAAAGGGAAAGCCTAAGAGAACATTTAAACCTACCAATGTTCTTGAGTTAGGTTCACCTAAGGTGGAATTTCCCCTAGGAATGAGTCGTGGAATAATGGGGAAGAGGCTAGTTAAAGGTGAGTCCCATGGAGCCTTGGGTAATGGACAGAGGAGGATGAGGAGCTAGGTGCCAAGATGTTATGGTTGTGAGAGATTTTGAGCCTATGGAGGATCTATCAAGGCATATAGAATAGACATCAAGGCCTATAAAGGATGTTGAATCAGATCAGAAGGCCTTCAAACTAGATCTAAATTATGGGTTACCTTCTGCTTCTTCTCAGCCTCTTACCTAGGTTAGCTCTGGATGCTGTAGTAGATGGTCTGATCGAGATGACAAGAGCTATGAAAGCTAATGATGGAGGACTTAGAGATACTAAAAGAAGTGTTAGAATAGCTATAGTAGGCACTAATAAGGTCTATATTTCCATTGGTATCCTCTTGAAGATCATAGTCATTTTTGTTGTTAAAGGTACACCCAAGGGAGGCACCAAGAGGACTCTAGGTTGTGAGATGGAGGGAGTGAAAGGGAATGAAGAAGAGAGTATTCTCAGGAGGACTAATGCCAAATTTACTTGGGAAAAATATGGAAGGGGGATAGTGATAAATAGAGGAGGCACCACTTGGGAAAGTTGTGGGGGTGGAGTAAAACTAGTGGGCACCAGTACTAGGAGTTAAAAAGTAGTAGGAGTGAGGGTTAGAAGGTAAATGGGAGGATATGGAGGTGTGAAAGTGGGAATCTAGATGGTTTCCTATTGGTATGATTACTTTTTGGATTCCAACCACATCAAACCTTAAGGGTTGTACACCCTAGTGTTGATGTGAAGTTGGTTGAGTGGGATGCACATGGGCTACCTGTCATCATGTAGTCTAGGACTAGCTCTGTTATGACTTAGCTACTAGATCTAATAGAGGGGGAAAATTTAAATCATGAGGAGCAACTAGAAGAGGTAGATTAAGATTAGGGGTTGTTGGTGTAAGTATAGCTAGAACATGAGGATCAGGGGTTATTAAAGGAAGCAGAGTTAGACTCATAGTTCAATAAGGAGAAGGTGGTGGGATGCCTTATAGGATCCTCTAGGAGATGGCCAAAGATATTAGAGTTGGGTCCTCTATGAATCAAGTAGGATATGCAGGAATCATAGAGGGGTCTACTTTATCCTTCTTCCCTTATTCATATTCTTGGTTGTTATTCAAGATATCACCTCTTGATCATCAGTGGCATTTAAGTAAATCTCATCATCATCTTTGACTTGATGGGCATGGTTGATATTGAAGAAAGTTAAGTACCACATCAAGTGAGCTCTGATTACCCCTTTAGGTTCCCACTATCAAATCTTATACTTTACAAGAGTGAAGGAGTCTCACTTGACCACCATATGATGTATTATGGGAAAGGTCTTGTAGATGTGGCATTATATAGTGATCAAGAGTTACAGTCATGCCTTCTACTAATTTCATATGCAAAAGATGAAGATACATTCCACTAGTTAATAGTGATCTATTATTCTACTAGGTAGATCAAGAATGTTATGGTAGGCAAAGGGGATCCTTGAGGAAAACATTGACCTATATTATAGTGTCATCCTTGTATAGTTATTAGTCCTTGATAGATGTGATAGAATCCTAGATTACTTTTGAAAGCTAGGGAATTAGAGCTTCATTAATGGCTTAGTAGACCACTGGGTAGAAATGCTCATAAATGTCCTAGATGTGATGGTGGAACTAATATCCATACATCTTATCAAAGACCATGTGGACTATTGAACCCCTGAGAATGTACGTAGGAAAGGTCAAAGGCTTGAAAGAGAGCTTCCTAAAAACCTCATATAGTAAGTATCTCATCATGTAAAATTTTCCTCTAGCTTAGGCATCTACAATGGCATGTACCAACTTGAAGTTGATTAATCCCCCCATGTATGGGACATCCAAGTATGTCAAGATCATGGTTAGGAGAGGCACCCATAGTGTATTAAGTTTGTTTTAGACTTGGAGGCTCCCCTTTTCTATCTTACCCTTTCCTCTCTTTTGTGTTTTTTTTTTTGGAATTGAAATTCCCTTTCCCCTTGTTTTTACAAATAATAAATCCAATACTCAAGTTATCATAATAATCTTTGGCCTGCATGTAAGACATTTCATTGAACTTTTAGTTGTGATAGTGCATCTATTATATAATATTCATGCAAACTCCATTTATGAAGTCCAATACCCACAGTCATGCCTTAGGATAATCCTAGATCAGTCCTAAAATAAAGGATGAAATTCCATTGTTGTCCCCACTTTCCCTTTTTTAAGGAATGCCCAATCTCATGGACATTTCATGAGAGGGAGTAGATTGTATTGAATAACAGTTGGAGGCACAGTGGACTTGCTTAGTCCTCCTTTCCCTTCTTCTTCTTATCAGTCACCATCTAGGATAGCACCTCCTGATTGTCAGTGGCATTTAGGTAAATCTCATCATCATTTTTGGTGTAATGGTCATAGTTAATGTTGAGGTAGGTTGAGTACCATGCCAAGTGAGTTTTGATTACCCCTTTAGGGTCCCACTTCTAGATCTTTCACTTTGCAAGGGTGAAGGAGTCTCACCCATCTACCATATCCTATATTGAGGGGAAGGTCTTGTGGTTATGGTGTTGTATGGTGATCAGGAGTTTTGGGCATGCCTTCTATTGATGTTATATGTAGAAGTTGAATATGTCTTCAACTAGTTAATAGGTGATCTCTTATTTTGCTAGGTAGTTAGGAATGTAATATGACAAGTAGAGGGGATCCTTAAGGAAACCTGTTATCCATATTATATTGTCATCTTTGTACATCTAGTAGTCCCTGATAGCTGTAATAGAATCCCAAATTGCCTTGGAGAGCCTAGGTATTAGAGCTTTATTAATGGCTTGGTAGAACACTGAGTATAAATGATCACAAATGTCTCAGATGTGATGGTGGAAATAGTATCTATATAGACTATATAATACCATGTGGATTGATGAGCCCTTGAACATGTATACAAGAAAGGTTGAAGGCTTGAAAGAGAATGTCTTGTAGACCGTGTCTAGTAGGTAGCTCATCATGTAAAAGTCACCTTTGACTCAGCCATTTATGATGGTGTGGACCAAATTGAACTTTATTAATCCCCCCATGTCTAGGATGTTTGATCATGTCAAGATCATGTTTAATAGAGGCACCCACAGATCATTGACATGTTAGTAATCTTGGTCCCTGAATAGTCAATTCATTAGAATCATGCCTACTCAAACCTACTCTCAAAAGGTGTAGACTATGTAAGCATTGATATCCTCTCTTTTAACCCATTTAGAGTCTAGGTTATCATCCCAATTATGGAGGACATCATATATCTATTAGGTCCCCATATAGACCATTAATTCTTCTACATCATAGGATAAAGTGAAGTCTAAGAGGGAGCAGTATGCTTTGAAGGCATCCACAAAGATGTCAACAATCTAGTGTCGATATTTTGGTGAGCATACCTAGTTATTGACCATGTTTTACATGTGGATGGTTTTGTGAAGGATGTTTTTCAATAGGTCAGTTTAATGGAACACCTCTGGTTTGGTCATGCCTCTTTAGAGTTTACACTTCTTATAGGACCTAAGGGCATCCTCATACTTAGCTTGGTGTTCATCATCTTCACCAAAATCCTTGTGTACTTTCTCAACTACTTTAAATAGATCATTATGGTTCTTGAATTTGGTCAAGCCAATCAAGAAGGTGGTGTCTTGATAATCAGGTTTTGCCTTTGGGTTTGAGGATGATGCAATCATTGAAGTAAGATAGAGGGGAAATTAGAAATCTTTGAGTGTAGAAGGCATGGGATACAGGGGCTCTATGGAATTTTGAAAGTAATAAGTTAGATATATCTTTGAAGGTAGCAATGGTAACCATTAGAAAACTTTTCTTTGGCTTTTATAAGTGCATGCATATAACCCCCTTATATTAATGGTGTTTGGTAGCTCACTTGATGTGAATTTGAATTTGAGTTGGTGGATATATTTTCTCTCTTTATTTATAAATCTAGAATTGAATTTGGGTCCCATGATCTTCCTCCACCAGTTGGATATATAAATAGCAATGGGATGTTTTAAAACTATCCCATCAAGCCCAATTTCTCATTATATTAATGCCCAAGATGTGGTAGACATGTAGACACATATTTTAGAGGCTCCTCTATTAACTCTTACTTTTTGACATGTGTCATCTACTCATTGGTCTTCCTAATAATGGTCAGTACCTAATCATGTATCTATACTCCATATAATTTCCTTAAGCCAAGTGATGTGTCACCTAGGGACATGTGGCACACATTAATTATCTCTATGGTATCACTCCTACCTTATTATCACCTTCCTAAGGATTTTGGTAACAAATAGTTCATCTGCATACTAGGTGATGTGTCACCTTCCCATTCATGTGGGATCTCCCAATCTTTGACAAGTTTAGGGGATTCACCATTCTAACTCATGGTGGCATGGTTCCTTCCCATTTGGCCAAGCTCTCTTAGGCTCTGATATCTATGATATGTCTGGTGAATTGGCCACTTTGACTCTCAGTGACATGGTGCGTTTCCATTTAGTCAAGCTCTAATGGGATCTAATATCTCTAACAGGTTTGAATGATTTCCCATTCTAACTCATGGAAATGTGGCACCTTCCCTCTCCTAGGCTCTAACATATTTGATAGGTTTGAGGTACTAGCCATTCTAACTCATGATGATGTGGTGCCTTCTCATTCAATCAAGATATTATAGACTCTGGCATATCTGATAGGTTTGAGGGACTGGCCATTTTGACTCATGGTGATGTGATACCTTCCCATTTAGTTGAGCTCTCTCAAGCTCTAACATCTCTGATAGGTCTGGGGGACTAGGTATTCTAACTCATGCCAACATAGCACCTTCCTATTTAGTTAGGATCTCTCAAGCTCTAACATCTCTGACATGTCTGAGAGGTTGGCCATTCTACAAAAATCACAAGAAAAAGACCAAGTAAGAAAATAAAAAGGGAACACAATATATTAAAACTTACTTATTAGTTATGGATATTTCACTTTTACACAAATAGTGATGAGTCTGTTGCTTTGGGAAGGGAATGAGATTCTGAGAGATTTTATTAAAATTTGACCTATAATGTTAGTGTCATGATTCATAAAAATAAAAAAGAACAAACACTCCTTAATCCTAAAAATAAAAAAAACATGTTGTTGCTTGGGGAAATCAAAGCGATGTACATTCCAAGGATTTAAACAGTTACTACCGATGAGAACAAAATAAAAAACTTGAAGCTTTGGTTCATGATATTTTAGAGGGGTCTCCCATTTTGAATAGAAGGGTGCACATTGGCCATAACATATACCTTTTAAAATCAAACCTTTCTTTGGATTTGACCTATTTTACTAACATTTTAGTGGCATGATAAATTATGCAATTGGATTCATATATAAACCAATCAAGATCTCATTCAAAAGGGACTTTAAAAAACATCTCTATAGTATTTCACATTAATAAAATCTTCTCTAATCTTCCCAAATTACAAATCAATTTCTAGGAAGTCACAAGCCAAGTCAAAGCAATTATTTTCAAGTAGCAAATCCAAATCATTAGCTATATACATATAACAAAGGAGCACAATTTCATAATCACACTAAGTGGTAAAACTATATGTGGCTTGATTTCCCTCCTTAGAATATCATATATGTATGTAGAAATTAATAATCAAATGAGGGTGATTGATGTCAACTCAACCTAGGGAACTTTATCAATTAGGTTTATAACCCTCAAAAAAACACCTAAGGTTTTAAGGTGAAAGAGACTAATTTATAGAGTTGTGTGCATCATCATGGTTCAATATTATAAATACATATCATACAGAGACTAGTGAAGGTAACCATATTATCATAGTCCCTCATTTCTACATAGATCAGTATCGATAAGTGATACTAACCTAGATCTAATAGAACCAACACTGCACAGATATAACTATAGTTCTTGAACTGAATGAATCACATGTCTAATTTATCTTGATTTACACTTCCAAAATACAATCACATTTAGATATTCAACCAAAAATCTAATTATTGATCCCTTTTTTTACTTACTATATTTAACATATGTCATTTATAAAATTATTTCAAATAGTTTCAATATTTCACATTCAGATGTATGTTTAAATGTCATATCTTAATATTTGAATTAAATTTTTAAGTTTTTATATTATTAGGGTTGTAAAACCAAATTATGGTAAAACATTTTGTTTAACTCATACATATATTGAACCATTCTTCCAAGGTTTCATATTTTTTGTCTTAAGGTTCTAATTTTCATTTATGATTTCCATACACAAAAAATCTTGTCACTTTTTAAAGGTCTTAATTTTTTTATCATAAGGTTTCAAATATGATTTATGATTTCCATACATAAAATAATATTTCCACTTTGGCCTTAGTTTTTCATTAGAATCCCATTTTATGATCTTAGATTTTAGCCTTAGGGATTTATTTTTAAACCTAATTTATGATTATTCCCTAATAATACACATTAATCATGGCCATACTGAATGAACATTATTGGTTAACACAAGTCATAAAGGTACTCTTTTAATATTATTCTACATTTATAATGTATCTTATTTGGATCAAATATGTAAGAAAATGGGTCAAAATGATCAAATCTAATAACACTAATAAGGCTAAAATTACTAATGAATAATCTCAAGCCTTCCTCTAATCCTATTGCTGTAACATTATTAATGCACTGGATTGCAACCTCTGAAAGGAGGCTCCGCTCTCTTCCTCCACATGGCACAACAGAGACATTCCTCTTGTTGTGGGTTGTAAACATGAGGGATGAATCTATAGATTAGGGGCTATCTCCCCTTGATGCACCTTGAGGCCCTAAATTTCCTACTGCTAACAATGGGGGGGATGAAAAGGGAGAGAAATACTAAAATCAGAACCTAAACTAATGTGGTGATACACCAAAATGGTTAGTCTACTTAGCTTTGACATACACTTTACACCAGAGAGAAGCAAGCATACACTTCATTCAAATTAGAACCTTTCATGCATCAGTGTTTCAATAGGGGATCCTATGGAGATATAGGGAGGAAGAACTACCTAAGGTTTTCTAAGACACACTATGGACAGCTTGTTCACATGCACCTATACTCTGAGATGGACACTTCTTGTTGACCTGTAAGAGAAGAAACCATAATACACTAGATATGTTGGCATAAACTTATGAAATCATGAAAAGGAAATGACTTAACATAAGATAAAACCATATACATATGCAAAAGTGCAAGCTCAAATGGAGGTAAAAATGCTTCATTTGATTCAAGGTAAATTCCTTCAGAGCTTTGCCATACAAGCTGAGATATATCTTTTTTCTCAAATGAGAAGTTAAAAATATATAGAGAATTGGAAACAAGATAGCTGACAAATCAAGGAATGTGAACCCATGCTGAGTTAAACACTTTTGTAGAGACCAAAAGACCATGCTAATGTCACTTTCTTTTAACTACCTATAGGAGCCATGTTTTAGGCTATCCAAACCATTGTTTCTACTATCCTTGGGTTGTAAAAGCATGGGAGACCTCCCCAGCAATTGACAAGGCCATTTCAAGTTGTTGTGACTGACTATGCTCTCTTCAATACTTGGACGTGACTTGGATGCACATTAATGGTGAAGCATGAAAATAAGGGATGTTAGTCTCTATAGTTTAAAAACCAATCCATTTTATAGGTTTTCAATAGATATAGTCTACCTAAATGTATTAACTCCCTTTGTTGATTTTTTCATGCCACCTGTCTCGGTCTAAGTGGTCATTGATTCTACCCTTTGTCTTTGTCAGCAGCTAGAACTATTCTGAGTTTTGTCTTTTCTACTTTGTCTTTATCCATGTTTTGTCTCTTTCCTTCAAATTCTCCTTTGCCTTGGTTTCTCCTATTTTATCTTTACTCATTTAGGCCTTCAAGTTCTCGGCGGTCTCTACTCCTTTATTTTAGGCTATTCTTTGCTTGCTCCTTGCAGGGCTTTTCTATGGGTGAGCTTTTCTATCACCATTGAATTTCTTTGGACAAAATGTCTAAAGGAATTCCTTTAGACATTTTATCTGAAATAATTCAACCTTGGCTCACCTTCTTCATTTTTCCTTCAGACAAAATGTTTGAAGGAATTCCTTCAAACATTTTGTCTGAAGGAAATCTCCTTCCACTTGTCACTTTTCCTGAAGGGCAAGTACCCTTCAAGATTCTTGTCTTTATTCTTCACTTTCTCAAGGTGCCCTCTACAAGGGCACTTTGTGCCTTAAAATTCCCCTTCAGAACTTTTGATTTGGTCCTGCCATCGATGGAGGTGCCCTTCACAAGGGCACATATGAATACCCTTTAGAATTTTTTCAAACATCCTTCAAGATGTCAAAATGCCCTCCAAAGGAAATCCATTGCCTTTTGTGAACTGCTTAAACAATTTTGGGTTCTTCAACATAAAAAACTCATGAATATTTCAAGTAAAAGCACTTTGAAAACATGATTCCTACTTGATAGACCATTTTGGACTTCCTAGGAGCTTCTACTTCAGGTTTCACATCAACTTCAGCTAATAAGGCAAATAATTAAAGACACTTGGAAAACCTGATTTGGTCTATCAAGACCAAATCAGGTTTTGAAAGTGAATTTACTTATAAACCTTTATAAGTAAAGATGCTTGCAAAGTTTGACTAACAATACAAAGACCAAATCGGGTTTATTAATCAACTTGACTTATGAAAATTTCACAAGTAAAGTCATTTAGAAAACTTGATTTGGTCTGTGAAGACCAAATTAGGTTTTGCAAGTGACTTAGCTTATGAAAATTTCATAAGTTAAGTTGTTTTTAAAACCCAAAATGCACTACTGTAGGTGAAGTAACTACACTTGACAAACCCAAAATGCACTTGGCTAAGTAAAATGACAAAACACTTGGATTTTTCGTGGCACAAGTTTGACAAGGGGTATGACTTAGCCAAATCATGGATGTGAAAGACTCTTTGAAAATAAAAAGGAGGGGGTGCCCAATTTTGGCTTGTAGGACCAAAAATTGGTGAACACATTTGGTGACTCATAGGGGAAGCATGTCTGCTATACTTGGGAAGACTGGTAGCCTCTAAGTCCATTGGGCATGGAGTCATGATGCATCTTGGAGAAGTTAAAAATAGCCCTGTAAGGACATATGAACCAGAAAAGATTTTACTTCAAACACAAAGTAAAACACGAACAACAAAGGCTAAAATAACTACACACACATGTGCAACAGCACTTAGGAAAAATAAAGGACAACATAATAGAAAGCAAACTAATATGTACAACTAACCAAGTGTGCTCTTCTCCCTCCTATATCAAAAGGAAAACTTCCTAAGTCTCCTTCATGGCAAGAAAACTTATGGTTCTAGATAAGTGGCTAAATGGAATGGAAGCTTGGTGACTTGCCCTTCTTGCTTGCCACCTTGATTGGCTTGTATCTGAGTGAATCAGGGTCAAACATGTCTCTAACATATATGTATTTACTTTGTTGTTTATAGACTACCTCATGCTGGCCCTTCATGCTAATATATCTTACCAAGAAATTAATAGTTGCTAGCTCATCACCGTAGGGCTCATTTAGCTCATGGCCCGCTATATATGCATCATGGACTGACTTATCCCCTTCTGCTTCATTGAGGAGCCTGTCAAATTGATCATTTGGTTCATCATGGACTTTGTGAATAAGGGTGATTATTGTGATGTCTGGAATGAGATCATAAATTGCTTGCTCATCCTAGGGGACATCATCTTCTTGCTCAAGGCTCTCTTCTTTGAATCTTTCATTAATATGGGTAGGCCTCTCCTTTTGTTGCTCAAAAAAAAGAGTCTCTAATTATTTAAAGACATGATCCTAATCCTCTTCCAACTCAGGTTCCATGGCATGGTCATTATCCTCATCAAAGTACCAAGGAAGTTCATCAAACAAGGGTGGAGAGAGCTCACCATGCTTACATTCCTCATCATCCATTGTTGAAAAATAAAGTTTGTCAACCTCATCTTCATATTTTTGGAACATCTGCATGTATGTATGACCTATGTCTTCTCCATTATTAATGATGTATTCAAAAGGAACATCCATGATGATTTCCTCCTCATTGTCAATTGAGAGGGCCTCTTGATCAGCCAAAAATTGGATCTTCTCATCTTCAAATAGCCTCTTTGAAAATAGGTTCCTCTTTGAGAAGGGATGAAGTGGAAAGCTAATGGTTAAACTCATGTGGAAGAGGAGGTAAACCTTGAGCTAGAATATAATGATTCTCTTCCTTCATTTTATCCAGCACTTCATCCACATCAAATGTGGCTTGATATCTCTCTTAAAGGGGTGTAGATGGGGTGTGTTTAGATATAGGATCTTCTACTTGGTCTGAACTATCCATCACACCTTGGCTGAGGAACCTCATTCTAGACTCCAACTCTACAATTTGCTTGGCTATATTTTCTTGGAAGAGCCTTTCTTGGAGGTCAAAAGCATCATCATGATGAGTAGGAGCAGCTTCATCTTCTTCAAGGCTTATATCAAAATGAATAGGCCTCTCCTCCTCCTTTTTTATACCCCATGATTCCATTGTTTGCTTCTGACTCATGACCTTGGGATTGGAACTCTTCCCTTGTGAATAGGCAGTAAATTTATCCTCTTTAAGGTCCTGAGCTAGTTCATGATAGGCACTGCTATGTTGAAATACTTGAGGAGGTTGAGGGAGACTAAGAAGGGTTTCCTTATGCACAGGAAGAGCTGCTTCAAGAGAGACATGTTGATTTCCAAGAGATATAGGGTAACTTCTTTCAAAGGAGGCTTCACAATCCAAGGAATTGAGGAGGGTAGTTTCCATGGAAGGTTGTTCTAATTCCCTTTGGTGTTGGAAAGCTAGATGTAAAGGATTAAGATCAGAGTGGTTAATACATCAGATGAGCTAAAATATTGGATTTGGTGAGCAAGGGCTATTTGGTAGAAAAGATTTAGCATACAAGAGGGAAATCTATTTTGAGTAGGATTGGGTTGCTTTGGGATGGGAAAAGGAATGCAAGGTTCATTGATTTGAATGAATGGACTCTTCCATCTTACCATTTCTTCCTTCATGGATTGCAAGGCTTGATCTTGAATAAATAAGAACTCCTCTTTGTACATCAACTCTTGTTGATATCTATTCTACTCCTCCAATATATCTATCTCCATCACTTGCTTCTCAAACTCTAGCATTATTTCCCTCATACTAAGTGAAGGGAAATTAGGAGAGCTACTTGAGGTGATTCTATGAACAACCTGAGCTTGATCAAAACTATATGAAGGAACACAAGGCCCATGTTGCTCAATAATGGGATTATAGATAACAAAAAGTGATTTCTTGATGGCACCAAGACTGCTTAACCAACTGATTCAAATCAGAGTCACCATTAGTGTTGGGTGAAAGCCTCCAAAGGCTAGTTGGTTGAATAACAAACCAAAATTCTTCAACTCTTTGGACAAAAAACTTGTCTCACTAGGCATTCCAAAAAATATTGACACAGTGGATTGCACCCTCTAAAGGGAGGCTCAGCTCTCTTCCTCCATATGGCACAATGGAGACATTCCTCTTGTTATGGGTTGCAAACATGAGGGATGAATCTATATATTAGGGGCTAGCTCCTCTTGATGCACCTTGAGGCCCTGGATTTCCTACTGCTAACAATGGGGGGATGAAAAGGGAGAGAAATACTAAAATTAGAACCTAAACTAATGTGGTGATACACCAAAATGGTTGGTCTACTCAGCTTTGGCATATACTTTACACCAGAGAGAAGCAAGCATACACTTCATTCAAATGAGAACCTTTTCTACATCAGTGTTTCAATAGGGGATCCTATGGAGATACAGGGAGGAAGAACTACCAGAGGTGTTCTAGGACACTATGGATAGCCTGTTCACATGTGCTTATACTCTAAGCTGGAAACTTCTTGTTAACCTATAAGATAAGAACTCATAATAGATATGTTGGCATAAACTTATGAAAGAATGAAAAGGAAACAACTTAACATAAGATAAAACCATAGACATATGCAAAAGTGCAAACTCAAATGGAGGTAAAAATGCTTCTTTTGATTCAAGGTAAATTCCTTCAAGGTTTCACCATACAAGCTGAGATATATCTTTTTTCTCAAATGAGAAGTTACAAATATATAGAAAATTGGAAATAAGATAACTGACAAATCAAGGAATGTAAACCCATGCTGAGTTAAACACTTCTATAGAGACCAAATGACCATGTTTCTATCACTTTCTTTGAACTGCCTATGGGAGCCATGTTATAGGCTATCCAAACTACCATTTCTACTATCCTTGGGCTGCAAAAGCATGGGATACCATCCCCAACAACTAACAAGGCCATTCTAATTTGTTGTGACTGACTATGCTCTCTTTAATACCTAGACATGACTTGGATGCACATTAATGGTGAAGCATGAAAACATAAGATGTTGGTCTCTATAGTTCAAAAACTAATCTATTTTATTGGTTTTCTATAGATATATTCTACTTAAATGTATTAACTCCCTTTGCTAAGTTGTTCATGCCACCTGTCTCGATCTGAGTGATCATTGATTATGCCCTTTGTCTTTGTTAGTAGCTAGAACTATTTTGAGTTTTTTATCTTTTCTGCTATGTCTTTACCCATGTTTTGTCTCTTTCCTTCAACTTCTCCTTTGCCTTGGTTTCTCCTATTTTGTCTTTACTCATTCATGTGAGGAACCTAAAACAATAAACACGCTCCAATGCCTACTTAGTCAGGATCTTGCTCCCTCGATAAGAGCACAAATATGATTACTCTATATAAGCAACTAATCACAGAATTTAACTAGAAATATAAAGTAACTAGAAATATGAAACAACATAGGAATTGAGAGACAATACACAATTGTATTAATAATCACTCAGAATAATATACAATAAGGAAGATGCTACTTCTTCCTCCACCTCAAAGGCTCGCCACACCTCAAGACCTTCTTCCCTCTCTCTCTTGGTCACAACAATCAACTCCAATACAGAATTGATGTTCACCTCTCCAACCAGTCAGTAACACGCTGCCAGTACACCAAGTACACAACTGTACTTCAAGTAGATCTCCTGCTCTCTGCTGCTACCTACAAATAACTAGACCATACTCACCATGTAGATGTCTTTCTACACCCTTGAAGAACCCTTGTCCTTCCCTCACCAAGTCCTTATGATTCTTCAACCAGTACCCTGATGGATCTTTTCCAAGAACTTGCACAACCTACAACTCTCTCTGATCATACACTCTCAATACCCCTATTGGTAACTAGGACGAACACACCATGGCTCTCTTCTCTCAGAAGGAGCTTATTGCTCTCTTACTCTAGCACAAGTTTTAAAATACAGCCCATGAGTCCATATATAGATCTCATGCTTACAATAATTAGACTTACTTAATTACAATAATTAGATGCGCAACTCAAGACTAAGACTAGCCTTTGACATGTAAACTAACAGTCTCAAAATAGACTCTCCAGACTCATCATGCAAACTGCCTATTCTCGCACAGGCTGCCGATGTCGGCTCCTCCATGACCGATGTCAGCCGACTGGTGACCGATGTCGGTTGCTTCCTCTTTGCTATCTGACCGACGTCGGTTGATCAGATCAACACTGATTTCCCTGCAACTAATTTTGCAACTCCCTGCAACTCTGCATCCTCCATAACTTCTCCTGTTTGCATCCTAGTGAAGCTTTTAGCTCCACAACCTAACAATCTCCCACTTGGAGATAAATAGCTACAGCTGTACCTATACCTGTACCTGTACACTATCTAAATTATTTCTTGGCTTGTATTCCTCTTCAAGATCAATCTTGAAGACCAACCACCACACAACCTGTGATGCTATACCTATCATCAAAGTAACCTACCACATCCGAACCTACATATCCATGTAGTGAAGAACTTGACCCTACATAACAAGAATCCCTGCTACTAGTCCCACTGAACTACCCTCCAGTACTCCTTTCCTAAATTGGCTCCATACTTTCTGACAACTCCCACTGCTTGGGAAAACTCAGGTTTACACAAGACCTCATATGATTTCAAACACTTTTTTCAATCTAAGCTTGAACTGTCCAGCCCTTGGTGTGCTTTTTGATTCTGCATCCTGCATCATGAACCCTGCCAACACCGTCTTCACATCAGCTCCAACTAGAGATAAAATATCAATGTCTCTTATGCCAAAGAATTTCACTGCTCCAAATTCTTTATGACACACCTCTAAACTAACCTTACCTTTAGCTCAATAAATCCCTGTATGTACAAACCTGCTAGAAAATAACCCACATATAGTAACTGGATAATGTTGCAATCACCATCCACCTGGTAAGACAAACACAATAGTTACACTGACATTGACTGAAGCCATGCTTAGTCATCCACCTGTCAAACTTGTACCACTGTCCTACAACTTCCTCAAGACCATATGCCATAGCCTTCTGTCTCTTGTGTCCATCCACTCTCTTCTTTAAAATGGGAATCCATTCCGTCTCTCAGTGCTTACTTCCAACTGACAACTCTACCAACAAACACCTATTTGGTTCTTTTCCAAAGACTCACACTCCTCATCCATGCCAAGCTCCCACTGTATCTGGATTCTACCTGCATTGCTTCTTTGCATCTTCCTGGTTCTTGACCATCAATAAGCAATATAAAGAAGGTGAAAAATGAATATGAGGTTCACTTACCCTTTATGACCTCGACATGAGCATTTGAGACTTGTTGATAGCTTGCTATCTGCCCACTATCTATACCAGTGACCGATCTCAGCCTTCTCCCAGTCTGCTCTCGATCAATGTTGGCTCCCTGTACTGACCCTGACTACTGACATCATTTCCCTAGCCGATGCTAGTGTCCTTTGTGCCAACATCAGTTACTTCATGACCGATGTCGGTCTTCTGTGTTGCCGACATCGGTTATTGTCTGATCAATGCCGATACCTGTGTTTGTCTGTGAGTGATAAGTTTTTACCCGTGAGCTCTCCATGGATCAAAAGCCTGATCAAATCAACCCTACTCTACTCAGAATAAATCAGTGTCCTCACCTAATCTCTGTCTGTCATCTCCTCCATGAACACCAAGGCTTTCCAGTTCTTTAGCTTGTCAAAGACATTTGACTTCCACTTCAAAACCTGCATTCTCCTTCTACATATGTGACCAAGCCTACGAAGCCACATCTCTGTAACAAAAGGTGAATCAGTAATATAAGTAGATAGATAAAGGATATCTACTTTCTTACCACCATCTAATTCAAGTGTATCTGATGTGAGAGTTACAGTGCATCTCTCATCACCCAAATTTCTTGAAGAAATTAGACTCATCTCCAAGACTGGTACCTACATGACTTCCTTCAACCACTGTGTGTCATCCATCTACAATTTCAGCTTCACTTCCCCTTCATCAATAATCTGACAAGGCTCTCCAACCCCTAAATAAATATCTCCAAAGTCTCCAAAGACATACCCATGAAAAGATGCTCTATTTTGGGCTGCATGGAAAGAGGCAAAAGAATCTGTAAACAAAGATTCCACTTTATCCAAAACATCATGTGCAACATTACCTACAACATCTGCTCCTCCCTGCTGATCTGCTACCAGCCAACAATCTCTTTTTACCTGCTCCTTCTTTCCATCAATCAGACCATTCGTGCTATTCAGTTTCTCCATTCGTATCTTACTTTCTTCTGCCATTGCTATACTCCCACTCAATCTGAAACCCCTGTGAGTGACCTGTAATCAAAAAACACTACTAGATCTAAAACCACCTATTAGTCAACCCAACCAAAAGCTCTGATACCACTTGTCAGGAACCTAGAAAAATAAACACGCTCTGATGCCTACTTAGTCAAGATCTTGCTCCCTCAATAAGAGCACAAATATGATTACTCTGTATAAGCAACTAATCACAAAATTTAACCAGAAATATAAAGTAACTAGAAATATGAAACAACACAAGAATTGAGAGACAATACACAATTGTATTAACAATCACTCAGAAGAATATACAATAAGGAAGATGCCACTTCTTCCTCCACCTCAAAGGCTTGCCACACCTCAAGACCTTCTTCCCTCTCTCTCTTGGTCACAACAATCAACTCCAATACATAATTGATGTTCACCTCTCCAACCAGTCAGTAACACGCTGCCAGTACACCAAGTACACAACTGTACTTCAAGTAGATCTCCTGCTCTCTGCTGCTACCTACAAATAACTAGACCATACTCACCATGTAGATGTCTTTCTACACCCCTGAAGAACCCTTATCCTTGCCTCACCAAGTCCTTATGATTCTTCAACCAGTACCCCAGTGGATATTCTCCAAGAACTTGCACAACCTACAACTCTCTCTGATCATACACTCTTAGTACCCCTATTGGTAACTAGGAGGAACACACCATGGCTCTCTTCTCTCAGAAGGAGCTTATTGCTCTCTTACTCTCTAGCACAAGTTTTATAATACAGCCCATGAGTCCATATATAGATCTCATGCTTACAATAATTAGACTTACTTAATTACAATAATTAGATGCGCAACTCAAGACTAAGACTAGAATTTGACATGCAAACTAACAGTCTCAAAATAGACTCTCTGGACTCATCATGCAAACTGCCTGTTCT
This sequence comes from Torreya grandis, assembly GCA_037957365.1. Classification (NCBI taxonomy): domain Eukaryota; kingdom Viridiplantae; phylum Streptophyta; class Pinopsida; order Cupressales; family Taxaceae; genus Torreya; species Torreya grandis. The sequence goes on along the minus strand of JARHVA010001742.1, from coordinate 308,957 downwards.
TGCACAGGCTATCGACATCGGCTCCTCCATGACCAATGTTGGCCGACTGGTGACCGACACTGGTTGCTTCCTCTTTGCTATCTAACTGATGTCGGTTGATCAGACCGATGCTGGTTTCCCTGCAACTGATTTTGCAACTCCCTGCAACTCTGCATCCTCTGTAACTTCTCATGTTTGCATCCTAGTGAAGCTTTTAGCTCCACAACCTAAAAATTCAGGCCTTCAAGTTCTTAGCGGTCTCTACTCCTTTGTTTCATGATTTTCTTTACTTGTTCCTTGTGGGTCTTTTCTACGGGTAGGATTTTTATGACCATTAAATTCCTTCAGACAAAATGTCTAAAGGAATTCCTTCAAACATTTTATCTAAAGGAATTCAACCTTGGCTCACCTTCTTTAGTTTTCCTTTAGACATTTTATCTAAAGGAAAACTCCTTCCACTTGTCACTTTTCCTGAAGGATAAGTTCCCTTCGGGCTTCTTGTCTTTATTTTTCACTTTCTCAAGGTGCCCTCCACAAGGCCACTTTGTGCCTTGAAATGCCCCTTCAAAACTTTTGATTTGGTCCTGCCACTGACTAAGGTGCCCTCTGCAAGGGCACATACCAATACCCTTTAGAATTTTTTCAAATGTCCTTCAAGCCATCAAAATGCCCTCTAAAGGAAATATATTACCTTTTGTGAACTGCTTAGACCATTTCAAGTTCTTCAATGTAAACAGCTCATGAAGCTTTCAAGTAAAAGCACTTTAAAAACCCGATTCCTACTTGATAGACCATTTCAGACTTCCCAAGAGCTTCTAATTTGGGTTTCACATCGACTTCAATTGATAAGGCAAATAAGTAAAGACACTTGGAAAACTTGATTTGGTCTGTCAAGACCAAATCAGGTTTTACAAGTGACTTTACTTATAAACCTTTATAAGTAAAGATGCTTGCAAAGTCTGAATAACACTACAAGGACCAAATTGGGTTTATTAAGCAACTCAAATTATGAAAATTTCACAAGTAAAGTCATTTGTAAAATTTGATTTGGTCTATGAAGACCAAATCGGGTTTTTCAAGTGACTTAGCTTATGAAAATTTCATAAGTTAAGTTGTCTGTAAAACCTAAAATGTACTATTGTAGGTGAACTACACTTGACAAACCCAAAATGCACTTGGCTAAGTAAAATTACAAAAAACTTGGCTTTTTCATGGAATAATTTTTATAGGGGGTATTTTTCACAAGGCCGCTGAGGGATGACAGCCAAATCATGGATGTGAAAGACTCTTTGCAAAGAAAAAAGAGGGGTTTCCTAATTTTGGCCTGCAAGACCAAAAATTGGTCAACAAACATCCAATTATATTTTTCTTTCATTACCAATACACATCAAAGGTCATGCATGCCAATGAGTTGTGGGTGAGTTGGTTAAGTGGCTTAGTTGTTTCAAGCCCCACTTAGGTTCAAATATCTAGAAATGGATATGAGATTAGTTGTGGTTGTTGGTTATATTCTGGAGGCCATTATTGACTATTAATACTCTTGAGGTAGTTGGTAATATATGGTATAAACATGGTATTACATGGGTATCTGAGCCCCAATTATGTCCTAGACTAGTTTAAGCTTCAATCAAAACCCATCATCTATCAAAATAAATGCACACCAAAGGGCATGCATGAATCCTTTTTTTCTTCCTCACCAAATACCTCAAGGTTATACTAGTTATCTTCCCACTCCCATTATCCACACATAACTTATTTTAGACTATGTCATCCATGATATCAACACTATATGATTTAGGGTACCACATCATGCACAGATGAATGAAGGTATTCAACATGTTACTCATAAAACTCCTCCACCTCCTATGAAGAAATATAGCTACCTTAAAGGGTATGATATCTTCAATAAACTAAATAACACCCATGTTAATATTTCCATCCTAGAGTTACTCAAGAGATCAATGGTATACAAAGACGTATTATACAATACATTATAAGAAACAAATCTCCCTAGTGATACACAACTTGCATCATTTGCCTATACTATGAATAATTCAAGGATAAAAACAAAGTAATCACTTTTGATAAGTAATACTTACATATGCAACACATAATACAAAACAATTAGTCATTATTCATTCATGTTCAAGTGAAAAATAACTTGGCCAAATGTGTAATGGTAGATAATGGTTTTGGATTGAACATTTGTAACACTACCTTCTTACAATTATTGGGTATTAACATGGTTACCATTCAAAATTAAAATCAAAGCATGAAGATTCGATAACACTTTGTGTCAAATAATTGGAACTATATCATTGCATGTGAGACTAGGTACCAAGATGGTACCTAAAACTTTCCATATTATGCTTGGTCATTTGTATTACAATTTACTTTTGGAGCAACCATGGATATATTATATGGAAGCAGTTACATCAACATTACATAGATGTATCAAATATATGCATGGACGTTATTATTATTTAGAGCCAAAAACTGATGACCCTTTTAGATATTGTAAAATAAACCAATTATAAAATTTAAATTTAACATATAATGCTAAAATAATGAACTTGTGACCAATCCTTATGCACAATTAACCTATTCTCAAGTCCACAGTTTTCAACAACTATTCCTCTATTTTGTACGGATGACCACATATCATAAGGAAAACTTTATACTAAATATTATTATTCTTCATTCTAATCACCCAAACTCATTACCTAATTGATTCGTACTTTTAGTCTAATTATCTTTATTTCCTAAATAAAACTGTTCTTTTAGGATAATCCCACAGGTCGATCATGTTTGAATTTGATGGTGTCTTCCACCAATTAACAACTAGTTTCCCAAATTAAAATTCATCCTAATGGGTCATCCCACAAGTTTCACAAACCCAATTTGAATAATTTCCAAATGGTCTAGTATATAAGCACATTTTATATTCATTTATGGAGTTTTTTATTATTGTAAACATTAGATATATGTAGCTACACATTGTGAGGAAAGTTCATATTTTTATGAATTATGAGTCGTTACATCCCAAGAATCTTTGATCTAGGTTTGAATACGGCAATAAAGTCACAATTCACTTATTTAAGTATATAATCATATAGTATTGCACCAACATATACCACTTCACCAAAATTGTACACACAATATCATAGCATGGGAAAACTAGATGGATTTTGATCCCTCTTTAATGTATTGGTATGTAGGTAACACTCAACACATGGGTTTTTAAGGCCAAGCATATCACCACACCATTACCCATTAACCCCATTTTACTATATTTTTTTCTCTTGTCATTAAGCTAGGGTTAGAGTGAAGAAGAAGGCACACAATGGCTCCTAAAGAAAACAGATGACATATGATCAGACATACTAGACTAACAAGTGAAGTGTACTAGTTAGAATTTATATAGAGGGAAAAAATCCTTAAGGAAAAATATGCACCCTAAAAATAGTAATGTAGGTTAGGGAGTCTAGATAGCATTGCCTTGTTCTTAGAATAATTCAAACCGTCATTCTTTATTGACAGTAATCTCACACAATTTCACAGTAATTGTTGTAATCCTAAAGACCCAAGTTCCAACTAAGTCTTTTATCGTTAATAATTTCCCTTTTTAGCACATGTCAAAAAAATAGTAAGTTACAATAATTTTATGTATGAATATTTTATATCTTATGCATTTTCTATTTACTCAGTAGTTTTGTCTAAGTTAGATAAAAATGAATCTTTATCATAATGTAAACATAAATACTAACCTATTGATGAGGACCAATCACAATCACATTGGGAAGATCATACTAGTATTTCCCCAACATAACCCATTATATTATCTCAAATACATACATAATATGTGGTTGAATCATGTGCATAAAAGGACAATAAACCAATCATGACATACAAATCTAATGTATAACATGAGCCACAAGTTAATCTAGAATAACCACGTCCTATTCATGATATTCCTTTACTAGTGAGTTTAGAATATCAAGATGGTAGTCACAGATTATTATGGAAGTGATTATGAAGATTCCAACATGGTAGCTATGATAGATGATCAATTGCACAAGGTAAACTTCAATCATTTATAGAAATTTTTATCTCATACTCTATTCACACCTATTAGAGTTGGAGAATATCGAGATGAATCATAACAACAAAAGGAACAAATTAGAAAATACTATTCATCCACAATTTTTTTAGGAAAAAATAAAGGCATGAATGATAGATCATGATTACACCCTAAATTCAAACAATAGTTAAAATATTATCTCACATCAAGCACATGCAATACTAGATTCAAACATGACTTGGAAAAAGAAGTAATCATACATTTTAATGAATTTTGTGGAGATGGTAGATACTAAGACTCCAACACTATATCATGAATAACTATGAACAATATTATAGATATTACTTGATCATAATCTCATCACATTATTGTCTACTGAGCATTGAGCCATAGGACATCTTTCACATTAGGAAGGTAAATCATATTGTGGTTATCATAGAATCATAGGACATGACATAAATAATTATGATGCATTACAAAATCATATTCAAAAATACAATAATGAAGGATTTTTCAAGGTACTATGATGTCAACAAGAACCACTCATATTAAGCTTTGCGAAGACACCATCTACAACTACAACAAGCAAAAAACATCCTCAACGGGATTTGTTGACAATTACAATATACATGGAATGTGCCTATTATAAAAACATTCAGATTGATGGAAAAATATAAGAATCCATATAAAATTTTATATGGTTATGACATTTAGGACATGGCATCAAGGAATTACAACATAGCATACATTGACAATAACCCCTTGGACATATTATTCTACCAATAGCTTATGGGGGAAAAGTGGTCAATACACACTTATGGGGGAAAAGTGGTCAATACACACTTATGTATCATGCCTCATACTTATCAGGTGCCTTTCACATTAGGACAATAATGGTTACAAAAAAATTAGGCTACAATAAATCCAACCAATTAGTAACTCACTTTTTCACATGTTAGAAGAGTGATCGTGATTTAACATGATGGTGATGCTTACCACCAAAAAGAAAAATCTTCAAAGGTGATAGAATGTACACAATTATAAAGAGATGAGGAAGAAGAATTAATGAGATTACATAATCTCATGGATAATTTAGGATACGTTGAGTTTAATCCAATAAAATATGACCTACTTATAGATCTATGATTAAAAAAACCTCAAATACTCTAAAAATACAAAAAAACATATAATCAAGAAAATACAAAAACATTCAAAATATTTAAAAAATAAAAAATATGGCCTTGAGGATGACTTGATTACAATTTTAGATATGTTATTTATCATATGTTTGGTATAATTCATATTATTTTCATTCACATGCATTTCATGGTATACGAGTATGATGTAGGACATGCAGGTTACACATGGACATATAAATGTTGGAATTTCCTATACCTAGTGACATTACCAATATTGGGGGCATATTATTTCATAGGTTTCACTATTATAAGATATATTTTTCTATGACCTTATATCATTTTGAGCTACCTAAATCACTTACACATGTCTTTGTAGTTACTCATATCTTACACAATGCTACAAGGATATGTTATTATACTACAATATAACATTGATACATATGGATGGTGTAGGATAGTTCACTTATTATATGATGCATTGATGTTGTTACTCTATTATATGATAGGCTAATTTTTACTTTTCTATTATGTGTGACCCTTTGGCCTTGAATTATAACATATTTATGTCCCTTGAGTGTGTCCCTTATCCTTGTTTGATGTGACATCCTTGATTTTCATTTTTTACGACATATTTAAGTCCCCATTGTGTGTGGCCCTTGACTTTATTTGTTGTGACATACTTATTTCCCTTTTATGTGGCCCTTGGCCTTATGGTTGATATTAACACTTTCACTTATTGAGCTTGTTGACAATAAGTGGTGTCATTATCTATATCTATTTAACCCTAAATTTAGACATATGACTATCATACCTTGGTAGTATAAAAGGGTTAAAAATATATAAGTGGAAATGCATAAGGGTGATAATCATATCTAAAGTAAGCCAATTAAATATTAAACTCAAATAACCATACACTAAATTTATTATGTTAATTATAGGCTAAATATAGAAAGTACAACTAAACTATGTATGGAAATGACAAAGAAGTCATATACTTAGTTGGTTTTGATGCTATAGAAGTTATATATCTAGAACATGTAGAAATCAAGTTAGAAGATGATTCTGTAACAATCATTTGATTCTATAAATTTGAATTTTGGGGATGCAAACACTAGCAACAATCTAGGATGATTACATCAATGCTACTATCTATGTTAGATGCAAGTGTCTTATATACAATATCTACTAGAAAAAGATGCAACCACCTACATGCTTCTAGATTTAAATTTACCTTTGCTCTAGTGCATTTATATTTGGGTCATAGACTGTCACTCATGAATTTTTAAAACACTAGTTATTCATCTTTATAGTGACCTTGGGGGGAAATGGGTTAGTGAGAACATAGTGTCAAACTAACCCCAAATACTCCACTATTAATGGGTACTGCCACATAGCCAATAATCTATAAGAGGATCTCAAACTCATGTAGTTATCCCCTATGTGTTGTCTTTGTGTGTGAATCATACAATATGTGAAAAACAAGTACAATAGTGACCTATCTTATAGCTTATAAAATTAGGATCTTAAGCTACTCATTTATTACTTCAGACCTATAGATGTGTTTTACCTATGACTGGTATAGAAATAGGGAATATTTATTCAATTGCATGCTTGATAGATTGGATTTGATAAGTTCTCTTGGTCTCTCTTGGTCTTTTTTAGGTATTGTAGGTGAGGAATGAATGAGGGTTGATCTTGTATTTATATCAATCCCTTTAGATAAGTAACTCACATAAAATCACTTAGGCTAACCATTAGGATACATTTCATTTTCAAAATAGATAACTTTAGGGCACTATACACTTACATTGGGTCAGGACACTAACATTGACATTAGTGTTTGTCATAAACATTAGTGTCCAGGGAGAAGGAAAGTAGGTACAAGTTCAAAACTTGTAGAGATGGAAGATAAGTACATTTTAAGCATTATAGAAAAGATAAAAGGCCTAGGTCATCAATATAATACTAGTTGGACTAAGAGATATAGGCCAAGGGGCACAAGATAGAATATATATGAGACATGCAGAAGTGGAAAAGGTCCAGAACTAAGAGGAACAACCAAGGTATGAGTTTTCCAAGTGTAAAAGATTAAAGTGATATATAATTAATAAATATCTCTACATTCCCCCTTTAATCTAGTAACAAAATCACTAGTTTAAAGGAAAGGACTATGTACTTGGAAGTGTATATCACACCTTGTCTTTACATGTGCCCAACTTGAATGCTTTATTAGTGACTGACCTGCAACCAAGAGCATGTTACAATATATGATCAGTGTATATAATATGAGATTAAAATTACTTGAATTAGATTGAAATTTAGAGAGCAAGTTTTAGGAGTACACTTGTGTATTGATGTAATTACCTTGCCTATTAGAATTTTGATTTGAAAAATATGTATCATTATAAGGCTCTGAAACTATGATTATGACAATATAGATAAGTCTTGAAAGTGGATATATCCAAGGATATATAAATAAATATAATTTAAGGCACATGCCCCCAACTTTAGATTAAAATTTAGTTACCACCTAGCAGTTGAGATTAGCTCAATCATGCAACCCAATGATATTTATAACCTGGTGAGTGTCATTGAACCAAGTCATCCACACTATTAAATTGGTGAGGTTGGATGATACTATCAATTCCAACCTAAAACCTTAACAATATTGAGTGATTTTATCACCTCAACCATGCTAAAAAGTGAATCAACTATTGTAATATATTAGCTCAATAAAATCCATAAAATTCTATGAGGTATAAGTATGAAAAAAAAATGTAATGTGGTAACAGTCCATAAAAGAGTTTTAGAATCTAAAACTAATTTGGGTTTTGCAATATTAGGTACACATTGCATAGCATATGCACATTAGATATGTCTCATGTTGAAAGTATGTATAACAATGGTATCAATATATAGAATTTTTCCACAACTATGAATCTAAATCATATAACTGTGTGCTCTAGCCAATTCAAAAAAATATGTGTGGAGAACATGCTTTCGAATCATTATCCCACTATAAATGGAGAAATTTGAAACTAATATAAGTACCAATGTGGATAACATGTTTCTAAAACATTTTCCCACTATAATTTAGAGATGTTGAATAGTGAATAAGTGTGGATAACATTTATTCCAAAGCATGCCCCCAATGAATTATAGAACTATGAACTTGTGTAATCCATACCCATATGACATGATCGCACTGAATTTAAAAACTAATGTAAGTACCACATACTAAATGAGTGTAGAGAACATGCTTCCAAATCATGCCCCCATTGAATCTAAAAATTATGATAAGTGTCGAGAACATACCTCAATGAGATGCCCCCATTAATATTCCCCCCTTGGAGGTGAGGGAAAGATAAGAACTGGTAGTTACCTCACCTCAAAAGGATAAGACAACTATATTATCTTTGAATGTAACCATGTAGCATATAGAAGGAACATGTCTAGGTAGATATAACATTGAAGTGCATAGAACCAATGTGATCACATGAAGCCCTAATATTCATTATAAGGATCATGACAACATCTAGATAGTAATAATACAAGCAGCACATACACAAGAGCAAATATCCATACAACAAATAATTACATATGTAAATGTTAAATAAATCATATATAGGCATGGGATCCATAATAAAAAGAGAATATTTAAATAATCAAACAAGGAATACATTAGCAAGGCAAGACACTCAAGTAAATACATAAAGGAAAGTATTAACAATCAGCATAAACATGTCATAATAGCCCATAGATCAAATGTATTAGGAAAAAAATGTCAAGTATATAGCAAATCAAGTACATTATGTAAGATATAATCATGGTTATGTGTAAGTGAATATGTAAGCTCAAACATGATGATGTAGAGTGATTATAGAATCATATAACATGTTTGTATCAAGATCAAAGAAGAGGATGCCCTCAATGTCTGCATGACATGAGTAGAGGGAAGGCCCAACATTCAAAATAGGAATAGTTCATATATCTATGTATGCTTGTATCACACTCAAGTATAAATGTGACACACATGTGTATGTAGAAGTAACTGAATATGTCACCCATCAACATAGGACTAATACATATATGCCAAGGAGCCAATATAATATGTAGGTGTCGAAAATATTTTTGTATTTTTGAATGTTTTTTATTTTTTTTATATTTTTTGAATATTTAAAGAGACTATTTTAATATCTCATCTAATGGATGGTCATTGGTATCTCCCTGCTTTATGTATAATAACCTTAATTTGTATCTTTTACATTATTTTCATCATGATTAGATAGGTTGAAAAGGTACATAACATGTTCCTCCTCATGTTTTTCATGTGTAGTAGAATAAGTAATGATATCATTTAAAATATATATTAATTTTCCTTTGCGAGGAAAGGAAATACCTTGATTATTTGGATCAATGTTTGCTTGTATTTGGTATAGCCAAAGAATTCCTAGTGTAAGTGCATATGAATATGTGGTGGGCATAACACAAACTTGTGTTTGAATTACTTTAGGACCACAAAAATTTGGTATTATTATGTTTCCCAAGGATACTTTCCAACCTCCTTTATTTTTTAAGTTTGTTAGATTGAAGCCAATTTGTTATAAGCATCTTACATTTCAAATTGTTTTTGCTTGTGTAGGATTAATATGTTTATGCCAAAAATAAGATCCACCCATGTATAAGGTAATTTTTAAATCTTTTTGGCATGGATGTTTTTTGTGTTGTTCACTTTGAGATTTTTACATAAGATATGGACCTTGGATTGGTCCCATGTTAATTAACATTTATAAACTAGTCATATAAAGATTAGGAATACCACATTGTTGTTCATAATTTTCCTTAGATAATTTATATCCATCCTTTGTGTGAGGGATAAAAATTTTGTATTTGGAGGGAGATATGTTAAGTTCCATTGAATGAGTAAATATGAAGGAATCATATCTATGTGCATCATTATATAAATTGGTAAATGACTCATACTATTTATGCAATGCTCTTTCCTTAAATGGGGAAAGAACCTCTACTAAAGATGAATTGTAATTCTAAATCTAAGTGTCTAAATACTAGATCATAGGATGTACTTTTAAACCAAATGGTATAATCTTGAATGGATTCATCATCACATTGTTTGAAATTATGTAAATTTTCTAATGTAAGTTTTGGCATCTTGTAGATATTGAAATCCATGAAGAATGCATCTTAAAATTATAATAAAATGTTTAAATAACCTTATGGTAAACTAAAAAATTAGTTTTGAGACTCATTGAAAATATTCATATGGAAAACCTTAAGCAATAGTTTTTCATCTTGTGCCCATCTACCAAAAGAATGTACATAGTTAATCATATGGTCGAATGGGTATTTATGGAGAGGTAAATCTAGTAATTCAAAATCTTTTAGATAAGGATATTCAAGTATACATTTTTCAAGAGGTTGATTATTGAATGAGCTTATATGTACATTATTATTATGGAGATCCATTTGCATTTAAAGTATGGAAACCTTATTTTTAAGATACCCAATATTGGTCATCATAGACATAAGATATTCCATGGGAATAGAGGTTTTTGGCATAGGTGTTATCATTTGTTTCAACCTACCACCTTTTTTGTATATAGTCATATGAGTATCATCATCCTTATTTATAAAAAGTGCAAGTTCATGATCACTAAATTTAGGATATTTTGGTAGTGGTATGGGATCTTTAAACTTTGGTACTTTTGGTATGATAATTTGATCTTGAATAATCTTTAATCATGGTCCCTCTTTTGGTATAAATTTTTTTTCTAATGAATGTATCATTGCTAAGGAGAATATTGCTTGGGAAAATAGGAATTATGGGGGTGTGAATTAATTTGCTTGAAGCCATATCCCCCTTATAAGTTATTTGTAAATCATTCATAATTTATTGATGTATTTGCCTAATTTTTTGGAAATCAAATGAAGGAGCCTCTTGGTCATATGTACCCACTTGTGTGGTAACATGTGTATAAAGGACATGATTAGAAGACTTGTGTATGAAAAGGGAAATACAATTGACCTCTAAATCAATCCTAACTCAAAGAAAATAAATCCTACTTACACTTCTAGTTATTGATACATCAAATATTTGGGGTCATGACCAAGATGGATCACTAGACATAGATAAGAGATCTCTTACCACAATAATATCACTAGTTATAAAGCCTCCAGTCAAGCAAAACTATGTAATAACCCTAACTAGGTCCTATGTTTTCATATTCACAAATGTACAAATGATAAAATCAAAGTCAAAGTCTAATCTAGTGCTCACAAAATCTTATGGCACAAAGTGGGGGTAATAAACATTAAAATTAAACATGCATAAAAGACATATACTCACCTTAATGTATACAAAATCCTAATACATAGGAGAGTAGTAAAAATTTCATATCTTTCTACTCTTACAAAGGAGGAACAAAGTTAGGAATACTTACCTATAAAAATGAACCCATTAAGCCTCAATCTCTGCCTTGGAAAAGGTGATTCATAAGAGTTTGTTGTGGTATGTAAGGATGATAAGGATCAATCATCTCTAGGCTACATAACCTATCAATACATCCAAAAGACTTCTCCACAAGACAAGATCTGTATCTCCAAAGAAAGTGTGAAACCCTAAGCTATGTTCCTCAAGTATAATGGTGGATAAACAGATGTGCTATATATATATATATATATATATATATATATATATATATATATCTTATTATTCTCTTCTCTTCCTAATAAATGATGAAATGAATGTGTTTATATAACTGAATCTAACCCTAGTCCTTTCCAAAAGTTTAGATAATAGGGTCAGCTAATCAACTTTGTATCATTATTGACAAAAACAAATTAAGTCCTGGTCTAGGTCAGCCAGGGGCTAACTTATACCCTAAATGAGTTTTTTCAATTAGAGTATAGGGTTGATGGGTTCAATAATGTGTCATGAACTATAAAAAAGGATTTTAGGCTAGGTAAGGGCTAATGAAGGTAGAAAATGACTAGAGGAGGGTGAAAAATAGGAGGAAAATTTTAGGGGAATGTTTTTAGGAGATTGTTAGAATGATAACAAGTGGAAATATAGGGAAAACAATCATATGAAGCACCAATGGTCTACCCATCCCTTTCTTGGTACACCCTTTAACGTGTACACTCAAAGAGATTGAGACTCCATGGGTTCCTTCAAGATAGATAGTATCAATAATTGATAAGTTTGAAAATATTATGTGTATATATAGGCCCTACTCAAAGCTCATCACATGGCACGTAGGTGTAACATGAGATGGTGTTTTAAGAAAAGAACATAGAAACACATAATCCTAAAGTTGAATAAATTATATTAAAGAACAAATAAGATAAATGAAAGGATAGAATTAAAAGACACATACCTCTACTTACCTTAGTGCTATAGATAAATAAGGAGATGCAAAAAATGTAAAGGTGTCCAATGTAGGGAGTATTAGGAAACTTTGTAAAAACTAGCAAAAAAAAGAGAAAAAAATGAAAGTTTTTGCAACATAGACATATAATAGGTGAAAATATTCTCTATGATGTCAGGATTCCAAACATCTTACGGTTTGGAAAAATAGCTAGTAGAAATAAATATATGAACCAAAGATAGAATTTGGTTGTAAATATTTGACAAGTAAATAATTTTGAATAGTAAATATAAATAAGGTGAAAATTAATTCATTTTTTATTTTTACTATCCTAAGAAAATAGAGCTCTGAGAGATATAGTTAGAGACCAAAGAGCCATCATGGTGAGGAGATGACAACTAAGATGGGGAGGACACATAGTGGCCATAGTGAGTGTAGCATAGGTAAACAATTGAAAATTTAAAAAATTTGAATATTTATATTTGAAATTAAGCTAAAAATATAAAATTGATTTGTAGGCAAAATATAGGTATCAGAATGAACCTAAAAAAATTAAATAAACTAAGGGTAAAATGGGGTATTGGGTAGGAAGAAGTCAGACAAATAAATTCCCAAGGAATTTATGGTAAATGGGTAAAAATTCACCATAATGAAGGAACATAGTCGACCTAGTTGACTTAGTTCGTAAGGAAAAGTAGAATGGTAAGGATGACTATGTAGCAGTGGGTCGATTTAGTATGTTAAAATAGGGTTGATTACATAGCAGTAGATCGACTTAGTTGGTAAGGGGTAAAGGCCAACTATGTATGATAAGGTCGATTTAGTTTGCTAAATAAGATTGATATAGTATCGATGAGGTTGATATAGTAAATACTTGAAAGGGATGATCTAGTATCACAAATAAAATACATAGCTGATTTAGTATTGAAATATGCCAATGCTATAGAAAATTGAGAAACTAAATCAAAAGTGGTTAATTTTTTAAATTTTAAGAATGTATTTTGATTATTTATGACGTAGAGGTCTGATACATCCTTTGTTATTTGATATTTTATAGAGACGTCAGAGGTATTAGTGATTGATAGATGCATCATGGTGATCGAATCTAATGTAGCGATTGACTAATATGGATAAAACATGACTAGTCACACTAGGCTTTGGAGGCATCATGAAAATGAGGCATAGCCATTTTAGTGTTAATCTCATTATCATGTTCCTTAGAGCATATAAATGTTTGACTAACACTTTTTGATGGGTTATGGATGGGGATACCATTGAGGTGGGTATCATGTTATAGGATGTCCATGCATTATTGGGGCTACCAATAAGAGGGACATCGATGATCACTGGGATACTAGATGATCTAGATGAGAGGCCATTACTAGTTTGATGGGTGATGTGCTCGAATAGGATATACCTAGGATTAACGTTAAATCTATTTGATGTATCTATCATAGAGATTTTAGACATCCATAAGGTCATGATCAAAATTTATGAGAGCATGAGTGTTGTGTCACAAGTCAGATGACAAGGTACCACTATATGTGATAGCCTTATGTCAGTCTATTTTAGATCAGGGAGTATTGTATGACTTTAAGGTAGTTATATGGGTCTATCACATGCATGATATATATAAGATTTTATCTAGAGGGTAAAACACCATGGGACATTTTATTTTGATAAGTTATTAGATACATGAGAGGTTTTGTATGTATCAATCAGTTGGGTTACCCTGTGTGGTCGATGATAGGTTACGTCAAGTGATGAGATGGAGACAGGAGTATGTAGCTTAGGTTGTGCCCCATGTATTAGAATTGAAAACTATCACACAACAGGAGATCATGTGGCATCCCTATATGCACATTACTACTATATGGCTTAATTAGTCAACCATGACAATAGGGTTGGCATGGATGAAGATCATAGGCCAATATACCTCATGGGTAAAGCCACCTATGGTGGCACATTTACTAGGGCAGGTTAGGATCCCATACCTAGTGACCCCTTTAGTAGTTCCTGCTTATTGGGCATGAGATGATAGAGAGTCAAGGGGGAAAGGAGGAGGAGGAGTACTAGTATAGATACCCATGATTAGGTTGTAGCATGATAGACCATGGACTGGTTGAGCATGGTAGAAAGTGAAAGTAGGAACAGATGAGATAGATGTGGATATAGTTACATAGTAGGAGCCATTGTAAGCATTACATTAGGAACTATCATAGTAGTATCACCATCAACCACCCTAACCACACCATAAATGGAGGCACCACTAATGAGAGTTGACATAGGTAATGATGATAGCATAGGATGACCCAAAAATCACTCTATGACATAGTTGGTCTTTAAAGACACCTCTCAAAAGAGGGTCACAATGTGTATGAGTAGTGACTCATGGATTTTCATTGGTGCAGAGGTGACCTATGGAGGAGGTGCTCAAAGAATGAGAAAATAGAGAGACCATGCATAGCAAGTGATCAGATGGGGAGATAGTGGTTAGTGATACTGGTACTAGTGATAAATGTTGTAATTTTGATTTAAGGTTTGATATAGAATACTAGTTATATGTGGTTATAGTAGAGAGATAGATTTTGAGATATATATGTGAACTAGTTTTGGTTTTATATATCTAATGACATAGGAGGTCATATGGGAGGCCCTAATTATGGCTATAGATCATGACATTTTAGATGGGGTGATGGCACTATATGACCCCACCATTCTATATGTTCTTATGGTACTATCTACCCCAACCCAGGCAAGCTAGTTTAGATTGATGGGGGAGCTCATGAGGAAGTTACATGCACATGGTAATGGATTGCATCCACCAATAGAGGTGAGAGAGGGTGAAGCACAAGCCTGACAAACCTTATCTCATGAGAAATTGATGCATATGGATACTATGATCTAGCTTGGATAAGTGCAAGCCTAGATGGCCAATTTATAGGGGCATATAGTAGGTTTAAGATCTCATACTAGCTCATTATAGTGTATGATTTATAGGGGATAGTCCCAATCATATATGGGCAGTGTGGATAGGCCACATGATAGGCATGATAAACCCAATCTTAGAGCTGGAGTTATTTTGTATTTTTAACATTGTATTATATAAAACACTTGATATATATAGATATTAATTTTGATAGTCGAATTTGATCTCATGAGTTATATTTGGTTGTGGATGTTGATGCATGGATATATTTTTTTCTAGCACATGTATTTAGATTTTATTTTATATGATATGGGAAATATATATGGAGTGTTTTATTTTCTAGCATTATGTGATTCACATGCATGATTAAAAATAAAAATGCAAAAATGACTTGGAAAAGTATAAGTAATCAAGAATAAATGTACGACACACACTGTCATGATGGAAAATGTGTAATAACAAAAGATGATTAAATATATTAAACCATGAAAAATATTTGCACCAAATTAAAACAAGTAAAATCACACTATATCACATTGGCAAGTATAAAAATAATGAAATGAAATGAAAAGCACATGAAAACTGAATGGTACAAAAATAAAACAATTAAGTCAATCAATCATACTAAATCACGTTGGGAAGTATAAAATAAAAACAAAATCATAAAAATGAACTTAAATTAATCACACTAATTCAAGATGGGAAGTATGAAAAAATTAAGAAAAATGTTTGTAATCTTACATAATAAGAAGATAAAAGTGAAAGATCAATGAAGTAAGAAAAAAACATATTGTATCAATATGGGAAGCATGTCAATGACATGTAACCC
The DNA here is from genome assembly GCA_037957365.1 of Torreya grandis. Taxonomy (NCBI): domain Eukaryota; kingdom Viridiplantae; phylum Streptophyta; class Pinopsida; order Cupressales; family Taxaceae; genus Torreya; species Torreya grandis. The sequence goes on along the minus strand of JARHVA010001742.1, from coordinate 292,615 downwards.
ATAATCAATCACTAATTATCTCAAGTTTGACACATGTAATTTCATTGTCACTTGGGTATTGAAAGTTTTTGTGAGGAAGGCCTAGTCCTATCCATGGTCTTACACTACAAATCACAAAGGAAACACTAATGAGGTGGAAATGACTGAGAAAACATGTTAAAATGAAATGTTTAGAATGGTAATTTGGTAATTTGTAAGGCCTGGTCCTATCCATGGTCTTACATTGCAAATCACAAATGGAATTCCTAGGGAGGAATGATCAGTGAATAAAACAACATTTCTCAAGGGGAAATATTAGGATTATTATAAACCAAAGAGGAAATGTAAAAATCACAATGTAGGTGTCTATGAGAAGACTTTAGGAAATATGAGGCATACAAAGGACATAGAAAAGGCATTAAGTGGCTAGTGACCATCAATATACAAATGATACCCATTCTCAATAAGCATAAAGTTATATATGCAAATAAGTGAGATACTAAAATTGATTCATGTTGGTTGGTTTAAACAAAAAAAGTAAAATGGACCTACCTTCCCATAATGTTTTCCTCGTTCCTCAAGACCTCTTGCAGATTCTTCAGTCTATAGTGAAGATTGGGTACTTGTGTGAGAAAGTAGGTATCACTAAAATATTTTTTTATTCTTATTTTCCAATCTATTGGCCTACCACATCCCAATGGACCTTGACTCTATCATGAGGCCAACTATGGAGATTAAACTTTGATTAAAAAAATAAATGTGCCTTGAATCACATCTTTTAGTGTGATTTGACTTTTGAAATATTGAATGTTGCCTTTTATATAATTGCCTTTTGTTTAAATGATTTAGATTTTGAATTTTTATGGATTTTAATATTCCTCCTCCATATGGACTTGGAATAAAAAACATGAGGGACAAAGTGATACACATGAATAAGCCTTAAACTTTGACTAAAGAAAGCTAAGTATCCAAAGACATGGCTGACTAAAACACTTAGAGTTACATATGAACTATTGTGTTATCTCAAGTTTTAATCACGTGTATTCTTATTTTGTGAAAGGAAATATAAGGGTAATAAATGGATATCTAAGGTGGACCGGTAAAATGGGATTTTAATGAGATGACTCATTTGTTAACTGATCACATGGTAAATAAATATTACTAAGGGGATCAAGGTTTGTATAATTAAGTCACAATAATGATTATCTATGTTATGGAGATAAGGTAGCAAACAATCATGCGTAAATAACAAGACATCCATTGAAAATAAATGAACTCATAAAGAGAAGCATGTGTTCATGAAAAAAATCCATTAAAGATCATAAGGAAATAAAAATGACACCATAGACAAGATATAATGTAAAATATAAAGAGCCATATAAGATAAATAAATGAGGCAACAATTTGACACAGAGTCAAATGATATATAAATTATATAAATATAAAATTGGATCACATATCCAATCCAAAATGAAGAATAAATTGAAGGAACACCATGTTGTGTTCCTAAATATTGATAAATTTATCTACAAACATTATCCATAACATCTAATAGATATATGTGAAGTTGGACCCTAATTATAATGAGTGTCTCATCGATCTTCAGTGAAATATGGTAAAATACCTTTCATTGAATCTCCTCAATAAAAAAAGGTAGGCATGACTAAAGGATCATGATCATGAGGTCCATCATGCATAGGATACTCAAGAGAAGGAATAGGAGTGGAATCTGTGGGATATGGAGTCACTGGTGAAGGGACCACAGGTGAAGGAGGATCCATGGTGGAGGAAACACAAGTGGAGAAGGGACCATAGGTGGAGGAACTATGGGGGAAGAAGGGGAGCCTTCTTATGTGGGATACATATGGGATAATGAATAGTAGGCACATGAATTATCATAAGGTGATCCTAGAGATGTTATTGGAGGATGTAACAATGATCAGTGTGATGGGTATGAGAGTTATATTGCCACAAACATTATAACTCTCCATATTTGGGAATATACTCAGATAATAACTTATGAGGAGTTATATCCTTATCTATAGGATAAAGAAGAGTAGGATGTAAGGTGTTGATATATTTTCAAAGTTTTTGATAATGTGTGGAAAATGATTATTTGTGTCGTGGAAGTAACAGATACACTTGTTAGTAGACTTTATGGGTGTACTAACAGAAGGAGTGGAAGCAGAAGTTAGGGAAGGTTGGTATAGTTTAAAATCTCTAGTCTAATTATTTGTAACTCTATTAATGTCATAATATGGTTGATCAAACCATTGGGTGGGTAGAGGATCAAGTTATGGTAAAGGAAGTAGGCCATCACCAAGGGGAGGTGGGGTTGGTGGAGAGACTGGGTGAGGATCGACTAAAATAGAAATGAAATCAAAATTAGGAAGATACTTAGCTAAAGGTAGAGTGATAATAGGATCTAGACTAAGCTCAGCTAAAGGAGGAGTAAGATGCACATAGGGCTTAAGGATAGTAGTAAGCATCTCAGGGGAAAGCAAGCTATAGGGATCATGGTATCTAATGAAGCAATAGGGACCAGTCATAACATGATCCATAAGCATGCTCCTAAGAAGTTCTTTAGAAACTTAAGGTGTGTCATGAAAACACACCATATATACCCTAAGAATAAGAGGAATAATGCTAAAATTTAGAACTATATAAGATAGAATGTGATAAGATAAATGGAAATACTGAAACAAAGAAGAATGATAACAAAGGATCTTAACATATCTATCCTGAACAAGACCTCCTAGAAATGGGTCATCTAAAGTATAAAAACCATCATAGTTGGGTGTATAAAGATAAATTATTTATGTTGGTATGACCTTCTCATCAAAGGTTTCATGATGAATAGAGTGTCAACTCTTAGTTAAGACTATGGTTTTATCATCACTAGGTGGTTGATAGGAATGTAGCATCAAATATGATGGAAGTTAGGAAATGAGATGAGGAGAGAAATCACAAGTTTTTATCTTGAGGTTGATCTATTCTAGTTCATTATCATCAAAATTTAAGAATTTATGTGATATATTCTTGATGAGTTGGGGGTGACCATGATAACCTCGTATAGAGTTGATAGGGAAATTAAAATGTTGAGATTCTTAGAATAGAACACTCAATAAGGGTTCAAGGCTTGGAATTTTTAATACACCATGGTCATGGAATTGTTTAAAATTTTAAGGGTTAGTTTTGTTGGGTGAATATTTTGTCAACCAGCTAATTGGTGAGCAAAATAGGTCTCTTCAACCATAGCATAGGGAGATTGGTTAGCCCAATGTGTAGGTTTACTACATCAAAGGTGGACAAATCTCTCCTCTCATCAAGGGGAGGTTCCCTATGAATATTTAGGAGTTATATGTTATATATAAGCAAAAAATAACACTCAAGGGTAGGATAAGCCATCCATCTCTCTTCTTTCAGAGATGATGTTCACAAACAAAGGAGAAAATCCTGGTGAAAACATTGAAGGCACTTCTCTTCTTTTAGAAGTGTTCTTGCAGGGGACAGCAAGAGTTCTTTTAGGTAGTGACAAGTAACTGGTAATAGGGAGCAGTAACTAGTAGAACGAAGTGTAGCATAAAGTCTCCACTTCAGCTACCCAAAGAGTGAAACACAAAGGATAATGGGGGCACAAATTCATCCCAGAATCCTCAACATAGAAAGAAAAGAAAAACACATCCTGAAAACAATTGTGAAAGCACAAAGTCTTCCCACAGTTGACTTCAGGACACCTTCCTTGTTACTTTCACTAATTCTACTTGCCAAATTAAATAAACAAGAACACATTTAGAAGATAGACATAAGAATAATCTCCTAAAATGATACAAGCCAAAACAACACAAAGTCTGCAAACAACTTGCTTTCTCATTCAGATAAAATGAAATGAAATACAATCTGAGCTCAAAGTCTCAATATTCGCCTTTCAATTGGGTAGAGTTTCACTTTTGTATTGGGAAGATCTCATTAAAACAATAAAAGAGATTACAATATATAGCAGCCAAGAAAGACTTGGTGCTTTATTTCATGGAATGGCCCATGCTATGCATTCAATGCCTTGAATGCATTTCTAGGTTTGTCAAAGGACTGCCTTGAAAATAGGGTGGTTATCTTAACTATGGCATGTCATTTCATCCCATATGTCTTCTCTTGAGTCTGGATCATTTGGTCTATCCCCTCTGACATCTGTGCAGCTGTCCATTTTATCTTTACTTTAAAGGAGACCAACAGGCTGCACATTCAATGTTTGCAAGCTGAAATATCTGCTTAGTGGACTGTTTCACCTACTAAAATTACTTTTGTGTAGATATTTTGGGCTTTTCCCTCTTTCTGCTTTTGTCTTTTCTAGATTTGTCTCTTCCTAGAATTTAAGCTCTTGGGGCTACATTCCCATCTTTACTAGCTCTTTACGCTCCTCTCAGCGGTTCTTCCCTTTGGCATTTTGACCTTTGAATGCATTTGGGTCCACACTTTATTTGAATTTTAATGAATATTCCCTTTCTTTAAATTTGACATCTACGGGGCCATCAATGGTCGCTAGCCACTTGACCTATGTTGAACCTTAAAACTTCAAACCCGTTAAAAGTACATTGATTCATTGGTTCATCAGTTTATTCTGTCTCTTTTGTTCCATCACTTCTTGGTTCAATCATTTTCCCACTCCTTGGTTGAACCATCCATTGAACCACCCTTGAAATCGCCTAAGTGTTGAGAGCTTGCTTCTTTCTTGCAGAGTCTATATATTTTCTTCCTACATAGTCGGTAGATTCAAGCCTATAGAGTCCATAGATTCAAGCCTGCAGAGTCTGTAGATTTCTACAAAAGCTTTGAAAAATGAAGAAATTGAATGCTCAAAATAATTTTTGAAAAGGGAAGAGAGGATTTTAGTCTGTTGAACCAAAATAGTTCATATGTTGTCCCAAAAATGAGTGATATTTTTGGGGGACAATAAGTTTCACCTTGAATCCTATAGAATAGCACCATTATTAGGAAACTTGACACATTGGTAGGAGGAAGAAATGATAGCCCTCATGTGATGAGTCCATGGCCTACCAAGAAAGATGTTGTAGGAGAGGGGAAAATTAAAGATCATAACATTCACTCAAAAAGTGATAGGTGGGATGGTAATAGGGAGCCACACACATCTTAAGGGAGGAATTTGACTTTAACCATAACCTTGACATGTATTGTGTGTGGACTTAAGATTACACTTAGAGTATCCAAGGGTTTTAATGAAGTCAAGAAAATCAACAGAATTACTTGAACCCTTGTTAATCAAAACATGCTTGACTTGGATGTCACTGATTTAAACACTTATAAATAGGAAAGGATCATCCGTATGAATTATAATCTCATCTAGGATCATATAAGTAATAGGTAATTTAAGAGAGAGATAAGTGTCAATCATTGCATTAACATATATAGACATCTCTTTGCATTATTGTAATATGTTATCTTTTGACCCAGAAAAGGTAGCTTCATGTCCTGCTAGGGGAGGATAGGGGATGTTTATTTTGAATAGGATTTGCATAAGGAGGTTGTGATGGTGTGTAAAAGTCCACATGAGTTTTAAAAATGGAATTTGAGATGGGAGATTGGTAAACTCTATGATAAGGTCCCATTCATCAGAACCCATGAGTGGACTGCTAGATAAAGGTGCGTAATATTGGAGGAGCTCTTCAGAAGGAGGATTATAAGTATATGTAAATTTGTGTTGATAATATGTGTAGGTTTAATTGGGGGATAAATTACTTGATTATCATAAGAGGATGGGGTAGTTGATTTAGGTTTATCTTATGATAGATTTAAAGAAGTGGTATTAGAAGGTTGAATATTATTATCAATGGGTAAAGAGGTTGGATAAATTATATAAATAATCTAAGAGGTGTTATCCAATGGAGGTGTTGGAATTTGTTCTTCAAAAGAGATTAGGTCCTCTTGCCCCAACTTTTTGAGGTGAGTTAGGGAAGAATATTGGATAACACAAAAAGTATGATATGATTGGTGCATGTGGATAGTATGAGAATCAATGAATGTAACTACCCTTCACATATTAGTTATATTTACCACATTCTATTTTGGATTTTGGTATATAAGAGTGTCAATATTATCGGTGGAAGGAGTAGGCTTGTCATTATTGTCTTGATGGTTAGGAAGAGGATCTTTGTAAATGGCTAGATGAGCATTATCTTGGTTCAAAGCTTATATTTTAGTTTGTATCTTGTGAGCTTTGAAGACAATGTCATAAGCTTGTTGAGGTTTATGAATGAGGGAATCATGATCAAAATTTGTAACAAGGAGGAAATCCATAGCTAAGTTATCCAATTGCCTACAAGTCTCATGAGAGTGACCCCAACAAGCAAGAAACCAATAGAATTTATTTGGTTCATACCATGATTTCATGGGGTGAGTGGGATCAAGTTCTTGTGGAAGAGGCCTTGGTAGATGATTTTGGATTTCTATTAAGGATAATGGCTTATGAACATTGATTTTGTTTCTTTGGGAAAATTAAGGATTAGAGGTGTGGTTTAAAGGGTAAATTTATTCTAAAGTAAGGTCAATAGAAATAGCTTGAATATTATGAATGGTATCATAGGAATCAGTGACATCATCATTAGTAGCATGACTATTTTTATTTTTGATGAGCATGTGAGTGCCCATAGGAGGTTGGGGTTGCTCAAACTAATGCATGAAAAAATATTGGCATTTGGCTTGGTCGAGGGCCTCTTCCAAAGTTCCTAAAGAGAGAGTCTTAACTTGATATTAAACCTTAGGATAGAGAGCATTGGTTAATAGATGAAATAGGTTATCATCCAACATGTTGTGTTCACACTTATTAGACAAAGTCTTCCATCGTTTGATGAAAGCTTGTATGGTTTTAGTCTCAAGTTGCTTGCAGTTAATAAAATGATCCAATGTATTCTTAGGGAGGTCACTAGTTTGGAACTCTTTTATTAGAGTGTTAACTAGATCTTCCAAACTAGTGATGGAATGAGAATTGAGATGATTATACCAATATAAAGTGTCTCTAAACAGGGTTTTTTCTAAGATCTTGTTAATGGTAAAAGTGTTTAACTTGACTTAATATTTTTATAGATTTTTAAATATTTTTAAATGTAAGGTAGGATCAGTTGTCTCATTGTAACTAATGGTAGGGGTGATACCTCCTATATATATGTTGTAAATTTGAGGTGTAAGAGGTTTGTTTTGAATATGTTTAATCATTTTGTTAAAAAGAGGTGGTTGGGGAATAATGTTTTCATGGGAACACCTAAGGGGGTGTGGGGAGAATTTTGATTGTGCATTCCCCATAGAACCTATTGAGGTTGATTTTTAGAGGTGAATAAGGTGATTATACATTTGCATCATTTGCTTGGCATTATTAACTTGGAAATAATTTATTTGGTTAAGATTTTACAACAAAATTTGATGGGTTTGAGTGGTATTTTGATTATTATGCATGGCATAGAAATTATTAGCATTGGTATTAGTGGTTTAGGTACCATTGTGAGTAGTGGCATTAATAGCTTGAGAGGCATTGGTATAAAAGGAGGCACTAGTGGCATGATTAGCATGTGTTAAAAAAGATACACTAGTAGAAGGATTAAAAAAAAACAAGCACTAGTGGCATCATTACCATTGGTATTAAATGATGCACTAGTGGAGTGATTGAGAAGGGTGGGTCTCAAAAAAACCTCACTAGATGTTGAACCTGCCATGTTAGAAAAGATACTTGGTATAGAGGTATAATAAATCAAGGAGGAAGAGGTCATATTATGATAAGGGGTCAAAAGAAAAGGAAGAGATTGAGAACCAAAGAAGTTATTGCACCCACACCCATGTGAGAATGTGGGGGAAGGTGAATGGGGTTCTTATACTTAACAATTAATCATAAGATTGTAAATAGTGGAAGGGTATTTTCTTCAATGTTGAGAAAATTCATTAATGAAGAAAAGAATTTCTAGAGTATACTCTAATTCAAGCTGATTTTCTAAGGAGAACAAAGGGTTAAGAACTGAATATGCACGGGGAGTCCCATAATTTTTAGTGCAAGTGGCCACATGCACATTACTTTCATCTAAAGTGGAAGTCACAAGATGTTTATGAGAAAACCTATTAGGATTGGTAAAGTTCATCATATCTATTGAGTTTGACTATGTGTTGTCTTCAAACAAGAAGTTCATGCTAAGATAAAAATGCTAAGAAAGATAATGATGATGAAAAGACCATGTTAAAAAATAGGATACAGATTTGAATCATTTGATTGTGCTCTATAATTCAAAATACATATAAGAATACACAATCATTTAGGCCGACTGTGTATTGTAGATAGGAAAGTTAAACAAGTTGATACAAATACATAGTCATTCAGATCAATTGTGTGTTGTTAAATAGAGAATTACATAGGGGGTAAGAAGACACAATCATGCAAATTGACTATGTACTATTGGAAGGAAGGTAAAACATAGTCTATAAGAAACAGTATCGACCAATATGATAGTGTTCTAAAATAAGGGAAAATTTTGCAATATAATTTGAAGCAATAATGAAATAAAACACATAAATAATTGGATCAATGTGATTGATCCAATCAGGGCACACAACATAAACCTTGAACTAATGTTGGCCAATACAAGTTTTTAAATGTAACACATAATGATTAAGGAGCAAAAAATAACTAAAAATTAAATGTTATTTAATTGGTCACCCTAAGTGTTATTAGATTATTAGAAAGTTTTGATTTTAATGTGATAAGAAAGTTGGATGAAATAGGGAACTAGAAAGTAGTATAAATTTGGTTTCAAGACATTTGGGCTTAAAGGGATCTATATTAGCAATGGTATTGGCTTTGTATTAGGGCCTACCCCCTCACTTCAGAATCCTGCAATGATAAGGGTGTTGGGTATGTTACCAACATATACTATTAACAATGTATTTATACTTGTCTAGAAAACCAAGTTGACTTCCCCTTAGTGATGAAATCCAAGTAGGTAGGCTTTGGGAAAATAAATGTTTAAATGTTTTTTGAATGTTAAGTGGTTTGGTAGTGTGTGCAAAAGATTAAAATAGTGTAACTAAAAAATGGTAATTTGAAAAACCACCTATTTAGACTATGTGAGTTATTCTAATCACGTAAATAACTAAAAAGGAAATGTGAATTAATTACTAATAAATAGATATTAATTCCTTAATTGATAATAGTACAGAGTTGGTTTAGGCAACACTATATGTAAATAATACATAATAGAGTCAACTAGGTTTTTGTTGTTCTACATAATCAAGGTATTTAAGAACAAATTCAAACAGGCCAACAATGTCTCTTAGATAGAAGATAGACTACAAAACTAAGTCAACTAGGTTGACCTAGTTAGTTGTAGGTTTTTAGTTTTGAAAACTACTAACTTATGAAAAATAAAACTGAATGAATAACTAAAATGGTATAGAGAGATGAGAAAATAACCTTAGTGGGCTTGAAGATGATTTAGATTGAATATTTTTATGTTGTAGTGCTTAATTACTACTTTCAATTTCTAAAAATTGGGTTGACTAGTTTGACTAATTTCTACAAGACCCTATATGTTGAAAAAGAATAACAAATAGAGTCAACCTATTCGATAGTTTTTGTTGACATGAATGTTGACAGATAAAACAACAGATAGATTTGACATGTTTGATAGTGTATGCTAATCTATAACTATAGAATAATACTATGTTAAACTTCTTGATCTAGTAACCTATAGTTAACGAAGCCCTACACAAATAGAACAAAGACATTTTGAAATTATTGTGTTAAACCTACACACATAAAGTTAGAACTATACCGATTGGTTCAATATAGTACTAAAAATATAGAAAAATATAATAAAATGATAAAAATTATGGTGTGAAAGAAAAATTTTAAGGGTTAGATTCTTGTTGGGTTCACCAAAATATATGCAAAAGTAAATACAATTGATCTATAAATTAATATTAGCTTGGAGAAGATAAATCCTACTTACACTTCTGATTGTTGATAATTAGATATTCGAGGTCATGACCAAAATGGATCTACTAGACCTAGCCAAGGGATATCTTACCACAATAATATCACTAGGGAGGGTTCCAAAGCCTCCAATCAAGCAAAACTAAGCATTAACCCTAACTAGGACCTGCTGAGGTCAACAAACCTCCATTTTTTGAAAATTGGGACCCTTGAGATACTTTGAACCTTAACTCTAAAAACATGGCATATTTTGAACATTATTAGAATATGAAGATCATCCACCTTGATAAAGTTGGCCTACTATTTTATGATTTTGCTTTAAGGTTACCTAGTATTGAAAATAATTGCCTTTCATGTGATAAGTTGCAAGTTTCAATGAACCCTTATGAAAATATCATGTTTAGATCCTCATAGATTGACTCTATTTAGGATTTCACTAGCCTTTGGTTTGTGAAAGTTTAGGCCTAGATTCATGTCCTAAAGACTACCCTTCAAAAGGCCCTAGCTTAAGTCCTTGGTTTAAAATTAAATTTGGCAGGAGCAATTGGTGGGAATATTTTAAATTTTAACTTAAGCCTAATTTTATGCTAAGGTTTAGTAATGTTTTAAAACACAACCAAACCCTAGCCTAAAATCATGTTTAGTCCCTTTCCATTATTTTCCCTGTTATTTCCTTTATTTCTAACCAAATCTAACTTTTATATTGATAAGGTCCTTTTAATTTTTCTAGCATGGTCCCCTTTATTACCTATTTAGACTAAAGTCTTAATTTTAAGACCCCATTTGTGCTTATCAACAATGAAATAGACCTTAGTCTTAACTCTTTAGCCTAAGTTCTTATTTTATCTTGAGTTCTAATTTAGATGTGCCCATTTGTGCTTATCAACAGTAGAACCAAAGATCAAATGGTGTGAGATCACCCAAGGTTAAATGGGCCCCATTATTAAACATAAGCTTAAGTATGAGTTTTTATGTAAGGCATCATTGTATTTTTTAATACAAAAAGACCTTAGGTTAAAACTTAGAGTTTTGACTTTAATTATTTGAGGGAACCAATCATTTGTAAGCATCATAGATCATGATCAATGGCCAATGGGCATTCATATAGATGATGATCAAATAGAGCAAAAATAACATTGAAATGTCAAAGGCCAAAAGGAGTCCCATAAGGATGATAAGTGTCATCATCTCAAGGACTCAGACAGATATCAATGACCTATGGGTCCTCCCTAGGGTCAACAAGGTCAAAGCTTGGAAGCCCCACAAAGCCACCACATGGCACTCCCACATTTGAGGCTTAATGGACCAATGGCATATACTCACTCGAATCTTGATCAGGTGGCTCTTACATCATCTCTCCTCTTGATAAGATGGAATGAATTGAGTCTAAGATCTATAGAATACAAGAACTTTACAAACTTAAATTTGACATTTGTGAGGTCGTCATTGACGTCTATGAGGTCATCAAATTCAAGCTCATCCAACTTTTTTACTTAGACAAAAGGTATGTTTTATATCATTCAAGAGGTCATTTGATATTATACTTTAAAACTTAGCATAAAATATTTTAGCCTAAGTCTATAGCATGTTTATTGACATGAAATAAACTTAGCTTAAAATATTTTAGCCTAAGTCCTTTCTATAACCATGCACTGATTAAAGTTCATGCATCATGTAGGATCAATGACTCACACTTCATCAGGACTAGATGATCTAATGGTGTGAGATCACTTACGACTATTCAACAAGGTTCTAAGAGCCCACAGGCTCAAGACATGGTGGATGCTCATTCAATATATGACTAGTATAGGATACAAAGCTTAGAAATCCCACAAAGATGCCATGTAGCATAACCACAAGGCTTGATGCAAAAATGGTCAATGACATATGAGATCCTAGATCATGATCAATGGCTCGCATTAATCATTGAGTAGTGATCCAATGGCATGAAGCAAAAGGCAATTTTTAAATAACAATAGCTAGTGATTTGAAGGCATTTATGAAAAAATCCATAAAATTTGACAGATAGATGCCAAATAAGTGCCACACAAGCAAAACATGACAAAAATGAAGATCTTGTGTGCTCAAAAATACAAAAGTATAAAGGCAAAGGTCAAAATCAAATCTAAGGCACATATGAGCTGAAGTCTAAATAAGCTATCCTCATTAAAGCTTCAAGAGAGCCCTAAATTTGAATAAAATACCCTAAGTTGAACTCAAATTGATCATAGTCAAGTTCAAAAGAGTCTAATTACAATCTAAGCATGAAATAATTAACCCAGAGACCATTTGCAACACAACAGTGAGTAATTTTCAAGTTTGGAAGCCATGGTAGCTCAGAGGCAATAATACAGGGATGAGACAGATTTGTATTTATCTACAGATAATGAAGGGAGGGTCTTCAAGGACACAAACCTAGATATTACAGCATTAAACATGGGTAATAGGAATTGGTCCAAACTTTTGTGGACCATTGAAGAGATGCAGGCCATCACAAAGGAGGAACAGAAGTTTGCCACCATGAGTAGAAGGTACTATGACCTAGTTGCAATCCAAATGGCCAGTCTCCACCATGTTTTAGCCAAACTAGAGGTAATCCACTATATTGACATCCTTGCTCCCATTTTCAAGGATTATAGAATTGAATAAGGTTAGATTATTCATGAAAGGACCTTTAGGATAATTGCATTCATTTCCATATTGGCCTTTAAGATTTATTAAAATATTCCAGAGCCCCAAGTAAAATTTCCCTCAATCAAGGAATGGACTGACAAGAATGATTTAGACACCATCCTTAGGCCATGGTTTCTCCAAGGGAACCATGTGATCTGAGACCTTATTGGTAACATCCCAGTTGCCTAATTTAGAGAGGGGGTTAGGGAAATCATGACTTTGTTTAAAAATATATCAAGAGCCCCTTCAACCACTTATGTAAATAAGAGTTGGGTTTTCTACATCTACTTCATGGTAGGAAAGAGCTCACTCCCCCAATTGGAGAGATGACCAGCATCTATCTAGAGTGATAATGAATGGCCATCAAGAATAAGCCCAGTACCTAATTCTTCATGATTTCCTATCTATTGGATGTTTTTCTAGCCTCCACCAAGATCCCTTATATCAAAAATTGGTCACCTAAGGATAGATTCAAGTCTCTTATCACTATTCAAAGTTACACATATTCAAATATAGGCATAACATCTAATTCATCTATGACTATGTGTATCCAACCTTGGTAGAAGACATCATAGGGATCCCTATGCCCAAGCTAATCCCTCTAATCCATAAATATGTGGAGCTAATGGGAGACATCTTGTTGTATCTAGATTGTATGGTGATGAAAGTTAAAGGGATTTTGATCCAACCTTATAGGTTGCCTGTTTATGTTCCCATCAAGCTGGCAGAATAAGAAATTGCATACCGACTTCTTAATGGTGTGGATAGAGTGTGCAAAGACAAGACGAAAGGCCTCCCCCATCCATTTCCTTTGATCATTTGCATAACTATGATATAAAATTAGGATTAGGTGAATATTGTGGCTAGGCATAAGGAATCTATCAAATTGTATCTTGATGAGTTGAAGCTGTGGGACCCTAATGGCACGGTCTCCACACACTTGAAATCTAAGAAATTACCCAAGCCAATATATGTGCACCAAATCAGTGTCTATGACACCATATATATCAAAGCAAACAATTTTGAGGAAATATTATCTAGGCTCAAGGGGCATAACATTATATTTGAGCATAGATTGACCAATGATCAAAATCCCCCTAGAGACATCTAGAAAATGGGACCTCTACAGTACCATTTTCTACCTGGATCTTTAATTCCCCCTCAATATCAACCAAAAATGGAAGGGAAATAGCCCCAAGCATAGATTACATAGGGTCCTAGCAAGGAAAAGCTATAAGAGAGGCTTGGTGAGGGACCATCATCCTCAACCCTACCTCAAAGGCCAACATCTCCAGTTGAATACCTAAACATGATTGCCCTAGAGCCTGATGAGATAGTGAAGGATTACCTCATGGTTCTTGTTGAGGCATATGGATTTGATGAAGAGAAGGAGCATGTTGAAGAAGTATAAGCCCAAATAAAAGAGGTTAAAAAAAAAGGGAAAGAATTTGTCGTAGACCTAGTCCTAATGGCACCATTGAAGAAGAGAAAGGCAAAATTGGCAATGGTCCCAGTTGGATCAAAGAAGACAAAGTTGACTTTCACTCACCCCATGAGTGAAGGCAACTTGTTTATTGATGAATACCCCATCCAAGGACCAATCATCCTTGATTGGTTCATCTATGGAAAAATGCAAAAAATCCCCACCTGGTACCATTCATGAGACCTAACTAATAATGTTAACATTGATGTACATGATGATATTAAGCCATGAATTAGGACTTTGATGAAGGAGGAGGAAGAGATAATAATAGTGTCTATTATAGGGCCAAATATCAAGCAAATGGAAACTCCAAGAGCTTCAAGAAGTACCCAGATAGAGGCTCCTAAAACTCTAAAGTACATTGAACCAAATACTAATGTGGAATTCAATCCAGAGATAGTAAAATTATAGAGAGTAAAAACTAGAAAGGCCATGGTGGGGACTGAAGAGTTTGCATTTCAAAAGGTTGAGCCATTTATAGGTTTAAATCTAGTTGGGAGACAACATCCTGGTGAATTCCCCATCCATGAAGAAGATGTAGAAAGCCTTGTTGAGGCTCATTCATCCCAGGTCAGAGCAGGCATCAGAGGTATGAAGAAAAGAATAGCTAATTTGGAGAAGGAAAAGGAGAATTTGGAGACATAATTTATCTTATCAGTTCTTGAGGCAATGATCAAAATGCTTGATGAATCCTTTTATGACATGTTTGATGCATTGAAGACAATGAAGGTGAGGTAGAGTGTGTTGGATTAGAATAATACAATGGCTAAGGGTATAATAACCTAATGGAAAGCTTTAGAGGATAGCATAATAAGGCTAATCAACATTCAGGTTGGAAATCAGATTCTTGGTTTCAAAACAATTAGTTTGGGACACTTGAATGTAATTCTAGGAATTATTGTTGACAAGGTCCAGAGTTTGTGTGCTTGGTCACAAGAACTAGGGAGACTCCTAAAAGATGAGGAGGAGATAATAAAAAGGATTAAAATATCCTTGATAGAATGATCAAATACCCTACATATCCTATTGTCCTAGGCATCATCAAGGATGATGAATTCAAACACAGGGATACTTTGGTGACTCAGGAAATAAAAAGTAAATGTCAAGGCCAGTTTGGGGTAGACAATAGTAAGATCCTAGACATGATCTTCAATACAAGTGAAAGGATAACTGAGGTTAAGAGCATCAAGGAAGCTAGGGCTAGGAATGATAGGGAATTTAATGAGCTTACTAACAAAGAGGTGTGTCTCTTGAAACTAGTTGTAGACTTAGAGCTAGTTAATGAACAACATTAAAAGGCTATGAACATCCTTCAGAAACAACAATAAAGTTCTCAAGCATAGGTCCCACCAACTAGCTAATTAATATTCCATTTTTTAAAAGCTTTGTAATATTTTAAAAGAAGAATATTCTTTTGTAAAGGCATATGTTAGTCTATTAGTATATTTGCCTCCAAGTCAGTTTAGTTTGGAAAATCAAATGTATTCTAGAGTTGTAAAAAAGGGTAGTTTTCCTTATCTTTTGTACATTTTGTATATTGTAACTAATTGGTATATTTCCTTGTCCTTCTATAAAAGGTAGTTCTACCATTTTCTAAAAGGAAAGAGAATTTTGAGCAAAATTTGTATACTTTGATCAATTAATATAATCAAGGACTTCTATAAAGATTGTCCAAATTTGTTATGTTAATTGTTAATGTGGCTTTTCTGTCAATTATTGGTTCCATGTCTTGAATTTGAATGGTTTCATTAATTCTAAACATGCATATTTGATACAAGGTTGCTAATTTGTGATTTTACTAGATTAGTTTAATGATCTTAAATTTGTTTTTTTCATTTGTTCTATATTTAGATGTGTTAATGCTATTTGAATTTGGTAACAAATCTTTAAAGTAAATCCAATTTTTACTTGTATGCTTCCATATTATCCTTAGAAATTTCCCTACGGTATGGTGAGATCTGAGCTTATGCTATTTAGCATTATATACTAGTTAAATGCATGTTCATTTGTGATTGAAACTTTGTCATGATGTTTGAGTTGAGGATCAGCAATCACACATTCTCTTTCTACCATATCCTTCTCTATTGATTATTTTTAACCAAATCACTTTAGTTTAGATCTTATTGCAAATATCCATTTATATTAGATTTTAGCATATAAATTTGATCATAATTCACTAGGATCAGTATAGATGCTTCAAAATTCACAAGGACCACGATGGCTCCAACCACCAAGTAATATAAATTTATGGAACAAATAATTTGCTCTGCCTCTATTTCACCACAAGTAACTAGATTACCAAAACCTGCTACTCATGCCATGAATTCTCAAAATTCTAAAATGAGAAGTGTTATTTAAACACTAAGAGAACCTGTGATACACATAGAGGCATCAATAGGAACAACTTCAACTAGCACTAGAAGGAGGGCTATGAAGTTGGTGAATCTTTGCTGGTTTTAGTATGTTTTGATCTAAGATTGGTGTTATATTTTCACTTTTGCAAGATTATTTATTCAAAAGCATAAAGAGCAATGATTTTTTTAGTCTTCAACCCATATTTGTGCTTCCATTAAATAAAGATCAAATATCTCTGAGGTTGTATGCATAATTATGTTAAAGATAGCTTAAGATCTAAAATCCATAGTATTTGAGATTAGAATAGCTTATTTTGATCAAAGATTGGTATATCTTTCATAGATTTGGGTTTATTTGAGCATAGGCTTGTCAAGATAGACCATATCTATGTAAGTAGACACATCTTTTAGCTCACTTATTTAAAATTGGATGCCCTTTGTTGTTCTTCATATAAATCTTTATAGTATTAGGTTAGTATACAAATTTTATCCTCATTCTTTATAAAGATTGGTTTGATACACTGTATTTCAAATAGGATCTCAAAGCTTCAAACTAGAATTGCCAAGAATTTGAACTAGATCACATTCAAAACCCAGAGAGCCCCTGCTTGAGTTGGAAGTCCATAAGAGGACCAAAAGGGATAAAGGTAGATGCAGGCATTCAAAATATTTAATAGATTTACCACTTCAAGGTACTCCTACATTAAACCTTCACCAAGGTATGGCTTGGTTAGGGAGTTCTCTTATCAACATACAAACTACAATTCATGACCTGCCTTGCAATCCTAAAAAATATTTACCAACTTTTAGTCCTAGTGGCATTGTAACAGTAGAAGGACATGTTAAATCATTTAAGGTTGCATTAAGATTGTTAAATATAGTTCATGAAGATGTATCATGTAGGTTGTTCCCCTTTACATTAAAATATACTGCATATAAATGGTTCTTAAACTTTCTTGATGATTGCATCACTTCTTAGGATGAGTTTAATAACATCTTTATTAACCAATTTGGCAAAATAATTAGCCTCTATGTCCTGTACCAATAATTTACCGCCTTCAAGAGAGATGCCAATGAACCCATAAGATATTTCAATGCAAGGTTCCAAAATATGTATAGCATAACCATTAACCCTTATAATCATGATCAGGCCTTAGCCTTGGAAATATATAAATATGTTCTTGATCTTATGACCTCATTGTTCATCAAGAGAGTTGTAGATCCAATGAACACATTATCTTTAGCTTATATTGAGGCTATGGTCATTAATGACCAGATGCAACCTCAAGGTCAAATGGCCTATTTTGTTCCCAATGTCAATCCACACATGCCTACTTTGAATGCCTTTCCTAATAATAACTAGAATGTGCCTACTCTTAACAAGCTCTCAGACTTGAACCAATTGCCTCTAAAGCATGTTGCTCCTAACCAAAATTTGGGGTTCCTGAACCACCCCACCAATAATGGGTTTAATAAAATTTATCAAATAGCCTTGGTACCAACCATTGATACTAATAAAAACTAGCTTCATAATTTAGAAACACCTAAAAATGAGAATGAGTCCATTTTGAAAATGGTCCATAATTGAGCACTGACTTCCTTTAGTTACAAAAATAGGTTGGTAATACTAGGTAAAATTCTAGTAGGAGCTTCTCTTTTTGAAGATTCAATAAACCCAATAATAGGTTTAATAATGATAGATTCCATAATAATAATAATAATAATAATAATAATAATAATAATAATAATAATAATAATAATAATAATAATAATAATAATAATAATAATGAACCATTTTCTAAAAAAAGGACTATGAATATTAATCTCATTGACATTGCTTTGTTTGATTATTATAGAGTCCATTGTATTGCTAAGTATGGTTAGATTGATTTCATTGAATTTTGTAAAGATTTTGAGGCATTTTAAGAAGATTTATACACTTTTGAAGTAGTTCTTAACAAAGATAATGACATCGTTACCTCTAGATCCAAGCCTACTGATCAGACCTTCATGGTAGAAACATTTGATTTCCCCTTCCAAAAGAACAATGAGCTAGATTATGTTCTTGAATAGTTTCATGCCTTCTAGCAGTTCTTGAAGAATACATATCCTCTAAGAAATAGCAAACATAGGTAGAATTTGATTACTTCTACTCCTCCAAACAACTTTGGTACCCCTCTAGATACCACTTCAGACAATAATCCATAACTTCCAAAGGGAATTACTTCTAGACCTAGTGTTAATGCTTCCAATACTTCTAATAGGAATGGTTATAACATTGTAGATGACATGAATAAAATCAAAGCTAATATTACCTTAAATGAATTAACACAAATCATAAAATAAGGATATCTATTTCTAGAATCTTTTTCAAGAAATCTAGCAAGATATCCCAAACTGATAATGCAAATGTAACCATGTATGAATCCAAAACAGAGTCTCTACCCTTCTTACTCATACTTAAAATGTTTGGAAAAAACTTGCATAACTGTTTATTGGATTATAGTGCCTCTACCAATATCATGCTTGTAGGTGTTTATAAGAAACTTGGCTTGACCCCCATCAAGTCTGATAGGGTTGTCACCTAATTGGATAAGTCTAGGGTCAAGGTGGTTAGAGAATTGCTAAATGTCCACATGTAATTAGCTTCTGAGCCAAGGGTCCAATAATTTATCGATATTCAAGTAGTGGATATCCTTGATGCATATGGACTACTCTTAAGTAGAGAGTGGATAAAGGCTTTAAATGGGTACATGTCTACTGACTATTGATACATATGGCTGCCTTAGAAGGGAACTCCTAACCAAATCAGATTTGAGAGAAAGCCAAGAATGAAACATATGATCACTAAGTATAATGTTATCAATGAAAGGGTCAACATAATTGATTCAAACTTAGGGGTTTTCACCCTAGATACTACCAAATTTTATGATCTTAAACCTTCTAATGTTTTGCATGGGTTATAGAAGTTACACTTTGATGGGGCTAGGTGTAAGGCTAGATCTAGGATAGGCATTGTTCTAACTGACCCTATTGGCAAGAAATACCATGTTGCCTATAGACTCTAATTCCCTTGTACCAATAACCTTTTTGATTATGAGACCCTCATTTAGGCTTATAATTTTCCATTAAAAACAAGGTCAAATAACTACTAGTTTATCGTGATTCAAAACTAGTAGTGAACCAAGTGAGAAGCAAGTAGCAATGCAAGTTGTCATACATCAAGAGATATAAATTTAGAGTTTAGGATCTTGTAGAATCTTTTGATGCCTTCAATATTGTTTCTATCCCTAGGGAAGAAAATAAAATTGTTAATGAGTTGGCATCTACTACAACTAATCTCATGCCAGATCAAGATTCACCTAATTTTAGTATTGAGCTTGTGCCTTACCCTTCTTTTCCAAACAATGTGAACCATCTATAAGTCTTTAGTGATGACCAACAAATTCTAAACTTCATGACTAGTTCAGGATCATTTGAAACTCAATTGATTGATGAGGATGATGAGAATGATTTTAGGGAAGGCAAGTTTGATGGCAAAGTCATTTAGCTAAATGACAATAAGATCCCTAAGGGGATGATTTCCTTGGAGAGACTATTTGATCAAGATAAGCTAGCTAAAGCTTCAAAGTTTCTCAAAGTAAGAGGTAAAAATTACATTATTGTTAATATTGGGCCTCAAGATCAACCTCAATTGGTTAACATTGTAAAATCTTGCATTAGTGCTAAAAATAGGAGAGCCAAAGAACTATTAACAAAGTATAAAGATGGCATAGCTTTATCTTATGATAAATTGAAAATCTTTGATCTAAGATTCATCACCCATATTGTACCTCTTAAAGAAAGTTGTAAACCCTTCAGGTAGGAACAAAGACCTATGAACCCTATCCTAGAACTCATGATTTTCAAGGAAGTCAAGAGATTGTTAGATGCTAGAATTATGTTTCCCATTAGGAACTCTACCTAGGTGGATAGTTTGGTGCTAGTTAGGAAGAAGAATGGTGAGATCAGACTGTGTATTGACTTTAGAAATTTAAATAAAGAATCTAAAATAGATAATTATCCTCTTCCCTCTCTTGAATAGGTAATACAAATTGTTTTAGGTTCAGCCATGATGTCTTTTCTTGATGCTTTTTCAGGATACAACCAAGTGCTAGTTGACAAGGAAGATGGGATGAAGACAGACTTCACCACTAAGTGGGGTACCTTTGTATATAAGATGATGCCTTTTGGAGTGATAAATGTAGGAGTCACTTTTCAAAGGGCCATGGACCATGCCTTCTAAGGCATGATTGGTAAGTGTATTATAATTTCCATGGATGATCTAACTATTTTTTCTAAGAATAGGGAAGACCATTTCATGCATTTATAGCCGTGGTTTGAAAGGTACAAAAGGTATGGAATATCCCTTAACCCTAATAAAAGCATCTTTTGTGTTATTGAAGGTAAATTTTTGGGCCATGTCATCATTAAGGATGGAATTTCTATAGACCCTAAAAGAGTGGAAGTTATATCCAAAATAGAGCCTCCCAATAGTAATAAAGAATTGAAGTCATTTTTTGGTAAGACAAAATTTGTAAGAAAGTTCATTTATGGCTTTAAAAATATTTTCAAGCCATTGAATGACATTTTTAAGAAGGATGCCAAGGTCTCATGGAATGAGGAATCTAAGAAAGCATTTAAGGACATCAAAAGTGCAATCAACCAAGCTCTAGTCTTGATAAGTCCTAACTTTTCAAAGGACTTTTATCTCTACTCTTTCTCCTCTAATCATATTGTTGTTGTTTTTGTTTTAACTCATAAAATATAAGGATCTAACCATCCAATTGCTTTTATGAGTACTAATTTGAAGAATGTTGAGTTAAACTATCCTTTGATTGATAAACAAGCCTTTGCATTAGTTAAAGATGTCAAGAAATTTAGGCACTACATTATTGGGAACAAGGTGTATGTTATTCTACCAGATCCACCCACTAATATAATGTTAAGGCAGTGTGAACTTAGAGAATGAAGGGGTAAATGGATGTTTGTTCTCCAATAATATGACATAGAAATAAAGACTGCAAAACTAGTAAGGTGCCAAGGTTTGATCCAAATAATTGTTAATACCAACCCTAATCTAAGTATTATGCAAGTTGATCGGCAAAACTTTAAAGCTAGTAAGTGGTATGATTTCATAATTTATTTATTAATCAATGGAACTTGTCTTGTAGGGTTGACCAGGGAGTAAAGAAGAGCTTTGAGGCTCAAGAAAACTCACTACCTCATCAAGAATGGGATATTGTACTAAAAAAAATTTGAGGGCATGTACCTAAGATGTGTCTCCAAGGAAGAAGCCATTAAAATAATGAGCACTTTCCATGAGAATTTGAGCAATGGGAATCCATTAGGAAGAACCACAACTCAAAAAATCCTTAAGGATAGCTACTATTGGCCCACCATCTTCAAAGATGCTCATAATCATTTAAGAGAATGTCATTCATGCTAGATATTTAACACAAAAAAGCCAAAGGCAGTGATGCCTTTAAAGCCAGTCATGATTGACAAACCCTTTTCCCAATGGGGGTTAGACTTTGTACATCAGAAGGTTACAAGTATGTCCTAACTACCACAAATTATTACACAAGGTGGATTGAATTTGTAGCCACTAAATAACGCAAGACTAAAGATGTGATCATTTCTTTAGAATAAAACATATGCACCAAATTTAGAACTCTTATCTCTTTGGTATGTGACAATGGGTTGGGATTCATATCCATAAAGATGATAGAATGGGCATATGATAGAAATATCATCCTCAAGTTCTCATCTAACCATTACCCTCAAGGTAATGGATTATTTGAATCAACAAATAAGAACTTGCTGAAAGCCATTAAGAAGTATGTTGAAAACAAACTTAGAATTTGGCATAAGCTTCTCAAGTATACCATTTGGGCTGATAGAATAAGAGTCAATCAGGCTCTTGAAACATATCTTTTCTTATTAGTATATGACCAAGAACCTATCTTCCCCATCACACTCAAGCTTCCAACCTATAGGTTTATACAAGAGTATATGGAGGAGGATCAAGAATTTACAAACTCAAGGCTGCTTGAGATTGTCCAGATGGAAGATGCACAAGAAAAATCTTTTGCTAATTTTAGTAGACATTAGACCATGGTAAAGATGTGGTTTAACAAGAGATCAAAGATCAAGGGGATTTAGTTCTCCTTTGGGACAAAGCATCTAAGCCTAAAGGAAATCAGGTAAGTTCACACCTCTATGGATTGGCCCCTATTAGATTGTAGACACACTTGGAGACAACACCTTTAGACTCAAAGACTTACAAGGAGTAGAGTTCACACTACCCACCAATGGGTAGTACCTCAAGCATTACTTCGTTGCTACTCCCCCTAAGGTCTTTATGGAGTAAATTAGTAAGATGGTTAGATTTAGTGTAGATAGGCTGGTTAGTTTCCTTCAGTTTTTTCCTTCCTAACCCTTGTTTGTACATAAGCATGTATATATTTGTTTGATTCTCTTTTGCCTTCTACTTTACTAATTTTATTGTGTGTTTACTTTTTTTAATTTATTCCTTGCTTTCGGTAAGTCCTTTTGGACAACCCTCAACTCAAAGTTTATTTAGTTTGCTTGAAAATCCAAAGTTCAAGAATGTGGGTATGAAGCTTATACATATGCTAACAATGGGTCTGAAATGTGAGCCTAATGTTATGACTTTAAGAAACAGGTAAATACTAATGGAAGAGGCCAATTATTCCATGAGAACTTAAACATTGTCTAGACCTAAAGTTGGTTTTAAGAATATTTTCACTTATAGGATGAAAGCTTAATCTGTTGAGGCACAATCATGATTTCACTTAATAAACATCCTTGCCTGGGATAATGTTTACAGCCATAGGTGATTTTCTAAGGATAAAACACTTGATTAAATCCTTAAACCTATCTACCCTGGTTCCCAACCTTGTTAAAACCATAAAAGATCTAAAAAATACAAAAATAAGAATTCAATGCAAAATCAAAATATTTTCAAGCATAGGTGCTCCTTGTAATCTCCATCAGGTCTATGGATGCCTAGCTGGTAATGGAACAAGGCCTTGAGAAGAGCCAAAGGCATCTCTATTAAGGATATGGATGTTTGGTTGGTAGTATATCAATGCCCAAGCCTTTTCTGAACTAGAAACATGGTTTTTCATGAATATCTAAACATGTTCCAAGTCATTGTTAGTGATTAAATACATGAAACCTAGAATTTTCCCCATAATCCCATGGAAAATAGTAAGTGGAATCAAAGCACACACATAGCATGGCCATGTCTTAATGATTGATCCCAATTCTACATGTGCAAGGTTTGTTTCGATCATAAATTGATCTAGATAATGGTATTGATCAAGTGGAGTGGATGACCTAGTTGTTTGTTTGAACCAGAGTCTATATGTTTTAATGTACTACTATGTTTCCCCTAAAAGTTGCCATTTATTGAGGTTAACATACCCCCATTTTTTGAAAATTGGGACCCTTGAGATACTTTGAACCTTAACACTGAAAACATGGCATGTTTTGAACATTATTAGAATTTGAAGATCATCTAATTTGATAAAGTTGGCCTACTGGTTTATGATTTTGCTTTAAGGTTACCTAGTGTTGCTAATAGTTTCCCTTCATGTGATAAGTTATAGGTTTCATGGAGACCTTATGAAAATATCATGTTTGGATCCTCACAAATTAACTCTATTCAGGATTTCACTAGCCTTTGGTTTGTGAAAGTTTAGGCATGGATTCATGTCCTAAAGACTACCCTTCAAAAGGCCCTAGCTTAAGTCCTTGCTTCAAAATTACATTTGATGAGAGTATTTGGTGGGAATATTTTGAATTTTAACTTTAGCCTAATTTTATGCTAAGGCTTAGTCATGTTTTACAACATGACCAAACCCTAGCCTAAAATCATGCTTAATCCCTTTTCATTATTTTCCCCCTTATTTCCTTTATTTTTATCCAAATCTAACTTTCATATTAGTAGGTTCCTTTTAAAAAATTTTGCATGGTCCCCTTTGTTACCTATTTAGCCTAAAGTCTTAATTCTAAGGCCCCATTTATGTTTATCAATAACGAATGAGACCTTAGTTTTAACACTTTAGCCTAATTTCTTATTTTATCTCAAGTCCTGACTTGGACACTTTTACCTTTTATAGCTCTCACTCCATTGCCCCCCTTGATTAGATGGAGTGAAGGAAGCCCAAAGATCCTAAATCCTTTACCCTTCGAACCAATGACATTCGAGATCAAATATAATGATTAATGGCCTATGCTTTAGTGAAGCCGAAGATTAGATGGTGCTAGATCACCCAAGGTTAAATGGGCCCCATTATTAAACATAAGCTTAAGCCTAAGTTTTTATGTAAGGCCTCATTGTATTTTTTAATACAATAAGATCTTAGGTTAAAACTTAGGGTTTCAACTTTAATTATTTAAAGGAGCCAATCTTGTGCAAGCATCTTGGATCATGATTAATGACCAGTAGGTGTTCGTATAGATGATGATCAAATGAAGTGAAGATAATGTTGAAATGTCAAAGTCCAAAGGGAGTCCCACAAGGATGACAAGTGTCATTATCTCGAGGACTTGAATAGATATCAATGACCCATGGGTCCTCCCTAGGGTCAACAGGGTCAAAGCTCGAGAGCCCTGCAAAGCCACCATATGGTACTCCCACATTTGAGGCTTAATGGACCAATGGCATGCACTCACTCAGATCTTGATTAGATGGCTCTCGTGTCATCACTCTTCTTGATCGAATGGAGTGAATTGAGTCTAAGATCTATGGAATAAAAAAACTTTACAAACTTAAATTTGATGTTCTTTTGAACGTCATTTGATGTCTACAAGGCCATCATTAATGTCTATAAGGCTGTCAAATTTGAGCTCATGTAAAAATTTTACTTAGATAAAATGGCATGTTTTATATCATTTGAAGGGTCATTTGATATTATGCTTTAAAACTTAGCATAAAATATTTTAGCCTAAGTCTATAGTGTGTTTATTGACATGAAATAAACTTAGCTTACAATATTTTAGCCTAAGTCCTTTCTATAACCATGCACTAATTAAAGTTTTTGTATCTTTTAGGATTAATGGCTCACACTTCATCGGGACCGAATGATCCAATGATCTAATGATGACTATTCAATAGAGCTCTAAGATCCCATAGGCTCAATATATGGTGAATGCTCATTCAATATATGACTAGTGTAGGATGCAAAGTTTAGAAATTACAAAAAGGTGCCAAGTGGCACAACCACAAGGCTCAATGCAAAAATGGCCAATGACATATGAGACCTTGGATCATGATCAATAACCCGTATTGATCCTTGAGTAGTAATTTGAAAGTATGAAGCAAAAGGCAATTTTTAAATAACAATGGCTAGTTATTTGAAGGCATTTATGAAAAATGCCATGAAAGTTGATAGATAGACATAAAATAAGTACCATGCAAGCACAAAATGATAAAAATGAAGATCTTATGTGCTCAAAATTACAAATGGATAAAGGCAAAGGTCAAAATTAAATATGAGGCAGGTATGAGCCAAAGTCCAAATAATCCATCACCATTAAAGCTTTAGGAGATCCCCAAACTTGCATCAAATAGCCTAAGTTGAACTTGTATTGATCACAGTTAAGCTAAAAAAAGTCTAATTACAATTTGAGCACAAAATAATTAATCTAGAGACCATTCATAACATAGTAGTGATTAATTTTCAAGTTTGGAAGCCATGGTAGCTTGGAGGAAACACTATAGGGATGAGATAGAGTTGTATTTATCTATAAACAATGAAGGGAGGGTCTTCAAAGACACATACCTAGACATTGTAGCATTGAACATGGGTAATAGGAACTAATTTGAACTCCATTGGACCATTGAAGAGATGCAGACCATCATGAAGGAGGAATACAAGATTGCCACCATGATTATAAGGCACTATGACCTAGTTGTAGTCTAAATGGCTAGTCTCTACCATGCTACTACCAAACTAGAAGTAATCCACTATATTGACATCCTTACTCCCATTTTTAAGGACTATAAAATTGAACAAGGTTAGATTATTCATGAAAGGACCTTTAGTAGAGTTGTATTCGTTTCCCTATTG
The DNA here is from genome assembly GCA_037957365.1 of Torreya grandis. Classification (NCBI taxonomy): domain Eukaryota; kingdom Viridiplantae; phylum Streptophyta; class Pinopsida; order Cupressales; family Taxaceae; genus Torreya; species Torreya grandis. Next base: position 265,999 of record JARHVA010001742.1, on the reverse strand, counting down.
GCCTTTGATAGTTATTAAAATATTCTAAAACCCTAAGTAGACTTTCCCACCATCAAAGAATAGGCTGGCAAGAAGGATTTAAACACCATCCTTAGGCCATGGTTCCTCCAAGGGAACCATGTGATCCAAGACCCTACTGGCATCATCCCAATTGCCCAATTTAGAGAGGGGGTTAGGGTAATCATGACTTTGTTGAATAAAATATTAGGAGACCCTCCAATCACTTATGTCAATAAAATTTGGGTGTCCTATATATACTTCATGGTAGAGAAGGAGCTCAATTTCCTAATTGGAGAGATGATCAGCATCTATATAGAGAGATAATTCATGGCCATAAATAAGAAGACTAGTACCTAATTCTTCATGATGTCCTATCTATAGCCTCTACCAAGATCCCTTATATCATATATTGGTCACCTGAAGGTAGATTCATAGTCTCCCATCACTATTCAAAGCTACACATATTCAAATATAGGCATAACATCCAATTCATCTATGACTGTGTGTATCCAACCTTGGTAGAAGCCATCATAGGGATCCCTATGCCCAGGGTAATCCCTCTAATCAATAAATATGTGGAGCTAATGGGAGACATCTTGTTGTATCTAGATTGTATGGTGATCAAAATTGAAGGGATTTTGATCCAACCTTATAGGTTGCCTGTCTATGTTCCCATCAAGCTGGCAGAACAAGAAATTGCATACTAACTTCTTAATGGTGTGAATAGAGTGTGCAAAGACAAGAGGAAAGGCCTCATCCATCCCTTTCCTTTGACCATTGGTATAACTATGCTATATAATTGGGATCAAGTGAATATTGTGGCTAGGTATAAGGAATATTTCAAATTACAACTTGATGAGCTGAAGTTGTGGGACCCTAATGACATGGTCTCCACATACCTAAAATCTAAGCAATTACCCAAAATAGTGTATTTGCACCAACCCAATGTCTATGATACCATATATATCAAATTAGACAATTTTGAGGAAATATTATTTAGGTTCAAGGGGCATAACATTATACTTGAGCATGGATTGACCAGTGATCAGAATCCCCCTAGAGACATCTAGAAAATGGGACCATTATAGTACCATTTTCTACTTGGACCTTCAAATCCCCCTCAAGATCAACCACAAATGGAAGGGAAATATCCAAAATCACATATTATATAGTTTCTTGATAATGAGAAGTTGGAAGAGAGGCCTGATAAGGGACCCTCATCCTTAGCCCTACCTCAAAGATCAACATCTCCATTTAAATACCTAGACATGATTTCCCTAGATCTTGGTGAGATAGTGGAGGATAGCCTCAAGGTTCTTGCTAAGTCATATGGATCTTATGAAGATGAGGATCATGTTAAATAATCACAAACCCAAATAGAGGAGGCTAGGAAAGAAGAAGGGAAAGAAGTTACCCTAAACCTAGTCCTAGTGGCACCATTGAATAAGAGAAAGGCAGAATTAACAATGGTCCCAATTGGATCAAAGAAGCCAAAATTGAATTTCAATCACCCCATGAGTGAAGTCAACTTTTTTAGTGATGAATACCCCATCCATGTACCAGTCATCCTTGATTGGTTCATCTGTGGAAAAATGAAGAAAATCCCCACCTAACACCACTCATGGGCCCTGACCAAGACTATTAACATTGATGTACATGATGATATCAAGACATGGATAAGGGATTTGATGAAGGAGGAATAGAGAATCGTAGTGGCTACTATAGGGTCAGATAGAAAGCAAATTAAGACTCTAAGAGCTTCAAGTAGTACCCAAATGGAGACCCTTAAACCTCTAAAGTATGCCAAACCAATTACTATTGTGCAATTCAATCCAGAAACAACCATATTAGAGAGAGTAACAACTAGAAAGGCCATGGTGGGGACTAAAGAGTTCACATTTCAAAATGTTGAGCCATTTACAGGTTTAACTCTAGTTAGGGGATAACATCCTAGTGAACTCCCCATCCATGAGGAAGATGTAGAAAGCCTTATTGAGGCTCATTCAACCTAGGTCAGAGTAGGGATCAGAGGTATGAATCAAATAATAGATAATTTTGAGAAGGAAAAGGAGAATTTGGAGACACAAGTTGTCTTATCAGTGTGTGAGATAATGATCAAAATGCTTGATGGATCCTTTTGTGACATGTTTGTTGCATTAAAGACAATGAAGTTGAGCCAGAGTGAGTTGGCACATCAGAATATAGTGGTTAAGGGTCTAATAACCCAATGGAAAGCTTTAGAGGATATCATAATAGGGTTGATAAAAATTTAGGTTGGAAATCATATTCTTTGTTTCAAAATAATTAGTTTGGGACACTTGAATGCAATTTTATGAATTATTGTTGACAAGGTCTAGAGTTTGTGTGCTTGGTCAAAAAAACTAGAGAGACTCCTAAAGGATGATGAATAGATAATGGAAAGGATTGAAAATATCCTTGGGATAATGCTCAAATACCCTACACAACCTATTGTCCTAGGTAGCATCAAGGATGATGAATTCAAACATAGGGCTACTTTGGTGACTCAAAAAATAAAAAGTAAAAGTCAAGGCTAGTTTGGGGTAGATAATAGTAAGATCCTAGACATGATCTTCAATGCAAGTGAAAGGATATTGAGGCCAAGAGCATCAAGAAATCTATGGCTTGGAATTATAGGGAATTGAATTATCTTATTTTAAAATAGGAAGAGTGTCTTTTGAAACTAGTTGTGGACTTAGAGATAGTTAATGAACAACACCAGAAGGCTATGAAAATTCTTTAGCAATAGCAATAAAGTTCTCAAGTGTAGGGCCCACCAACTAGCTAATTAATATTCCATTTTATAAAAAAATTGTTAAATTTTGAAAGAAGAATATTCTTTTGTAAAAGCATATGCTAGTTTTTTAGCATATTTGCCTCCAGGTCAGTTTAGTTTGGAAAAGCAAATGTATTCTAGAGTTGTAAAAGAGGGCAATTGTCCTTATCTTTTGTACATTTTGTATCTTGTAACTGATCGATATACTACCTTATCCTTCTTTAAAAGGTATTACTACCATTTTATAAAAGGAGAGAGAATTTTAAGCAAAATTTGTATATTTTGAGCAATTAATACAATCAAAGAATTCTGTAAATATTATCCAAATTTGTTGTGTTAATTGTTAATGTGGCTTTCCTCTCAATTATTGGTTCCATGTCTTGAATTTGAATGGTTTCATAAATTTTGAACTTGCATCTCTGTTACAGGGTTTGTTAATTTATGAGTGTGCTAGATTAGTTGAATTAACTTGAATTTGCTTCATTTCATTTTTTTTGTATTTAGATGTGTTAATGTTATTTAAATTTGGTAACAAATATTTAAAGTAAATCTAGTTCTTACTTGTATGCTTCCATATTATCCTTAGAAATTTATCCGGTGTATGCTGAGATCTGAGCTTATGCTATTTTCCATTATATACTAGATAAATGCATGTTTAATTATGATTAAAACTTTGTCATGATGTTTGAGTTAAGGATCAGCAATCACACATTCTCTTTCTGCCCTACCCTTCTCTATTGCTTCTTTTTAACCAAATCACTTTAGTTTAGATCTCATTGCAAATATCCATTTTTTGATTAGCTTTCAGCTTAGAAATTTGATCATAATTCACTAGGATCAGTACAGATACTTCAAAATTTATAAGGACCATGGTGACTCCTAACCACCAAGTAATATAAATTTATGGAACAGATAATTTGCTCTACCTTTATTTCACCACTGGTAACTAGATTACCAAAACTTGCTACTCATGCCATGAATTCTTAGAATTCTAAAATGAGAAGTGTTATTTTAACACTAAGAGCACATGTGATACACATAGAGGCATCAATAGGTCTCTTGTTTTCATATTCACAAATGTACAGAAGATAAAATCAAAGTAAAAGTCTAATTTAGTGCTCACCAAATCTTGTGGTACAAAGTGGGGGCAATAAACATTTAAAGTAAACATGCTATAAAGACATATACTTATGTCAATGTATAAAAAATCCTAATGCATGGGAGAGAAGTAAAAATGCATACATATCTATTATTACAAAGGAGAAACAAAGTTAGGAATACTTGCCTTTAAGATGAACCAATCGATCCTCAATCTCTCCCTTGGCCAAGGTGCTTTGTAAGAGGTTGTGGTATGTAAGGATGACAAGGATAAATCAGATCTAGGATACACAACCTATCAATACATCAAAAATATTTCTCCATAAAATAAGATCAATATCTCCAAATAAAGTATGAAATCCTAAGCTATGTTCCTCAAGTAGAATGGTGGATAAGAAAATTCGTAATATATCTCTTATTTTTCTCTTCTCTTTATAATAAATGATGAAATAAATAATTTTACATAGTTGAGTCTAACCTTAGTCCTTTCCAAAAGTTTAGCCAATAGGGTCAACTCAATTAACTCTATATCATTATTGATAAAAACAAATTAGGTCCTAGTTTAGGTTGGCCCCTGACCCTAAATGAGTTTTGTCAATTAGAGTACAGGGTTAATGGATTTGAAAATGTATCATAAACCATCAAAAAGGATTTTAGGCTAGGGAAGGGCTAATGAAGGGAGAAATTTACTAGAGGAGGGTGCAAAATAAGAGGCAAAGCTTAGGGGAATATTTTTAGGAGATGGTTGGAATGATAATAAGTGGTAGTATAGGGATAATAATCATGCAAAGCACCAATGGTCTACCCACCCCTTTCCTAATTCACCTATTAAGGTATGCACTTAAAGAGATTGAGACTCGACAGGTTCTTATAAGAGAGAAAGCATCAGTAATTGATAAATTTTGAAAATATTATACGTATATAACTTGTATTATTTGGGCCTTGTTAAAAAAAATTAAATTTATAAGCCTTTTCAAGATGTATTATTTTCAATAATAATAGGTTGAACTATACCTTGCTCATGTTTTCCCAATACTTGGCCTCTATAGCCATATTTTTGCAAATATCAAAGACCAAAATTATATGATGGTTGGGTATAGAGTATGGGTAAAGGCTCTTTATCTTCATTAATATGGCTCAACTCATCTCTTGAAATGGTGGGAGCATGGACCTAGTTAAAGGGATAGAAATTACCACCATTCAAGGATTTGAGGTTAAAAACTTTAGCAGTTGGAAGAATACAAGAGTAATCAATTTTTAGCCTTTTATGATAGAAAGTTAGAGAGTTTCATAATCATAATCATCAAATTAATCAATATCATTAATGATAAAATATATGAAGTAAATAAATATAATGACAAAGCAAGTAATAAATGTCCCATAGGGTATACTTGAGCATAAACAAAGTTCAAAGATTGGGTTCACCAAATGTTTAACCCTAAATTTGGATATGGAGCTATCCTAATCCGGTGGTATAAAAAGGTTTAGAATATATAAATGAGAGTACACAAGTGTGATAATTAGATCTATGGTAGGCCAATTAAATACTAAAGTTTATATAAGTATACATTAAATTTATTATGTTGAGTATAGGCTAAATATAAAAAATACAACTAAGTTATGTATGGAAATGACAAAGAAGTGATATAAATAATTGGTTCTAATGTTATAATAGTTCTAGATCTAGAACATGTAGAAAGTAGGCTAGAAGATGATTTTGGAATAGTTGTTTGATTCTATAAATTCAATCTTTGGGGCCACAAATACTAGCATCATCATGGGATGGTTGTGTCTACTCTAATGTATAGATTTGACATAAGTGTCTTGTATATAATATCTATTAGAAAAAGATGTGACCACCTAAATGCTTCTATATTTATCTTCACCTTCACTTCTGTACATTCGTATCTAGGTCATGGACTGTCACTCTTCATGAATTTACAAAACCCTAGTTCTTCATCTTTATTATGACCTTGAAGAAAAATGAGTTAGTAGGCACACAGTGTCTATTTGACCCCAAATAACCATTATCATGGGAGCTATCTACATAGCCAATGCTCTAAAATAGGGCCTCAGACTCATGTTTTTCTCACATACATGTTGTCTTGTGTGTTAATCATGCAATATGTAGAAATTAAGCACAATAGTGACCTAGCTTGTAACTTGGAAAATTGGGCACTTGGGCTACTCCTTTAGTACTTCAGGCCTATAGATGTGTTATACCTATGACTAGTATGAAAATAGGAAAGATTTTATAATTAGATGCTTGATAAAGTGATTTTGATAAGTTACCTTGGTCTCTATTGGTCTTTGTTAGGCCTTGTAGGTGAGGAATTAGTGAGGGTTGATTTTATATTTATATCATTCCCTTTGGATAAGTAACTCACATAAAAGTACTTAAGTTGACCATTAGGATACATTTCATTTATAAAATAGATGACTTTAGGGCATATGACACTTGTATTAGGTCAGGACACTAATGTTGATGTTAGAATCTATCCCAGACATTAGTATCCAGGGAGTAGGAAAGTAGGTATAGGTTCAGAACTTGCAGAGATGGAAGATAAGTGCATTTTAAGCATTTTGGGCAAGATAGAAACCGTGGGTCATCAACATAAGACTAGTAGGACTAAGAGATGTAAGATAATAAGCATAAGATGGAGTAGATGTGTGACTTACAAAAGTGAGAAAGGTCCAAAACTAGGAGGAATAACCAAGGTTTGATTTTACCAAGTGTACAAGATTGAGGTGTTATATAATCCATAAATATTATCTACAATATCATGCACTTTTACTATGTATTATTATTTAGTGATCCTATTGTACTTTGTTTTTCACAATATTGTATGATTCACACATAAATCAACATGTAAGGGATTACTACATGAGTCTGGGGCCCTCTTTTATAGTATTGGCTATGTAGGCAGTGCCAACTAATAGTGGGGTTTTTGGGGTCATCTTGACAATATGTGCCCACTTACCCATTTTTCCCCAAGGTCACTATGAAGATCAATAATTGGGGTTTTACAAATTCATGAGAAGTGACAATCCATAACCCAGATCTGAATGCACTAGAGTGAAGATGAAGATAAACCAAAAGCATCTAAGTGGTTGCATGTTTTTTTAGTGCATATTTCATACAAGATGCTTACATTGAACCCAAAAAGTATTGTCAATATAACTATCATAGGCTGATGTTAGTGTCTAAAGTTCCAGAAGTGTCAGATCTATAATCTGATGACTATTTTATAATCTTCTTCCAACATGTTTTCTACCTGTTCTAAATCCAACATTATGTTAGAATCAGAACCAGCTAATTATATTAATTATTTGTTATTTTCATACATATCCTAGTTATAATTTTTATATTTAGCCTATACTCAACATAATAAATTTATTATATGCTTATATCTAATGTTAGTATTTAATTGGCCTATTGTGGATCTGATTATGAACCTTGTACATTGTCATTTCTATATTCTTAACCCTATTAGACTTATAAGGTAGGTTATCAACCTTTATCCAATTTAGGGTTAAATATTTCATAAACCCAATCCATTTGAATACAATAAAAAAATTTAATCTAAGGATTCTAAGCCTTCTATGGTTTCAAATTATTGTGATGGATTTTCAAATCTAAAACTTTACCCTAGTGTTTTTTCCTCCTCTAGTCACAAGGGCTTCATGTGCATATGATTACAAGTGGATTCTTCCTTGATTGGTGAATTTAGGCCTCAAAACAAGTTAATTTTAAAATTCCTCAAAGATATTTTCTAATCATATTTATATATTCAAAAACCTCTTTTTGTTTGCCAAAATTCGATACGAATTTTTCAAGTTTTATAATTTACTATTTTTAGTAAATATTGCCATACAAGGCAAATGGTGTACTTATGTTGAAATTATTTTTTGGGTTTTGTCAAAAATAAAATTTTATTTAAAAACCTCTCTCATATTTCTTAAAAATATTCCTAATTAAAAAAATTGATTCTTTATTTGGAATTTTTTAGGGCTTTACTTATGAAACATTCTACATTGTTTGGCCAATTTTTTATTCATAATAGCTCAAATTATAAATTCTTTAGATTTTTTTTTTTACTATGTTTATATATAAAAAAAACCTCTTTTTTATAAAATATTATACTTATTTTTCAAATTTAGCATTTTATTATTTTTAGTAAATGTAGATCTACAGGTTGTATATGTATTTTTATTTCCCTATTTTTTTTTTGTCTGTCTCATTTCTTGGTTTTCCAAAAAAAAACATCTCTCTGATTTTTGAAAAAAATTAACCAATAGTCTTAGATTTCTATGTCCTTATTGTATCATGGTTGATTTCTCCTTGGTATTTTTTAGTCTCAATTTTTAGGACACATTTGAAATGGATAAAAAGGAGCCTCTTTCTCTTCCTAACCCTAAGGAGGGTGATAACTCTCATCCCTCTAACTAGGTCCAGGCTATCATTTATCCAAGGGTTAAGGTGGCCCATCCTATAGTTTCAAATGAAGAAAATCAACCTAAATTACCTAGAGTTTGTGCTTGTGAAGCCTTAAAAGAGCAAATCACTAGTACATTCAAGTTAATAAAAGGGTTACAAAACTAGATTGCAAATATGAAAAACCCACAATATGCCACTATGAACCATCTATTTGCATCTTTGTATACCAATTATGTGCCTCATAAAAATCACTATTGGAAGCCAAAACCAAAGTCACCTAATGATAATGATTTTAAAAGTGAACAAAAACCTACCAAGAGGTCAAGTGAGATTCTAATGGAGATGCTTAGAAATAATGTGATCAAATTACCTCCTATGCATCCCATACAAAAATCCAAATATTACTATGCATATCATAGAATGCATGGTCACCATACCAATTGTTATTTTGTATTGAAAAGAAATACACAAAATATAAATTCTCTCAAAGCAAAGATGTCAAATGAAAAAAAGGGGCACCAAAAGATCCTCCAAAACAAAAGGAAAATCTTTTACCAAATCTACCTCAAGATTCAAATGATACGTCATTAAAGGAGGATGAGACTATACATGATGTGCAAGTTTACAATGTTCCTAATTATCTAAAAGATATACCAAATATTCCAAAGAATTATCCAAAGCAATAAATTTTGAAAGAACAATCCCAAATGATAATGTTACAGAATGACCAAAATGCATCTTTTTATAATGAGAAAGAGAATATGTGTAATGTTTTTCCAATTTATATCCCATAAGTTGTCAATGACGAAAACAATCAAGAAAAATACATTTCCAAGAATGAAGCTCCAACCCATGGTGGGGTTGGTTTTTCATACACATATACTTAAATTATCAAACCGTTTATTCAAAATCCATTTATTCAAAAAAAACCTCCACTGGTCTCGACATTATTCTTAAATATTGGTTACATTTTTATCCTAATGATGGTACACATTGGTGTGTCCCTTCTAGGCCTTGATATGATCACATTGTTATATATGCTTCAATAATACATCTACTTAGACATATTCCTTTTATATTCTATGTGGTTTCATTCATAGATTATACAATTGTCTTATCCTTTTAAGGTGAGGTAGATACTAGTTTCTATTCTTCCCTCACCTCAAACAGGGGCATGTCATAGAGGCATGTTCTCCACACTTGGAAAAGTTTTTAGATTTTGTGGGGGCATGCTTTGAAAGCATGTTATTGACACCCATTCAGTATAAGATATTTATATCAATTTTTAGATTCAATGGGAGAATGTTATAGAGACATGTTATCCACACTTATCACAATTTTCATATTCAATGGAGGTATGCTTTGGAAGCATGTTCTCTATATCTATTCAACATTCATCATCTCCATATTATAGAGGGGGCATGTTTTAAAAACATGTTTTCCACATTGGTACTTATATCAGTTTTCATATTTTCTCCATATATTACAAGGGAATGATTTAGAAGTATTTTATCAACACTTACACAATTTTATAAATTAGCCAAAACACATAGTTATATGATTCAAATTCATAGTTGTGGCAGAATTATATACATTGGTACCATTTTTATACATATTTTCAGCATGAAAAATATCTAGTGTGCATATGTTATGCAATGTGTGGCTGATGTTATAAAATCTAAATCAATTTCAAATTTTAGAATGTTCTCAAGGACTATCACCACCCACTAGTTGGACTTTTATGAATTATATTAAGCCAATCTACTACAGTATTTATTTCACCTTTTGGTATGGTTGAGGTCCAAGTTTTTAGGTTGGAATTGATAGTATCATCTAGCCCCACCAGTTTGATAGTGTGGGTGACTTGGTTCTCTCACTTACCAAGTTATAAGTATCATTGGGTTGCAATATTGATCTACTATCAACTGCCAAGTGGCAACTCACTTTGGCTCCAAGGTTGGAGGCATCTCTCTCTCTCTCTCTCTCTCTCTCTCTCTCTATATATATATATATATATATATATATATATATATATATATATATATATATATATATATATATATATATATATATATATATATATATATATATATATATATAACCTATGTATTGATGTAACCATTTTGCCTATTGTCAAGTTTATTTGAAAAAGATGTATAATATATATATATATATATATATATATATTACCTATGTATTGATGTAACCATTTTGCCTATTGTCAAGTTTATTTGAAAAAGATGTATAATTGTAAGACTCTGAAACTGAGATTAGGACATATATATATATATATATATATATATATATATATATATATATATATATATATATATATATATATATATATATAATGTCCTAATCTCAGTTTCAGAGTCTTACAATTATACATCTTTTTCAAATAAACTTGACAATAGGCAAAATGGTGACATCAATACATAGGTGTACTCCTAAACCTTGCTCTTTTAATTTCAAGTACTTTCAATTCCAAATTATATACACTAATTATATATTGTAACATGCTCTTGGTTGTAGGTTAGTCACCAGCAAGGCACTCAAATTGGGCACACATAAAGACAAGGTGTGTTATACACACCCAAGTACACAATCATTTCCTTTAGACTAGCTTTTTCATTACTAGATTAAATTGGGAGAAAATGTAGATGATATTTATGTATTATATAGCACTTTGGTCTTGTATATTTGGAAAACTCAAACATTGGTTGTTCTTCTTAGTTATTAACCTTTCCTACTTCCACAAGTCTTGCATCTACTTTATCTTATGCCACTTGGCCTATATCTCTTAGTCTGACCAATCTTATGTTGATGACCCAAACCTTCTATCTTTCCCAAAATGTGTAAAATGTACTTATCTTCCACTCCAAGTTCTGAGCTTGTACCCACTTTCTTGCTCCCTAGACACTAATGTCTAGGACAAACACTAGTGTTGATGTTAGTGTCCTAGGCTGACGTAAGTGTCTAATACCCTAAATTCATCTAATTTATAAATGAAACATATATTGATGGTCATCCTAAGTGATTTAATGTTATTTATTATTCCAAATAGATTGATATAAATATAAATCAACCCTCATTGATTCCTCACCTATCAAAAACTAAGAGAGACTAAATAAACTTATCAAAAATACTCTATCAAGCATTCAATTGAACAAAACTTACATATTTACATACCATTAATAGGTATATCACATATATATGTTTGAATTACTAAAAGAGTAGCCCAAGAGCCTAATTTTCCAAGTTACAATCTAGGTCACTGTTATTCTTACTTTGCATAATATTTAATGATTTACACATAATCCAATATGTAATGGATTACTACATGTGTATAGGACCCTCTTTAAGAGTATTGGATATGTAGGAAACACCCACTAATAGTGGGGTATTTGGGGTCATCTCAACATCATGTGTCCCCTAACCATTTTCCCCTAGGTTCACTATGAAGATGAAGAACCAAGGTTTTACAAATTCATGATGAGTGACAATCCATGACCCAAATATGAATGCACCAAATCGAAGGCAAATACAAACCCCTAAGTATCAAGGAGGTTACATCCTTTTTCAAAAGGTATTTCATACAAGATGCTTATGTCTAACCCAGATAGTAGTATTGACATAACCATCCCAGACTGACATTAGTGTCCATAGTTCCAAGAGCGTTAGATCTAAAATCTGATGACTATTATAGATTATTATTCTAGCTTATTTTCTACCTATTCTAAATACAACATTATGTTAACATTAGAAATAACTAAGTATAATTCTTTTTTGTCATTTCCATACATAGCCTAGTTTTACTATGTATGTTTAGTCTATACTCAACATAATAAATTTAGTGTATGCTTATATCTGAGTTTAGCATTTAATTATCCTATTGTAGATATGATTATCACCCATGTGCATTATCATTTTATAATATTAACCCTACTATACCACCAAGGTAGGATATCCACTTTTATCCAATTTAGGGTTAAACACATGGTTTTACCAAAACATAGGTGTACTCTTACCTTTGCTCTTTAAAAATTTTAAAAAATAATTTCAAATTAAAATTTTTAGTCTATGAACATTGACTACATATGGTTGTCGGTATTTCTATTGAGTAACCTAAACAATGGGAGATTCATACCACATACAAAGTGTGTTGTACACACTCAGGTACATTTTATCCTTTTACTCTATTAGTTTTATTACTAGAATAAAATGGCGGCATTTATAGATACAAAAATTAGGTACATAGTACCTAATAATGACAAGCTTAACACACATTTATCACACATGAATTGAGCACATAAACAAGGTCCTTGTCCATCATTCTCTCACACTTTTCTATTATCTTGTGAGTTCACCCTTCCATTTTATTATTACGCACCTAAAAAACACATTATTTGTTTTAAACTTGCTTAATATTCTGTATAGACATCTCTAGACCTTTAGTTAAGTCTACATGTACACAAATTGGTTCTGACAGATTTAGTCAGTAGCACTTGTCTATACTGACCCAATCTATTTGGTATCAACCCTCTCCCATTAACAACTTTTTTTAAATTAAACATTTCCTTAAGGTTGACCCATTTACCTAGCATGTATGTGATGTGAGAAATTACCCATTTGGACTTGTATATAAATAAATCAAGGTGTCATTCAAAATAGCCTTTGGCACTTATCTAATACACATTTATACACTACTTCACATTGATCAAATATGCCCTATTCTTATCAAATTACAAATAGTCATTAGGAGTAGTCACAAGCTAATTCTAAATCACACGAAATCCAAGTCAAAGTAAGCATTATCAAGTATCAAATCCAAATCATCACAGACACACACACACACACACATCGAAAGAAAACAATTACATAATCACATTTTGTCAGAGAATTGCGTGTGGCTTGATTTCCACCCTCAAAACATTAAATACATATGCAATGTTTGATCCTCAAATGGGGGTGATTGGGGTCAATTTAACCCACAACACTTTCCTAAAACCTTTAGTGTTTACCTTTCACAAGCACACCTAAGGTTTCAAGGTGAAGAAGACTAATTTTTAGAGTTACACCCATCATCAAGGTTTTAGATTACATATACAAAGCATACAAAAATAAGAAAATGTGACCATATTATTAGAGTCATCATTTTTTCATAGGTCATTACTGACCAGCATAGCTCACTATCAAATAAGGATATTAACCTAGATATGAGGAAACCCACCCTATGAAAAAATAATTACAATTCCTGAACTGAATGAATACATACCTAATTTATCATAATTTCCACTTCTATAATATAGTCACAACTAGATAATAAACCAAAAAAGCTAAGTATTCATCCTTTTGTTGTACTTACTATATTTAGCATATGTCATTTGTCTAATCATTACAATTAGTTTCATTATTTTACATTCATATGTATGATTGAATGCCTTATCTCAATATTTAAATTACATTTCAAGTTTATATCCTATTAGAGTTGTAAAACCAAATTAGGGTAAAATGGGTATAATAATAAATGTATTAAGTGTGATAACCACAATGTGACTAGGTGTACAAAGGATATTTGGTGTAAGTCTTATTTTTATATAATTAATGTATGATCAATAGACACATTAATGTATTAGGCTTTGTACAAGGGAGATATATCTATAATGCTCATGCAAAATATGCCTCAACATCAAAAAGTGATTTGGGTATGGGAAAAGGACATGCCCTCATAAAGGACAATGAGGCATCCATAATTTGGAGGATGTAGAATTAATCTAATAATATGGCATCCTTGATAGTATAATATGTAATCAATAAAAATCATAAGTAATGTGTGTTTATGATGCCCCTAATGGAAATGTATGGTTGATAATCTTGATAAGGAGAGTAAAAAATGATATGCACCAATATAACCACAAATAGGGATAAATGATGTGTCCTAATGTAACAATATGATCCTATGAGGGTGAGATATAGTAATGAAGCATTCACATAATAGTAGCATGCCCCCATAGATTTATGGTCAAGATTGTGGAAATGTAGGAATCAAGCATAGTATGTTTTATGTAATAATGTGCATGATATGAATTATGACATTAAGGGTATGATATCACATAGTATAGGAAAATAAATTACACATGATAATGTAACCACACATAGTAAATGTAACCATCGATCAAGCAATGTGACCCACAAGTAATTAATGGTATATGATAACTATAATATCCTCTATGGATAACAAAATACAAAACATGATAAGCAACATGCACAAGGACATACAAGCACAATCACAAACATTCAAGTAATCATAGGGTACACAAGAGAGGATGAAATGTAACCACATAAATATTGATGTGCATAAGTGTTTTATTGAAATGATTATTGCACTTTAGGCATGACATGGGAAGTTATACTCATTTTGGGACTACTCCTTATATAACAACCTCCATAGACATGTTTTTTTTCGATCGTAGTGTTAACCTACCTAAATCAATGTTAATCTATGAATTGTAAGGGAAAGGGTAGATAGAAACAAGAAATTAAAAGGGTGGTGATGCACCAAGATGGAAATGGGTGGAATTAGTCTCCTCATCTAATTGAGTATGACAATAAACTTTTCAACATGCAATATAGGCTAAAACATAAGATATGATAAAATGCAAGAGGTGGGAACTAACTCAAAGATGATAATAAATTTATCACAGTGATAATAAATTCAAAGAGTAGACAATATAGAACCAAAATATTTTATTAATTGATCAAAGTATATACAGTTACAAATATACCATACAAGGAATTATCTTCTATACATGACAAAAAATGATGTCATGACACCATGAAACAAAATGAGGCCCAAGTGGGCCCAGGAAAGACCCAACAACAACAACAATAACACAATATTTTTTAAAATGAGGGGGGGTTTGCCTTTTATATAATGATAAATAGAGAAAGAGGAGAAGAAGAATTGAATATTTAGCTAAGTGCTAGAAGTATAAGTGTTTTTAATACAAATCTTTCATTTGGTCCTTGATTTATCCAATTCCTATAGATTTTTCAACATTAAATGTTTTTCAAATATTTAGCCATAATACTTTGTTTATTGTGAAATATTTTGTTATGATGTTTAGATTTATTTCCTATGCCCTTAACTTATAGCATGTAGAGGGATATGTGTGGACAACTTGTGACTAATATAATCTTTTTTTTGTCATATCACAATTCTCTATATTTTCATATTATTATTAGTGTTGGCCTTTGGAGTAACCATAGCCTAAGTAGAGTAAATATAAGAGGTAGTGGTTATAATACTTGAGGATCATATTACAAATTATGTTCTTATTGCATGGTTTTGAAGTTTCCCCATTGAAGTGGCTTAGTATTAGATTTCCATTTTTCTACTCTAATATCAACATTTGGTGTGGATCTAGTCTATTTTGCTCTTAATATTACAATTTATTATTGTTTATTTACTTTTGATCTTTATATTTACATTGATTTTTATGAATTTATTAATCTATTTAAGTAATTTCATTACAAGTGGTATTATATATTTGATTTGGGCAAGGTTCTATGGCACATATTTTCAAATCTAGCATATTAGTTATTTTGGGGTAAAAGGATTGAAAAAGCATAACTTATGATCTGAAAGGAATTATTTTTTTCTATCAATTTAGTATTACTTGAGGTATTTTATTAAATATAAAAAATGGATTTTTTTTTGCACCTTTGTGCAAGATAGTTGTCATTGGGTTCATTTTGAAAAAATGAATGCAATGATATAAGCCTCTCGCACACTTTATTTTTTAATTTTTTTTTCCCTTCAGCAATAACAGCCATGGGATTCATCACAAAGAGATGATCACAATGGTATAAACCTATGGTACACTTTTTTTACCCCTAAATATATAACCCTGCATCTTAGAGTTTGTGTATAACCAATACATAAACTAGAGGCTGTAGAAAAGGGCCAACCACTCCATGAAAAACACCTAGAAAGGAAGAAATGGAGTGAAAACAAATATTTGGCTAAGGTCAAAAATGTCTGCACAATAAAAATAAATTTGAATAGCATCAATATGACATTAGAAACTATAATGATAACCTTGGATAATATGCCAACATCATCATCATCATCAAATAATTATCTACCAATCCAAAAAGATTCTCCCAACCAAAAAAATCTAAGTTCAAAACATTCTCCACAAAACATGTTACAAAAAGTGAACACACACAAGTTTGATGGTAAGAATCTAGTCACCTAGATCAATCAAATGGAGAATTTATTTGATTTACATCAAACCCCATACACACAAAAGGTGGTAATGATATATTTATTTTTAATACTAGAGTAGTTTATCTGGTTTAAATGGTTATGAACTCAAAATAAAAAGAAGGGTTTTAGTGTTACTTGATGAAAGTTTAGTAATAAATTATAGATGCACTATTGAAACAATATATGAAATAAATACTTCATTTAGTTAACAAAATTGTGACAAACAAGGACTATGAAGGATTATTCAACAACTCCAAAACTTATCCTTATGCATGTAGAATATCTCAAATGGAAACCTAAATGACATTTTATTGGGTGGACTCAAAGATAGTATATAACTCGATGTTTTCGTGTTTAAACCAAGTTTAATATCAGAGTCTATGGTTTTTGCACATAAGGCAAAGCAAAGAGATCTTATCAAATAATGGGCAATCACTACTAGTGGACATCATATTATTCTAGCATAATCATTCTCTCAACCTATTATATTGACTCCTAAAAAAATTGAAGAGAAATGAGGAAAAGGATTATGTAACAACTATGATATAAAATATCATAAATGACACAAATGTGTCGAAGATAATTTTTTCTATATTAAAGGTGTTAATGAGGAATAATAGGATGAGGAAGTAAAAATCAAGGTTGAGGATGAATTGGAGGAGGAATAAGAAGCTACTCAACCAACTATCTCATTCCATGAACCCTTTAAGCATTATCACTTCACAAACCCTCAAGGTAGTGGGTTTCCTAAAGACACAAAAGGTGCCAATGTTATATTGACTCAAAGATTACATATCATTTCATTAACAATAATTTAGAAGCACAATTGAACTATTATATTTATCCAACTCATAAATTTAGGTGATGATTGAAAATTATGGCACAATTAGTTTTTTAGGGAAATTTCATAGTATAAAAACTTCCATGGGAGATTAAAGGCTAGACTCTCCTATGTTTTTTATTCCCATGAGTGGGGTAGACATCATTTTAGGAGTCCTTTGGCTCAAAACCTTGGGAATGATAGACGTGAATTTTTAGGAGTTATTCATGTGTTTTCATTTTGAATGAAATACATTTTAACTACATGTATTGCATGTAAACTATCCCTAGTTGGTTAGTTCTCACTAGATGCAAAAGATTCTAAAAGGGGAAGTAGATGGGTTTATAGCATAATTATTTTCTATTGGCCAAATTTGGCCTACATAAGGATCTTTTGCCTAGAAATGGTTAAAATAGAAGAGTAGAGTTTTAGATGGAATGAGTGGACCAAAATTAAAAGAAGAAGATCTCACATTGCTTACAAAGCCTTTGAAACACTTTAAGCAAGCTTAAAGTGTGTTTTATTGATCTTTGAGAAGCAAGACTTGAAACAGGTCTAGATTTGCAAGGGAAGAAGACCAATAGGTTTTCATGGTGTTTCAAGCATTCAAGGGCATGAATCAAGTTGCACAAAGTCTTAGAAATTCATTAGAACCTTCTAAAGAGATAAAAATGACTTGCACAAGTCTAGAAAGATTAGACCATCATGGCACGTCATGCGAAAACAAATGGGTCACCTTGATTATGTATTTAATAAGTTCACTTGGGAGGCTTCTCATAATTAAAATATCACATGGACATGAATTTATTCATGCCTAAATCATTCTCTAAAAATTTCAAGTCTTGATTAATTTTCTATCTCAAGATCTAAGTCCTCAAAGTTGAATAAGCAAAATGAAATGTATGTGGGGATGTCAAATTTGGGATTCATTAAATAACCATTTGGAATCAAATATTACAAGGATGAATGCACTACTAATAAGTTTCAAGATCTTAGGAATAGAATCTAGATCTAATGGTGTGCATTGACTGACAAGGATAGTGGGCCTAAATAGATCAATGGTACATGTTTAGTCATACTAAAGTAGATCAATGGTGAGTGGGGGTCAACAAGTTAGTGGATCCTAGGCAAAAATGATAAGTTATCAATTGTCAAGATCTTGGGTACCTGAGAAAATATCTAACGATACATGGTGACTGATGAAGTCAGTGGGTCCAAGTAGATCAATGAAGTGCATTCACTCATATAAAGTAGATCTAACAACAAGTGGTAGGTCAAAAGGTTAATGGATCTTAAGAGTAAATGCACGAGTGACAAGTGTCTTAAGTGTGTTAAACTAGCATAATATCTATGGCTCATGTTCATTCATATAAAGAAAGACAATGGTGAGTGGAGGTCAATAAGTCATTGAATCTTGAGGACTAATAAAGAGCTAACAAGTGTCATGATCAAGAATCTTAGATCGATGTCAATGGCTGATATTAAAAATTGAAAGCTAAGGGACTTCAATAGAGAGAAAATGTGACCTAAGGTAAAACTAGGGTAAATGTTTCAAAGGACACCATTGAAGCTTAGTCAAGACCTCTATTTGAGGATCTTATATATGCAGACTCAATTTTCTTATGGTTTTAATGTCATTTCATGAAGGTAGATCCTCATGTGTAGTGGCAGCTCTATCACCATTAAAGTTTAGAAGTATAATATGTCTATTTATACCCAATAGAGCTCAAGAATAAGGATATGCATCTTGTAATATTTTCATTTTCATGATAGCTATAAGAAAACCAATAAATAAGATTGGTTTTCAATATATAGTAAATCAATAATCAAGATGAAGTGCAGATATAAACAAGATATGGAAGAATGTCTTATCTTCCAAAATGGTTATTTCCTTAATAAGTAGGTACTTACAGTTGATAAAAGTAGACTCAGGCATGGCTCTTTCAAGTCCATGGATATGAGGACTTTGTCCTCATAATGAAAGCAAGAGGAGATGGCATAGAAGATCAAAGCAAAGGGATTTGTGGATTAGAGAATACAATGGAGCATTTATTTCTTCTTAAAGCTTTTTAGTCCCAATTAGATCAAAGATGGTTCAAAAATCAAGAAGGATGGCATCTCAATTAATGATCTCAAATGGCATGCTCCCCCTCTCTCCCATTTTTCTTATATCTCTTACTTTTTTCCATTTTTAAGCTCTCTCTCATTTTTTATAATAAATGTTCTCTCAATTCTGAACAATAAAGACTCTCATTTGATAAGGCTAGACCCTATCAAAATTTGTATGAAAGACCTCTTGAAGCAATAAAAGTTTTCTTTACCTATCTCTTCCCTCTAAATTATGTGTAGCAAAGCTTATGCATGATGGAATTATGAAGGAGAATCTTACATGCCCATTGTCCTTCTTTCTTGATCATTTCTAAGGTGTCTTCAAGTTAGTTATAGGTCTAAGTTAGTGTTATTTTTGTCATTGATGCAAGATCTCAGTGAGTCTTAGAACTCCTCTTTGCCTTCATTTATTTATTCCTAAACCTAGTTTATGAAACACTTATGAAACTAGCTAAGTTTTGTGAGATTATGTGAGCTAGCATTATCTTATACATCCTCAATGTTTACTTCATGATTATGTGAGTTATCATTTAAATTTGGTACATCACCCTTTTATCCTTCCTAGTAACCCTTTACCCCTTCTCTAACCCTTTTCCTAGTGAAAACATTAGTATAGGTGATCCATCAATAGGAAGTTGGCCTTATCTAGAGGTTCAACCCCACCATAGGTGACCCAAAGCCTAGGGTTGTTCCCATAGTGTAAATCAAATGGAGAGAGCATGAAGAAGCCTCTCCAAGGGTGCAGATTGAGGCTATAATAGTTTATATCATACCCAATGGGAATTATAATTGAAAGAATATTGGTCAAATTTTGATGCTGGTTTGATCATTTAGTAGTAGTTATAGCTTTTAAGCAACAACATCTGGCAACTCCAAAAAATTATCCAACATTCTGGTAGCAGAGCAGTGACTACATCTCATGGAAAAGCTTACAACAAGGTTAGATTCTAGAGGTATGCCCTTTGAATTTGTTGAATTACCTTTGAACTTAGAAAAAATATTAAGATTTTATAATACACACCCATATAAAGGTAACTTTGTTCCTAAGTCAATTCTAAAGCCTACCCCTACAAGATCTTTTTTAAACCCTTTCATCACCTTATGGATTTTAATGGCCAAAGTCCTTTAGACCTCACTCAATATGATCTTATTTTATTATTATCTCTTGAAATCATCTCTTATTTTATTTGAGACCAAGCTACAACCCCTTATAAACACCTCATGGATATAGCCAATTCTGCAACATTCATGATATCAATGAGGAAAATGTGGCAATTAGGTTATTAACCATCTCTTTCACAGGTAAAGCCCTAGACTTATATATAAACCTTGTTGTTAATTAAATTTCCACATGGGATCAGTTAGGATTTGCATTGTGTAAGAAATTTGAAGATAAAAGTGACCATTTGTCACTTGCAGAACAATTAACCACAATTCAAAGAGCCCCTCATGAGGTTATGCAAGACTTCAACATAAGGTTCCAAAAGACTTGGGATGGAATCCCAGTCTCTATTAGGCCTACCCCTAACATTTCCTTCCTATATTATTTGAAGGCCCTAAATAGTGATATTGCAGTAATGATCCAGTCTATGGGAGGAAACACATTGCCAAATGCATATGAGGTGGTAATCAGAGCAAAAATTATTTGGTGCAGGTTGGCAAGCTTACACCTAAACCACCAATGCCTTTATTCCCTGAGATCATATCATCCCCTATTTATATTCCTCCCATTTATGTCATTATTCATGTGCCTATAATTGCTTATATACCCTCACCTAAGTAATAAAAGGATTCTACTAGTTAATCTAGTGATTCTCAAGAACAAAAGAACTTTCAAGAGCTTAAGAACATGTTCTAATCCTTGGGAAATGAACTAGTGAATTTTAAGAGGCAACAAGATTTCAATAGGCCTTATCAAGACTCATATAAACCTCAATAGCAAGCTTATCAAACAAATAGGCCACCCTATAAAATAAATTTCCAAGGCCAAGGCCAGGGACAAGGGCATCCTAACTATGTTAGTCAAAACAACTATAATCTAAATGTTACAAGCACTTCTAACACTTTGGTCCCCATCAATAATAATTTTGATCAATAAGTTGAGGGTACCATGCCTTAAAATCAATCTTTTGGGAAATCCATTATCCCAAACACTGACTTTAACTAAGCTTTTAATGATCAATGGTAACAGGCCACTAATTATGGGTACAATCAAGCTCTTATGGCTTAGAACACAAAGGTACCCATGATGATAAAATTAGAAGAGCCTCAACAAGTTCAAAGCCCTGATCAAGGACCAATCTAATTGGGTGATACAATGGTGAATTATGATCAAGAAAAGTGTTATGCACTCAATCAATAGGCTAGTTCTAGTTAGGCATACATTCTAGTAGTAACAAATACAACGTTCAAAAGAAGGAACATGGATGGTAACTAGGAAGCATTCAAGGAGCCTCCTACCATTACTCCTTAAATATCAAATCCAAATGGCCCTATTGTTGTTCCAAAGGTTCTAATACCTCCAAGGAATCAAAATCAAGAAAATGCCTTTATTTCCCAAAACTCATCAATTCAAAGTATAATTGTGGATCCCAAATCACAACTAAAGGTTGGTGGTTCACCCATCAACATTGTGGAACAAATGAAAAGATTTTGATTTTATCAATGTGGGATATGCTCTCCATACTTGGTCAAGTAGACATCCTCCATGAAGGTTTATCAAGAATCAATGTTTTTAAGAAACCACCAGTCAAGGAGAATGTGGTTTTCACCAATGCAACCAAAGGACCACATGAAAGGTAACCAAGTAAATTGGTCAAACCTCATCCCTTCTACATTTTAGTAATCATTAGTGACTCTTTAGTGCATAATTGCTTGGTAGATAGTGGAGCTAGCACCTCAGTAATGCCAATGTCTATATCAAACCAGCTTGGTCTAAAGTATGAACCCTAATCTAAAGGAGTGTTACAACTAGATGGATCTTCCACCAAGCTATCTGGTATCATCAAAGGTCTCAAATTGACCCTACATTCTTGTCTTAGTGTCTTAGTGGCTCAAGATGTGTTTATCTTAGATATACTTCCTCATTTTTCCCTATGCCTTTCCAGGGAATTCACTATAAAGATTAGAGGTTATCTTTTAGTAGATTGGTTATACATGGCATTCATAATAAGATATCAAACCAAGATATTTATTAAGGTTGAGCCCATTACATAATTTTACATAGATCCTTATGGGCCAAAAAACATAAAACTCAACTGCACCATTCTTGATGAGGATGAACATATGGTTGGTCATGAATTAAACACTTACCTTGAGGAGATACTAGACATGTTCTTGGATGAACTATGGAATGAAAATCATCTATTTGATCCTTTGGAAGGAATTAAAGAGAGGTACATGGGTGTTTATTGCTTACATAAAGAGAATTGGTCCATACCATGCCTCATTGGACCTCAAAAAGATCCTAGTGGCTTGTGTACATTATTCTTTGATGGTTCAAGGGACAAACATGGAGTGGGTGCAGGTGCAATGCTAGTATCCCCTTCCAATGACAAATATTTCTCTTTGTACAGGTTCTAATTTAGTTACTCTTGAAATGCAACAAAATATGAGGGCCTTATCCATGGTCTCTAATGGGATAGTAAGAGAGGGATCAAATAATTACAAGCTTATGGGGATAGTGAACTAATAGTATATCAAGTTAGATGCCAGAATATCACCAAGAATCCTTTGATGAAGTCTTACAAACATAGGGTGTGTGACCTAATTGAATATTTTGAGGCCTTTAACATCCAAGTAGTGCCAAGGAACCAAAATGGACATACTGATAGGTTGGCAGCTATGGGAGCTCAATTTGATATCCCAAATGAGATAAAGAAGACCAAAGTGCAACCATATGTCAAAGTGGTATTAAGATCATCAGTGCCAGGTAATGAAGCTCATTGGTAGGTTTTTGAGAATGACAATCAAATTTCTTATTTCTTACAGCAAGAAGTAAAGTTATCCTCCATAAACTAGGAAAATTTTCAACATCAATATGAAGAGCAAATTATTTAGTTGAGATCTAACAAGCTTCTTAAGGGGCTTGTCACCCTTGAAGGTCTTTTACATGAGGGAGATCATATGAGAAAAGATAAGGCATGATGTCAACAAGTAAAGAGAACTATGAAAGAATCCTTATCCTTAAATACAAGCTCTTCAAGCTTGGAAAGGTAAGCAATAAAGCTGAGAGGCATGCTTTCATAAAAAAAAATTAAAGAATATGCAAACATCTTTTCTTGGGAATATTTGACCCCAAACTGGCCCAACACACTATAAAACTAGAGGTTAATTCCAAGCCTATCAGGAAGAAGCAAAGGCCTATGAACCCCAAAATTAAAGATCTTATGAATAAATAATTGATAAAATTGATTGAATCCAAGATCATATTTCCTATTAAGCACTCCTCATGGGTAGTTAATTTGGTACTTGTGAGGAAGAAGAGCGAGGAAATCAAATTGTGTGTTGACTTCAAAAATCTAAATACGATCTCTTTTAAAGATCACCACCCCTTACCATCCATGAAGTAACTCCTTTAGATAGTTATTGGTTCAAAATTTTTTTCCCTTTTGGATGGGTATTCAAGTTATAACCAAGTGCTGGTAAGAGAGGAAGATCAGTATAAAACTACCTTCACCACTAAGTAGGGCACATATGCTTACCAAAAGATGCCTTTTGGGTTGTCAAATAAAGGGGAAAATTTTCAAAGAGCCATGGACATGTATTTCCAAGGGTTGTTAAAGCAAATGGCACTGGTCTACTTGGATGACATCATAGTTTTCTCCAAAAAAACCAGTGAACACTTAGATCATCTAAGGTTGATCTTCTAAAGATGTAGAGAATATGGGATCTCTTTAAATCCTAAGAAATGTGTATTTATTGTTCATAAAATTAAACTTTTATGTCACATTATTTAAAAATAAGGATTATCTATTTAACCTGATAGAATAAGTGCCATCTTAGCACTATCTTTACCCAAGCACAAGAAAGGAATCTAGAGCTTCCTCATAAAGATAAACTTTGTGAGAAGGTTTATACCTAGTTTTGCAAACCTATCCCCACCATGGTGAAGAATATCTAAGTTTTTGTTTATTCAAATTAAGGTAAATTAGTATTTGAGGCCATCAAACAAGCCATTTCCCAAGCACCCTCACTCATGAATCCTGATTTCTCAAAGGATTTCATATTGTACACCCTTGCCAATGTTGACAACATATTAACTATGCTGATGCAGAATAATAATGAAGGACTTGAGAAACTAATTACCTTTTTTATTCAAGAGCTAAAGGGATATAAGGTGAGGTACACTTTTATATAAAAGTAGGTTCTTGTATCCTTGAGGAGTCTAAAAAAATTTAGGCCAATGCTTTCCAACAGCAAGATTCATCTTACGATGTCTCATCCTGGGGTAAGGGACTTTCTCCTCAACAAGGATTTGAATAAAAAAAGAGTAGGCTAGATTACCAAGATCATGGAGTATGATGTGACAATTAAAGTCACTAATTTGGTAAGAGGCAAAGGCTTGTGTGAGCATATGGGATAAGAACTCCAAGAAGACAAAGAAGTTGTTTTGGTGACACAAGACAACTCATAGACAGATGCACCTCTACTTCATAATAAGAAGCTCCAAGATATGACACATTTTTTGATGATACGAGAAATCCCCCAAGGTTTGAACAAAGGAAAAAGAAAGTATTTTATACTCTAGTCCATACCTTATGCATTAGTTAATGGGGTTTTATTTAGAAAAGATCTCAATAGAGTACTGCTTAGGTGCATAGATGATAGTCAAGTAGCAAAGCTTTTGGAGTAGTTTTATGATGGGTCTGTAGGAGGTCATTTTGATCTAAGAATAATAGTATAAAATGTAATGAGAGTTGGCTATTATTGGCCTAGCCTTTTTAAATATGCCTATGCATTGGTCAAAAAATTCCAAAAGTGTTCTCTATTTATAGGAAAACAAATATTAGTAGTTCTTCTACTCAACCAAATTCAGATGGAGAAAGCCTTCATGCAATGGGGGTTGGACTTCATAGGGATGATAAACCAAGATTTAAGTATAGGACATAAATGGGTGCTCATTTTAACTAACTACTTTACTAGGTGGGTGGAGGCAATTGCCTTGAAAGAAGCCAATGAAATAGTAGTATTGGACTTCTATGATAGCATTTATTGGTATGAATACAAGTGAATTGGCATTCAAATTGGGCATCTACCTTAGCACATCCTCTAATTAATACCCCTAAGGTAATAGACTGGCAAAATCCACAAACAAAAACTTGCTAAGGATTATCAAGAGAACTATAGAGGAAAATCAGAGAACGTGTCATACAAAAATAAGAACAACCCTATGGGATGACAAAGTGACTCTTAAAACTACCATTAGAAATTCTCCATAAGTCCTTTTTATGTGGAAGGGAAGCCAAATTACTTGTTTCTCTTGAACTGCCTACCTTAGATTTAGCCCATCATCTTGAGTTGATGAAGAGTGATTCTATGAGCATGAGGATAGTAGAGCTCATGGATCTTGAAGAAACCAAGGACCTTACCATGAAGACATTAGAATCACATCAAGCTCAGGTCAAGAAAGCCTTTGAAAAAAGAGCTACAGCAAGGGACTTCAAGGAAAGGGATTTAGTCCTCAAATGGGACTCAAATAAGGCCAAGCCAGGCAACCATACCAAGTTTGACAGTTTATGGAATGGTCATTATTTGATCCATAGATGCAAATAGCATAATGCTTTTTAGCTTGACGAACTAGATGGAGAGGTATTACCCATCCCAGACAATGCCATTCATTTAAAGCCTTGTTATTATAAGATTTTATAGTTGTGATATTTTAATATATTAGAGTAGTTTTCTATGCTTTCCTCTAAGTGCCCTATGCACATTTTTTTTAGTTGTGTGTTTTCCTTTCAATAAGTGCCTTGGCCACAGTTATAGCTTTGTTTCTTTGGTCATCTTTGGTTCAAGAGGAGGTTTTCTAGAAAATGGAAAACCTTGTATCATTTTCAAAATCAACTAAGAGTAAATACTTAAGACTCCATATGCCCAATGGAAAAATCAAGGCAACCAGTCCCTTGCATAGCAGGCATGCAACCCTAGGATGTCGCCAGAAATGTTGGCCAAATTTGGCCCACATATGAAAAATTTTCCTAGAAATGGTTTGAACATATGAGTATAGTTCTAGATGGAATGATTAGATTAAAAGTAAATTAAGAAGATCTCATATTACTTACAAAGCTTTTGAAACACTTTAAACAAGATTAAAGTGTGTTTTATTGATCTTTGAGAAGTAAATCTTGAAATAGGTCTAGAGTTGCAAGGGAAGAAGACCAATAGGTTCTCATGGTGTTTTAATTATTTAGGGGAATGAGTCAAGTTTCACAAAGTCTTAAAAGTTAATTATAACCTTCTAAAGAGACAAAAATGATTACACAAGTCTAGAGAGACCAGACCATCATGGCACATCATGTAGAAATGAATGGGTTATCTTGATTGTGTATTTAATAATATCAATTATTATGCATCTTAGAGCCAAAATATCACATAGACATGTGATTTATTCATGCCTAAATCATTCTCTACAAATTTTAGGTCTTAATGAATTTTCTATCTCAAGATCTAAGTCCTCAAAGTTGAATAAGCAGAATGAAACATGCATAGGGACGTCAAATTTGGGCTTTATGAAATAACCATTTGGATTCAAATGGTGCAAGGATGAACACATGACTAACAAGTGTCAAGATCTTAGGATAAGAATCTAGATCTAATGATGTGCATCGACTGATAAGGCCAGTAGGCCCAAATAGATCAATAGTGCATGTTTAATCATACTAAAGCAAATCAATAGCGAGTAGGGGTCAACAAGTTAACATATCTTGGGAATAAATGAGAAGCTACCAAGTGTTAATATCTTGGGTACCTGAGTGAATATATAATATCACATGGTGATTGATGAAGTTAATGGGTCCAGATAGATCAACAAAGCACATTCACTTGTACAAAGCAGATTTGATGATGAGCGGTGAATTATAAGGTCAGTGGATCCTAAGATCAAATATGTAGGTGATAAGTATCTTAAGCACATTAAATTAGTATAAGATCTATGGCTCGAGTTCATTCATATAGATAAATATCAATGATGAGTGGAGGTCAACAAGTTAGTGAATCTTGAGGATGAATGATGAGATGATAAGTATCATGATTGAGAATCCCATATCAAGATCAATGGCTGACATTAAAATTTGAAAGCTAAGGGACTTAAATGGAGATAAAATGTGACCTAAGGTTTAACCAGGGCAAATATTTCAAAGGATACCATTGAAGCTTAGTTAAAACATTTATTGGAGGATCCAATACATGCAAACTCGATTTTCTTATGGTTTCAACATCATTTCATGAAAGGAGGTCCTAATGTGTAGTGGTAGCTCTATGACCATTAAAGTTTGAAAGTAAAATATGTTTGTTTATACCTAATAGAGATTTAAAATAAGGCTATGCAACCTGTAATCTTTTTATTGACATGATAGCTATAGGAAAACCAATAAATGAGATTGATTTTCATTCTATAGTAAATCTATATTCGAGATGAAGTAGGTACAAATATAAAAAAGATATGAAAGAATGTCTTATCTTCCAAAATGTTCATTTCTTTAATAAGTAGGTACTTTCAGCCACTACAAGTATACTTAGGCATGGCTCTATCAAGTCCATGGATATGAGGACTTTATCCTCATAATGAAATTAAGAGGAGATAGTGTAGAAGATCAAAGCAAAGGGATTCAAGGATTGGAAAGTATAGTGGATCATTTATTTCTTCTTAAATCCTTTTAGTCCCAATTAGATCAAATATGGTTCAAAAATCAAGAAGGATGGTAGTTCAATTCATGATCTCATATGGCATGCTCCCTTCTTTCTCCCCTTTCTGCTATATCTCTTATTCTTTTCCATTTGTAAGCTCTCTCTCACTTTTCATAAGAAATTCTCTCTCAATTCTAAAGAGTACAGACTCTCATTTGATAAGGCTAGACCCTATCAAAATTTGTATGAAATACCTCTTGAGATAATAAAGACATTTTATACCTATCTCTCCCCTCTGAATTATGTGTATCATAGATTGTGCATGATGGCACTAGGAAGGAGAATATTTCATGCCCATTGTCCTTCTTTCTTGGTCATTTCTAAGGTATCTTCAAGTTAGTTTCAGGTCTAAGTCAGTGTTATTTCTATCATTGATGCAAGCTCTCAGTGAGTCTTATAACTCTTCTTTGTCTTCATTCATTGCTTCCTAAACCTAGTTTATGAAACACTTATGCAACTAGCTAAGTTTTGTGAGATTGTGTGAGCTAGAATTGTCTTATGCTTCCTCAGTGTTTACTTCATGCTTATGTGAGTTCTCATTTAAATTTGGTTCATCACCCTTTTAGCATTCTTAGTGACTCTTTACCCCTTCTCTAACCCTTTTTCTAGTGTAAACATTAATATAGGTGATCCATCAAGAGGAAGCCGACCTTATATGGAGATTCAACCCCACCATAAGTGACCCACAGCCTAGGGTTGTTCCCATAGTGTAATTCAATTGGAGAGATCCTGAAGAACCCTCTCCAAGGGTGCAGATTGAGGCTACAATTTTTTCATTATAAGTACAACAAAAAATATGTCTACACAATTATATTTATAAGTGATTTTCGATACTCATTCAATTAATTTTAGAGCAATGAAAAAATCACTATCGTAAAAAAGATATCATGATCATGTCATTACAATGATACCAAGAAGTCAATCGTAAAACATCAGACCTTATAGGTACTCATATGTATAAAAGAGTGATATTTTAAAATATGGTACAAGATATGATGGAAGAGTGATATTTTATAATATGGTACAAGATATGATGGAGGCTAGTATTATCAAATATAACCAAAGTGTGTATTCATATCAAATGGTAATGGTGTGTAAAAAAGATCATACTTGGAAGATGTGCCCCAATTAGAGAGAGCTCAAAAAGTACACATTAGAAGATAAGTTTCTTATTCCAATACTTGATGATTTTCTAGATGAATTGCATGGTGTTATCTAATTTATGAAATTGGATCTTCATTCACGTTACCATAAAATTTTGATTAGATATGAGGATATGCATAGGACAATTTTCAAAACTCATAAGGGCCATTACAAGTTTTTGACAATGTTTTTTGGTCTCAAAAATACACCATCTAAATTTTAAAGTTTGTTCGACATTGTATTTCAGTTTTTTTTATGGAAATTTGTCTTTGTATTTTTTGATGGGATCTTAATATATAACAAGATATGGGAAGCACACTTGGAACATGTGAATTGGATACTCATAACTCTATAATAACATCAAGGTTATGCAAATATTTCCAAATATGCTTTTGGAGTGAAAGAGGTGGAGTATTTGGGTGAAATTATTTTGCATGAATGTGTCAAAGTGTATCCTCACAAGATCAAGGCCATGATAGAATGGAAAGTTCCATAAATTCTCATGAAACTCTAGGGATTCTTATGGATAGCAACTTATTACCATCAATTTGTGAAAAACTATGATAGTATAATACCACTACTCATAAATTTATTGAAGAAGGAATCCTTCCATTAGAATGAATTAGCCACCAAGTCATTTTAAAATTTGAAGGTGTACATACTAAAACTAAATATTTATAGTATCTCAGTCTTGTATATTTGATAAATATCAATCAAGGCTCTACCCTTCAATTAGAGATCTTCTTATTGTTGATATGCTCAAATTTTCCATCTCACTCTTCCTAAATACTTATCTTTAGTCTGATCCATATCATTTTTATGGATCGAGTCTCCTACACTACATGGAAAAATTAAAATATGATATACATCCTTAAATATCAGTTTTAGATCCATACATGTTTTCTAGCCCTCTAGACACTACCAACCATAGAGGGACATTACCACTGATGGTAGTGTACATATTTTTATCTAGTGTCTAGTTGCCAAAATTCATGTAAATCACAAATTTTTTAAAACATATGGGTCAGCCTATTTGTCTTATTGAACCCTATCTTGAGATGTTATCAAAAGGTGTGGTATAAATACAAGTCTAAGCCTTGTCATTGTTGATCCATAAAATACCAAGTAAGCACCTACCAAGGCTCATTCAATTAATTTCACAAATGATTTATTCTTCCCTATTCATCTTTATTTATTTATCAATCATAAGAATAGTCATATAAAAGGTATGAATTATTCAAAGAGCAGCCCATGAGTGATTTTTTTCAAGTTAAAATCTAGATCATTACATGCATCTTTATTTAATATATTACACCTTTGTGCAAACACACTCCCACACATAGAGGAGAACTACATAATTCTAAGGCCCTCCTTGGAGTATTGGTTATGTAGGTAATACTTAGTGACATAGGATCTATTGAGATTAGCTCAATAGCATGAGCCCACTAACCCATTTTTGGCAAACTCGTTATAAGGTTGAAGAAGGGTAAAGAGATAGAGTGTGATAAATTAGTATAAATATAGGTTGTACTTGTGCAATAATTCTACCATTAAAGATAATATTCTTGCAAAGATCCATGCATCTCTAGTAGAGGGGCATTCAAGGTTTTTTAAAACTTATCATAGAATTAAATAAGATTTATTTTGGGAAGGAATCAAGGGATGTATCCAAAAAAAAAAAAATCAAATGCATAGTGTATCAGCAAAACAAGGGTGAGATAATTAAGACCCTAGTTCTTCTACAACCATTATCTATAACCTAGCCAAATGTGGGAAAAGGTTTCCATGGATTTAATAATAAGTTTTCCTATGTAAAAAGTGAAAAATTTCATCATGGTAATCACGGATAACCTCACAAAATATTCTTTTTTTAATGCTTTGTCACATCCATTTGTAGTAATTATAGTAGTATCTACTTGTTTTAATATAGTTTAGAAGTTATATGGGACCACCAAGAGCATAGTATGCGATCGTGATCCTATTTTTATAATGTAGGAACATGTGTAAATTAGCTGAATTTTGGTTTTTTTAAGTGTGTTTTGAGTCTTATAAGTTCTTTAGGATTAAAAAATATCCATTTCTAGGCTTTTGGATGCATTTGAGGGTTTTAAGACTGAGTTTTTGGCTTTCCCACCAAAACTAGTCTTTTGAAATTTAAATTTTATTTAAGCTCTATAATGGATTTAACATGATTTTATAAGTGTAAAATGATGTAAATTCATGTAATTATGATTCTTTTAGTGTAGTTATGTTTCTTGATATCTTAACACTCTCTTACTCATGAATTTTTTGTTTTAACCCTGGTTAATGCCTAAGCAAGATGACTTATCAAGGCCATTTTTCCTATGTTGGAGAAGATTCAGGAGCTAGTTGAAATAAAATAGGTGCATGAAAACTGATGAGAAATTCAAAAGAAGATTGATTTTAGGGTGGTAGAGAGAGAACAAGTCAAGAAAAAATAATAAGGGAGAGTAAGAATCCCAAGGAAGAAAATTTTGTACACAGACTGTATATTTTCTAAGTGCTCTATTTTGATAAATAAATAAATAAAAGGAGTTTGGTATATCTTAATATATAAATTCCAATGGTATTTTTGTGTTTTTTTATAGTTTAATGATTCCCAGTTATTATATTTCAAGTTGTCCTATTGATTTTCAAATCATAAAAGCATAATAGATATATACAAGTTCAGAGAAGTGAAGTAAGGAAGGTCTAAACAGTCAAGTATAGAGGTATTTTGTTTTTCTTAAAAATTATTCAAATTTATATATGAATTGTATAAGTTATATCAATATTAAGAGTCTCTATCCACTTAAAATAACACTTGATACACCTTCAAATTGAATATTTTAATCAAGTTTCTATCAAACTTAGATACAATCTTGTGGGAAGAACACAGAACCCTACTAGAATGCATATAAGAAGTTTTGTTAAGGTTGTTCAAGACAAGATAACTATTTAAGAGTTGAATAAAGGTCTATTAGTCTTTAAAAAATAATTGGAATCATTTTTAAGTGTTTAAAATTCAAGTTTATTCTTTTTAAAGGCTCTTAGATAGTCTTAGACCCTTAAAACCCCAAACTAATGTTTCAAAGTTCAAAAGTGAATATCTCTTATTGTAACCAGTCAATAATGTTAAAATTTGGTAATATTATGCATTTTAGTGTGCCCTAAAATATTTTTAAGGTTTCATAAATGTACAGGCCATATATTACTAAACATAGGGAATGTATAGGTAATTTTGCCTAATTAGACCTAAAAGAACATAAATTTGAAGGTTTCTTGTTGCTTAAAGTTATCCAAAGGGAATTAAATGCATGGTTGAGTAAAATCATATATGATATGACATTAAATACATGTTTATAATGTCACTAATTTTATTTATTTCATGTTAATATTAAAACTATTCTAGACAGGGTTATAAGGGTTGTAGGCCTAAAACAAGATACATAGAAGTTATCAAGGGATTAGATGCAAAACAAAGACTACTCCACACCAATTTTTGGTATTAGATCCAAAATAAGGAAATTTTAAAGAGTTAAAACCTTAGTGAAGACATTGGAAATTTGATAAAAGACACTTGAATAAGATGGCAGCTAGAGGACTTGGAGCTACGATAACCCAAAGGAGGTTACAAGCAGTAGAGACATTAGTGGTAGAGGTAAAGAATTTACAAGAAAGGTTTCAATCCATGGAATTATCTCAAAGGAGAGAAACTGGTATAGGGGATTTGAGTGATATAGAGGAATAATCTCCACAAGAAGAATCTACATAAGAGAGCGTAAGAAAGGATTATAAGAGTAGTCATAGGAGTTACTTTAAAGCCGAAGTTTGAGGTGCCTATGTATGAGGGTAGCCTTAATGCTGAAGAGCTAGTTAACTAGATTGTATATATGGACAAATAATTTGAATATGAGGAAGTGGATGATGCAAATAAGTTTAATTTTGTGATCACAAGGCTGAATGGGCATGCATCCCTCTAATGGGATGAGTACAGGAGGAAAGAATAAGAAAAGGAAAAGAAAAAATTAAGTCATGTGATAGGATGGTGGCCAAATTGAAAGGCAAGATTATGCCAAAGGATTACCAAACCAATATATTTAGAAGACTCCAAAATATGAAACAAAAAGACTTGACAATGAAAGAATATATATATGAATTTTACACATTGACTATTAGAGTAGGTTATATTGAGGAGGATGTTGAAAAAGTTTCTAGGTATATCAATGGGTTGAGGTTTAATATCTTAGATGAGACCAATATTTTATCCCCAAGGATAGTATAGGAAACATATCAAGATGCACTTAAGGTAAAAAAGAAATTATCTAAAATCCAAAGTCAAAATTTTAGGGGAAGGGGCAAAACTTTTAGAGGAAGAGTGCAAAGTGGAGGCAGAAATCAGTTACAAACTCATGGTGAAGTAGTTAATAGCATCTCTCAAAACTCAAGTCAACATAAAAGAAGTGGTTATACATTCAGAGGTAGAATACCTTACACTAGATGAAGAGGAAGAGGATTTTAGGCTAAGTATTTTAAATGCAATAAATATGTAGGGAACATGTCTTATGAGTGTCCACAGAACACTCAAATAGATTATACAAGGATAAAGGGTAGTAATTAGATTGCTCAAGTAGAGGAAGAGAGTGTGGGATATCCATCTCATGCGGATGTTCCTGAGGTAAGAGAATCATTATTGATGAATAGGGTGATGATCAAACTAGCTAAGGAAATCAAAGAAATACCACAGAGAAATACCTTATTTAGGATTACTTGCAAGACAAAAGGTAAGTGTTTCAAGGTAATCATTGATAGTGGGAGCATTGATAATTTAGTTTCTTTTAAAATGGTAGAAAATTTGAATATAAAGAAACTAGTTCATCCTACAGCGTACAAAGTCTCATGGTTACAAAAAGGACATCCAATTTTGGTAAATGAATAATGCAAGGTGAAATTACAAATAAGTAGCTATAGAGATGAAATTATTTGTGATGTAATGCCTATGGACATTTATCACATTCTATTAGTCAGACCTTGGCAATATGATAGGAAAACCATTCATGATGGGAGGACTAAAACTTATACCTTTAAAAAGCATGGTAAGAAACACACACTTATTCCACTAAGAGATGAATTTATAGCATCTAAATACCATCCTAAAGTGTTGCTAACTAGTGGAAAATATTTCTTATAGTTCATAAAATAAGAAGAGGTGTGTTATGCTTTAGTTGATAAGCCCAAAATAGTAATTACAACTAATGATTTGACTAATCTACCCATAGAAGTTAAAAACATGCTTAAGGAGTGTATGGATATAGTTTTAGATGATTTACCTAATGATTTACCTCCAAGGATAAGTATCAGTCATCATATAGATATTATTCTAGGAGATAGCCTACCAAACAAGGTAGCCTATAGGATGAATCCAAGAGAGAATGAAGAAATCAAGAAATAGGTACAAGAATTATCGAATAAGGGGTTGATTAGAGAGAGATTGAGTCCTTATGATGTCCTAAAATTTTTGTCACCAAATAAGGATGGAGGCTAGATAATGTGCATTGATTAAATATCCATAAATAAGATCACAATTAGGTATAGGTTTCCATTGCCTAGAGTTGAGGACCTCATGGATTGTTTGAGTGGTGATAAGTGTATTTCTAAGATAGACTTACAAAGTGGATACCATCAAATCAAAATTAGAGAATGATATGAATATAAGACAACCTTTAAGATAATGATGGACTCTATGAATGTTTAGTTATGCCATTTTAACTGACCAATGCTCTAGAGAATGGTATGAATGGAAGACAACCTTCAAGAGAAATGATGGACTCTATGAATGGCTAGTTATACCATTTGAACTGATCAATGCTATAATCACATTTATGAGACTCATGAATGAATTACTCAAGGCCTTTACCAATAAATTTTTTATTGTATATTTGAATGATATATTGATTTACAACCAATAAAAAGAACACCTTGAACCTTTTAGGATGGTATTGAGTAAGTTTCAAGAAGAAAGAGTACTAATCAATCTTAAGAAATGTAGTTTCCTACAAATAGAGCTAGTTTATCTAGGGTTTGTTATATCTAAATATGGAATGAAAATAGATAAGGAAAAGTTCAAAGTTATAATGGATTGGCCTACTCCAAGGAATGTATTTGAGGTAAGGAGCTTCCATGGATTAACTAGTTTTTATAAGAAGTTTATAAGAAATTTCAATAATATTTGTGCTCTAATTATAGAAATAATTAACAGAAGTAAGAAACCATTTAGATGGACTGAGGCAACTAAAAATAATTTTCATAATCTCAAGAAAAAAATCATAGAACAACCCATTTTAGCATTGTTTGATTTTGGCAAACTTTTCCAAGTAGAGTGTGTTGTTAGTGAAATTGCCATAGGGATATTATGAGACAAGAGGGAAAACTAGTTGCCTATTTTAATGAGAAGATTAATGAAGCCAAGGAGAGATAATCAGAATATGATCAAGAGTTCTATACCATCATTCACACCTTGAATAAATGGAGACATTACTTGATGCCTAAAGAGTTTGTAGTGTACACTATTAATCATGTTTTACAGTTCATTAGTAGTCGAAATAAGCTTAATCAAAGACACATGAAGTGGGTTGAGTATATAAAAAGTTTAGATTTTTTTATTAAAGATAAAATTGGGCAAACAAATAAGATTTTAGATGCTTTAAGCAGGAGGAATCTAATATTTTAGGAGTCACAGGTAAACATCTTGGGATTTGACTCATTGGAGGACTTGTATAAGGAATATCCTAATTTCAAAGAGATTATGAGGCATGTGAGACCCCAGTTAAAATAGATAGGAGTCCATGTATGGACTACATGCTACAAGAAGGTCTATTATTTAAGGGCAACCAACTGTGTATTCAAAAAAGTTTTATGAGAGACAATCTATTGAAGGAGAATCATAGTGGTACTATGGAAAGACACGTTAGGCAAGTAAATACTTTAGCTCAGTTGAGTATACATTATTATAGGATTGGAATGAAAATGGATGTGAATAAATTTTTTGAAACGTGTAGGACATGTTAGTATGTCAAAATTCAGGTTTATACCAGCCTTTGCCAATTCCTAGAAGACCATGGTATTCTATTAGTATGGTTTTTATATTTGGACTACCAAAGACTCATAAAGATAATGATTCTATTTTTTTGGTAGTTGATAGATATTCCAATATGGATAAATTTATTCCTTTCACAAAATAATTGATGCAACTCATAGTGTTAACCTATTTTTTAAAGAGGTGGTGAGATTCCATGGACTTCCTAGGAGTGTTGTGTCTGATAGGAATACTAAGTTTCTTGGTCACTTTTAGAGAACTATCTATAAAAATCTGGGAACTACTCTAAAATTCAGATCAGCATACAATCCTCAAACTAAAGGTCAAATTTAAATAGTCAATAGAAGCTTGGGAGACATCCTTAGAAGCTTGGTAAGTGATCACCCATACTAGTGGGATCAAATATTGGCTCAGGTAGAATTTGATAATAATGACTCCCCAATTAGGAGTATAGGATGTATACCATTTCACATTATGCATTATATTCACCCAATAGGGGTTTATGAATTGGGAAACTTGGGAAAATAAGAGAGGAGAAGTGCAGAAGGTGAAGACTTTACAATAACTATGTAAGAGTTACTTGAACAGGTAAAGTAGAGACTAGAAGCAAGTTCGGGAAAGTATAAGAAACATGTTGATATGAAAAGGAGGGAAGTGAATTTTTAATTTGGTGACATGGTTTTGGCACACCTTAAGAATTAAATATTCCTAAAAGGGGAATACAATAAGCTAAAACTACAAAAACTTGGACCTTGTAAGGTCATAAGGAAGTTTTCAGCTAATGCCTATAAGTTAGAAATTCTA
Organism: Torreya grandis; assembly: GCA_037957365.1. Lineage (NCBI taxonomy): Eukaryota > Viridiplantae > Streptophyta > Pinopsida > Cupressales > Taxaceae > Torreya > Torreya grandis. Next base: position 228,521 of record JARHVA010001742.1, on the reverse strand, counting down.
TTTGAAATTAGGATTTATCCAATTTTTAGTGTTTCAAATATGTACCCTTAAAAAGGAGGGTAAATCTCATAGAAAATAGTTTGAGACACAAATAATCAAACCATTTAATGGGAGCAACAGTTACCAAGAGTAAAACCAAACCAACCTGAAACTAGTATGGATAAAAAAGTGGTGAAAAAGATAAGGGATAAAGATTAATTTCATTAATTGGTAAAGTGGAATTTCCATCTTCTTGAATAATTAGTGTGTATGACACCTGAAGAGATCATTAATCCTGGTAACAACATTGGAGAGTTCATGAATAGAAGCTCATGAATAGTTTTTTTGTACCCTAGCAGTTTGATGTAGGAACATGTGTAAATTAGTTCAATTTTTATTTTTTTAAGTGTTTTTTTAGTCTTATAAGTTATTTATTATCAATAAATATCCATTTATAGGATTTTGGATGCACTTGAGGGTTTTAAGACTAAATTTTTGGCTTTCCTACCAAAACTAATCTTTTGAAAATTTATATTTTGTTTAGGCTCTATAGTTGATTTAACATGCTTTTATAAGTGGAAAGTGATGTAAACTCATTTAATTATGGGTATTTTATTTTTATGGATGTTTATTGATAGTTTAACACTCTCTTACTCATGATTTCTATGTTTTAACCTTGGTTAAAGCCTAACCAAAATGACTTGTTAAGGCCATTTTTCCTACATTAGAGAAGATGTAGGAGCTAATTGCAAGAAAATAGGTGCATGAAAACTGATTATAAATTTGAATAATATTTATTCCAAAGTGGTGGAGATATAAACTTCAAGAAAAAAACAACAAGAGAGTGTAATAATCCTAAGGAAGAAAATTTTGTATATAGACTATATATTTTTTAAGTGTTTTGTTTTGATAAAGAATGAATAAAAGGAGTTTGTTATCTCTTGATATATGAATTCCAATGGTATTTTTGTGTGTGTTTGATAGTGTAATTATTCCCATTAATTATCTTTCAAGTGGTCTTTTTGGTTTTCAAAGCATAAAAGCATAATAGGTAGATACAAGTTTAGAGAAGTGAAGCAAAGAAGGTCTGAATAGTCAGGTACAGAGGTATTTTGTGTTGGGGATCAATCAACAATATGATTACACTTATGAAAGATATAAACGCAAAAATAAATCAGATAGATAAGTAACTAGAATCAGAATTAACAAGAAATAAGAGATACAAGAAACCACCCTGAAAACTTGTATTCAACTCTTTACAGAAGGAATTACAATTGAAGAAACTTCTTTTCTTCCACACCTCTCTAGATGTATAGATATCCTATTAGATCTCTTTCCCTCAAGAGTCCTCTCTCTCAATTACAATCTATTCCACAATCTGGAATGATATACAATCTGTATTCTACTTCTATTGTCTTCTTCTAATACAATACAATGAACTATGAAGATCTATCTCTATTATATAACTATAGAGACTCATGAGCATGCACTTACAACTGATAGATGCACCTCCAAACAAGGGCTCTAATTTCTGTCATACTTAAATTAGAAACGTGGGCTTAACTAACCAACAGTTCATTCCTTAACATGCAAACATTTTGTTTACGCACAAAATTAGATTCTGCCTACACAGGTGACCGACGTCGGTCCCTACTGGCTTGAACCTGCCGACGTCGGCCGACCCTGGTCAGTTCCTTAACCGACGTCGGTCACCTTTGGTCTCCTATAGACCGTCGTCAGTGCCTGCAACTCCTGCACTTGCTCATGGGTGAAGCTTTTAGCTCCATACCCTAACAATCTCCCACTTGGAGATAAACAGCTGCACCAACACCTGTACAGCATCATCTTCTAGCTCCTCCATCTTCAACTCAATCATGAAGACCAATGAAAGTTGAATGAAGATTCAACTTCTTCTTTGTAACTAGCTTGGTTAACATATCCATAGGATTCTTATCTATATGGATCTTCTCTAGCTTCAACTCACCATCCTCCAATACTTGTCGTATGAAGTGGTACCTAAGTTGTATGTGCTTTGTTCTTGAATGAAAGGCTGAATTCTTAGCCAAATGAATTGCACTATGACTATCACTGTATAGTCTACAAATCTCTTGCTCCTTTCCAAGCTCTTCCATGAACTGTGTCATCCATATCATCTCTTTGCTAGCCTCTGTGACTGCAATATACTCTGCTTCTGTAGTTGACAAGGCAACAACCTTCTGCAACTTTGATATCCAGCTAACCGTTGTTCCACCTACAGTGAAAAAATATCTTGTAGTGCTTCTACCATCCAAATCACCTGCCATATCTGAATCTACATAACCATGTAGAGAATTATTTGAACCGCCATAGCACAAATGCCTACTGCTAGTTCCTTTCATATATCTAAGGATCCACTGAACTGCTTTCCAGTGTTCCTTACCTGGATTGGCCATATACTTACTTACTACTCCCACTGCTTGGGCAATATCAGGCCTAGTACAAACCATTACATACATTAAACTTCCTACTACAGAAGCATATGGAACTTTTCTCATGTACTCTACCTCATCATGTGAATTAGGACACTGTTCTTTACTTAACTTGAAATGTCCAGCGATAGGTGTGCTTACCGGTTTCGCATCCTGCATATTAAACCGTTTCAACACCTTGTTCACATAATCCTCTTGAGACAAAATCAACTTGTGATTTTTCCTATCTCTCTTAATATTCATGCCAAGGATTTTCTTTGCTACTCCCAAATCCTTCATGGCAAACGTGTGAGCTAATTTCACCTTTAGCTCAGAGATATCCTACATGTGTGATCCTGCAACCAGCATATCATCTACATACAACAATAGAATAATATATCTACCATTAGACAATCTCTTAAAATACACACAATGGTTAGATTGACATCTACTGTAGCCATGCTCCGTCATAAACCTGTCAAACCTTAAATACCATTGCCTTGGAGCTTGCTTGAGGCCATACAAGCTTTTCTTCAATCTGCACACTAGCTTCTCCTTACCTTTGACCTCATATCCTTCCGGTTGATCCATATATATTTCTTCATCCAAATCTCCATGAAGAAACGTTGTCTTAACATCAAGTTGCTTGAGATGCAAATCCTCTGTAGCAACTAAAGACAATACATTCTGTATAGAAGTCATTTTAACAACAGGAGAGAAAATCTCACCAAAGTCAATACCTGGTTTCTGTGCAAATCCTTTCACCACTAATCTGGCCTTATATCTCATCTGTCCATTCTCACCTTCTTTCAACCTGTAGATCCATCTGTTCTTCAGGGTCTTCTTTCCTGCTGGCAACTCAACCAAATCCCATGTTTGGTTTTCTCTCAAGGAATCTATTTCCTCACTCATGCCTAGCTCCCACTGATTCTTCAATTCTACCTGTATTGCTTCATCAAAACTCTCTGGTTCTCCACCATCAGTTAGCAATAAATAGAACAATGAAGGGGAATATCAAATTAGAGGCTTACTTACCCTTTCTGACCTCCTATTGGGCATTTGAGACTCTTCCACAATACGTTGTCTGCCCAAATTCTCTGATAGTGACTGACCTCGATCACTTTCAGGCCTGTAACTGACTGCTATCGATTCTGCCTGACCGACATCGGTCTCTACCTGGCCGATGTCGATTCCTGTACAGCCGACGTCGGTTCCTACCTGACCAACGCCGGTGTCTGTGTTTTCCTTCCTGTGATTTTTCTTTCCCGCGAGCTCATTTTGAACTTTCATCTTGTCCAAATCTGCTTTGCTCTGCTCAAGATGATCCAACTTGTTGAGCTGATCATTGTACATCACTTTTTCATTGAAAACAACATCACGGCTCCCAATTATCTTGTTAGTTTCTAGATTCCAAAATCTAAAACCAAACTCATCAGAGCCATAGCCTATAAATGTGCACCTCATAGACTTAGCATCTAGCTTCTTTCTATTTTCCTTATCAATGTGCACAAAGGCTTCACAACCAAAAACTTTGAGAAATGATAGATCTACCTTTTTACCTATCCATGCCTCTTCTAGAATTCCACCATCCAGAGCTGTAGAGGGTCCTCTGTTAATCAGGTACACTACAGTATCCACGGCTTCTGCCCAAAACTCTAAGGGCAATCCAGCAGGCAATCTCATACACCTTGCACGCTCCATGATTGTTTTGTTCATCCTTTCAACAACTCCATTTTGCTGAGGTGTTCTTGGAACAGTCCTTTGCCTGCGAATCCCATGCATATAATAATACCAATTAAACTTGTGGCTACAAAACTCACCACCATTGTCAGATCTTAGGCACTTCAATCTCTTGCCTGTTTCATTCTCAACCATAGCTTTCCAAATCTTAAACGTGTCAAAAACATCAGATTTCTTTTTAATGCAATAGATTCATACCTTTCTAGTAGCATCATTTGTGAAGGAAACATAGTATTGTGATCCTCCAATAGAAGCAACTTGGGCTGGTCCCCACACGTCTGTGTGAACAAGCTGCAATTTATGCTTCTTCTTTGTTGACCCAGTTTTAAGAAAACTCACTCTCTTCTATTTTCCAAAAATACAGTCTTCACATAAATCTAGATCTATGCTTTTCAAATCTGATAACATACCTTTTGACTTAAGAATTGTCATTCCCTTCTCACTCATGTGGCCAAGCCTTTAATGCCACAACTTAGCATCTACATCTGAAGTAGATAATACAGAAGGAGAATTGTCAGTAATACAATTACATAAATAGAGAGTACCTACTCTTTTACCTCTGGCTAATACAAGTGCTCCCTTGGTAACCTTCCAAGATTTAGCTGTGAGAGTTACTGTACAACCCTCATCCCCTAACTTTCCTGCAGAAATCAAATTTCTCTTCAAGCTGGGAACATGCATAACATCTCTCAACACCCATGTGTTGCCATTCTACATTTTCAGCTGCAATTTACCTTTGCCAATAATCTTGCAAGGCTCATCATCCCCTAAGTAAACTATTCCAAAATCTCCATGGACATAGTCACTGAAATATTCTCTATTAGGGGTTGCATGGAAAGATGCACCAAAATCTAAAACCCAAGATTCTATATTAGTTTGCAAAGAGAATATAAGATCATCTTGTGCAACAATACCTACCACCTTTGCTTCTTCTTTGTCATCTTGTTGTTTGTCCTCTTTAGGCTTTGACCAGCAATCTTTGCTTATGTGCCCAATCTTTCCACAATTCCAGCATTGTGGCTTTCTGCCATTTCTGGATTTAGATCTTCCTCTCACCTTGGATTTAGATCTTGATCTGCCTTTCTTGCTCTTCTCTTTTTGTCTTCCCCTGCTCTCAAAACTCAAAGCATTCCCTGATGTCTCTTCTGTGCTTTTCTTGTGAATTTCTTCATTCAAGATTACACTAACCACATCATCTACTTTTAAAATATTTGAAGCAGAAGCAGTATTACTAACTGCCATTACTAAGTTGTGCCAGCTTTCTGATAAAAAACATAAGATTAATAGAGCTTTAATTTCATCATCAAATACTATTTTGACTGAATTTAATTGATTTACAATTCCATGGAAATCATTCAAATGATTAGATATAGAACTACCTTCCTGCATCTGCAAATTAAATAACTGCTTCATAAGATACACCTTATTATAAGCTGAGGGTTTTTCATATAAATTTGTTAAAGTAATCATTAACTCTACCGTAGACTTTGCCTATGATAAATTAGATATCACAGTAGATGCTAGACTCAATCTTATAGATCCAAGAGCCTTTCTATCAAGAACTTCCCATTCTTCATCATCCATGTCTTTGGGCTGCTTTGCAGTCCCTCCTAACGGTAAGTATAAATCTTTTTGATACAGATAATCTTCTATCTACATTCTCCATAATTTATAGTTCTTGCCATTAAACTTCTCCATTCTTAGCTTACTTTCTTCTGCCATTGCTTTCTCCCACTCAAACAGAAATACCTGTGAGTCACCTGTAATCAATACACACTAAGCAGATCTGAAACACCTGTTAGTCAGCCTGGCTCTGATACCACTTGTTGGGGATCAATCAACAATATGATTACACTTATGAAAGCTATAAACACGGAAATAAATCAGATAGATAGGTAACTAGAATCAGAATTAACAAGAAACAAGAGATACAAGAAACCACCCTGAAAACTTGTATTCAACTCTTTACAGAAGGAATTACAATTGAAGAAACTTCTTTTCTTCCACACCTCTCTAGATGTATAGATCTCCTATTAGATCTCTTTCCCTCAAGAGTCCTCTCTCTCAATTACAATCTATTCCACAATCTGGAATGATATACAATCTGTATTCTACTTCTACAGTATTGTCTTCTTCTAATACAATCTAATGAACTATGAAGGTCTATCTCTATTATATAACTATAGAGACTCATGAGCATGCACTTACAACTGATAGATGCACCTCCAAACAAGGGCTCTAATTTCCGTCATACTTAAATTAGAAATGCGGGCTTAACTAACCAACAGTTCGTTCCTTAACATGCAAACATTCTGTTTACGCACAAAATTAGATTCTGCCTACACAGGTGACCGACGTCGGTCCCTGCTGGCTTGAACCTGCCGACGTCGGCAGACCCTGGTCAGTTCCTTAACTGACGTTGGTCTCCTTTGGTCTCCTACAGACCGTCGTCGGTGCCTGCAACTCTTGCACTTGCTCATGGGTGAAGCTTTTAGCTCCATACCCTAACATTTTGTTCTTAATAACAATTGTTAAAACTTATGTATGAATTTTCGAAGTTATATCAAATATTAAGAGTCTCTATCCACTAAAAATGACACTTGATACACCTTCAAATTGAATATTTTATTCAAGTTTCTATCGAACTTAGACATAGTCCTATAGGAAGAACACATAACCTTGCTAGAAAGCATATAAGAAGCTTTGTCAAGGTTGTTCAAGACAAGATATCTATTTTATGAGTTGAAAAAAGGTATATTAGTATTTTTTTAAAAAAATTAATCATTTTAAAGTGTTTAAAAATCAAATTTACTCTTTTTAAAGGCTCTCGGACAGTCTCAGACCCTTAAAACCCCAAACTAGGGTTTTAAAATTCAAAAGTGAATATCTCTTATTGTAACTGGTCAAAAATGTTAAAACTTGGTAATCTTATGCATTTTAGTGTGATCTTAAATATTTTTAAGGTTCCAAAAATTTATAGTCCATATAGTATGAAATATATGGAATGTATAGGTAATTAGGCCTAATTGGACCTAAAAGAACAGATATTTGAAGGTTTCTTGTTGTTTTAAGTTATCCAAAGGGAATTCAATGCGTGGTTGAGTAAAATAAAATATTATATAACATTAGAGACATGTTTATAACCTCACTAAGTTTATTTATTGCATGTTAAGAGAAAAACTATTAAATACATGGCCACAAGGGTTATAAGCCTAAAACAATGTACATAGAAGTTGTCAAGGGATCAGATGTAAAAGCAAGACTACTCCACACCACTTTACCTATAATTTTTAGACTAAATTATTCTCATGTTTTGGTATTTATTTGGTGCATAGATCATAGTATCATCCTCAATCTGATGGGAAAATAGAAGTGGAAAAAAAATTCCTAAAAGGTTATCTCTATTATTTTGCATTAGATAAATAAGAGAGATGGGTTCATTGGCTACCATTAGCACAATGGTGGTATAACACTTCCTTCTATATCTCTTCCAAAATATCTCAATTTTTTGAACTTTATTGGTACCAAAAACCATCCATCAACTCATCCTTGAGGGAATATCCCAAGGTTTTAGCTATTGAATAACACATTCACCACCACTAAGAAGTATTAGCTAGTTTAATAAAGAACTTTGTAGTAGCACAGAATAGAATGAATCATCAAGCATATCAACACTGCAAAGAAAGGCATTTTAAATTTGGAAATTAGGTCTTTATGTGCCTACAACCATACAATAAAATTTACATGAAGTAATTGAAAATGGATTGTTAACTGTTCCAATCACCATTTGGTTACAACATGGATTACAAGGTTTACATGATCTCTTCAAAAAGCGCACACCATGTTTACTATTGGGAGTAGAATTACTATTCACCAAAAACTATTCATAGTGACTATACATGGTGATGTGGCATAATTTTGATGTGGTATTATGTTGAGGTGGATTTTGGATGATGTGGCATGGCCCGTAGGGAATCTTTCATGTGATATGAGTCACATGGATAAGATATGGATTGAATTTCTAAGGAGGCACATGATTTTCATGTCTAGACAAAGTCAAAAAGTTGTTTTAGAATTTAGAGGAAAGGTGGGAGGCAAAGACAAAGAGGTGGAACATCTTTTGACCTTTCACATGTAGGGAATAACATTCACTATTGATTACTATGTATCCCATGTGAAGTGGATAAAAAAAAATTCCTCCCTTGTCATTTCTCTCTCCTCTCTTCTCTCTTAAAAATTCTATATATGCATGGCTCTCTCCTTTGTAATTCTCATTCTTGACAAGTTTAGAATGTCATTTGAAGCAATTAAGTGTTAATTTTACCTTCTCTCATGCTTGTATTATTATGTGAATTTTATATCTTGTTGATTTACATTTGTGTAAAAGAGTGTTCTCCCTTGTGTATGTCCATTTTTCGTCACCTCTATGCAAGATAAGTTTCTTTTTTAGGTCATAGTTTGTGCTTTCATTAAGCTCATGAAAAATTTAGTTGTGGAGTCATTTATCACCCCTCCCTAGTGTTGTCATAGTTTCAAGCCTCTCTATGAAACACTTATGCAAGAGTCTTAAATTTGGGATTTGTGTAGTTATGTCATTCTTTTTAGTTTCATTATGCAGGTTTCAAGAAAGATAATGATCACATTTTCTAGTGCATCACCATTTTGATTTCAGTTACTTGCTTCCATTCTCTCTCTATCCCTTTTTATTGTAATATAGGTAGTTATAGAGTTAGTTTTAGGTGATTCACTAGGGGAACCAGCCCTATTTAGAGATTCACTCCATCCTTAGGTCACCCACAAACTATGAGTGTTTTCATTGTGTCACTTAGGTGAGGAGGCCTGAAACACCTTCTCAAAGGGTGCAATTTTTAATGACAATAATTTTTGGCACACCTGATGGGACATCATTTGATGATCCTTACATCATTTATTGAAGGATTATTGGTGTTGTCCTTTAGTATATCAACCTTTGGAGGCAGCTTCACAAACATCAATGGTGACTGTAATCATTCTAGTTTTAGATCAGTCCTATGTTGTCATGACCCTAAAGAAGATCTTGATGAAGTATGGAAGCAATATTATGATATCATTTAAGAATTTAAATAAATATTAGGAGTTGAAAAGGAGAAGCCACCATATGTTGTGTTCAATCCAGACCACAACATTGAGAAGCAAGAGTAGTAGAATCATCTTACTCATCCATTTCAAAATAGTTGTATATCCATTTAACTAGATTGAGTAAGTGATTTTGTTTATATCCTTAGAGAAGAATGTCATCAATTTATTAAATATCCAATATTTATCCACCTTTTGTTGGTTGTACTTAAGCACTTAAGCATATTAAGTTGATAAGGAAAGGCAACTATTTTGTACAACTAGTCAATGGCTTTGTGTAGAAGGCCTTTTGATTGGTTAATTTAGGGTAGATTAGTTGTTTTATTTTCTTCTAATTTATGATTACACATTATAATAATAGGATTAATTATATTTTCTTTCCTCCAAGTGCCTACATGCACATGTAGTTATTATTATTCCTTGCTTATGGATAAGTTATATTTTAGTTTTTTGACATTGTTTCAAGGCATTATAGCCATGATAACAATCAAATTTATGATGGAACTTATATGACTCCATGCCCAATAGACTGCATAAGGTTATTGTATCCACGACTAATAGGAAGTCATCTCATAGAGGTCGCCAAAATGTTAATTATTCCAATCACCATTTGGTTGCAACATGGATTGTAAGGTTTACCTAATATTCAAAAAGATCACACCATATTTACTATTGAGAGTAAGATTGCTATTCACAAAACACTATTCATGGTTATATTCATAGTGACTATGCATGGTAATGTATCATAGTTATGATGTGGCATAGTGGTGAGGTGGATTTTGGGTGATGTGGCATGGCCCATAGGGAATATTTCATGTGATGTGAGTCACATGGGAAAGATATGGGTCGAATTTCTAAGGAGGCCCATGATTTTCATGTCTAGACAAAGTCAAAAAATTGTTTTAGACTTTAGAAGAAAGGTGGGAGACAGACAAAAATGTGGAACATATTTTGACCTTTCACATGTGGGGAACAATATTCACTATTGATTACTATGCATTCCATGAGAAGTGGGTCAAATTTTTTCTCCTCCCTTGTCTTTTTTGTACCCTCTCTTATGTCTTGAAATTTTTATATATGCATGGCTCTCTCCTTTGTAATTCTAATTCTTAGAAAGTTTGGAATGTCATTTGAAGTAATGAAGTGCTGATTTTACCTTCTCTCATACATGTATTACTATGTAAATTTTATGTCTTGTTGATTTACATTTGTGTAAGAGAGTGTTCTCCCTTGTGTATGTCCATTTATCCTCACCTCTATGCAAGATAGGTTTCTTTTGTGAGTCATAGTCTATGATTTCATCAAGCTCACACAAAATTTAGTTGTGGAGTAATTTATCACCCCTCCTAACTATTATCATAGCTTCAAGCCTCTCTATGAAACACTTATGCAAGATTCCTCAATTTGAGATTTGTGTAGTTTTGTCAGCCCTTTTAGTTTTATTTTGCAGGTTTTAAGCAAGTTAAGGATCACATTTTCTTGTGCATCACCATTTTGCTTTAAATTCCTTGCTTCCCTTATCTATCAATCCTTTTCCCTTGTAATATAGATAGTTATAGAGTTAGTTTTAGGTGATTCACTAGGGGAACCAACCCTCTCTAGAGATTCACATCTTTAGGTCACCCATAGCCTAGGAGTGTTTCTATTTTGTCACTTGGGTGAGGAGGCCTAAAACACCTCCTCAAAGGGTGCAAATTTTAGTGATAACATGGATGTCAAAATTTCTAGTAAGTATTACATCCCTTATTAGTTACTTTACAATATTTTTAGTGTCATATAAAAGCTATAATTACTTCAATTTATAAAAAGACATCCAATATTTCATGTCTCCTACTTGAATAAGGTAATTAGACATAAAGTATCCACCCATATTAAGTTACCAAAGTTGGAGGAGGAGGGAAAGGACATTATTGAATCTGAGGAGATCATGTAGACACACATTAATATGATACAAATAATGGAGATTAAGGAGTATTTAATCAAGTGAAATATTCTAAGCAGTGAGGATGCAACATGGGAGGATGAATCATTTTTACAGAAGTATCCATCCTTAATAAACATTAAGGAAAACATAGTCTTGAATTGGAGGGGCATGCTACACTCTTGACTTATAGCATGTATATAGATATGTGTGGTTGACGCGTGCCTAATATAACCTTTTACGTTGTCATTTACAATTCTCTTTATTTTCATATTTTTAGTAGAGTTATCCTATGGAGTAAACATAGCCTATGTAGATTATATATAGGAGGTGTTGGTTATTACTTGAGGATATTATTGTGAATCTTGTTATTATTCCACAGTTATGGAAGTTGTCCCCTCAAAGTGGCTTAGTATTACATTTCTAGTATTTTTTTCTATTGTCAATAGTTAGTGTGAATTTACAATATTTTCACCTTATTATTATGATCTATTATTCTTGATCTAATCTTGATATTTATATTTACATCCATTTTTTTAATTCACCTGATCTCTCTAAGTAACTTCATTACCTGCTTCTAAATATTTAAATAAAAATTTTAAAGGGCCTTTTTTACTTCCCGTGCTTGCTCTTTTAAATTATAAAATATTTTATTAAAGCTTGGCTTATGTGTTATTTTTTAAAATGAAAGAAAATATTTTAATTAACTTATGAACTTGTAACTTCTTTTCTTTTAGCTCTATAAAAACAAATAAATCTCTTCTAGCTTAGAGAATTAATTAAACTTTTAGCTCAAAGTACTATTTTCTGCAAGGAAAAATAAAGATTAAAAATCATTGTGTTTGGTGTAGATTTTCTCAACAATTTTCCAAAGGGAAAGCTTTCCTACTAAGCACTGAACCTAGAATTTTTGCATCCATTGGGTGTAAGAGTCATAAAAATAGAACCTTATATTTGTGTGGATTCCCCTACCATTCATTTTTTGTCTTTGGAATTCAAAAGTGGGAGTCTAGGGATGGTATCCCCTAGTGGGGCTGAGGGTTGGAGTCTAGGGATAGAGCTCCAAAATTGACATTTATCTAGCCATCATATTACCATGGAAAGATGAATTATTAGCCAATTTTTCACCTCTCAAATGAGCTAGCAAAACATAGTATTTTTTAACATTTTCATGCCATTTATTTCTAGAATCTTTGTTTATATATCATGATATGTATTTTCCATATCATGGCTTTAAAAAATTCATTTATATTCCAAACTATAAATTTTTTATGCATTCATTGTTGAATGTAAATTTTATTTATTAATTAGAGATTGGGAGGGGCTTTTTAAAAATTAGATCTAATGATAGGCAGAGTTTTCAAGCTGTGACATGAGAAAAATGCCCCCAAAATCACTCCTATCATTAGTTTAGACACTCAATTATCACCACTCTTTTGTCAAAATTGTAATTAGAATGATTTATAGAAACAACACATGAATTACCAAAACTCCCAAACTTTTTTTCACACTTAGTGTGCATATTCTATAATATATTGGTGTATCTTTGATTGGGGCAAGGCAATGTATACAACTATTAGCTTCACTTAATTCATCTCGATTCGAATTACAAATTTATAATAGATGCTTTGGGATTAATAATTTCAAAGATTTATTTGACTTTCAAAATCACTTTATTTTTCATTAAGTTAACTAAAATTGTTTAATCTTTTGTAATTTCCTATTTTCTAAATTCATTAAGTGGATTTATTCCTCAAATCTCATGACATCATGTAATACATCATGAATGATGATGTCATTAGGAAAGTTTTCAAGCACTAAGAAATAAATTAAAATAAATATATGATTATGCAATACATATCTAATAAATGCCATATTGATTAAAAAAATTGAATGCATTTGGACTCTAAAATTTAACCAATATTGGACCACACATCTTGATCTTAAGATGGACAGTCATTATCATTTCATCTAATTTATAAATACCAAGGCCATTACACTCAATTCAAAAAGTTTTTTTGTGTAAATACATAATTCAAAAATCATTCTAAGAGCTTTAACCATTATTCCAATTACACCAAGAAAGAACCATACCAATTTAACATTTGAAGAGATGATCATGGTGATTCCTCAATGACATTGTTAGAGACTTGTAATGCTAGATTGTTATGTTTTCTTGTTTATTTCTTGATTTCATGGACCTATCCCACACAAGGGAGTAAGCTTGATATGTTAGTCTTATGAATTTGCTTGTATTTTGGTATTAACAAAGAGACTAACCTATTTTTTAACCTTATTCTACCTTTGTCACACTTGGTGGGACCACGCATCTCAAAAACCTTCTTAGAAACCTTATTTGTCTTCTAAATACATAATAAAACCATATTTTTGTGTCTATTTGATTATTTTTCTTCTATTTATTTCATTTTTTATTCTCTACTAATCGACAAAGTTGCCATGCGAATCAGTGAAGTCGCCCTATGGATTGGTAAAGTTGCTTATGTAATCAATAAAGTCACCTTGTGTATCAGTGAGATCATTTTTTGGAAGCAATATGAATAAGAGGGGGTTGAATTAGTATTTTTAAAATCTTTATTTAAATTCCACCTAATAATTCATGAACATTCGTTCAAGCATGTAGATCAAACAATGACTAAGTAACCATCCACATATGCATGAAACTTAAGAACATAAGATAACACAACTTTTATGTGGAAAAAACTCAAGGGTATAAAAACTCATTGATATATTCAAATTTAATACATTCCTATAATAAAAACACCAACTTCACATGGAGTACTAACCCCAACTAGCTAAGCACCAACTCAGCTAGGCTTTAGCAAGCACCTACTTACAAGGAAGCACCAACTCCCTAAGTGACTCAACACCAACATAGCCACATAAAACCATTGATCACCTTTAGAACACTTTATTTCTCATATAATATATGATTATATCCTTCTTTATCTCTTCTCTCTTTTCAAACCCTCTCAAACTACCTTCTAGGCTTCTTCACTCAACTAGTCCTCTTCTTGACTTGATTAGGTCATATGACCTTGATTTTCATACATATAACCTATATAAAATGTTCATCACTAAAAATATATACTCCTTTTATGGTATATAATACCTTATTATACTCTAAAATATGTTATTCTATTCGCTACCTCACTCTTCACACAAATAGGCCTAAAACTGCCTAGTATATATACAAGTCTCTTGTTCATATCCTTCTTAGTTGGACAAACATCGTTACTCTCTTAGTTCATCCATAAAATTTATATTATGAAGTATCATTTACATGGATAAAATGTTATTTTATTCACTTCAGGTTTGACATATCTCGATTAGGCCGTATTTCACCTTTAGGTCTCATGCAGACCTAATCCTATTAGGTATATTTAGGACACTTTACACTTTTCCATCCTTGGAGAACTTTCAAACACTTAAAACAATATAAAAACATCATATTAAACTAAAATATAACCTTCATAAGGTAGTTTAGGCTCAACATCACTTTTTAGCTCCAATCACCACTTGAAGCATGCCATTAGCATTGTTCACAATTAAGCTTGTGCATACCCAAAAAGTTTGTCTTGAATAACTGAAGTATAAACACACTTTTTCAAAATAAACATGGAAAAAATAACATATATATAATATATATGACATTAAGGACATCATCGTGTGCTTTATATTTCACATATTAGTATAAAATGACTCAAACCCTTCACTGCAAGTTGCTCACTTAGAACTACTAACTAGACTCAAAACATAGTCATGAAAACTTGAACCTATGATAATTTAAAGTACACCACAAAGGAATTATAATGTATTAAAATTATATTAAAATATCCTTATAACAACTTCCAATAAAAATAACATAATATCTAATGGTAACTATTGGTCTTACAGGCCAATTTATTGATCTTCTCTTTCACGGTCCTTTCTCAGCCAATCAAGCCATTTTAGCTTCAATGTTCCAACCTCTTACACTAACTTAAAAGATTTTTAAAGCATGGATAGAACATAAAATTAATAAAAAACAACAACATGTGAATTATATACATCAAATTATGTAAAATATCCTCCAACTCATCACTACAACTTGCTTACCTAAATCTGCTAGTTTACCTTCAAACACAGTCATGGTGATAATGACCTTCAACACCTATGTAGACACCTTTAGAGATTTTTTATGTATGTGGATGATATTATGAGAGAATTAGATCAATATAAAATATAATTATACCATATTCAAATGGTAATATTGGTCTTGTAGACCAATCTCATAACCTCACTATGCACAGACCTCACTAAGCTAGACAAGTCAACTGTTAGAGGTACAATCCACTAAGAGGGGGTGAATAAATAGTGGAAAACAATCTAATTAAATTTAAAAACTCTTTAAAATACTTAAAAAATCAAAAACAATTATTCACGAAGCATACAAATCGTTCATAGCAATGAACAATGAACATAATGCAAGATCACATACACAACACAAGATCTACATGGGAAACCCTCTTGGGGAATAAAACCCACTCTCAAACCTAAAAAAATGTGGTCTAATATCCTATAAGATGATCAAAAATAAGAGAATTATTAATTCTTTTTTATCAGGAACCTTCAGCCAAGTCCTTCTGACCTACAACCTTGATCAAGTCCTTTTGATCAAAAGTCTTTAGTGAAACCCTATTTCACAAGGAGCAACTACCCCTAAGGAAGATCAGGTCCTTTAGACCCACCTTGGAAATAAAACTTTCACCTTAGAATTGATATCTTCAACACCTGATTATGGACCTCTTGATTATCAGATAACTACACAAACTCTCTCTCTTTCTCAAACAAGCCTCTCACATAGGCATGCTTCAATCTCTCTCCTTCACTCAAACATTCCTCATGTGCACACTTAGATCTCTTTTCACAAATTCAAACTATAATAAAACTACATTTTTATTAGAAACATGACCTAAATATCATACGCACAGTCCTTAGTCTTCTCTTCTCATCAACCCAATAGCTTGGCACTCTCACTCTTCTCTATTTCCCTTTGCTCTTCAACTCTCTCAAATCTTTCACATACAAAAAATATAGAACCCAACACATTTTGGTTTCACTATATATAGAGAAATCATGAATTATTGAGTCCATAATAATCCTTATTAGACATAATACATGCATTCACCCTTAATGCATCTCACATGGGTCACACTTAAGCAGCTACACCTTTTAATAAGGCATTATAGCTCTTATAGGTCTCATAGAGACCTACTCACCCATTTACCACACCGTCAAATAGAAAAAGAACACATAACCACTTTAAAATACATGGTTCCACTCCTTATGTCCCTTATGACATCCTTGAAAGATCATAGTCACCTTTGCTCACCTTTGTGTATGCTTACTTAAGTCAAATAGAAACCTTATACATAGGAACACAATTATCAAACATACAGTCAACTTCTTAGGCATTATTCATACTCAATATAGATTGATCATACCTCCAAAATACTCACAGAGCATCCTCATGGAGTATAAAACACTTCCCAATAGCTAATTAACCATGAAACATTAAAATATCATTTATATAAGCTTGAATATCCTTCTCATATCACTTACAGAACATATATGAAAACATAGTCAACTTTGGATCTCAATATATTTGTCTACACACACTTTTAGATATTTAAATCCATATTACCAAATGCACCTTGGAGTCCTATACATATTTTCTTTTTACTTCATGAGAAAATTTGTCTTTTATCAAAATATTTGACCCAAAAACTAGACACTGGTTTTTCCCTTAGAAAATTCAAATATTCAAATGGAAATAATCATAGTCAAACCTTGAACACAATGCTCACATCTCATGTCTTCTCAGCTCAGATTGAATATGAACTGTCAATATTTTATTAGCTTTAATACATAGGTTCTAATGCTCAAATGTTAAATCATAGTCACTTTAAACTCATCTCATGCAATCTTTAAATGTTGACTCAACATGCTTCATTGATCTCAGTAGATCAGTCAGGTCTTTAACTATCAATGCTCACCATTCTATCAATCTATATAAACACCCACTCATCATTGGATCCTTATCCTATACCTTTACTTAGTTGTTAAACATCATGAACCTATCCTCATCTTACTACTTTTTGACTTCTTGAAGTAACGTGCACCATCGATCTTTCTAAAAATTTAACATGTGCAAAAATGACCAAGTATGAGGACCTTTCAATATGCCTGAGTACCCATTTTTTAACCTTAATAACTTATTCTGCACTTCGATGCATGATCTCAAATTTGGACTAGATTATCTCCTCACATAGGAGAATCCAACCATATGACACACTACTCATAAAATCTTTACATGTGTGAGATATATCACCATTAAAATGCCTTATCAAAAACTTCTGTCATAGAGCCAACTATGCCAAATTTTGTCTATAAGACCAACTTTGATCGTACATAACTTTTGCCTCACTTCAACACATGATCTCAAAATTAGCATAAATCATCTATGCTCAAAATTTAACAAACACATATGATCAATTTCTCTTAAAACCTTCACACATGCAAGATATAACACCATAAAAAATATCACTTGGCTCTTCTTGCCACATTGTGAAAATGGCTAAGTATGTAAAAACACAGTCAAACTGCCTAGGAACCCAACTTTGCATATGCATATCTTTTGATGCACCTCATCGTATGATCTAAAAATTAGCAAAAATAAACTAGGCACAAAAATGAACAAACCCATATGATCACCTTCTCCTAAAATTTCCACATATGTGAGATATTCCATCATCAAATGTTTACTCATCTCTTTCTGGATACATGTAAATTTGGCTAAGTATGGGAAAACAATGAATTCTGACTGAGAAGCCAACTTTACACCTTCATATCTTTGACCATGCTTTGACATACGACTTGAGATATAGCATATAATAACTAGGGACTAATGTGATCACAACCATATGACCAACTCCCCCTGACTCATCCACATGTGGTAATAATGATGTCATCAAATTGCCTGTTGAGATTTTTTGCCACTAAACCCAAACTATCTAGATAAAAACTATGGACTACTAGATGAATTCCACTTATGCATACAAGCTATCAAAGAATAGATAACATCTTAGGGACCTTTTTTACATGATCCAATCACCATACTCATCTCTGAACATCTTTAACCGGTCAAACTCTAGAGATCAACCAAGTCATCTTCAAGCACACTAGGACAAGCACATTGCACACTTTATCATTGTTACTTAGGATATCAAAGCACTTCATCCACTCACATGGACACCTCCATGACATCATTGATAATTATCTAATATCAACTTGTGAGCAAATTTTCAATCATATTCAGTAACCTCCAAAACTTATATTCATCATGAACATGTCTTTCAAGTCTTGAATAATGTCTCTATGCACATGGATTAATCCCTAATCCATGATGACACATCCCTAATCACCTTCTAACTTATACTTGGGTTTCATGATGTTAGCAATAGGTTGAATTGTATGATTGATTTATCACTCTTAAGGGATAGAACCTATCCATAAACTACCATGGACACAAACTACGAGTCTCAAACTTTGTCTTCCATCCATTTATCAACTTTGACCTAGTCAACTCTAACTACTAGAGAAAAATATGATAAATAAGGCCTTTCCTATAGGGTCCACTCACATAAATAAAAATCCAATTAGACCTGGAGGTGCCTAAAAGAGTTTAGGACAAGCTCCAAACACTTAACTATCCATACCAATCCATTCTAAGCACTTTAGAACAACTTATTTCATATCGGGTCACTATTAGGGTTTTTTGAGGGTTTTAAACCATCTTCCAATCTTAATGATCATTCATAAAGCTTAGCCCCTCATTCTAAAAACCAATTCTTGGAAATTTGATCTAGGACCCTTCCCAATCTACCATGAATAACTTAGGTTTTCATGTAGAGGTTACATGTGCTAATGAACACTTGAAAGTTCTTCTCAAGTTGAGAACCCTTCATTATGTGCACACAAGAGACCTCAAAACACTTTTTCTTGATTTCACCTTGAAATTTTGACCTAAAACTTGGTAAAGATACTTGAGACAACATGACATACTTATGTTAATGCTCACAAACTTACACTTTTCCTTGGAAACTGATCTTGATACCCCAATAGGCCATGCTCTCTATCTTTGCTCTTTAGGCTTTGACCTAAAAATCACATTAGGCCTTAAAAATTACCTTATAACCACAATCCAAGATCTCAACACCTCATATACAAACTCAATAATCCTATCTCATGCTCAAACACTACTTTACATCCTTCATAGGTCTTGATAACACTTCGTTAGGTCAGGCAGGGTCTAGAACTCATCTAGTTGTAGATTTGGAATTAAGATATTAGCCCTATAGGCTCACCTTAAAACTCTCCTAAGTGATATAATGCCTCATATGCATGCCCAAACAACTTATAAATCCTCGTATGCCTTTGTGCATCCATCTCACCAAGCCACCATGCTCAAGCCTTCTCACTAGGTCTCTTTATGTTGTGACTAGTGTCATGATTAGGTTTCTAAAGCACTTGAAGCTTGAAAATTGATATTTAAACACTCTTTGATACTTCTACACCCTGATCACATAGATTTTGTGCTCCTTAGATAGTATCATACCTTTTCATACTCATCATGCACATGTTCATGATATGACTATGCTTGATATGACTAGGCTTCTTAAGACACCCTATACTCAAAGACTAGTATTCAAACATGCTTACCTTGGCTTAAACCTTGACATAAACCTAAAAATAATCATTAGGTTTC
Organism: Torreya grandis; assembly: GCA_037957365.1. Taxonomy (NCBI): domain Eukaryota; kingdom Viridiplantae; phylum Streptophyta; class Pinopsida; order Cupressales; family Taxaceae; genus Torreya; species Torreya grandis. Next base: position 208,492 of record JARHVA010001742.1, on the reverse strand, counting down.
CTTCAAATTCTCTCTCAATAGATAGATATTAGGTCACCTTCAAATTCTCTCTTATCACAAAGCTCATTCTCAAAAACCACTCACCATGTATCTTGACATCAATGACATCAATGACAATAATTCTCAATAAATTCCCCCTTTATCATTGATGGAAAAACATTTTTTTATCTAATCACTCTTATCTCCCCTAGTCTAGTAAATTTCCCTTCTTGGACTTTCTCCCCCTTTGACATTAATGACAAAGGTCTTCCACAACTGCCATCTGGAACCACACCTTTTTTGCCACACAAGTTCAACACATATAATATGAAGCATTAAGGCAACATGTTCCCCCTTACTCCATGCATACCTATTTCAAATGAAATCTAATTACAATACCACTTCTCAACATAGATAAAGCTCAGTCAACAACCTGAATAACTTCCCCTCAAACCAAACATCTACCATGATTTTACTAATTGAATAGTGTCTCAATGAAGCATAATGGAGCCACCCCTTTTCATAGGGTACTAAAACAACACAATCTCAAGATATTACTAGATCTCCATGTTCTCACAAGACTGAATATCCTTTAGTATCCTTTTAGACTTGATTGGCAATATGGGCTTGACCTCTTCATCAACTATTTAATCATCAATGTGAGTTGATAGCAGACATTCTTGACTTTATTTCACATCTGAAGTATGTTCTATCACATCAAATAGTCCACTTAAGATTATATACTGATCATGACTCATCTTTACTATGTTTGGTTTCCATACATTCATTTGCATTCTTTCTTGCACTCTAGGGGCTTCAAACTTCATGTTTTGACTTGATGACCTTCTAACTCTATTAGGATAAAATCTTGTAATGTGTCCCAAAATATGACACCTATATAAAACAACATCATACATGTATTTTGACTGATGTGAACTGTGACTTCTTTCATAGTCCCATGAGTACTCAATCTTAGAGAGTCTTTTACACTCTCTTGTTCTATGACCAAATTGAATGCATATAAAATAGTAACCATTAAATGAAATAGCATACTTCATAGCATTACATTGTTTGATAGGTATCTTCATATTGACCTTCTTGTCTTCAATGGCCTTCTCTTTTACTTGAGCTACCACCTTTTAATATTATTTAAAATCAAGACCTATCTTGTCACTTGCAGACTTTTGACCACTCAAGATGTCATCTAGAACCTTAGTGATCTGTTAAAACTTCACAAAGTTCCTCACCTTGCTAGATGCTTGATTCAAATTATCTTTCCAAGATTACACTTTAGTTTCATACCTGATGAATTCTTCCTCTTTAAACTTTAGGTTTGCATTGACTATCTCTACCTGTGTTTCAATCTAATTGATGATATCATCATACTCCTTGGAAGTGTTAGTCTCAACTCAAACAAGGCAATATTCACCTCATATTCCTTAATTAATGATCTTAGTTTGTGATTCTTTCTCCTTTGGAACTTTAATTCCTCTAGAGCACTTACCAATTCTAGCTCAAGATTCACTTCAGCTTCTTCTTCATCTAATTCTATATCAACCATAAGGCCTTTCCCATTTGAGTAACCCTCATTGTCTAATTCTATATCCATGAATAAGGTTTCATTATTTTCATGTTTAGGCTCACTAATGTCATCATCACTATCAGATGCACTTGAGTCACTTACATCAAAAGAGTTATCTTCTTTAGTATAGAAGTTTATTTTGTTCTTGAAAGTTCCTTTCCTACCTTCATACTTCTTGAACTCCTTGTCATCTCTATGATGTTCAACATGTTCTTCATTATGCTCAAATTTATCCTTTTTAGGACACTTGGATGCAAAGTGACCAATCTTACCATAGTTTAAACATTTGAAGAGCAACTTACCCTTGTACTTACCTAATCCAAACCTTAATTTCTTTGCAAACATGGCTACTAGTTGGTCATCATCAACATCTGATCATTCCTCATCCTTGACCTTATTGACTTTAAAATTATTCTCAACTTTGAAAGTTATTTCCTTCTTGGGATGTCTTCCTTCATTTTTTCTCATCTCATAGGTGATCAAGATGCCATGAATCTCATCCATTTCAAGCTTGTCTAAATCTTGCATTTATTCTACTACAAACACCTTAGAATCAAACGTAGGAGTTAGTGATCTCAATATTTTTTGAACAACTATAGATTCTTTCACTTCTTATCCTAATCTTCTAATGACATTGACAACTTCATCAACCTTCAATAGGTAAGATCCAATTATTTCATCCTCAGACTTTTAAATTATCTTTGGTGTGTCTGCAACTTGGCCATATTCACCTTGGTGTCTCCTTCATAGATAATCTTCAATTTGTACCATATTACATTGGCTGAATCATAGTACATTAACTTCACAAAATCTACCTATGATAGGCCACATAGAATGGCATTGATTGCCTTATAATTGTTCTCACTTTCCTTCTTGCTGACTGCATTAGTTGGTGGTGGAAGAGGTGGAATGTATCCATCCAAAAATGACTACCATATGTCATGGTCCATTGAAATTATATATGTCCTCATTATTATTCTCCAAAAAACATAATTATTCCCATTGAAAAATGGATCCCTACTAGTACAGAAACCACCTTGAGCTTGTTGACTAGTCATCCTTACTTCTAGAATCTCCTATAGGCTATTAGGCCTACTTTAAAGGACCTGAGCTGATACCAAATGTTAGAATAAATATGATTGTGGGGTGCATCAATATTTTTAAAACTTTTCTTTAAATTCCACTTAAGCATTCATTAACATTCATTTAAGCATGTAGATCAAACAATGACTAAGTAACCATCCACATATGCATGAAACATAAGAACACAATATAACACAAATTTTATGTGTGAAAACCTCAAGGGGATGAAAACCCACTAATACATACAAATGTAATATTGTCTTATAATACAAACACCAACTTTAGTGAATCACCAACTTCACATAGAACACTAACCCTAACTAGCTAAGCACCAACTCAGCTAGGCTTTAGCAAACACCCACTTACAAGGAAGTACCAACTCCCTAAGTGACTCAACACCAAAAAAACCACCTAAAAACTTTTATCACCTTCATAAAACATCATTTATAATTAAATAGATGATGATCTCCTTCTTTATCTCTTTTCTCTCTTCAAACCCTCTCAAACTACCTTTTAGGCTTCTTTGCTCAACAAGTCCTCTTCTTAACTTGATTAGGTCATATGACCTTGATTTTCATACATATAACCTCTATAAAATATTCATCACTAATCATATATACTCATTTTATGGTCTACAAGACCTTTTTATACTCTGCAATATATCATTATATTTGTTACCTCATTCTTCCCATAAATAGGCCTAAAACTGCCTAATATTTATACAAGTCTCTTGTTCGTATCCTTCTTAGTCGACCAAACACCCTTACCATATTATTTCATCCATAAAATGGATCTTAGGACATCTCATAAAAATGTATCAAATGTGCTCTGAGACCTTTTAGGTCTGACCTATCTCAATTAGGCCTTATTTCACCTTTAGGTCTCATGGAGACCTAATCCTATTAGGTTTATTTAGGACACTTTACACTTTTCCATCCTTTGATCACTTTCAAACACTTAAAAAAATATAAAAACATCATATGAAACTCAAATATACCCATTATAATATCATCTAGCCTCCAAAACACTTTTTATCTCCAATCGCCACTTGAAGCATGCCATTAGCACTATTCACAATTAGGCCTTTGCACAGCCAGAAAGGTTGTCTTGAACAATTGAAGCATAAACACACTTTTTCCAAAAAAACATGGAAAATATCACATATACATAAGATATATTACCTCAAGGACATCATCACATTATTTATACTTCACATCTTAGGATAAAAAGACTCAAACCCTTCTTTGTAAGTAGCTCACTCAAAACAACCAACTACCCTCAAAACATAGACATGGAAACTTGAACCTATGATACTTGAAAGTGAAAAAAAGTTATAATGTATTAAAATTATCTTATAACATCCTCATAAAAACCTCAAACAAAAATATCACAATATCTAATGGCAACTATCGGTCTTGCAGACCAATTTGTTGATCTTTTCTCTCACAGTCCTAACTCAGTTAGACAAGCCATTTTGGCTTCAATGTTCCAAACTCTGACACTGACTTAAAAGATTCTATAAATTATTGATATAATATAAAATTAATAAACAAAAACATCATATGCATTAGATACATCAAATTATGGCAAATATCCTCCAACTCATCACTACAACTTGCTTACCCAGATCTGACAATCTACCTTCAAACACAATCATGGTGATAATGACCTTTAACACCTATGTAGACACTTTTAGATAATTTTGATGCATTTTGGTGATCTTATGAGATAATTATACCAATCTAAAATATAAGGATACCATTTTTAAATGACAATATTGGTCTTATAGACCAATCTCATAACCTCACTATGTATAGACCTCACTGAGCTAGACAAGTCAACTTGTGAGTAACTTTTCAATCATATTCACTGACCTCCAAAAATTATATTCATCATGAACATGTATTTTAGGTATTTAATAATGTATCCATGCACATGTATTCATCCCTAATCTATGATGACACATCCCTAATCACCTTCTCACTTTTGCCTAGGTTTCTCTCTGTTTGCACCATTAGGCCTATTAGTAATAGGTTGACTTGTATGACTAATTATCACTCTTTATGGCTATAAATTATCCATAAATCACCATGGACACAAATTAAAAGTCTTTATTTTTTCCTCCATCCATTTATCAACTTTGACTTGGTCAACTCTGATAGCTATAACAAAACTTTTAGAAATAAGGCCTTTCTTTTAGGGTCCACTCACACACCTGACAAACCAATCACACCTAGAGATGACTGGGAGATTTGACTACAAATTCCAAACACTTAATTATCCATACCAATCCATTTTGAGTACTTTAAATTAACTTAATTTATATCTAGTCACTATTAGGGTTCTTTGAGGTTTTAAACCATCTTCCAGTCTTAACGATCATTCATAAATATTAGCCCCTCATTATAGAAACCAATGCTTGGAACTTTGATATAATACCCTTCCCCATCTACCATGAATAAATCAGGTTCTCATTCAGAGTTTACATGTGCCAATGAACACTTGAAAGTTATTCTTGAGTTGAGAACCCTTCATTTTGTGCACATAAGAGACCTTAAAACAATTTTTCTTTCCTTCACTTTTAAATTTTAACATACAACATGGTCAACATACTTGAGACAACATGACAATGTAAATGCTCAAAAACTCACACTTTTCTTTGAAAACTAATCATGATACAACATAAGGCCATGTTCTCTCTCTTTGCTCTCTAAACTTTGACCTGTAAGTCATGTTAGGCCTTGAAACTGACCTTATAACCATTGTCCAAGATCTCAATACCTCATATACAAACTCAAGAAACCTATCTCATGGTTAAACACTAATTTACATCCTTCATAGGTCTTAACAACAACTCATGACACCTCATTAGGTCAGGCAGGGTCTAGAACTAGTCAAGTTGCAAATTTGGACTTAAGGTCTTACCCCTGTAGGCTCACCTTAAAACTCTCCTGAGTGATCCAATGTCTCATATGCATACTCAAGCAACCTTATATATACTTTTATGATTTTTTGCATCCATCTCACCAGGCCACCATGCTCAAGCCTTCTCACTAAGTCTCTTTATGCTATGAATAATGTCATGACTATGCTTATCAATCACTTGAAGCTTGGCAATTGGCCTTGAAACACTCCTTGATACTTCTACACCTTGTTCACATGCCTTTCATGCTCCTCGGATAGTATCATGCCTATACACATACCTTTTCATGCTCATCATATACATGCTCATTAAATGACTATGCTTGATATGACTAGGCTTCTTAAGATACCCTGTACTCAAAGACTAGTACTCAACATGCTTACCTTGGCCTAAACCTTGACATCAACCTCAAAAGAATCATTAGGTTACCTTAAAATTATCTCTCAACAAAGAGATATTAGGTTGCCTTCAAATTCTCTCTCAACAGAGAGATATTAGGTTGCCTTCGACTTCTCTCTTGTCACAAGGCTCATATCTCACAGACCACTCACCATGTATCTTGACATTAATGACATCAAATGACATCAATGACAATAGTTCTCAACATCATTTTTTATCACTATCTATTTCCTCTATGTGTTTGATAGAAATGGTGAATTTACATTGAAAATAGTGAACTCAACCTATAGATTGATGAGATTGAAGAACAAACGATGAAGTTGCCTATTGATATTTTCCTATCTTTTTTTGTAAATAGTGAAGTTGACCTATAATTTGGTGAAGTTTCCCTATGAATCGACAAAATAAAAAAAAATAGTGATGAAATTGATCAAAGGTAAACTATATTTTCTATTTTTTTTTAATTGAAATGATGAAATAATCATATAATTGATGAAGTCATCCTGCTAATTAGTGAATTCACCAAAGTTATATTTTTAGTCCATTACAGAACAATAGGTTTGATTTGGAAATGATGAAGTTGCCCTACTAAATGATAATGTCACCCTGTGTGAAATTTCTTGAAAGTTAAAGATAATGGCATTTAATTTCTTTTTGATGTTTTAAACCCTTGTTTGAATACTAAACCTATATTTTTTAGGTTTTTACATTCAAATAAGTTATTTTTACACATTTAAAAAAGGCAAATTTCAAACACTTTTCCATTTAGTTCTTAAACAAAGAACATTCACATTGATTTTAGTTATTTGTTTTAAGTGCTTGTTCATTTCTTGCTTGTTTGTAAACCATTTGTGCTTATGCTCTCCCCTTTCTCCCTTTAGGGATTCTGGGTGACCAAAACACACTAGTTTATTTATTTAAGTGTCTACCTAAAATCTTACTTGATGTATGCTCTTTTCTTGCCCATTTATGGGGTCCTAAGAACCAAAAATCAAGTACAAAATTCTTTTTTTCCTTTTTTATGATCTTGTGGGGTGGAGTTCATATCCTTCCCACTAATCTTAGGGGTGTGTTGACCTAGGAAGTGATATCATAGCATCATACCACCATCATTATCTGATGGGGTATATAAATCAGGAGGTGTCAATGTTATCTTAGCTGCCACATGTCTCAGAACCTGGTTATGATGGTAGCACTTCACTAAGACCCTTACGACTGAAGTGGTCACAAAGAGACAAGACCCTTTGGTGAATGGCTTAGTAATATTACATGCAATTGATGAATTTTTCTAAATCACCCACTTATTGCAAGGTATATCAAGACCATTTAGTTTCCCAAATGAAAACTTTAGATTATAAACCAATTTGTCATTTAATTCTCGTTGACGTAGGGGTGCAAAGGTCAATAGCCTTTGAAGATTACCTTTTTCATATAAAATTTTAAGAGAAGGGAGATAAAACCCTACCAATAATTATTTATAATTATTTAATAAATAACTAAATTTTTAAATCCTCTCAAAGGTGAGTATATTGAAAGGATCGGTGATTTCCCCCTAAACTTGTGTTAGTTTCTAGATTAAGTCATGATTGTGTGAGTACTTTTGCCAAAACTTGTGTTGTATTTCATAATTATATCTTAAAAACTAAGAACATTAAGTTTTAAACAATCTAAAACACATTATCACCTATTTTCACATTAAGGTGTTACATTGGCCACATCAGCTTAGCCATTTCTTGCAACGTTATGATTTCCACATGAAACAGACTCTTGTCTCATTTGGTACCATTATGCTACCCATTTCATTTTTTATTTAAACTTAGATTCTCTTGTACCAACTTGATTCTAAGTTCCAAAACCATTCAACTTTATTTCAGTCTCATTTGGTACAGTTACACTACCCATTCCATTTCTGATTTGAACTTAGATTTTTTTATACCAACTTGATCCTAAGTACCAAAATTGTTTGACTTCATTTTAATCTCATTTGGTCCATTGTATTTTCCAATTGAAAACCATTTAAATAAGGTCCATTTGGGTCTAAATCCAATTTGGAATCCATTATTCACATTGGGTCAATTGTTAACCCATTTCTATACCAAGCCATTCCAAGCCAAAACTAGTCTATCTTGAACCCACATACCTATTATGAGTCAAACCATGTCAAATCAGGGTTCAATTTTGAACCCACATACCTACTACGAGATAAACCATAATAAATCAAGGTTCATTTTTGAACCCACATACCTATTATGAGCCCAACCATGCCAGATCAAGGTTTATTTTTGAACCCACATACCTATTATGAGCTAAACCATACCAAATAAGGGTTTTTTTAACCCACATACCTATTATGATCCAAACCATGCCAAATCAGGGTTCATTTTTGGACCCACATACCTATTATGAGCCAAACCATGCCAAATCAAGGTTTATTTTTGGACCCACATACCTATTATGATCCAAACAAAGTTAAATCAAGGTATTTTTTGAACCCACATCCCTATCGTGAGCCAAATCATGCCAAATTAGGGTTTGTTTTTAAACTCACATACCTATTATGAGGCAAACCCTGCCAAATTAGGGTTCATTTTTGAACCCACATACCTATTGTGAGCCAAACCATGCCAAATCAAGGTCTGTTTTGAACCCGCATACCTATTAAGGGCTAAATCAAACCAAATCAGTGTCACTTTGAACTACATTATAAATCTAGTTCTAAATTAGGTTCAAAGCCATATAATCAAAACCATGCCAAATCAATTCTATTTTCATCGAATCCAAATATTTTTGAATCCATCACATGTCAATTCAAACCACTTATTATCTTTCCATTCAATATCTTGAACCTATTAATTGGGAATGATGAAGTCATGTTATCCATCAATTTTTTCCATTTAAATCATATCAGACCAATGTTCTACTCTTTGGGTTATTTCAAGACCAAGACTGCTCTCTTTGGGCTATTTTTAACCAAGATTGCCCTCTTTAGGCTAGGGAACATTTTAGTGGTAAATCTTCATTAATTTATGAATATTCCAGTTTTATAAATCTGCATTTGGCAATTTTTTAGGATATCAAAGAGCCTATAATTGCCTAAATTTTCTAAATGTAAGTTAATTTTTAGGGTCAAATCACCATTTTTTTAAAATAATTTCATTCATATAAATGTTTTTTGTCGATACCTCAAAAGGCAATCTAGCTACATTTGCCTCACTTTACACATGTAGATGATTGTCTGCATATGTCAGTGGTCATCTACATATGTTGGTGGTCATTTGCATATATGCATATGTTGAATTCCATCTGCATATGCCAATGACCATCTACATATATGCATATGTCGATGACCATTTGCATATGTCATTAGCCATCTTCATATGTCAACATCCATCTGTATATGTTGACGGCCATTTACATATATAAATGGCCATCCACATGATGTAGATGGGAATCCACGTGATGGGTTGTCTGCATCATGTGGATGGCCATTTGCATCATGTGGATAGACACCCATATGATGTAGATGGCTATACATATGATGTAGATGATCATCCACATGATGTAGATAGTAGTTTACATCATGTGGACATCTATCTACATCATGTGCATGGTCATTTGCATCATGTAAAATAGCCAAAAAGGGACATCGATAAACCAATAATGCATAATATTTACATTTAAAAAAGTTTTTTATTCATAAAATCTTGATTTACCCACTCCATCACTTGATTTACCCACTCCATCACTTGATTCACCTTCACAGTCAATCACCTTCCAAACTGATTCCCCACCATTACAAATCTAATTCGCCTGGGAACCTTCAAGGATTTTTTAATATAGCCCACTAAAATTAACCCTACTTTAAGCTAATTTAAATACCAAGACTAGCCTATTTAAGATAATTTCCAAGACCATTCCAATTCACCCCCTTTGGGCCCATTTCTAGACTAAGACCGCCCTCTTTGAGTTATTTCTTTGGATTAATACTACCCTCTTTGGGCCATTTCTAACAAGACCTCCCTCTTCAGGCCAATCTCATTCAAAACCAATCTCTTTGCATGTATCCTTGATTGAGGGAATATTTTCTTTCATCTTGAATCATGGCCTTAAAACTTAATTTGGATAAATCACTTTACAAATAATACAAAAATGCCATCCTTTTGCAACTCATAGTAAAGGGAACCAAACTGTCGCCTAATTTTCCTTTAGATGGATTACATGCCTTGGTTCAAAAAGAAGAAATACCTATGTTGAAGAGGAAAATTATAAACCCATACCAACATAACCATGGCATTACTTCTCAAGTATGATTGGATGGTCAGCACCTTACTAATCAGCTCATGGTTACTTTAGAGACCTCTCTAGCTACTACTTTTTTTTACGATTCCTTGTCTACTTGTCTAATATCTAATCTAGTATTAGATCCATAAAAAATCCAATCATTGCCTCTCAAAGGGCCATTATTTATTGAATAACCAAGTGTATCCAAGTCTAATAACTACTCAATTGGATATGTTATGATCCCCTTCCTAAACATGATTAGATATGTCTACTTCCAAAGCAAGGTCAAGATAAACAACCAATCCTCGATGTTTTTGTCAAATCACCCATCTTTGACCAAACCCATATCATTGTTGGTCCACCTTTATTTTATGAATGACATATATTTGATGAATGACCCATTTTTTTATCTCATCTTTGAAGATCCCATTATTATTAAGCAACAACCCATTATTTGTCCATTGCCAAACATTCCCAATTGTAGAAAATTCCTTTGTCCCAAATCCTTCATTTTCAAGTGACAATTAAAAAGGGTAATTGTAGATAATATAATTCAATAGGACATTTTTGTATACACATTTACATTTTAAATATATTCCCCTTTGGAATCAACATTTTTATTAACATCAACATCAACATATACATCAAAATCAAGTTCTATTTCTAAAATAATATCCAAATTGGGTTCCATTTTAGAACCAATATCAGATTTAGCATCATAATCACTATCAACATCAATATCAACATTAGATTCAAATCCCATTGAGTTAGAATCATATTAAATTAGTGGATATTACAACATTGGCTATACACTTCTACCAGATCCACTTAAGTCTAAATCAGCTTTAGAATCAGCATATATTAAAAGATATTCTAAAATCGGCTATATACTCCTTATAGATCAACATGAATATATTTTTGATCCTTCCATAATTTTTGAGTAAGCTTCCTTTAGCATCAACATAAGTTATCCTAGTATCCTCTATGAGGATTGTACTACCTTTTACCCTTCCACTGATAGTACACATGCCTTTACCATTAACCAACCTAGCCATTATATTGACATCCAAATGTCCATAAATGTCAATTAGGACTAACAAAATCATGCATTATTGAACTCTTTCCATAGTGACATCTCATTATCAAAATCTTTGGGGATTCAAGATAATATTCAGGTAAAATAACAATCTCCTAGTGAAACCTTGTTTGAGGCACTAGGGGATAATCAAAGTTTAAACTCAACATCTTCTAGTCAAACCTATTTTAGGAACTAGATGATAATCAAAGTAAAAAATCATAATCCTTTAGTGAAACATTTCTCAAGGTGCTAAGGGATAATCAAAATGATTTATCAACATTCCTTAGTGAAACCTTATCTAAGGTGTTATTAGACAGTCCAAATCAAAACTATCAATAAAACTTTGTTGGTGAAAACCTCTTTGAGGTGCCAATAGTTGAGCCAATTAGTTCCTTGTTGCTTAATAAAGACATTTTTGAATTCAATAGTGACCCCACCACAACCAAAATCAAGTCAAATCTAGAATTAAAAACAATATGTGTGACTGAAAATCCTAATCTTCACTTGTCCCCCAACCATTACATATTCCATTATGATCCTATTATTCATTAAACTCCTATATTACATTAAAAAATTACACCATTTATCCCATGTCTACCCTTCATGTCATCACTCTTATTTAAAGAGGTTATTTAGACACTTTTTATATAGGTTTGGATGAATCATAATCAATGGCCAATGAAAATCATAATAGCATCAGTGTAGTCTATGACAATAGCATGATTCAAATAGAACTACTATTCCAAATAGGTATTGGTTAGATAGTAAAGCGTCCACATTATGCATCTCGTAATCCTTCATTGAGTTAAGATTCTATAAAATCAAGCCATAAAGACCATGGATGAACACTTTCCACACTCCACCCAATGATTATTCTATCATGGAATGTGAGGGGGTTGAATAGCATCCCCAGACAAAAGGCTATTCACAAACTGGTGAAAGACCATTCTCCAGATATTCTTTGTATTCAAGAAACCAAACTTTTTGTGGACTCTTTGTTCACTCGTTGTCCTAAGATTTGGGGCCTGGGCCAATGGCAGTGTGTTGGCACTTTGGGGTCCTTGGGTGGTCTTGCTACGTGCTGGGATCCTCAAAAAAATTTGCCAGTCCTTTGGCTGTCCTCCACCTCAGTTCTCTCAATGGTTGCTTCTTCCCTAGAGACTGGCGAGCTAATTTTGGTCACCAATGTGTACGCTCCTGTTGATCTCCCAGACCAGCTCAAGCTATGGGATCACATTCAGTTTGTCCACAGCTGCCACCCTTACTTGCCCTGGATTGTTGCTGGGGATTTCAACTCCATTCTCAGCCTGGAGGAGAAGAGGGGTGGTTCAGATCGATTGGGACCTTCCTCAGAGCTTCTTCGATAAAACATTGATTTGCTTCATCTCTCAGATGTTAAGCCGCTCAATGGACTTTTCACATGGAATAACCAGAGGATGGGGGATGGGGCCATATCAGAACACTTGGATAGGTTCCTAGTCTCTTGCTACTGGACTTCTAGCGCCATCTCCCTCTCTTCGGATATTCTTAACTAGCAGGGGTCTAACCATTGGCCTATCAAGATGTTTGCAGGGCTTATTACTGCCCCCAAGCAGCCCCCTTTCAAGTTCCAATTGATGTGGCTTCGTGAAGCTTCTCTCCATGATTTAATGACACACTGGTGGAAGCAGGGGTGCCCAAATTATGGCACGGCTATGTTTGTTTTCTCTAAGAAGCTTCAGTATGTGAAATGGAAATTGAAATACTAGAATAGACATGGTTTTGGTAATCTCCACATCAGGAAGAGGAACGCTCAAGACTGGCTGGACGTCATAACCAAACAAATTTGGGATCAGGGATTGTCTGACGAGCTTTGCTTAGTTGAGATTCAAGCTTCTACGGATTTGGCTGAGTGGGAACTGCGAGAAGAAATATATTGGAAAAAAATGGCTCGTGTTGATTGGCTCTAGGAGGGAGATAAGAATACGGCTTTCTTTCATAACTCTGTGCAGGATCGACGTAATAGGAGCTTTATTTCTTCCCTGATTACTTTAGATGGAATGCGTCGGACCTCCTCTTAGGATATATCTAGGGAAGCTATCCAGTTTTACTCTACTCATTTTTCAAATGATACTCCTCCTGATGAGCTTGCCAAAGGTACAGTCTTATCTTGTATTCCCTTTGTTGTGACTTTAGCAATGAATGAATCTCTTATGCAGCCTATCAGTATTTCTGAAGTGGAGGGAGCGGTCTTTGGCATGAAGAAAGGTAAGGCACCGGGACCAGATGGGTTCTCGATGGAATTCTTCCAGGAATTTTGGGATGTCATTAACCAGGATCTTTTGGAGGTAGTGCAGGAATCCTAATTCAACAAAGAAATGCTCTGAGCTCTGAATGTTACTTTCTAGTGCTTATCCCGAAGTGCAAAGAGGCTAATCAGCTGGAATGTTTTCGACCCATTGCTCTCTGTAATGTGGTCTACAAAATTATAACCAAGCTCATTGCGAAGAGGCTTAAAATCTGCCTACCCATGCTTATCTCCGAGGAGCAAGGGGGATTCATTGCTGGCAAGCAAATTATGGATGGTGTAGTTATAGCATCAGAAGTGATTCACTCCATGAGTTCTTCACAGGATGAGCTATGTTTATGAATCTTGATATGGCTAAGGCTTATGACAGGGTCAGCTGGAGCTTCCTGCATAAATTTCTTCTGGCTTTTGGCTTCAATCAGGATTGGATCCATTGGGTGCTCAGTTGTGTCACGATGCCCTCTTTCTCAGTCCTTATTAATGGGGCACCCTCTGAGCTATTTGGTGCTTCTAGAGGACTTCATCAGGGAGACCCTCTCTCCCCATATCTATTTATTATTCTGGCAGAAGGCCTTGGGCACCTCATCAAGTTTTGGGTCTCCCAACATGCGCTACAGGGCTGACGCTGGGGAGATGTATTACCTGCTCTATCCCATCTCCAGTTCGTGGATGACACTTCTCTTGCTGGGAGCGCTCAGATCTGGGAAGCTAAGGCTTTTCAGTGTACCCTGGACACCTATTTGGCAGCTTTAGGGCAAAAAATTAATGACCACAAGTCCTCTATTGTGTTTTTTAACACCCCTGCGCCTATCCAGCGGAGGATTAGTGCTATCTTGAGATTCCAGACTCAGTCTCTCCCCCTTACCTACCTTGGGGTTCTGATTGTGGTGGGAAGGCAGTCGAGGCTCTTTTGGCAAAAGGTGCTAGATAAACTAAGGCAGAAAGTTAACCACTGGACTCATAGGTGGCTCTCCACTGTCGGCAGGGTGACTCTCCTCCAATCGGTGATTCAAGCCCTTCCTATTTACCGATGTATGGTTCAAGCTGCCCCTAGGTACTTCCTAAAGGAATTTGATGCTTTGTCTCACCAATTTATTTGGAGTGACAACCTGCTAAACTCCAAATGGAGCCTATTTAACTGGGACATAGTTTGTCGCCTGAAAAAGGAAGGCGGCCTAAGACTTCGCTCTGCAATTTTGTGCAATTAAGCTCTCATGGCCAAACTTTATTGGCACTAGTGTTCCTATCAAGCTCATCTCTGGGCCTGTATTTTGGCTTTCAAATATTACCCCGGGGAGGAGCCAACGGATATTTCAAGACTCCCCCTTGAGGGCAGAGACTCGATGGTGTGGGACACTCTCAAACGAGGAGCTCAGCTGGTGAAGAGAGGTCTCTTTTGGATCTGCAATAGGGGGAAGGATGCTCTCTTCTGGAGTGACTCTTGGGATGGGTTTCCTCCCATTCTCTTCTCTCATCCACATCTACAGTGACTTGGTGACTCTCTGATAACTGCTGGGTGGAGCACGGTGGATCATTACAAGGAAGCTTTCAGGCTAGGCACGGCAGTGGGATATCAGTGGAAGAATGCTTTAGACTGGCCCCCAAGCGTTTCTATAGAGGAGCGGCTGGAGTTATCTCAACTTTTGGGCTCTAGGGAGTGCAGCGCCTTACAAGGATGGGATGTTCTAGCTTGGGGTGGAGATCCCTCAGGGAAGTATTCTATGTCCTCTAGGTACCCTGCTTTGACAAAATAGCTCCTAGGTGAAGCGGTGGTTCCTTGGGGGAACAAGGTTTGGTATAGCTATTCTTGGCCTAAATGTAATTTTTTTCTTTGGGTACTGGTTCATAATAGGTGCCTTACCTGGGAGAATCTCTGCAAACAGGGCTTTCATGGGCCCTCCAGGTGTGTTTTATGTCATAGCAGCGAGGAAACCATCTCTCATCTCTTCTTCCAATGCCAGATTACCAAACAGATATGACACTTGTGGTGGGAGGTGTGGGATCATCCTTGTTGGCATGTGTCTTCTTTGTCTGAATTTTGGGACCGGCTAGGACATCCTCCCTCTCAAGCTTCGTTCCTGCAGGTTGCTTGGTGCATTGGTCTGTCGCTTATTTTGTGACATGTCTGGTTGGAAAGAAATAGATGAATTTTCAAGGAAGTGAGTTTTGAGATCAACGTTCTGTGGGGGAGAATCATGAATTCTATCCTTGAGACCCTTCATGCCAAGTGTGAGGTGGGGGTAGATTTGATTTTGGTGGATGTTAAAACTTTTGTGCACCTCGCCTCTGTTCTCCCTAAAGGCCTCCCCACTGCTCCTCACACACTTGTGCGTGACCACCGACAGCCTACGTGACCTGTCAATCGAACAGGCTGCTAGTCTCCCCCTGAGGTTGGTACACTCAAAATTAACTCAGACAGCTCATCTCATGGAAATCTCGAACCAGCTGGGATTGGAGGGCTGGGTCGCGACAGCACTGGCGAGGTGCAATTTTTCTTCTCAATTCACAAAGGTAGGTACACTAACAATTTCATGGAAGCTCTTGCGCTTTTGGTTGTTGTTCAACAGTGTTGCTCTCTTGGCTGGAATAGAATTGTTTGCGAATTTGATTCGCAGATTGTTGTCAATATGTTGAATAAACGAGAAGTTGGAATGGTAGATTGGCATCTGGCTGGAGTGGTGCAGCAGATACTCCAGCTTTGTACTTCCCTAGATTCTGTGTCTTTTTTGTATATTCCTCATGAATGGAATGGGGTGGCTGACTGCTTGGCCAAATGGGCCTCCGAGCATGAGCCACTTTGGAACATCTCAAACCATAGGATTTTGCCTCTGGAATTATCCCAGAAGTTGGATCAACTAGTTGAGCTCGACAAAATGATGTAACTCTTTTATTTCCCTAGAGTTAATAATATTTTTACCCCTCTTTTAGTTAAAAAAAGATTCTAAAAAATCAAAAAAATAATTAAAATATAAAACAAATAAAAGAGAAAGAAAAATAATTCATCCAATAGTGAAAACCATGCTTATGGCACCTTAGGCAAGTACTATGATGAAAACTAAGTTTTTAGCATCATGCATAAATAATTTGTCGACTACAAGTACCTTGACACTTGGGGGTAGCCCCATATACATTATTGACCATTCTATTCAATCCATCTTGTTTATTGTAGTCCATTACCATTCAATCCATTTTAGCCATTCAATCCTATTTAGCCCAACCCATCTTACTGTGTCCATTATTCTTCCCATCTTGACCTTGTTTCATAAGTGGAAGGTATATTGAGACATGTTTTTGGAAACTTTTTGGAATATTACCTACACAATACTTTAATGACTAGACACATTTAGTTCTCACATGACAAGGTTCTTCGAGACTCTTAATCAATACCCTTATTAAAATCAATTATTATCCATTAATCCTTCATTCATTATTATCCCCCATTATTTTTGGTTGAACTGCATTAACCTAAGGTCCATTTGGACTATGTAGGCAGTGCTCAATTTTTGAGGTTAGCTCAGTCACCCCAATTCTACACTCTCACCATTTTATACACATTTGAGCCATGCTTTCACCATTATATGATTTGTCATTCCCATGTTCTTATAATTTTATGAGTTCAAACATTCTACATTTATTAATCCTCCATTGAGTTGAGATGCCAAAAGCCTAAAAACATGCAAAAAAGTCCAAAATATTAATGATTAAAATAAAGACTTACAATCTCCCTGAGAGATATAATTATTAGTGTAGGTTTTTATTTTTCCCTATTTATTAATTAGGGAAATTGTATTTCTTGTGCATATATGGAGTTTTCCTACATTTGTGGGATAGGCTAACTTATGTGGAGGTGTGTGTCATAGATGTGTCATAAGAATGTCATAAGTAACTCCCTTGATGAGAGTTACTTCTTTATTCTTAGCACCTTGTCACCACCTTTCATGGAGGAGTTACAGTCTATTCTTGGGGTGCCTTGTCCACCTTTTGTGGAGGAGTTACTTACGTACTCTCCTATATGTATTCCTCACTTTGGCCATCTCATGTTAATCATATTTTGGTTTTCTCCATTTTGTCTTGTGCAATTTATCTTCTTATATTATTTTCAAATTGCTTTAGCATCTATGTGGTGTGCACTTGCTTCATCTTGTGTGATCACGTCTCCATTGCACTCGCATTATCTGGATTCTGGCAACAACTTTGATATGGTATCAGAGCAAGAACGGTAATCGTGTGTTTGGTTATGCTTTTAGTTCATTTTGAAATCAAGAGGAGTGGAGTTCTCTTTGTTTTTTTATTTTCTAGATCTGATCTAAAATAAATATATATATATATATATCATTTCCAATATCATTTTCTTGGGAATCCTTGGCCTTTGGGTGTCTTGGTTGTCTTCACTTCAGGGGCTGGTTCAGCAGTTCACCTAGGCGCCATTATTGTGTGGAGCAGTAAAGGGAGGAGTAGCATTCAGTCCACACCAAGCTTCTGCAAGTTTACGCCTAGCTTCTGTAAGTTCGCACCACACTCCTTCTAGCAAGGCACCTTCAATTCTAGCAGCAGCAGTCTACGCTCTCCAACAGCTAACCAGGTTGTACGAGGCGCAAGTCTACAAGTTCTTCCTTCAGCACTCCATGCCAAACTTTTGTTCTGCCACACCTTCAGTAAGGCGCCTTCAGTTTTGCCATGCCATCCGCTGTACGGTGTCCAAAGGTCTTTTTTTTCTAAATATGGTGCATTTTTTTGGTAAACCTGTTGTGCATTGAAGTTTGGAAACTCTTTCATCTTTTCTTGCCCAGCAAGGCGCCAAGCAGGCTATACGATTTCCAATAGGTCTGCATTTTTTTGTCTTTTCTGCAAGTTAAATTCTGGACTATTTGTTTTTGGCGCCCCTTCCTTACTTGGCATCCCATGTGGCGCCCCTTGGACACATGGCATCCTTCATTCTATCTATGCTTCTTTATTTTCAATTAAAAAATTGATTTGTAAAATAAAAATCAATCAATTTGACTGAATATTTAATTTTTTAGACAGTTTTGTAATTTGGGGGTTTTCATTTTAAACTTGTATCTTCGCTTGTCGAAGACGAAGGGTGAGGCCCGGGCTAGCGGGAGGCCAATTCCCCCTCACACAAACCTCCTTTGGATTCCTCATTCTGTGCCAAATCCAACAAGTGGTTAGAAGGCCACTTTCTCTCTCATAATAGGCTTTTTTTTAATGTTTGTGTTTTTTTTGCAAAAATACTAGTTTACGAGAAAATTGAACCTTTAATATCTTGCAAACGGTAGCTCAGATTTGGGTGCCATTTTTTGCAAAAGTGTTTGTAATTAAATTCTCTACAATGTAGGCTTGTTATTTGTTTAAAATGAACTATTTTATAAAGTGCCTAAAATTTGGGTCTCTCGAGACGTATTTTCAGCTGAGTCCGACGTCCTGTTTGCTTTAGTCTTGCACTGATTGCTTTAAGACACATTCTCAGCTGAGTCTGATGTCTTTTGAGCATGCACTTGCATATTTGGGGGGGATCAATATTTTGGGTGGGTGTGATTGCTTTTCACAACTTGCAAATCTTTACTTTCATTCTCCTTTCTGCATAAATTCACAACTTGCAATCAACACAACTTCACCTAAATTCAGCTAAAAATGGATTATTTTCAACTCAAACCCCTAACACCTTTCAACTATCATGATTGGAAGGTTAAAATGTCAATCATTCTTAGAAGCAAAGGGTTGTATAGGATCACCATTAATACTGAAGTAGAACCCAACACTGATGCTGAAAAGGTCAAGTGGTACAACCATAGTGATGAAGCCTATGGATTACTGAGCTTGTCTGTGTCTCCAAAACTTCTCTTCCATCTAGAATCCTTCCAGACTCCCAATGAAATATGGGACACCTTAAAAAATTTATTTGGGAAGCTTGATGAGATGAGAGGTCATGAGCTCGAAAACGAACTCATAAGTCTAAGTCCTAGGAACTTTGACACCCTACAGGACTTCTTCACTAAGTTTAAGGCCCTTATATTGCAATTGAAAGAATACGAGATAGAGAAGAAAGATGATCAAATCATACTTTTTATTCTCACAAAGTTAGGTCCAAGCTATTCAGTCTTTGTCTCCACTTTCTATGCCACAAAAAGTGCCTTTGGCACTACATGGAAAATGCCTTCTTTGGATTCATTCATTGCCGACTTGACTAGGGAGCAAGATAAGCTAATTCAAATGGGCATAATGAAGTCTACTCAACCCCAAGATTTGATAGCTAGAAATGGTAAGGATAAAACTTCAACAAAGGAGAAGAAGAAAAAGAACAAGGACCAGGAGAAGAAGAAAGAAAACAACAATCCTGCCAAAAACAACACTGAGACTTCCTCTTCCAATGCTAAACCTAAGAAGGAGAAGGTTAAGTGTGCCTATTGTAAAAAGACAGGGCATGATGAACACAAATTCATGAAGAAACAAATAGATCACCTAACTCATCTTCTAGAGAAGAAAAACATAGGTGTTCCTGAGTCCATCAAGCAAAATTCATCTACCCAAGATTATACCAAGGCAAAAGGCAAGGGTAAGGAGAAAGAAAAGGGCAAGGCCCTTATAGCTATAGCAGCTTCTACATCATCATGGGTCATTGATTTGGGTGCTTCTCACCACATGGGTTCTTCACTAGTTGAGTTTTCATCTTTAGAGCCTTGTAGCATGACTTCAATTAGTTTGGGTGATGACACATCAGTTTCCGTTGTAGGGAGAGGGTCAGTTGAAATGGAAGGAGGAACATTCAATAATGTTCTAAGTGTTCCTTCTCTTTCAACCAATCTCCTATCAGTGTACCAAATCACTCACATTGGTCAAGACATGAGAGTTGAGTTTTCACCAGATTCAGTGGCTATCAGGGAGTTGCATAGTGATACTACAGTGGCAGTGGGTAGGGCAGATCACCAAGTAAGGTTATACACATTCTCACATTTTGCATCAAATTCTTCTCCAACAACATTGCTAACTCATTCAGATGGAGTTAGAAAATTATGGCATGAGCGATTTGGCTACCTTAACTACCGTTACCTTAAACAACTTTGCAAAAATGGCATGGTCATTGGCTTGCCTAGTGTCCAATTCACAAAAGGACTTTGCGAGGGGTGTTCCCTTGGGAAGCATCCTGAAGCAAAATTTGACAAAGGCAAAGCTTGGAGGGCTTCACAACCTTTGGAGTTAGTCCACAGTGATGTATCGGGACCCTTTCCCACACCATCTTTCAAAAGGGCCAAGTACATCCTCACTTTCATTGATGATTTCTCTAGGTACACTTGGATATATTTTCTCAAATAAAAGTATGAAGTGTTTGAAAATTTTCTAGACTTCAAGGCTCTTGTTGAGAAATAGAGTGAGAAATCTATCAAGGTTCTTCGAACTGATAATAGAGGGGAGTATGTCAGCAACAGATTTGAGCAATTTTGCACCATAAAGGGGATTGATTTGTAGCACACAATCACTTACAGTCCTTCACAGAATGGGGTTGTAGAATGCAAGAATAGGTTCTTGAAAGAGATGGGTAGCTGTATGATTCACTCCAAATCCTTAACACCACAGTACTAGGTTGAAGCCATCAATTATACTTGCTACATTCAAAATAGGGTTCCTCACAAAGCTTTGAAAGGGATAACACCCTTTGAAGCTTGGCATAAAAGGAAACCTGATGTTGAGCACCTCAGGGTTTTCAGATCCCCAGCCATGGCCCGCATTTCGAAGAAGAAATGCAAAGCTATGGAACATCAGTCCAAGCCTTGCATCTTTGTAGGATATCTAAATGGTATTAATGGATATCACCTTCTAGATCCAGTCACTCATGAGTTGTTCATCGAGAGAAGTGTCCATTTTTAGGAGAGTCCTAGAGACTCAACACTTGACACTTCTTCTCCCTCATCGGATCTAATTCTTCATGATGATTCCTCATCAGATTCAGATCAGCCATAGTAGGTTCTTGAGCCAGAGACATCTTCTTTGAGTTTAGACAGCAAGGATAGTGATGCAGAGTCATCCACCTCTAGTCAGTCAAAGGATGAAGAGTTAGCACCTGACTCGCCCACTTTTAAGCCACTTTGGGTTAGACAAACACTTGAGAGTGCCAGTACTTGGGTAGGAGATCCCGCAGATGACAGACGTACTAGGGGGATTTTTAGAGAGATCCACATGCCTTCTTTGCTTTAGTTTTGGATCCACAGACTTTTCAAGAGGCATCTGGGGTACCTGAGTGGGATAGTGCTATGGAGGAAGAATATTCTTCCTTAATCAAAAATTGCACTTGGGATTTGACTTCACTTCCTAAAGGAAGAAAGATGGTTCGATGTAGGTGGATATGTCAAACCAATTTTGCAGTAGATGGGTCAGTTGATAAGTACAAGGTGTGATTGGCCGCCAAGGGTTTCTCACAAGTGGCAGGCATTGACTACTCAGAGACCTTTTCACCCATTGCAAAGATGACTTCTATCCGACTCACCTTGGCTATTTCTGCAGCACATGGTTGGGATGTGCATCAGATGGATGTGAAGAGTTCCTCTCTTCACAAAGATCTAGAGGAGGAGATCTACATGGAGTAGCTGCCAGGATTTGTTCAGGATTCTTCCTTAGTATGTAGACTTAGGAAATCTATTTATGGCCTCAAACAGGCCCTTCGGGCTTGGTATGCCAAGATGGATTCCTTCCTTCTCACAGCAGGTTTCACTAGGTGCCATTCTAATCCCATTGTCTACTTCTTGTGGTAGGATGATTTGCTCTTGATTTTGGTTCTATATGTTGATGACCTTTTGATCATCGGGAGTTCTTCATCAGCTATTGCAGCAAGGAAGTTATCTCTCCAGGATAGATTTGACATGATAGACTTGGGTTTATTGCACTACTTCCTTGGCATCAAGATCTCACAGTCAGATTTAGGGATTTCTCTTGCACAGCCTAAGTATGCTCTTGACTTATTGGCTCAATTTCACATGGTTGATTGCAAGCCATCTCTGACTCCCTTTCTATCAAGAGTCAAGCTTGAGGCTGATTTTTCTTCACCATTGGTTGATGCCACTCGGTATCAACAACTTTTTGGTAGTCTCATCTACTTGAATCACACCAGGCCTGACATATCATATACAGTGGGACTTGTCTCCAAATTCATGTAGGAACCTCATGAGTTGCATTGGAAAGCAGCTAAGAGGATCTTGCATTACATACAGGGTTCACATAGATTTGAGATTCATTACAGATTTGGCATAGAGGTTGACTTGGTTGCATATACAGATTCAGACTGGGCTGGTGATTCATAGACTTGCAAGTCCACTTCTGGTTACAGTTTCTCTCTAGGTTTTGGTCCTATCAGTTGGTCTAGTAAGAAGCAGAATGCTATTGCTATATCATCCACAGAGGCAGAGTACAGGGGAGCTGTTAATGTAGCTACTGAGGCTATTTGGCTTTAGGGGATTCTTTTTGAGTTTGGCATTCCTATCAGGTAGCCCACCATCATTTATTGTGATAACTAGAGTACCATTCAGATTTGCAAGAATCCAGTTCAGTACCAACAAACCAATCACATAGAGATTCACATGCATTTCATTTGGGAGCTTATTCATAGTCAAGTCATTGACTTGATATTTTGCTAGTCTTCAGAGCAGGTTGCAGACATCTTCACCAAAACTTTCACTGAGAGCAAGTTCATTCATCTACGAGCTCTTCTTGGGGTGTGGTCCACATCTACAGCAGCATCATCTTTAGTGGGGGCCTTCTAGCCTCTTCTTTTCTTTTATGTCTCTCTTTTGGGGGGGAGCTTTTTCCTATGGGTTTTCTCCTTTTCTCTATCTTATGGGAGATTGCATTTGTACATGGGTACCTCATCAGGCCTAGTTGTTGGGACCCATTTCATATTTCCACACTGCCCACCTAAGTTGCGCTTATGGGGGGTATTAGTGTAGGTTTTTATTTTTCCCTATTTATTAATTAGGGAAATTGTATTTCTTGTGCGTATATGGAGTTTTCCTACATTTGTGGGATAGGATAGCTTATGTGGAGGTGTGTGTCATAGATGTGTCATAGGTGTCATAAGAATGTCATAAGTAATGCCCTTGATGGGAGTTACTTCTCTATTCTTAGCACCTTGTCACCACCTTTCATGGAGGAGTTACAATCTATTCTTGGGGTGCCTTGTCCACCTTTTATGGAGGAGTTACGTACTCTCCTATATGTATTCCTCACTTTGGCCATCTCATGTTAATCAGATTTTTGTTTTCTCCATTTTATCTTGTGCAATTTATCTTCTTGTGTTATTTTCAAATTGCTTTAGCATCTATGTGGTGTGCACTTGCTTCATCTTGTGTGATCACGTCTCCTTTGCACTCGCATTATCCAGATTCTGGCAACAACTTTGATAATAATAGCCACAAAATCCTAAACATTAAAAAAAGGCTTAAAATCTCCATGAGAGATATAAATTTGCAAAATTCAAAAACATTTATCTTATCCTAAATCCAGGCATTATCCTTGATTGTTTATTGGGTCATTCATGTTAGCAACCATTGGGATGTGTCCTTCCCACATCTGCCCTAATGGGGAAACCTAATTATTGGTTCCAATTGTTTCATCCACCTTTATTTTAATCTTCTTATTGCATATATCCTTGCTTGGGGGCACCATTCCATTGTCATTATCTTCAAGCCTTCACACATGGATCTTGACTTGGTTAACAATAAGATGTTTTTTGTTACTTTTTATTTTCATGTTTGTGTGTTTATTTGCTTGATTTTTTGCATGTTTGTTTGATTTTATTATTTTTGTCTTGGATCAATACATTGTGCTAACAAGGCCATCATCATAGTGTTCTTTGTCATGCATTTGTACTCGATTCCATCCATTCACACACATCAGCATTAAAATCATGGTTTTTATCATTGGTGTGTTATTATCATTTATCTATATGATTGGGAGTGAGTCATTATGCACATTATGTCCAAGTCATCATGGTGTTTCATATCATGATGTATATCATCATGTACTACATTAAAATCTAGGTGTTTAAGTCCTATATAGCAATATTGTGCCAAAAAACATCTCTCTAAGCACTATCTACCTTTCTAATGCATGATCATTTTTCTCATCCATTTTATCCCATCTTGAGAGAACTACATTGGCCTGAGGTACATTTGGACTATGAAGGTAGTTCTCAATTATGTATAGTCTTTGGGTTCAGCTCAGAAACCCTTATTTCATTCTTATTAACACCCTCATTCTTCAATAACCATTGTCACATCATTATTTAGTCATTATTGTCTTCCTCCAATCATCTCTTTCATTACCTTTGATCATTCTCATGTGCCTAGTTTTAGTGGCTTCTTGATTCTTTGAAAATTCATTCTACCATCACACCTATATTTATGGCATTCATCTCATCTTTAATCTATGGAATAGGTTATATTCTTGAGCTATGCTTGCTAATCTGCCCTATTGAGGCAAAATATTTAGACCGATCAATAATCAAATCCACCCTACTAGGGTAAATCATTTAAATCAATGATCAAATATATCCTATTGGGGAAAATCATTGGTTAATCAATTTCTTTCTTCTAATTCCAAGTTCTGCATTTTTTACCCTTTTTGGGCAAATCAAAGTGTGTAACTAATTTTGGGACCAATTATTCTCTAATCCCATAGCTTTCACCCTATTTAGGGCAAGTCAAAGTGTCCTGCTTATTTTAGTATCTATCTTTCCCACTTCCCCCTCACCTTGGATCTAATTTAATTTTAATCTATTCATTAGTGTAAATCAAAGCATGCAAGCATTAGCTCATTTGGAATAATCTTAGTTATGGGTTAATTTTATTCTTTTTTATTTTTCCTCTCTTTTTC
Source organism: Torreya grandis (assembly GCA_037957365.1). NCBI lineage: Eukaryota > Viridiplantae > Streptophyta > Pinopsida > Cupressales > Taxaceae > Torreya > Torreya grandis. The sequence continues at coordinate 183,018 of JARHVA010001742.1, read as the reverse complement.
AAGAGTCCATCCATATATTGCATCCATGCATGCCCTCTTAAAGGGCCATCATAAGTCACTAATTATTTATTCATCTAATATTTTTAAACTTCTTCATAACGAATTTTTCATTCTTTGAAAAGATTTCATTTCATTTGTGTTTCGTAACGCATTCTCAAATAGGGATAAAATGTAGACACTCAATTCTCATAACTCTCATGTCAAAATTAGAATGATTATAGAAATAACACACGAATCAATGAAACACCTAAATTCTTTTATGCACTTGGCATGCATCTTCTATAATGTATTGACGCATCCCTAATTAGGGAAAAGCATTGTATGTAACTATTAGCTTTATTTAATTCATCCTGAGTCAAATTATGACTATGCAAGAGAAGTTTTGGGATTAATTATGTCAAATGATTCTTTGATTTTCAAAGTCACTTCACTTTTCATTAAGTTAATTAAACTTCTTTAATTAGATTAATCTTATTCTAATAGTAATATATGTAGCTTTTAGAATTTCCTATTTTTGAAATTCATTAATTAGATTTATTCCTTAAATCTCATCACATCATTATGATATCATGACAAATATCAAGAATGATGATGTCATGAGGAAAGTTTTCGAGCACTAAGAAATACATGCAAATAAATATATAATTTGTGTAAGCCATGCCTAATAAATGCCATAGTGATTTCAAAACTTGAATGCATTTGGCCTCCAAAATTGAGCAAATCTTGGACCACGCATCTTGATCTTGAGAAGGATGGTCATTATCATTTCAGCAAATCTATAAATACTAAGTCCATTACACTTGATTCAAAAATACTTTTTGTGTAAATATATAATGCATAAATCCTTATAAAAGCTTCAAAAATTCTTCCAATTGCACCAAACAATAACCATACCAAGTTAGCATTTGAAGAGATGATCATGGTAATTTCTCCACGACATTGCTAGAAACTTTGAATGATACATCTAGGCATAAACATGTTTGTTTACTAGTCTTGAAGGAGAGCCACATGGGGAAGGTATATATTGTTTTACTTTCTTATTTATTTCTTGACTTCATGGACCTATCCCACATGAGCGAGTAAGCCTAATATGTTAGTCTTGTTAATTTGCTTGTATTTTGGTACTAACAAAGAGACTAACCTATTTTTAATCTTATTATACAATTAGAACTTAAGCAAATCTACAGTAGGATGGGATTCATAGATATTTTAATTTTATTATTAGTTAGGTTGGCCCTTTCCCATGAACATTTATTATTTTAATCTTTGCTTTTTAAGGTCAATGGTAGGAGAGCTCTTGATTCCAATCTGATGATAGAAGGAGATTTTATATAGTGACATCAACAAGATTTCACAAAAATAACTAATACTATTATATCTAAAGAAGATCAATAGTAGGATGGATTTATTAGCAAAGCCTTTTTCTAAAAGAGATCATAACTGCCAAGTGTCCCTTGACTTCTTAACTCATTTATAAAATCTCTTTTCTTTTATGTTGTAAATCGAACAACTAGTTGGGACTCCTTTTAATCTAATGTTTGAAGGGGATTTTAAGATGTGATGTAAAATTAAGCTCCCAAAAATAAATCCTACTATTGAATCTAACATAAACCAATGGTAAGAAGGATATCTGACTTTCTCCTTAGCTAAACTCACTTTAATCAACTCCTCTTTTTACTTTAGTTAATTTTTTCTTTGAAAAACATGTGATTATATATAATCTGTGGACTCCATCATTTCTTTCTTAGCAAATAGTGTTGCTTTCTTTGTCCACATTAGACATTGGTTAGAATATTTTAAATTATCTCCCAACATTGATTTCAAGCATGATATGGAAAATATCAATAGATGGAGGGATCTTAAAAATAAGAAGGCTTTTATTGAATAAAAAGACTTTGTTGCTTGACAAGACTATTGTAGCATTTTTTCTTATCACAAAACTAGTTACCTGCAATCATTAAATTCTTCCTTATTCAATCTCCAAATGCTCTAAAATTTATCCATTCTACTATAGACAAACTTACTTGAATACTATGCCCAAAATTTTCCACTCTTATAAATTCTCAAATCTATCCTCTTCTAAAATTCTTACTTTCTCTTGATTGGCCTACTCAAAAACTACTTACAAAAGGAAAACACATATATAGCTTCAAGTGAAACCATGCAGGCTGATGCAAAAGCATATGATTATGTTGAAAACAAAATTTCTACTCTAACCAGCATGAAGAATTCTAGCTTAAACAAAATAATTAATTGGTATAGAAAATCAGTCTTTTTTAATTATATTTGGCCATGGGATTAGCTTTTATGCAATGACAAGATATGCAAAGAAGAAGAACATAATTTTAAGCTCTTTGGGATATCCTCGGTATTCAAACTCAACATTTGTCATAATTTCATCTAATATATATTTACATATGCTTGATTTGGTTTCAATGGTTACTTGTGTTAAGTATTATCAAATTTTGGTTGCCCTTCCTACTCTAAATTGAACATGATTGATGGATCCTCTAAATTAGTTTCTAAGGTAGATTGAAATATTATAAGATATCCCTCATTCAATGGAAATCTTGTGTGTTCCTTCCAATTATTTATTTTGTATGCATGTTTATTGAAAATAAGCCCATTCTCAGCTTACTAATCTTCTTAGATAAGGAGAACCCATACACCTAAAAGATAACATAGCCTTCTTCAATGATGGAAAAGAGATCCATCTCATCATTATCATCTTTTGGGTTCTTTTATTGAATATAATCATCATCTCCAATAAATATAGGACATTCTCCATCTTCAAAGATGACATATCCTTGTTAAAAGGTAGATGACATGTTCATATTATATACATGGTCCATTTCCTCCTCTTGTTACATGAAATCAGTGCCTTCTTGCTCCAAATTCTTATTTTATTCATCATTAATACTCTCCTAAAATATATCCTTAAAAAAATTAAAGAGGTTGAACCCATCAATAAAAAAGAAACATGATTTTGGGATGAATCCTCAATAACACATTTTGTTCATAAGTCTCCCTTTATTCATTTACTTTATTCGAAATATTTTATTGCTCAGGCTCTAAGATTTTTTGGATGACCTTATGCAATTTAATCTATTTACAAGGTGTGAATTTCTCTTATTCATGATCAATCCATTCTGTAACTAAGAAATCAATCAACTTATTTTCTGTTGTTAGCCTCCTACTAATTTTTATATGGCCCATCCTCTTAGTAGACCTCTCATACTTTTTTTGATTACTTTACTCTTCCTCCTCATCACAGTGTCAAAAAAAATAATTATCTAGAAACATTTTCTCAAGTTTGCCTTATGTATTAACACATCCTCGAAAACCACAAGAAGCTTCTCTTGATGGTTTTTGGCAAGGTTGAGGACATTTATGCAATTTTAGGGCTAGGGATAAGACATTGGATCACTTAGGATAGCTAGTTGTTCATGGGATTTTTTGAGGCCCAATTTAGTTTTGAAATCTATCAACTCATTGGAAACTTATGTTTCCAAGATTTTTATCTTAGTCATAGACTGGCCTTGGGATAGTTTTGGGTGGAATTATGATTTACATGGTAGAGCCTTGGGAATTGTAGAGAATATCATATAACTTTCGATACATGGTAACCATAGGTATAAGATCATAAACATAATATTTTTATATGCCTCTAGTAGTGTTCTCCTACCTAGAGCTTATGTCATTAATGAAATATCAAAATTCAAAGCTCTTAAATATTAAAACTAAGCCATACCTATTGGAGGGTAAATTTCAACATGTGTTCTATTCCAAACCTTATCGAATCTAAAGTTATTATGACATATGCTCCATGGAGGATCTCGTAATTATAGAAATATGCTTTATCAGAGATACATTATCTACTCTTTCCTTGAATTGCTTGTGTAGTTTTTCTCCAATAACATCCCAACTTTATATAGACTGAAGAGACATATATTTAAATAATTCTAAGGCCTTGCCTTTGAGGAATGAAGAAAGTAGTCTAAGTGTTACATCTAGCTCTATGGAATGGTGTACTATACAAAGATTTGCCACATCTTGAATGCAGCTTATAGGGATAACGTAAACATCTCCATTAAAGGTGGGAATGGATTTCTAAGTAGGTTTTGGAATGTTATTATATGTTGTAGATGTAGTGAAAACTAAAGTTCCAAGAAAAAAAGGTAAAGCTATTGGGTTGGCCATTATGCACTAATGTCATCACAAAAATAAAAGAATATGAACATAAAAGCTTTTTTTGGACATGATGTTTTTTTGAAATGTGAAGGTAAGGTATGTTCTCTTTTGATCATGGATATATAGCCAATAGAGTTTTCAGGTGGATGATGAATGATTTGAAAAGTAAATCTATTTATGATTCTCCACCAAAATCACAATTTTTAAAGTTTTATGGTTTATTTTTTTGCTCTTTTACAACTGACTTTCCAACATCCCAACAAAATCTTTATATTTTATACATAGCTAAAAATTAGAGGCTAAATCATTTAAATCAAGTCCCACCTGTTGTGATAAAAATTGTTGATGTATATTAATGTATGATTGAAATGTTACATGTACTTCAAGCACAAAATAAGAAGTTATTCTCAATTTGGGATTGTTCCTTGTAGAACAACCTCTTTAAATAAACGGTGTTATTCATATCCTAGTTCTAACTTGCCTAAATTAATGTTAATCTAAGACTTGAAGGGGAAAAGGGAAGAGATAAATAATAAAGAAAATATATGATGTCTCACAAAAATGAAAATGTGTGGCATTAAGATCCTCCTCTACTTGATTATGACACATAGCTTATAAACATGCAAGATAAGTTAAAACACAATATATGCGCAAATGTAGGAGGTAGGAACCAACTCAAATATGAGAATAGAGTTATCACAACAAGAGGAGATCCAAAGGGTAGATAAGATAGAATTACATAATATTTTATCAATTATTCAAAGTATATACAGTTATATATGTGTCATACAAGGGTTCCTCTTCTACACATAAATAAACCCTGATGCCATGGCACCATGAAACAAAATGAGGCCCAAGTGGGTCTAAAAAAGAGAACAATAACAACATAGTGTTTTTATTAGAAGGGAGCTTTGCCCATTATAGAATGAGAAAGAGAGGGAGTAGATGGGGAGAATAGTTTAATATTTATCTTTCATGTGAAATAAGTATAAGATATTTTAATGCAAAGCTTTCATTTTGTCCTTGATCTATCTAGATCCTATAGATTTTGAATTTGCATCTTCTTTTCAAATATTTGACCCATAATTCTTTGTTCGATCTAAAAGCTTTAGCTTTGAATTTTAGTTTGCTTCTAAATATTTAAATAAAAACTTTAATTAGCCTTATTTTACTTATTTTTGGATCTCTTTCAAATTATATAATATTTTATTAAAGCTTGGCTTAGGTGCATTCCTTTTAAATAAAATAAAAGCTTTTAATCAACATATGCACCCATAGTTTCTTCTCTTTTAGTTAGTTTCATTTTTTAATACATAGGATTTTTATTTAAATTAGTAAGGTGAGCCTACTAGTTAAATAAATATTTAGCTCTATATAATTAAATAAATATCTTCTAACATACATAATTAATTAAGCTTTCAGCTCAAAGGACCATTTTCTATAAGGAAAAATAAAGCTGACAAATAATTAAGCCCAATGCAGATTTTGTGAATAATAACTAATATAATATATTCATATAATACAAAACACAAGATGTAAGGAAGAACAACATATATATAAGAAATAATGTAATGCTTTATATTAAAATGGAAAGCATGAACGATAGAACTAGATACCCACTAAAAAATTCCCCCATTATAGATATGCTCATAATGTAAGAATGCCCACATGGGTGTGGGCATAATAAAGTGACTAATAATTTGTAAATACAAGATCATATGTAATTTTAGACACTCATATTTGGCATTAAACACCTGACAAACTATTTTTTTACCAATCTTTAACATACTTGACTTACGTATGCACACATGAATCTTGTTCACAATTTTTCATTAGTCATTCATTTATTTATGGGCCAACACTTTTATAAAAAAAATTAATAAAAAGGGGTAAAAACTTTATTAATAGCCGGAAATATAAATTACAACAAAGGCCCAGAGCCCCAGCAAACCACGAAAAGTGAAGAAAAAGGCACTAGGCACCGACACTAACCAACAACATCACCATCCTCCCTGAGAAGTCTATCAAAGTCCCTACGCACCTCCTCCGGCAACAACGCCCTGTCATCCACCCTGCGTCCACCAACATTCGCCGAAGCCCACTTGGCCAAACAATCAGCCGTGATGTTCCACTCCCTCAGAATGTGAGAAAAAGAAATGGAATCCATAAGCCTACTAATCTGAATAATCTGCTGCACCACCAAAGATAGTTGCCAGCTAACATCATCGATTTTCGTCTCCCGAATCAAATTTATCAAAATTTGTGAATCAACTTCGCACTCCACCTTACGCCAGCCAAGCTCATAAGCCCTCCTTACAGTATGCAGAATAGCAACTCCCTCCATATTCACCGTCTGGTCTCCCATGTGGGCGGATAAAATAAAAACCACAGCACCCGAGTGATCCCTGCCAATCCCTCCAATCCCCATCGGGCCTGGACATCCTCTGGCCGAACCATCCATGTTGAGTTTCAAATAACCTTCAAGAGGAGGGGACCATTTCCCATTCCTCTATATTTTATTCTTCCTCCCATGACCACGTCTAACACTAGCAGCAGCCAAAGAAATTGCCAGAATGCCAAGCCTTTTCACCAAATCAGCATCCCCCTGCGCCAAAGGTAGAGCAATTTCACTCTTAGCTTCCATAGTTTCCTGAATCATGCCAATAATCCTTATCCACACCTGGTGGATCGCCAACCTTTCCCCTAAGAAAACCCTATGATTTCACTCCAGCCAAACCTGCCACATCAAAAAAGTGGGACCAGCATACCACGCCTCCTGAAGAAAAGGTGCAGCATGAGGTGGCCTGCCCAATCTATCCCATAACTTGACTAAGGTAGAGGCATGCAGGCATTGACATCTTCAGGCATCCCACCAAGCGTGTCACAGTCAAAATGTGAAGGGGCAGCTAAAAAACAAGTGAGAAGAGTCCTCCTCCGCTCCCTGACACAGGACACACGTAGAAGGACCAGCAAATCCACGTCGTCTTAAATTCTCCCATGTCAAGCATCGATTCCAAGTCAAAGTACAAATAAAAAACTTGCACTTCGGCCAAGAAATGTTGTTCCACACTTTTTTCCACCATGACACTTCCCCCCCTCTCCCCATCTCTGTGCAATCATCTCCTGGTATCCGGTCGCAACCGTGTACTTCCCTTTGGGATGAGGCGACCAAGCCAACAGATCTTTTCCCCCAAGAGAACAATAGAACCAGTCAGCCAAGATCTCCTGAAGCTTAGTGCACTCCTCTCTCATATCTGTCAAGGAACCTAGAATAATAAACATGCTCTGATGCCTACTTACTCAGGATCTTGCTCCCTCGATAAGAGCACAAATATGATTACTCTGTATAAGCAACTAATCACGGAATTTAACCAGAAATATAAAGTAACTAGAAATATGAAACAACACAGGAATTGAGAGACAATACACAATTGTATTAATAATCACTCATAAGAATATACAATAAGGAAGATGCTGTCAGGAAATCCAAGAACAACAAACATGCTCTGACTCCACTCGTTAGGATCTTGCTCCTCAGAAAGAGCACAGTATGATTACCAAATATATAAGCAATTGAATATGCGGAAATAACCAGAAACACAAGTAACTAGAATTCACCAATAGCACAGAATATGAGAGACAATACACTATCTTGTATTAACAATATACAGAAAAGAATACATCAAAGAGCCGCCACACTCTTTCACCTTACAGAGATTCGCCACACCTCAAGTGTACAGTAATTCTTCTCACACACACTCTCCTACACAAAAAATGGTCCCAACAACCAACTCACACACAGAATTGGTGTTCACCTCACCAACCAGTCAGTAATAACCCTGCCGGTACATCAAGCACTCTATAGCACTTCAAGCTGATCTCTCATGAACCTGCAACCTGCAATTCAAAGATCAAACTTACATGTAGATCACACAATGAGCTTGCAACAACCTGCAACTCATAGATCTTACAACTAGAAGGAACTCTTCCTTTCTATCTCATGCCTTAAACAATACATGCCAATGGGTCTATAAATAGATCCTTAACTCAAACAATAACTAAGACTCTTAATTTAGACAATTATCCTTGCAACCCAAGACTCTGGCTGGTCTTGACATGCAAACTCATCGTTCACTTAACTAACTGTCCGTGAAACGAACACTTCGGGAACACACAGGCGACCGACGTCGGTCCCTGCTGGTCTGGTTCTGCCGACGTCGGCCGACTTCCTGCCGTCGCCGGTTGCCTTCTGCACTGGATCCTGCCGACGTCGGTCATGCTGCCGACGCCGGTTCCTGTAGAACTCAGCAACCATTTGTTCCTAGTTTGCAAAGGTTGAAGCTTTTAGCTCCACAACCTAACAATCTCCCACTTGGAGATAAATAGCTGCAACCTGTACCTGTACCTGTACACCGTCTAGTTTGTTTCCTTGGCTTTGTATCCCTCCTCAAGATCACTCTTGAAGACCAACCACCACAAAATCCGTGATGCAAAATCTATCATCCAAATTACCTGCCACATCCGCATCTACAACCATGTAGAAAAAGAACTTGACCCTGCATAGCATGTGCACCTGCTGCTAGTCCAACTGAACTGCCCTTCAGTATTACTCTCCCAGATTGACTCCAAACTTGTGACAACTCTCACTGCTTGGGAAAACTCAGGTTTAGTACATACCATGCACTCAACCTCATTATGTGAATCAAGACACCTGTTCTATGAACTGTCTAACCATCGGTGTGCTAACCGGCTTCACACAATCATCCTGAAACAAAGTCAACAAGACCTCCATGTCTCTAGAACACACTCATGCCAAAGAATCTTGCTGCTCCCAGATTCTCCATGACAAACCCCTGAACTAGCTTTACCTTTAGTTCAGCAATACCTGTATATGTGACCCTGCAACAAGCACATCATACAGAAAATAGAATAGTGTAGCTAATACTATCCAACCTGGTAAAGAGAAACACAATGATCAAACCTCCATTGCCCTGCAGCTAATACAAGATCATATACCCTGATCTTCCATCTCATGTAACCATTTCCGCTCTTCTTCATCCTCAACATCCATTCGTCTCTCAGTGCTTACTTCCAGCTGGCAACACTACCCAAAACACCTGTTTGGTTCTCCTCCAAGGAATCACATCCTCATCCATGCCAAGCTCCCACTGTTTCCTGGATCTACCTGTTCTGCTTCTTCAATAACTTCCTGGTCCTATGCCATAAGTGAGCAACAAGTAGTGTAAAGAAGGGAAATGATGAATTTAAGAACTTACTTACACCTTCAGTCCTCCATATGGGCGCTTGAGACTCCATGACAACTAGCTGTCCACCCAAAATTCGTCTCAGTAACCGATGCCGGTCACATCTCAGTCTACAGCTGACCGATGTCGGTTCCCTGCGACTGCCTCCCTGCCGACGTCATTTTCCCCTGGCCGACGCCGATCTCTGTCTGCCCCGAGTCACCGACGTCGGGCTGCACATAGCCGATGTCGGTCCCTGTCTGGACGCCGACGCCGGTTTTCCTGCCGACGTCGGTCTCTGTGTTTTTCTTGTGAGACCTGACTTTTTCCCGCGAGCTCTTTTTGGATCAAAACCTTGTCCAAATCATCCTTGCTCTGCTCAGAATTCCTCTGCACCTTATGCTGAACTCTGTCCGTCACTTTCTCCTTGAAAACCAAGGCTTTCCCGTTCTTGTCACTAACATCGGATTCCTCAAGAAACCTTACTTTCTTCTTCTACATACAGAAACCACGATCCATGCCTTCCAAATCCGAAAGCATATTCTTTGACTCAAGAACCAGCATCTCCTTCTTATCTATGTGACCAAGCCTATCAAGCCACATCTCTGAATCTACAGCTGAAGTAGATAACCCAGAAAGAGAATCAGTAAAACAAGTAGATAGATAAAGCGTACCTACTTTCTTACCTCTAGCTATAACAAGTGTACCCTTGGTAACCTTCCAAGAGTCCGCTGAGAGAGTTACTGTGCAACCCTCTTCACCCAAACTTCTAACAGAAATCAGATTCCGCTTCAGAACTGGGACATGCATGACCTCCTTTAACACCCATGTGTCACCTGTCTGCAATTTCAGCTTCACTTTGCCTTTGCCAACAATCTGACAAGACTTACCATCCCCTACACAAATTTCTCCAAAGTCTCCCTGGACATACTCATGAAAAAATTCTCTATGTGGAGATGCATGAAAAGAGGCACCAGAATCTAATACCCAAGATTCTACTTTATCCAAAGAACATACCAGAGCATCCTGTGCAATGTAGCCTGCAACATCTGCTTCTTCTCCATGTTCTTCATGATGATCTTCACCCGATCTGCAATCTCTCTTTAAGTGCCCTTGCTTTCCACATTTCCAGCAGGTTATTCTGCCATACCTGGACTTGGATCTCTTGCCTGTCTTCGACCTTGATCTCCCACGCTCTGTCCTCTCTCTTGGCCTTTCTCTTCCTTCAACACTCAAAGCATTTCTAGATAATTCACCTGTGCTTTTCCTGCATATCTCTTCATTCAAGATCACGCTCACAACATCATCCACTTTTAAGACTTTTGAAGGAGACACAGTATTAGAAACTGCCATTACCAAACCTTCCCAACTTTCAGGTAATGAACACAAGATTAAGAGAGCTCTAAGTTCATCATCAAATACAATATTCACTGAACTTAACTGGTTTACCAAACCATGGAAATCACTAAGATGGCTATGAATAGATCCACCTTCCAACATTTGCAAATTAAATAAACGCTTCATAAGAAATACCTTGTTTGAAGCCGAGGGTTTTTCATATAAATTTGCCAAAGATTTCATCAACTCCACCGTTGTCTTACACTGTGATAAGCTGGAAATCACAGATGAATCAAGACTCAATCTAACAGATCCCAGAGCCTTCCGATCAAGAACCTCCCATTCTTCATCTTTCATATCCAAGGGTTTGCTACCAACCCCACCCAACGGTAAGTACAAATCTTTTTGATACAGATAGTCCTCAATCTGCATCCTCCATAATTGGTAGTTCTTGCCATTGAACTTTTCCATTCGTAGTTGACTGCTTTCTGACATTGCTCAACTCCCACTCAAACAGAAACCCTGTGAGTAACCTGTAATCAAAACACACTACCCAGATCTACACCAATCTGTTAGTATCCCAACCAAAAGCTCTGATACCAATTGTTGGTATCAAGCTCAAGAACCTACAACCAAGGCTCTGATACCACTTGTCAGGAAATCCAAGAACAACAAACATGCTCTGACTCCACTCGTTAGGATCTTGCTCCTCAGAAAGAGCACAGTATGATTACCAAATATATAAGCAATTGAATATGCGGAAATAACCAGAAACACAAGTAACTAGAATTCACCAATAGCACAGAATATGAGAGACAATACACTATCTTGTATTAACAATATACAGAAAAGAATACATCAAAGAGCCGCCACACTCTTTCACCTTACAGAGATTCGCCACACCTCAAGTGTACAGTAATTCTTCTCACACACACTCTCCTACACAAAAAATGGTCCCAACAACCAACTCACACACAGAATTGGTGTTCACCTCACCAACCAGTCAGTAATAACCCTGCCGGTACATCAAGCACTCTATAGCACTTCAAGCTGATCTCTCATGAACCTGCAACCTACAATTCAAAGATCAAACTTACATGTAGATCACACAATGAGCTTGCAACAACCTGCAACTCATAGATCTTACAACTAGAAGGAACTCTTCCTTTCTATCTCATGCCTTAAACAATACATGCCAATGGGTCTATAAATAGATCCTTAACTCAAACAATAACTAAGACTCTTAATTTAGACAATTATCCTCGCAACCCAAGACTCTGGCTGGTCTTGACATGCAAACTCATCGTTCACTTAACTAACTGTCCGTGAAACGAACACTTCGGGAACACACAGGCGACCGACGTCGGTCCCTGCTGGTCTGGTTCTGCCGACGTCGGCCGACTTCCTGCCGTCGCCGGTTGCCTTCTGCACTGGATCCTGCCGATGTCGGTCATGCTGCCGACGCCGGTTCCTGTAGAACTCAGCAACCATTTGTTCCTAGTTTGCAAAGGTTGAAGCTTTTAGCTCCACAACCTAACAGATGCCACTTCTTCCTCCACCTCAAAGGTTCACCACACCTTAAGACCTTCTTCCCTCTCTCTCTTGGTCACAACAATCAACTCCAATACAGAATTGATGTTCACCTCTCCAACCAGTCAGTAACACGCTGCCAGTTTACCAAGTACACAACCGTACTCCAAGTAGATCTCCTGCTCTCTGCTGCTACCTGCAAATCACTAGACCTTACTCACCATTGTAGATCTCTTATATAAAGTCATGCACACATGTTGACCAAGATCATACACATACGAACAACCCTGCTAATTCTCTAAACCAGTACCCACCTTGGTACTGTGGCACTAGGAGGAATGCACCATTTCTCTCTTCTCTCTGAAGGAGCTTATTACTCTCTTACTCACTAGCTACAAGTTTTACACTACAGCCTATGAGTCCATATATAGATCTCATGCATTCAATAATTAGACTATCCTAATTACAATAATTAGACACGCAACTCAAGACCAAAAATAGCCTTTACATGCAAACACTCGATTCAATGAACTAACTGTCTGTGGAACAAGCAGTTTTGGAACTGCCACAGGTGACCGACGCCGGTCCCTGTCTGCCTGGAGGTGACCGACGTTGGCCGACATACTACCGACGTCAGTTGCCTTCCTGTCCACCCTACCGTCATCGGTTGCCATGTGCACTGCACTCTACCGACGCCAGTCTCCCTGGAACTCAGCAACCTCCTCCTTGTTTGCACCAGTTGAAGCTTTTAGCTCCACATCCTAACAATCTCCCACTTGGAGATAAATAGCTGCAATTATACCTGTATCTATACTCTATCTAATTGTACCCTGGCTTGTATCCCTCTTCAAGATCGATCCTGAAGACTAACCACCACACCCTGTGATGCTCTAACCTTTGTGCCTTTGTCATCCACGTAACCTACAGAATCTGCATCTACAAACCTATGTAGAAAATAACTTGACCCTGCATAGCATGTCGACCTGCCGCTGATCCCTATAAGAATCCACTGAACTGCCCTTCAGTACCTCTTCCTCAAATTGGCTCTGTACTTTCTAACAACTCCCACTACTTGGGAAAACTCAGGTCTACACTAGACCTCATGTGATTTTGAACCCTGTTCCAAGCTAAGCTTGAACTGTCTAGCCCTTGGTGTGCTTTCTGATTCTACATCCTGCATCATGAACCCCGCCAACACCGTCTTCACATCAGCTCCCACTGGGGATAAAATCTCCATGTCTCTTATGCCAAAGAATTTTGCTGCTCCAAATTCTTCATGACACGCCTCTGAACTAACCTTACCCTTAGCTCAGCAAATCCCTGTATGTACAAAACCTGCTAGCAAATTACCTACATACAGTAATTGGATAATGTCGCGACTCATCATCCACCTGGTAAGACAAAACCACAATAGTTACACTGACATTGACTAAAGCCATGCTTAGTCATCCACCTGTCAAATATGTACCACTATCCTGTAGCTTTCTCAAGACCATATGCCTTGGCCATCTGTCTCTTGTGTCCATCCACTCTCTTCTTTAAAATAGGAATCCATTCCGTCTCTCAGTGCTTACTTCCAGCTGACAACTCTACCAACAAATACCTGTTTGGTTCTTCTCCAAGGACTCACACTCCTCATCCATGCCAAGCTCCCACTATTTCTGGATTCTATCTGCATTGCCTTTTCGCATCTTCTTGGTTCTTGACCATCAATAAGCAATATAAAGAAGGTGAACAGTGAATATAAGGTTCACTTACCCTTTCTGACCTCGACATGAGCATTTGAGACTTACTGTCTGCCCACTATCCATTCCAGTGACCGATCTTAGCCATCTCCCAGTCTGTTTCCAACCGATGTCGGCTCCCTGTATTGACCCTGACCGTCGACGTCGTTTCCCTGGCCATCGCCGGTGTCCCTTCTGCCGATGTCGGTTCCTTCATGACCGATGTCGGTCTTCATGTTGCCGACATCAGTTACTATATGACCGATGCCGGTACCTGTGTTCATCTGAGAGTGATAACTTTTTACCCACGAGCTCTCCATGGATCAAAATCCTAATCAAATCAACCCTACTTTGCTCAAAATAATTTAGTTTCCTCACCTGATCTCTGTCCGTCATCTCCTCCATGAACACCAAGGCTTTCCAGTTCTTTAGCTTGTCAAAGACATCTGACTTCTGCTTCAAAACCTGCATTCTCCTCCTACATATGTGACCAAGCCTATGAAGCCACATCTCTGCAACAAAAGGTGAATCAGTAATATAAGTAGATAGGTAAAGGATACCTACTTTCTTACCACCATCTAATTCAAGTGTATCCACTGTGAGAGTTACAGTGCATCTCTCATCACCCAAATTTCCTGAAGAAATTAGACTCATCTCCAAGATTGGTACCTGCATGACTTCCTTCAACCACTGTGTGTTATCCGCCTGCAATTTCAGCTTCACTTTCCCTTCGTCAATCAACTGACAAGGCTCTCCAACACTTAAATAAATCTCTCCAAAGTCTCCAAAGACATACCCATGAAAAGATGCTCTATTTCGAGCTACATGGAAAGAGGCAAAAGAATCTATAAACAAAGATTCCACTTTATCCAGAACACCCTATGCAACATTACCTGCAACATCTGCTCCTACACGCTGATCTTCTATCGACCAACAATCTCTATTTTCTTGCTCTTTCTTTCCATCAATCAGATCATTCGTGCTATTCAATTTCTCCATTCATAGTTTACTTTCTTCTACCATTGCTATACTCCCACTCAATCTGAAACCCCTGTGAGTGACTTGTAATCAAAAACACTACCAGATCTGAAACCACTTGTTAGTCAACCCAACCTAGCTCTGATACCACTTGTTGGTATCAGCTCTTGAACTTACAACCAAGGCTCCGATACCACTTGTCAAGGAACCTAGAACAATAAATATGCTTTGATGCCTACTTAGTCAGGATCTTGCTCCCTCGATAAGAGCACAAATATGATTACTCTGTATAAGCAACTAATCACAAAATTTAACCAGAAATATAAAGTAACTAGAAATATGAAACAACACAGGAATTGAGAGACAATACACAATTATATTAATAATCACTCAGAAGAATATACAATAAGGAAGATGCCACTTCTTCCTCCACCTCAAAGGTTCGCCACACCTTAAGACCTTCCCTCTCTCTCTTGGTCACAACAATCAACTCTAATACAGAATTGATGTTCACCTCTCCAACCAGTCAGTAACACGCTGCCAGTTCACCAAGTACACAACCATACTCCAAGTAGATCTCCTGCTCTCTGTTGCTACCTGCAAATCACTAGACCTTACTCACCATTGTAGATCTCTTATATAAAGTCATGCACACATGTTGACCAAGATCATACACATACGAAGAACCCTACTGATTCTCCAAACCAGTACCCACCTTGGTACTGTGGCACTAGGAGGAACGCACCATTGCTCTCTTCTCTCTAAAGGAGATTATTGCTCTCTTACTCACTAGCTACAAGTTTTACACTACAGCCTATGAGTCCATATATAGATCTCATTCATACAATAATTAGACTATCCTAATTACAATAATTAGACACGCAACTCAAGACCAAAAATAGCCTTTGCATGCAAACACTCACTTTAATGAACTAACTGTCCGTGGAACAAGCAGTTCTGGAACTACCATAGGCGACTGACACCGGTCCCTATCTACCTGGAGGTGACCGACGTCGGCTGACATACTGTCGATGTCGGTTGCCTTCTTGTCCACCCTGCCATCGTCGGTTGCCATGTGCACTACACTCTGTCGACGCCGGTCTCCCTAGAGCTCATCAACCTCCTCCTTGTTTGCACCAGTTGAAGCTTTTAGCTCCAAATCCTAACAATATCCTTAATCGACCAATCTTCTTACTCCTTCCACTTCACCACCGTCAAATGATCTTGAACCAGGAAGGATTTGTAGTCGCCCACCATGACCCACCCAGCCTCAATAAAGCATCGTGTCAGGCCCTCAAGATGTGGGTACTGAACCACCATGGGAGGAAACCATCCCACAAATCATACCAGAACTGCGCTTCATTTCCTCCCTTACAAATCTAGAACAGGCCTCTCTTAATCAACGTAGCACCTTTCTTGAGAGTATACTAGATAACCGATCCCCTACCCGACAAGCTAAATCTGGGGATATCACTCACGGGAATCCTAGCACAGTACTTAAAAGCCACGATCCTTGCCCAAATTCTATTCTGTTCTACACACCATCTCTAATATAACTTGGTAGCCAAGGCCGTACCCACCAAAAAAGATTGCCTCAACCCCAAACCACCCAGCCTCTTAGGACTGTAGACAACCTCCCAACGAATCAGACTCCATTTCATCGAGGATAAGTTGCTAGACCATAAGAACTATTTTGCCAAGGAGTTAAGATCCTAAACAAATCCCACTGGTGCCACCTGGAGCATACACCTGTAAATGGGAAGCACCTGTACCACTGACTGAATCAACTGGACATGCCCTGCAAAGGACAGCCATTGGTTGGTCTAATGGTTCACTTTAGCCCTGAAGTTGTCAAGGATTCCTTGCCACGAGTCCTTAGACTAACGCCCCACATATATCAGAATGCCAAGATAAAAAACCGAAAGTCTACCAATTTGAAAATGAAGAGTGTCAGCCACCCTTCTCTGAATAGGTGGTAGAGTGTTGAATTAAAAAATCGATGATTTATCTTCATTAATCACCTATCCCATGGTAGCCAAGTAGGCATCCAGACTACTACGAATGTTGGCTGCCTCCCTTATATTGGCCAATCCATTAAAGCCACATCATCCACAAATTGAAGCTGAGAAAGAGCTGGAAGGTTGCCACCCCACCTCCATCCCTAAATAACCCCTTCTCTAGTCTTATTTCTGATCAACCTTCCAAGACCTTCTACCAAAAGAAGGAACAGATATGGAGATAATGGATCCCCTTGTTGCAGCACCCGCGAAGCACCAAAGAGCTGTGAATGTTCCCCATTCACCAAAACAAAGAAAGAGCTCGAGTTCACACAACTCATAACCCATCTGATCCACTCCTCTCTGAAACCAAAGGCAGCCAAAACCTTCTATAGAAAGGACCACCAGACCCTATCATATGCCTTAGACATATCTAGCTTCATAAACATAGCCTTCTCCTTGGAGTGGGACATGGAATGAATAGCCTCAGTAGCTACCACAATTTTGTCAAGAATTTGACGCCCCTCCACAAATCTGCTTTGCTCCTCAGAGATCAACGCCCCCAACCACTTTTTCAATCTTTCAGCTATCAGCTTAGAAATAATCTTATAAACAACATTACAGAGAGAGAGATCGGCCTGAATTGACCCAAGTTATTAGCACCTTCCCTCTTAGAAATGAGCACCAGGAAGGTCGAGTTCAGGGCACGAAGCATTTGTTTACTGATTTGAGACTCTTGAGCCACAGCCAAAAGATCAAATTTGATGATTTCCCAGAACTCCTGATAAAATTCAATTGGAAAACCATCTAGGCCTGGAGCCTTACCATTTTTATCATAAAGACAATCTTTTTGAGCTCTTCAAGGTTGATAGGGTGCATCATCTGTTCCATCATCTCCCCAGAAACCAAGTTGGGAATACAAGATAAAATCTGCTCTTTAGCAACAGTACTCCTCGGCCCATCTTCGCTGAACATATAAGCAAAATATCAGACAACTTCATCACACATGGCTCTCGTGGATGAAAGAGTCTCCCCGTTGCCCGAAACCAAAGTCAATATCTTGTTGCTATGCTGTCTAGCTTTAACCGAGTTGAAAAAGAAGGTTGTGTTCCTGTCTCCCTCATGCAGCCACTCAATTCAGGCTTTCTACTTCCAAAAGACCTCCTCCCTCAGCTCCCATTCTTCCACCCTCTTGACAGCCCTTGCTTCATCATTCAACAAGGATTTCGACAATCCCTCCTCCCAAATTAATCTGGTAATCAAATTTAACTCTTCCTGCGCTTCTTTCTTCTCCCATAAAATGTTTCCAAAGCTCAATACATTCCACTTTTTGAGCTAATATTTCACATACTGGAGGAGCTTAGCAAAAGTGTACATTCCTGTCCCATTCATCGGTCTCCCCATTTTCCACCAATTATCAACTCGATCGTATAAAGACTGATCCCTGAGCCACATTATTTGGAACTTAAAAGTCAATTTCTTCTGCCAATAATTAGAAGAAATGTGAAGTTTAATAGGCCAATGGTCAGAACATCTCCAATCTAGGATTTTGAAATTCAAAGACCATGAGCCACCCATCCAATAACAAGAAGTCAAGAATCTATCAATACGCTCTGCAATAAAGTGGTCCCCCACCATCTTATTATTCCAGGTGTACCGCCCATTGCAAGGCTTGATATCCACCAGGTTGTGCTCCAAAACCTTGTCTCGAAGCAAATAGGATGATGGTTCCAATCTAGTATTGCCTCCCATTTTTTCTGATAGGTCCATTATAGCATTGAAATCACCGGCCATAATCCATGGCAAAAAAGGAAATCTCCTTCTGACTAAATGGATATTGTTCCAAACCTGCTGCTTACCTTGAAAGTCAGTGGGTGCATAGACATTGGTCAGGAGAATGTACTCTCCAGAATCACTGCATAAAGAAACCAAAGAAAGAGAGGACCTGAAGGCTGTCCATGACACCGGCTGGACCTTTCATGGATTCCAAAGACAAGCCACGCCTCCCGCCGCACCTTGTGCCCCAACGCATTGACAAGATCCATGTTTCCAAAGCCAGGGGGCCAAACTCATCATGAAATCCACTGACACCTTAGTTTCCTACAAAAAGAGAACATCTAGACACTGACTCTTAATCAACTCCCAAACAGCTTTTTGTCTAGGGAAGCTATTCAGGCCCCTCACATTTCGAGATATAACAATCATTTTGATGGAGGCAAGAAATGGGAGTCCAAGGTCTTGACCACACCTGACTCAACCAGATTTTCCCCAATCATCTTTATCCTTTTCATATCTTTTCTTCTCCCCAATTTACTATTTTTTTCTGAAGCTAGTTTTTTCCCTTCCTTCTACAAAATTCCCAAGTGAGAAGAGGCCTTGCCTTTCTTCTCCAACTCAGGCACCTCCACTTGTACCTGAGGGATTAAGGCTTCAAATTTTGTGCCTATACCAGTATTTGATTCAATAATCTGCTACTCTCCATTTTGTTCTTCCAAAATCATAGGAAGGACAGTGTCCTCAAGGGGCATTTCCTTTTCCATGGCCATGTCATCAGCTACTCCAGAGCTACCCACTACTTGCCCCCCATTAAATAAATTTGTCCATTTCTCCTGCTGTCCCAAATCCCCCAAAACCCCAAATCTATTAATCGTATCCTCCTCTGAATGATCCATAAAGGATCTCTTTAGACCTCTATTTCATCCTCTCGATTGGACCTGTACAAAGCCTTCAAAATCCTTACCAGCACTAGGTCCAATCTTCTTCCCCTTGTCCACACCAGCAGTGTAACTCGGTGGAGCTTGGGGTAAAGCCTACTGGTTATTCCCTTTTGCCTTTGGACATCGCCTAACCAGGTGCCCATACTCATGACATAAGCGGCATCTAAACAAGAGCATCTCATAGTCCAGCTACTGAACCCATGAGTATGAACCCACACAAAGCTCAACAACATTCGGCAATGGCCTACTTAAGTCAATTTCAACACAAATTCTAGCGAAGGTCATGATTTTCCTACCTAGAGTTTGTGTGGAAGAACCCACAGGTTTTCCAAGCATTGAAGCAATCATTTGGAGAACATCCTCCCGGTAGCATTCAATTGGCATTCTGGGCAGCCGCACCCATATAGGAACCTTATTTGGAAATTCCTCAGTGGGATTGAAGCCAACATGCCAAGGCTTAACAAAGAGCCCTGCCTGATTATAGAAGTATGGACCTCCCTTAAATACCCTGTTCCTATCAGCCAAACACACAAATGTGACCATGAAGAAATTATTGGCCAGCAGTGTTACCTCCATTTCTCCCTCTGGTTCCCACACCCGTCTGGCCCAATTCTCTAAGAATGGAAGGGAAACTCGTAGCCCTAGGAATTTACAGTAAAGTGAATGTTTGGAGAAATACTCCACATCCTCAGCAATCAATTCAAATGGAATAACAAGCTTTGGTCTTTCCAGGCAACGCTCTAGACAGCCATTTACCTTAGAAATTCTCAATCCTCCCACTGTGTTAGTGGTAAATTTTTTAGGAATCTGATTAACCTCCAGATTAGTCTCTGCTCTCTGAATCTCCCCTAGCATCCCTTCCCAACCGCCTCCCTGTAACTCTTGTCTAAATTGGTCTGGGTTGGCCCCTGCAAAGCCATGGCCCTTGTAACTAGTTCTCCTCTATTTCAGATAAAATCACCCTCTGCTATTGCACCAACTCTCCTCTATCTGCCTTTGAATCCTACGCAGCCCACCACTAAATAGAAACAAGCTAGGGCACGATGCCCTAGCTTGGCTAGCAGGCTCTAAAGTCGCCCATGTGCGCAGCCTGCTCCAAAAAAGACATCGCCAGCACTTTTATAATTACCATTAGTACTTAAAAATATTTCCCTAGTCTCTTCCTAAACAAATTAATATCATTTTCAAACTATCTCCTAATCTTAGATCATTGTTTCTATTCTATAGATAAGTATATTCCTCCTCATACTATGCCACACTACAAACCTATCCACTTGGGTCAAATATATCCACACACCCTTTAATGGTCATTTTGTAAATTAAAAATGCCCTTATGGATTATATCACTCATTAGTCATGTTTATAATGAGTAAATATTCTAGATATTTAGTTATATAAACATATCTAGCATGTATCCAACAAGGCACTAAAACTCACTCTACACATTGAGATGAATCACCCTAAAGTTACCAAATCTAAAATCCCTCAAAGGAGAAAGACCTGAGCTAAGTTTGAATACCAATATAAGGAAAAATCATAGAGGAAAAATCACATGTTGTCAAACATTGAAATCCATACATATGATTTCACCGCATGATAGTATTACACTAATTGCACACACTTAGCTAGGTGGGAGAACTACATTTGGTTTGACTTACCTATGTAGAGTATTGGATATGAAGGTAATGCTTAGTCACATGGGGTGGTTGAGGTTAACTCAACATATTCATTTCACCCATCTCCTCCATTCATAATAATCTTATTTTATAGTGCAAAAAGTTAGGGTTTTATGAAGCAAATAAAAGCAAAACATAGTAATTTCTTTAGGATTAAAGACATTTGTGTACATACAATTCCTTGTAAAATGCACACACATTAATCAAGATTGTCACACATCAACATATACATGCAGTATAGTTATACACCCTAATAAACAATGTCATACTACAAAGGCATCTAAAAATTTATATACTTAACTCACACAAACATTCTATTTCTAGATTTGGGCATTCACAGACCCATTCTAGTTCACTATTGATAATTACATCTCTTCCAAAGACATGTATTCATCATAAAAAATCTAAGTACTCAATTATTTTAATATTTCAAGCAATAGTTAGTTGTAATAAATCATTAAAGCTCTAGTAGTTTCACTCAAATTTATATGTGAATGTCATATCTTATGCAATCTGATTTTCTGATGATTTTATCATATTAGGGTTTGATTAATGCAAAAAATATATTAAAAATATTGGTGCCCCTATTCTATTTCCTTTATCACAACAAACCTTAGATTCTTTAGAATTTCCTTCATTTTTCTAGGGTTTCATATTTATGTATATAAATATGATTTTTAAACTTGATTTATGATTTCGTCTTATCAAGTTATGGATATAATAGATTTATAAAGTGTATATTTTCTAATTAAACCTATGATTGTAATCATTATAGGTTATTTTCCTTTAATGTGAAAAATATTTAACAAATATGTAAGTAAATGGATCAAATATTTGTACAATACTAAGGCTTAAATTAGTAATGATACATATTCTATGAATGTGGAAACCCAATTACTTCCATATGTTACTTATTTCATACCTCTTCAAGGTTGTGATACTTACCATCCTTCTATTACAAAGGTCCACACTGTCACTATCCTAAGGGGTAAGGTGACCCATCATGTGGTGAAAAATAGAGGTCATCAGAATATTCCTCCTTGGACCCCTCCACTTCCCATGCATCTTCTTGATGATCTTTTTATCCACATTTAATTAGAATAGCCTAAGGTTTGTGTTTGTGAAGCAATTAAAGATCATAAAATTACTATCAGGGATTCCATAGAGGAATTTCAAAATAAAATGAGTCTAAATATTACATCACTTGAGGATAAAATTGCATGTGTCAAGAATCCTGAGTATGCAAGTATCAATTGCATACCAACATCTCCATTCAAAAACTTTGTGCCTAAAAATATTTCATCTTAAGTATAGGTTCAAAAAAAATGCATCTACAACTAAGGGTTTAAATATATTGCATAAGGTTAGCAATAAACCAAGTGAAACTTTAAGGGATATGTTTCAAAAAATCTTGATCAAATTAACTCTTATGCATCCTCTATAAAATTCAAAATACTAGTGTGCCTATCATGAAATGCATTGACATAATATGAATAATTGTTGGGATTTGAAGAGAAAAATACAAAGTATTATTGATATTTGTGATCCTACATTAAATACATCCATCAAACCACCATCAAATTCAAACACACTTTATATAATTAAGAATCCTACTCAAACTATGATTGCATATTCTAAGGCACTAGAACAAAAGGGACATTTACATAAGGAAAAATTAGAAAAGGAAATGTTATAAAATGCAAAATTTCACAAGGAACAACTATTGAAAAAATATGTAAGAAAAAGTTGTAGCTAGCAAAGTTACAAAAAGACAAATTACTAAAAGACAAGTTACAAAAATAAGTGAAAGCTAAAAAATAAAATGTAATAATGAGAGAGAAAAGTAAGAAATTAGAATTGATTAAAAAATAAAATGTAATAATGATTTCCAAGGGTGGAACTATAAATCATTCCTCATATCTAAAGTCCCTGATCATTAGTCCTCACATAGGTGGAATGTAATGCACAAATTTTAGAGTTGATGCCACTTTTGAAATCAATATATGTAGCATGAAACTTCTCAAATGTTTTGGATATGACATTTGAAACTTGGATATAACTATGGCATGTGACTATTTCATAGGAGTTATTTTGTGGCATGTATCTCTTCATAACATATTGTAGACCACTTGGTTTAAAATTGATCATGCTTTACTTCACTACAATATCATATTAGTATAACCATGGGTCGTGGTGATGGGTGCAACATTGGATGATAATAATGACCATATTACATTTAACATTAGAGGAAAAAATATATACTTCAAATAATGAAACATCTAAAAATCAAGAAAAACAAGTGGAAACTATCTCTTTCACTAAGAGTCAGGGAATGATACCAAATTATTCTACAACTACAAATAATATGCAAGATATTGTTAATAGGGAACATATTTAAGATCAACATAAATTAGAAAAATCTATTCTACAATATGGTAGAATTGGTTTTACATATCCTAATAAAAATATAAAAGATGATTGGAGTGATACCCCCATGTTATAGTATGATTACGGCACCATAGTTGACAACTATAACAAATATGACATGGTACCTACAAATGATCTTCCAATTTTTATTAGTGATTTAACACAAAATTTAGTAGGTGATTACATATATGGTGTTGTAACTACAAGGGGAACTCCCATTACTCAAATCATTGGTTAGCATTACATGAATATCAAAAAACTCAAAAACTACAAAAAAATTCAAAATTCATGACTTATTCATGACATGTATATCTTGTTTACATGGTCATTTTATAATTTTCATGCATAGTACATTGTATTATCCATTTTTTCCATGCACATGTGTTTTATCGTATACATGAGTGAGATGCAAGGCATATAGGTTTTTCATGGCATGGACACATAGATGGAATACATTCCTTGATCCAAGATCTACCTTCCTACATTATAGGTGACTTTTTAGTAGGGGAATATTGCTAATATGCACAAGTTTTATCTTTCTATGAGCATTTTCATTTATCACATTGAACTAATTTACACTAATTATACTTGATTTACACTGACTCATACTACTTGTAGTGCATTTCCACTAGATATTATATTTTTATATATGCAAATATGACATAAATTGATTATGTAGATTAACCTTGCTTGTTCAATGCATTCTTGACATTGTTGCATGTTACATGGTGAGATGCTTGCATGTTTATTTCATTGTGTGACTCTTTCTCTATTATATGTGTGACTCCGTTGGGTTTATGTATGAATTTTGATTGTTTATTGATTATGGCCCATTTGTGTGAGATTTGATTTATATATTGTGTGTTTCTTTCTTTGTATGACATTTGATTGTCCATTTTAGGTGGCTCTTGCCTTGTGTGACATTTTATTATCCATTAAGTGTGACTTTGAGCCTTGTGTGGCATTGAATGCTATTGCATGTGCTTTATTGTGTGTGTCATGGCCATGACACCATGTGTGACTCTTTGACTCTATTTTATATGTGTGGATAAATCTAGGATTGCCTAATGAGCTTGTTTTTGTCATGATCTATATCACACACACTTTTTCTTGTTTGCAATGTCTTGATATATTTCATTTACCTTCTGCATAGCTATTATTTAGTTTATGGATGTTCATTGTTATGTTTATTTTTTAATACATTTCTCATTTATATATATACCTTGGCATGACACTTGTATGCCTTAAGTTGCATGTTTTCATACATACTTAGATGATTTATTCTTAATATGATGTCATATTCTCCACATGTTAGTACATGATTTACACTGCTTATATATTTTTATGTAAAACATGATATGCATAACTCCTCATTTTGAGATGTGTTACTCGCAGGTTACAGCACTCACCTAATAATGAGAGCATACATAGTGGTTTCTCTTAAAGACTAAGCCTTCATAATAATATATTTTAAAGATTGGGCATAGAAAATTTAGATTCTAGGCACATATCACTTAAGAAGGGTATAAGTTTAATCAAATTATCATAGATTTTACATAAATTATCATAGATTTACACTAATTATCACATAGTTTACACAAATTATTACATATTTTCAAAAATTATTACAAGATTGACTTGGATTATGATAAGATTGGCACAAATTTGTGGCATATGCAGGACATATGTCATGAGTATACAAGATTATACATGACATTTCATATATTTTATGAAGGAATTTCATAGATTATATGACTTAGATTACATATAGTATCATATTTTGGGCATATGTGAGGCATATATTTACAATTTTTAAAATATTATGATACTTTGGCACAAATTATTGGACTCAAATTACATAGGTTATTGGAGTGAGAACATATTCACAACATATGTGATACATTACATAAAATTTATACTCAGGTGTTACTCAAATTGAATCACCTAATCCATTTATAATGAATGATCCAAAAACTTTATGTAAATTCTCAAGAATTACTTAGATTTATTATAACCACATAGAGGGTTCCATTTCATAGATATATTGAGTTGTGTGGGGCTGAATTTTTTCATGACTTAAATTATAGGAACTTATCCATTTTAAATAAGAGTTGGGGAATATTCAACTCAACCCATTATCTTACATTGGAATCTCTAAGGGGGCATGGTCACTTCATTCTCCATTGTATCCAGAAGACAATTTGGTTTGCATACATACATGTGTATTCATTCCTTGTTATTTTATTTCACATATGTTCAATGTTGTTACTTTCACATTTTTATCATAAATAATAAATGATTTCTATAGGTTTTCATGAAGGAAGGCACAACACTCAGTGCCTCCTTGAGTACACCCATTATGGTTATTCTCAAGTATCCTTTTTATCCTTGTATTCTAGAAATTCCATTACTAGGATAAAATAGGGGCGAATATAGAAACTCATATTTAGTATTAGACACTTAACATTATAAATTTTGACCAATATTTAACAAATTTGACTTATGCACGCACACGTGACTCTTGTTCACCATTCTTCCTTAGCCATTCATTCGTATATGGGCTCAACCTTCCTGAATTAATGTTACTACGTCACAAGATTTCCTTAAAATCTGCATGAACCACTTAATGTCACAAGTTAAAATGTTGCCTTTTAGCTCTTCAAATCACAAAAGGGGAAAGATATGAAGGTATAAGACTCTTATATTATATACAAATTATATATTTTTCCTTAAAATATAGGACAAGGAACATGAATTTCTCATATTCTCACCTTCAACTCTTTTTGAATTTTCCTCAAGTCTAATTAGTTGTGGTTTCAAAGCCTTCAATATGCCATTTTTTTATTAGATCCACTTCTTTTAGGTGGGTTGCCAGAGTTTATCGGGTTGTTTTCATGTCTTGCTTGGGATTTTGTCTTGTATTTACCCATAGTTACTATGTTATAATTTTACTAGACAATTAGAGTCTTGTTTTACCGATCTAGATCTAGGTGTGGCTTTTTCCCATTAGTTTTTGGTGTTTCTGGTGGCATTAGATGCACTATTCAAAGTTTCTAGTTTGGTTGTTCAAGTCTGAAGCCAAACAAGGGACTCATACTCTATTTTGTGTGGCCCTGCAAGGGTAGAATTGACTCAAGGCTTAGAATTCCATTGTGTGACCTTTTCCTATTTTTGTTTGTGTATTCCTTTTTAGTTTGAGGTACTATTGGTTCCTTTTAGGTGTTCATCTCATGGGTGGAAGCATGCAGGGTTTCAAGGATAGATCTTTATAACATTGAACCCAAGTTTCAATGACATATTTTGTAAGTCAAATCTTTGTTGGAGAATAGGTTTGTTGGGCTCAATCAATTGGTGGTCTCTTACCCTTCTCTTGTTATTTCCCTATGTGGAGCTTAGGGCATTTAAAGTTTATATCTTTAGCAAGCTAGTTACAAGTAGTTAGATGATTTATATCACCTGTTTCTTACTTATTTGGGTAGATCTGAGTCAATAAAAGGTTAGGCATTGTTGGTTTTTATTTTATCAAATTTGGAAAAGCTAGTGATACAGATTACCCTATTTAGACAAACTATTGTGCAAGATTAGGAATAATAATATTGCAGTATTATAAACATTCACTAATTTTAAACTTACTAAATTTGGAAATGTTTTAAATATGGAAAGCATAAGAGAAAATATGAACTTAACTAGAAAATAAAGCTATGAGAATATTTTATGACTGTAACTAGCAAGGTGATTGGGTTTTCTGAGTGTGAAATTGGATCTTGAACCTACATAAGCCTAGGACAACAACACCCTATGTGGATAGGAGTGGAGAGTTTTCAATTATAGAGTGAGGTTAGCTTTATTTAATAAATAGTGGAAACTTTGGGTTTTTAGATTCTTATTTCCTTTGTCTATGTATTTTACAGCCTATATGGAAAATTTCCATTCACATCAAGGACCACTATGTAACCCTTTTTCTCTTAAAAATCCTAACTCATTGATATGTGAAGACCGATGCAAAACATGGAATAAAAATGGGTCAGTGGTTGAATTTAGGTGTGACCTCAATACCCCATGTGTTGAGCATTACCTACATGCCAATACTTTGAAGAGGGATCAAACTCCATGTAGTTATCCCAAGATACAATGGTGTGTGTGAAATTAGTGTAACATGTTATATGTTAGTGAAATCCTAGTGTGATTAATTTCTTCACTTATGACCTATGACCTTGGTTGTGTATTCAAACTTTAGTATAGAGCTACCAAGGTTATATGTAATTAGAATTGGGAGAAATAAGGAATTCACTCTCAATGTGCAATTAAAATTTAGGTGATTTTCAATATGGAACCCTCTTGTGTGAAATATGATATGAAATGTGATTTTATAGTGATATCTTTAGAATTCTTTTGGATGGGACATATAAAACTTTTAGGCTAACCTTTTCATAACTTTAAATTTCACAAAATAGTCATTATTTGGCGGGAAGACAACAATGGTGGGTTGGAAAATAGAGCAAGGTGCTCATGTTTAATGGGGTATTGTTGTCCAATGAGGACAAACAATAGTGTTAAAGGTTAATGATAGCCTAAATGTGGTTTTGGCTAGTTTTCACAAGAAATAGTTATATTCTGGGTTGGTTTAGGTTGCTTGAAAGGGTAGGTCTTCCATGAAGAGGTGAAGGAAAGTGATCAGAAGGGCCCTAAATAGGTCATGACCTAAGTTATAAAAAGGGGTGGTCATAAGTATATTATTTTAACTTAAATGTTAATTTATGTGTCTACATTTCTCCCCTTTATTCTAGTAATATAGAAAATCAAAAGTACTAGAATAAAAGGAAGAGCATGTGCCTGATCTTTTATTTTTTGCTCCAATCCATGATAGGCTATTATTGGTCATCCTCGATACTTTTTTATCAGAAAATCACCCTATTCGCTTTAATATTGAGTGGACCACACCTCATGTTAAGCCTGCCTCCACTCAATTCTATCTCAATATTATTCACCTCAACCATGAGAGAATAATGGGGCACATTATCAAATTTTGAAACCTAATTCCTTAGCTAGAAGGAGATACTATTTGGATTCAGTGGTGGTTAGATGCTCTTGCTTGTACTTCCACTGACAAATAAATGGCCTCTTTCAGACGGTGTCTGCACAATGCTATGAACTATAAATATATATGGGTCTCATAAGAACTGGAACAGTCACCTTTAAATGTTCACCTCCAAACTCAAGTGGCACATTGGATACGTAAGATCTAAATTGAGGAGGTTCACAAGGCTAAAGGAGCTCAATTGTGAGCTCGTATGCATTGGTTGAAAATTGGAGACAGTCTCTAAGGGTTTTTTTGCCCTTCTCTACTCTAGGAGAGTTGGTGATAGAATCAAAGTTGTTAAGGAAGGAAATAATAGGCTTATCAAAATTCCTAACATTATACAAGATTTTGTTCATCATTACCATGATGTTTTCTCATCATAAGCTTCTTCTCTTGAATGAAAGGTGGCTCTCCAACAATACCATCAGGTGGTGCCCTACAAAGTTTCCAATTCTCAAAGAGTGGCCTATGATAGGACCTTATCTCTCAGTGACCTCCATGAGGCTATTAAGTAGATGGTAGTTGATAAATCTCTAAGAATTAATGGTTTCCTATGTAGGTTATACCAAACCCTTTATGATAGTATTGGTCCTGATCTACATCACATTTATTCTAAAGTTGTTCTACCCAACTCTTTGAGATCCCTTATAGACCAAGGTAATATTAAGTTTATTCCCAAGGCTGATGATACTAAGATCATCACCAATTAGAAGCATATTAATTTGATCAATGTCTCTTATAAGATTATTGCTAAGGATGTAGCCTTCAGAGTCAAACACATTCTCCCTTTAATTATCAGGAATGAGTAAACTGGTTTTAGTTAGAATAGATTCATTTTGGACAATGTCATTACCATTTGGGAAGGTATGGAGTGGGCTCAAATTTCTAATTAAAAGTCTCTATTTTTCAATATTTATTTTGATAAAGCCTATGATCATATTGAGTGGCCTTTCACTCTGGTCATGTTATAGGCCCTTGGTTTTGGACCCAAATTTATTCAGACTGTTAACGTGTTATTTAAGGATGTTGGGGCTTGTATCACTATAAACGACACCCAATATTCTTGGTTTGAACTTTAACATTATATTTTTCAAGGATGTCATTTATCCCCTTCTTTATATGTGCTAACAATATAAGGATTTATCTATCTCCTAGCTAATTACACTGTTAGGGGTTTAGTGAAAGGCATCTCCCTCCCTCAATTTGATAGACAACTTTTAAATGACCACTTCGTAGATGATTATTTTCTCACTATTCAAGAGGAATAAGAGTCCATTAGGAATGCCATGGAACGTATACATATTTTTTGTTTGGATTCAAGTTCATATATTCAATAGATGAAGATTCAGTGTTACCACCAGTCTTTGGGCCCCAAACCTCCTTGGCTAGAGGTATCAATGGAAGTGGATTCTTTTAGGGGTGTATTTTAAGTTTCTTGTCATCCTTTCTAATTTTTGGCATCTCCCTTTGAGGTATGGTCATATGTGGTATATAGAGTTGAAAAAAATCTATTTTTGGATCACAAAGCCATTATCTCTTACTGGCAAATTTCAAATTTGTTCTAAGGTTTTGGCAACTACTATTCCTATTGTTGGGCCCCTTCTAATGTTGCTTATAACAAGTTAGAAAAACTTCTCAAAGATTTTCTATGGATTAACTTGTAGGGTCACAAGGGTTTCTATCGAGTTGCTTGGAACATTTGTTGTTGGCCCAAGGAAATTGGGGGTCTAGGTCTCCTAGATATCAAAATTCAAGGCCTTGCCCTTGGTATCAAATGTATTATTCAAAGCCTTACTGAAGATGAATCTTGAAAGATTCTCCTATGCTATTGTATCTGTTAGGGACTCCTATGTGGTATAGAGATCCTTGGACTTCACTCTCTACTTATAACTCTAGTGTTTATTAAAATCAAGGGTGCCTTTATGATTCAAAGCCTATGGAAAGCTTTAGAGAAGCTTAAGCCCCCCCTTAATTGGGTAGGTGAGGGTTTTAAGAATGGCCCCTCTATCAAATCTCAGTCTCTTTGGTGGTCACCTTCCCTAAATTTTCATATATTCCCTATGCCTTAGTCCCTTGGGCTAAAGGGTTAAGTATTTTCAAGAAAGGTGTGAAGGTTATCAATAGTCTCTTTTACAAGGAGAATAGGGCCTGGCTCACTTAGCAACAACTTTGAAAAATTCTTATTTACATAATTTAGATGTAGATGTTATTATATAAATTCATGGTTCAATACTTGATGAGTATTTTCACAAAATAGGGATCAACTCTCATATTCCTTGGTGGAAGGATTGGCACTGGCGGATGACCAACCCCTTCACCTGGTATTCTCCTTGGGTTTGGTATAACTTACTAGCCCCTTAGCATATTTTAGATGAAATTCTTAACTTCAAATGAAATCTTCATTCTAGACATGGGGCTTGGACCCATCACTTTCACATTATTTGGTCTGCTATTATTAAGCCCCAAAAAAAACTCATTTTTTATGGTGTCTCCTCTATCAAGGCCTGCCTATGGGTGACTATCCCAAGCATTTGAGAGTGTCCAACCCTATTAGCCTAATTTTTTAGCAACTAGATATTGTTAAACACCTTTTGTGGTTTTTCTCTCACACATAATCTACATGTCATTGGATTCATTCCCTTTTTCATCCCTTTCGACCAGAATTTTTCATGTGGAAGATGGGTCTCTTGGGTGACTCAACTCTATTGCCTACATAATACAATAGATTTTGGTAGATCTTTTGAGTTGATGTTTTATTTCAAATCTATGAAGTTAAGGATTATGATTGCTTTAATCATGATGAGCTAAAACTTAGTTTTTTTATTACTAACAAAATTATTGTTTTATATAATGTTACTCTTCATATTCAAATCCAAACAAACAAAGTCTACCTATAACTCAACCACCTCCAACATTTGCTTGACCACTGGGGAAATGCCCCATGTGAAGTTAGTTGTGAACCTCCTAAGTCCCCACATCATCCTATACCTTCCTGAGGATGAGGTCATGGGCCACATTAGTAGCATTCTAAAACCAGACATAGTTGTCTCATCGATCACCACCTTGTTGGTCTTATCCTTGTCATGGTAGTTAGAGTGACACTTATAAATTTGGAGGTGATGGAAAGGGTTGGATATCTCCTCCCCCATATCATGATGGTGACATTAAGGGTTGGGGTTCTCCCTCCAAGGCAAATTCCCATGACTGGATTTGGTAATCTCTCTTAAAATAAATCAATATGAGATAGTAGAAGCTCAACAAAACATTGGCTGAGAGCCCTTACCTATGGACGAAGGTCCCCCTACCTTAAGAGGATTGGGTGGTAAGCCTCAAGACCCACCATCTCCACCACCTCCATCAACATCTATGTTTATTATGGCTACTTAATTATTCTCTTTATTATTTTTTGTTCCTTACTCTCTCAGCTTTGCTGTCAAAATATTGATTAGATGCTTATTTTTTGAAGGTGTGGTCATTTTGTGACCACTTTTTACGCTTTTTTTTAGGTGTCTTTTCCCTCAATGTGACTTATCCACCGACATTTTTTATATGATTATAATTGTACCATATATTGATTGATTAATATTTAGGCACTCTTCAGTCAAAAAAATGGTGTTCCACACAAATATTTAATGAAACATGTATAAAATTAGTCCTTAATTAAGATGAAGATTAAAAAAAAAATACAATAAATTGGTGAATAACAAGGAAATGAATACACCTGATTAGGTATATGAATTATTGTGTTTTTATAGTGC
This sequence comes from Torreya grandis, assembly GCA_037957365.1. Taxonomy (NCBI): domain Eukaryota; kingdom Viridiplantae; phylum Streptophyta; class Pinopsida; order Cupressales; family Taxaceae; genus Torreya; species Torreya grandis. The sequence goes on along the minus strand of JARHVA010001742.1, from coordinate 150,359 downwards.
AAAACTAGTAAGTGTAGATTTTATTTACATTGAAGAGCTTGGATTGGATTGTGCATTCCCCAATCCTCATTGATATGTGAGTGTAATTAAGAAATCAAGGTATGTTTGACTCTATCATTGAAAACACATGGTAGTGAAGTAGTTTAGAATCCATGTATGAATCCCAATAGAATGTTGTAGTGAAAAAAATGGTGCAAAACTAGAAAAAAAGGGTGAACCAATTATTATATATGGAATAAGGTTCAATTCTAGTGAATAACTAGTGTAAAACTAGTGCAAAAACTGGTGCAAAAAATTAGTATATTACGAGTCTAGTGTGTACATCATGGAGAATGACAAGCATTATCCTTCCATCTACAAAACTAGTGTAAAACTAAGCGAGGAAGCCATGTGCCATCCATATGTCCCCAATATGATATTGGTGTATATGAATTAAAAGACTAAGTGATAAAAATTAATATTCTAAGCAAAAACTTGAGTGATAACTTGGAACACAGGCCACACATGATGCCCCCAAACTAAGCAATTATGAGCAAATTTATGACAAAATATGAGTAATTACTAGAAATTGAGACTGTAAACTTGTTACAAACTATATTGAGTTATCTAAGATTCTAAAAATGGCTATTTTTTGAGATTTAAGATAATAACACCCTGTTTGGACAAAAGTTGGGAGCGCTCCTATCCATTTGGAGTAGTATTATCAAAATTGTTTCTTTATGTACTTTTTGAGTATGTTTTATGGCTTCCTATATGAATACTAGAAATTTATAATTGTGGAATATACTGATTGGGCTTAGTCTCTAATACAAGGCACTGTGCATGCCCCTTATTTTGAAGTGAGTTGTTGAGCCTACATAATAACTTAATTGAAAAGAAAAAAATATGCAATAAATGTTTTGTAGAGTAATAGTGGTAACATAGAGAAGCATGGCATTATCATATATATTTTTATCAAGGTAGTAATGTCAGATGCATGTGGTAACAAGCATACATAGTGTGAATGTCAAGATAGATTGTTAGAAATTTTGGCACATAGATATGTAATGTAAGATTAGTATACATCATGGAATCAAGAATGGGGAGGATGCATAAATACATAAGATGAGGGCTTAGAGACACATGTAAAAGACATACTCAAATGTCCTCACTCCAAACCAAAAATATATATAGGACATGAAGCAAGAAAGAAAATGCATAAATCATGTATGACATACATAGTAGATCAACATGAGCAATTTGTAAGACTAGTAGTTCCAATAACTTAATTAAATAGTATGATATAAATATGTTAGTAAGTGATAAATATTGATGTATTTAATGCCATATAAAGAATTGAGCTTTGAGTAATAAGGGATATCCATAAAAAAATAAACCCTGTGTAAAAATATGCCCTCTATGAGCTTGTTGATATGTATACAAGTTGTAAGAGGCCTGGGAATGATCTTGATCTAAGAAATGTAAGCTTGAGCTCATTGGGATAACAATGAGGAAAATGGAAAACAGAGCGGACCACTCTTTTCCAATATGGCATTGTTATCTAATTGTAATTTCGATTCTATGATAGTGAATAGCCTACAACTGGGTCTGGGGATGGCAACATCTATGCTTTTCACTCACTCAAATACATTGATGAAAAATGTATGATATAAATTTGAGTATAAATAAGTACTGAATAATTGTACAAAAATAAATTGATGTATAATGAACTAAACATAAGCATGCACAAGTCCTGATTTTGTATTTTTCTTGAATATAGGAGTTTTTTTTTGTATTTTTACATATATGAACTAAGATAGAGAAAGAAGGATATTAACCAATGACTCCCTTATGAGTATTACCATCAATAAATTATGTATCAAAAAAATAAATGGTAATCTTTGGTGAATTAAGAGGATCATTCAATTGTGTAGATTTTATATCATTACCATATTCATATTTCATATAATCAGTATCAAGAGGATCATACTAATCTGTATTGTTATAATCATCATCATTTGGATTTTGGACTTGTGAAATGCCATTCATATTTTTTTGTATCTATATATATAAAACCAACTATTACATGTTATGGTATTGGCCTTTCTAATTTTTGCTTTGTAATATGTATTGTGTCCTTTGCCTTTACTGTTATGCCATGACTTGTATATGTATGTATGCTAGCTAAAGATATGTTTTATTTATGTTATTCTTGCTATAAATAGGTTCTTTATTCTCTTGAAAATGTGATAATTTCACTTTCATTTTCAAATGTAACATGGTTATTATATTTAGCTATTTTTTACCCCATTATTATAATTCATGATCTTCCTAATTTCATGTTATTTTGGTCCAAACTAGGACATATATGAAATACCACTAAACATGTTTTTGGACTAGGTATCAAAGGTAACATGATGTATCCAATACATGATTTAGATATAGTAATCTTAATCAAATGTTCCTTATCATATCCAAGAAATTGTATAAGTGTCATGTTATAAACATTCATTTCAATAGTGTTATTGAACACAACATTGGTACATTGTTTGCCATCTATGAGGGGATTAATAATCAAAGTCTCTATAAATGATGATTTCTTTTTCACTAACTCATTTTAGATCACACTTGAAACCCTAACTTTTGTAGGCATCTCTTGCTTTGAAAACTCTTTTGTTAGAAACCCTCTTTTAAGAATGTTCTTTTGCTTATCTTGAGTTTGATTTTGTAATTTCTCTTGTAATAAGTTCACTTTTTCTTGTTGTAGCTTGTGTAACCTTTAATTTTCAAATTGTTTCTTTTGTAATTTTTATTTTTCATCTTGTACCTTTTGTAATCTTACTTGTTCTAATTATGTCTTTTTATCCTTTTCTTGCTTTGAATTATCATTTGGTATCTATTTTTTTACTAATCTTGATTTTGCCACATGTTTTACATGCACTTATTCCATTATGGGTTGCTTGATTGAGGTATCAATTGTAGGACCACCACTATCAATTATCTTTTGTATTTTTTCTTCAAATATAAACAATGACTTGAATGATGCACATGCATTCTATGATATGCACAATAGTGTTTTGATATCCTTAGAATATGTAGAGGAGATAGTTTGATCAACTTATTTCTAAGCATTTCTCTTAGAATCTCACTTGAACTCTTATTATCCTTCTGTATACTTTTTGAATCACTTGTTTTATATGTATTTTTATGTAGCTTCTCATTTTGATATGAAATCTTATTGGGCATGAAATTGTTAAATGTAGATACAAATATATGATTAGCATTAACACATTCTGGATTATTTGCATACGTGACATGATATTCCAATGAGGTGATATCTTAATTGAAATACTGATTTTGATTTTGTAACTCTTCTATTAACTTGCTCGTAATAAAGATTTTATCCTTGAAAACTTCACAAGCACAAACCCTAGGTACTTCAGATTGAACATGCATATATACACCATTAAGAGGAGATGTGGGAGGTGAAGGAGTTTGAGGAAGGATATGTTGGAAAACTTCTTTTAGCACTATAGGATAGGTTACCTTAGCTATTTTTATAGTGATAACATGGACCTATTTAGTGGGAAAGTAGTTATCACAACCTTGAGGGTTAGCATGAAGAAGAGACTCTTTAGTTATGAAGAATGTTATCTATGACATTAAATTAAGTATCCATGGATTTAAATGCAACTTAAAATTGTGACATATTATAGGGAAACAACATGTAAATGAAAGAAAAAAGAATGGATTAACAAATGATAGATAACTTAATTCATTATAATCACAATGAACATAGAAATCAAAAAATTAAAAATTTGAAACTCTAATCGAAGGGAAAAAATAGAAAGAAACCCCAATGATATGCTAGAATTTTTTAATTAAGGAAGGATTGATTTGACAAATCAAGAAAAATTATAATCTGAAACCCTAATGGAATGGAAAAAATTGAAGGAAACTCTAATGACAAGTTTGGGTTTGAAGCAAATTTCAACAATAAGTGGGTTCCCCAATATGTTTTATCAAAATTGGGAAACTAGTGATATAGATTACCTTAATTAGACAAATTATTGTGTAAAATCAATAAGAATAATATTGAAGTAATTTAAACATTCACTAATTTGAAACTTTTTAAATTTAGAAATATTATAATTATGGAAAGTGTAGGAGAATATATGAACTTATCTAGAAAATAGAGTTATGGGAAGATTATGTGATTGTAACTGAAAGGATGACTGGGATTTATGAGTTTGAAACTAGATTTAAACCCTGAAAAAACTTGGGACAACAACACTCTAATGTGGATAGGAGTGTGGAGCACACCTATTAGGAGTGAGGTTGGCCTGGTCCGGTAAGTTGTGGAAACTTGGGGTTTCTAGTTTCTATTTGCCTTCATTGATGTATTTTGTATCATGTGCAGGAGCTTCTTAATTGATTTGGGGACTACTCAATAACTCTTTAAAACCCTATCTCAAGGACATGTGAAGAACAATGCAAAACATGGAATAAAAAGGGTCCAATGATTGAAGTTGGGTGTGACCTCAACACCCCATGTGTTAACCACTATCTACATACCAATGCTTTGAAGAGGGATAAAACTCCATGTAGTTCTCCCAAGCTACTATGGTGTGTGTGAAACTAGTGAAAAATGATACATGTTGGTGCAATCCTGATATGATTAAGTGATTCAATCATGACTTGTGACATTAGAGGTGTATTCAGACTTTAGTTCAGGGTTACTAGGGATGCATGGAATTAGAATTAGGAAAAATATGGAATTTTCTCTCAATGTGCAATTAGAATTCTAGTGTTTTTCAATATGGAAGCCTCTTGTGTCAAAATGGTTTGAAATGAACTTTTATAGTGGTATCTTTGGAAATCCTTTTGAAGGGGCTTATAAAACTCATAAGCTAACCTTTTCATAGCTTTAAATTTTGTAAAAGAGACATTATTTGGTGGGAAGACAATAATGGTGGGTTGGACAATAGAGTGGGCCACTCCTGTCTAATGGGGCATTATTGTCCAATGGGTAAAAACAATGGCACCAAGGATTAATGATAGCCTAAATGTGGTTTTATCTCATTTGCACAAGAAATAGGTATATTCTGGGTTGGTTTGGGTTGCTTGAAAGAGTGGGTCTTTCACAAAGAGATGAAGGAAAGTGATCAAAAGGGCCCTAGACAGGTCATGAGCTAAGTTATAAAAAGGGGTGGTCACAAGTATAATGTTGTAACTTAGGTGTTAATTTATGTTTCTACAAATTTAAATGTTTATTGTCCTATTTTAGATAGTTTTACGTTGGTTTTTTTAAATCTTCGTAGCCACAGGGACTTGTTAAAAGTTACCTCATATAAGGTAAAATTTTGTTAATATGTTGGTTTCAAATGTTCTTTATAACCTTAGGGGCTATGGAGGGTGGAGCCTCTAATGATGCAGCTAAATGTAGAACTCCTACTTGTGATTATTCTTATAGAGCTTGCAATTTTGTATTACCTTTTCTTATGGATCATGACAATGTTTTATTCGACGTATTTAAAAGGTTTGGTTCTTTTGTTATTGGTTTGTTGTTTTCTACTGCTATTTTACAATGTTCTTGGCATCTAGGCTTCATTTGTCCTATTTTTAGGTGCCCCTTATTGAGCCTTATTGAATATATGTTTGGGTTGTCTTTGCCTTGATTATTTTAGTACCATGTTGAGCTTTTTTGAAAATATATTTGAAATTTCAATTCATATCTTTGGTCAAAAGAAAATGTAAAAGGTTTAGGGAAATTTCAACAACCATTTATTTACCCTTTATAAAAAATACTTAATATTGTTCTCAGACTATCTCCTAATCTTAGATCACTATTCTTATTCACTAGACAAGTTTGTGCCTCCTTAGATAGTGCCACACTATAGACCTATCCACATGGACCAGATTTGTCCATGTTCCCTTTAATGGTCATTTTACTAAGTTCAAATTATCCATATGGGTTGTCCAATACCTTTTACATTTTTTTTTAGGAAGAAGTCACCCAAAAATCCATATATAAAAACATATATAGCACTTATTTAGTAAGACATTGTAAATCACTCTGCACATTGAGAGGAATCACCCTAAAGTCCCAAATCTAAAATCCCTCATAGAATCAAGCCTTAATTTAAGTTTGAGTACCACTATAAAATCAAATCACAATTTTTTAAGTGTTGAAATCCATACATAAGATTACATTGCATGTTAGTATTACATTGATTGCACACACTTAACTAGGTGGGAAAACTAGGTTTGGTTTGACTTCCCTCATTAGAGTATTGCATATGTAAGTAACACTTAGACATAGGAGGTAGCTGAGTGATTTAAATTTTTAGGGTTTATGGAATTTAAGCCCTAGGTTGTTAAAGGGTTTGATTATAGTAAATTAGGGTAGAAATATGCAATACATATAGACATTGATTTATAACAGAATTGACCTAGTTTAACCTTTCAAAAATTAGCAATAAATGATGTAAACAAGTACTCAATTGTAAATTAATTGAGATGGGAGATTTGGAGGTTGTAAACTAGGATAGGAGTTGATATGAGTGTCATAAAAAATATCCAGGTGTCAAATCCTTCCTAGATAGTAATTACCTAATTGGACAGTAGTTTCAATGATGTTAATTTCCTTTTTTTGGAACTAGCATCCTCTATGGAGGACTACTTTGAGCTTTTGGGTGCACTTATGTTTGAGTCTACCAAGCCTGTTCTAGTGCGTATGAGTTCTTATTTTCTATAAATGACAAGTTTTGACTAGTTTTGTATGTAAACCCTAAACTTCCATGTTTATAGGGCATCAAGTTGTCATTTGTAACAAATTGTGATGTTAGTGGGGTAGCTTGGACATCCTCAACACCTTGTTATGATGAGATTTTCTAGATACCAATATTTTGAGGAAGGATAAAGATCGATGTAGTTATTCCCACCTAAGTGTTGGTGTAAGTTTAATTGAAACTAGTATGAATGCTAGTTTGAATGATTTGAGTGTGCTTGAGACTATAAATCTAAGTAATCTGAGCCTAGTAATGTTGTAGATGGATTTATGCAAAAATAGGTTATAATGCATATTAATAGCATTGATTTTTCACAACTTGTTCTAAGTTTGTTTGTGTAATTTACATCTAATTTCCATCTAGTGGATAAAGGGCTAAAATTCATGTATATATAATGTTATAGTGTCTGTGTGGTTCTTAAAATAGATCTAAGCTGACCCTAGGTGATTATTGTTTTGAAAATTTATCTGTTAATATCCAAAGATGGGAAAAGGACAATAGTGCCAAAACTAGGACTAGTGCCATTGGCATTACTATCCAAATTATGGCACTAGTGTTGAAGTGGAAAATTCTAAGGCACTAGGGACTAGGATACTTAAGTGAAGGTATAGGACTAAGCTAGGTATGGGTGGTCTCAATTAACACTCTTAGAACTCAAGTTTCACTTTTAATTAAATTCCCCCCCCCCACTTTATTGTATAAATGCAACAAAGAAAAATGACTAAGATAAAGGGAAAAAAGCATACTTGGACTTATCTAAGAATAGAAACCCATGAATCTATATTTGAGTATATGAATAATGTTCCATTTTTTGTCCTATATAATAAACATGTACAAATTAGTCCTTACTTAGGAGATATCAAAAGAAAAGACAAAATTGAGGAAAGAGATAAGAGAGAGGAAAGGAATGTAAACTAGTGCATAAACCTGGTGATAACTCATGTGTGTACATTTAGATAGTGATCAATTGATGAATATCTTGGACTGAGTCGAATGGCTTGCTCAATCCCTATGTGTGGGTGACTCAATAACTCAATCTAGTTTTGACTACATCATTTCCCACCCCTGCTTGGTGGATCATGACCTATGAATATCTTGGATTGGACTGATGATATGTCCAAACCTCTCATGTAGGTGGCTCAAGAACTCAAGTAGACTATGAATCCATTATTGCCTACCCATGTGTAGTAGATGCATATATAACTAGACTGTAGAATGTAATTAAAGATGTGTAATTATAATTGGAATAATATACATCAGCTCTATGACTACTCAAGAATTCTATAATGTAACATAACTCTAGGTCACTCAAGAATATTAGGCAGCTCTGGGCCACTCAAGAATAAAAACCACTGCAGATGGAGTAAGGCATTAATCCAATGTGTAACATAGAACACGATGTATAGTGTGTACAATATAGAGAATGACATGGATTTTGTCATTCCATCTGATCAACTAGTGCTTAAATGAGCATACAAAAATAATGTGTCACACACATACCCCCAAATCTAATATATGAGTGTATGGATTTTGGATTGAGTTGTAATAATATGTATCTAAGTATTTGAAACTAAAATGGGAATGATCATAATGCGTATAACGCCCTTAATTTAACTATTTTGGAAATATTGGAGTCTTATTCCTAATTTAGTTAGGGATCTAAGTTAATTAAATCAGTAAATAATATTACAATAATTAAGCTACCAATTTGTATAATCTAATTGTAACTTGAACCTTTCTAAAAATAGTAATAAAAGAAGAGAAATGTAACTTAGCTTAAATTGGACTGAGACGATTGAGACAACATCTAGAATCTGTTGTGCAAGACTAGGATAATGTCATGAATCAGGATTTGGCCTTCATTTTGTGAAAGGATAGGAGCACCAAAAATGGACACCTTAGGGTCCGATGTTATTATCTTATAGATACGGGACCTGGGAGGATGGATTTATCATTGGAAAAAGTAGCCTTGTTGAACTAGAATTAGGTTTTGGAAGTCTACAGATGACTGGGAATAAGCAAGAAGGTGTCTAGAAGGGTCATGAGAGCATGCAAGAGGGACCTATAGGTTGGGTGTCACTAGTCACACTCAATCTATCAATTTTAATATTTTATATGACTACATTTGCCCCCCTTTATTTTAGTGATGCAACAAAGGAAAACAATAGGATAAAGTAAAAGTAGAAGTGTACCTCAACTTACCTACAAGGGTGAAAATCATGAAATTGTGTGAAGCTAGGTGTGCATAGAGAGCACATTTTGAAGTGTAAATATGATTTAGTAAGAGGAAAACAAAGAGTAAATTAGTTCTTACTAGATATGTTATATCTAAAATAAGAATGTACAAAGCTGGGTAAGAGAGAGAGAAAGAGAAAGGAATGAATACACCTCACCAGATACGTGAACCAATATAAAACTTGTTATGATGTTGAGTGATGTTGGATGATATTGGATATGTGTTGTACCAAGAGTAATATCATGAACAGAGCTAAGTACTCAATTCCCTAAAAAAGGCTCAATAATGCAAAGGTTGGCCCTTTGGCTCCATCATCACCTACTAAGTGAAGCTATGTGATCATGTGTGTGCTAATTGATGTTTGGACTATGTGTCCAATGCTTCTAAGTAGGTGGCTCAAGAATATAAAAGCTAACTAGTCCTTTGGCTCCATCATTTCCTTATGAAGTGAAGCTATGAACTGATACCGGTATGAAATGTGTATCATACGAGATGGCTCCTAAATTCCATGAATGTTATATAATCTAATAATGTGGCATGGATAACCGAATGTGTGTTGGACACTAGGCCACTCTTGGTCACTCAAAAAATGTAGAGATTAGGCTTGTATGAAATCCACTCTGAAACTAGGCAATAGGCTTATGTGAAATCCACTCAAAAATGATGTCAACCACCTACAAATGGAATAAGGCAAGCAAATACTAAGAATACCTAGGTAATGAACTGAACTCAAAAAGAAAAGAAGTCAAATGTGTCATGTACATTACCCACAATCACTGGTGTCTAAAACATATATTTTAATCTGAAAGTTATTCCAACTGTCATATTTGAAATTGGAAGCGAGAAACTTCATGCCGTACATGATGCCCTTATATCTAGATTCTCTAAGAAAAATTGTACTAAAATTATTAATTCTTAACTAAATTATTACTGATAAAATTCTAACTGGTCTTACCTTTTTGTCTATTTTTGGAAAATTTGGTTTTTTGTTGTTTGGATAGGAGTACTAAAATAGACTCCCTATTATCTGACATTGTAATCCAATCTTAGTGCTCTTATCTTATGTTGATTCTGATGACTATTCTATAATTGTCACTGTCTACCTGGTCTATTCTACCTGGTTTAAAGTTTGACTATTATTCTGAGTGTTTTAAAAGCTGACTTTTTGAATGATAGAAGCTCTGATCTCTATGACAAAACCCTTATTTGTTGCCTCCTCTTCTGAGGGTAGAAATGAAGACCTTGCAATGACTACCCTCAAAAGAAAGAGCCATACAAGTGTGTTATGCTATAAAATACATGATATAGCAATGATAATTGAAAAGATATCTCAAGATATAGCATGGTCTTTAATGGCTATTGTTAGATCAATGGGGGTATGCCTAAATAGATATAACAATGTAATAGCATGTGCAATATAATGAACTGAAACTGAAAGTCTAGTTAGTTGTTAAAGAGGGATGGAGCATGATGTCCTTCATGGCATCCAAGAAAGTAATAGAATGCATGATGTGGATCATAGCATAGCAAACAAGCAAATAAACACATATGGCAAGAAGCAAGAAGCATATAAGAGTGGCCAAGGGGCCAAGAAAATAAGATACATGGGAACATATCACTCAAACTGGAAAGCAAGCATACAAGGCATGTTCAAATGCCACATACACATACAATTGGAAATAAGCAAGGTTAGTATGAATGATACAGTCACATAGAAGAGTACAAACAAAGGATATTGGCAAATGTCCTAAGGCACATGCAAGAGATAAAACATGAACTAAGAAATGCAATCACATCTAGCTACGCAAAGAAAGAAAGGAAAGCATGTAAATATTGGAAATACAATCATATATAACGAATCAAAGCAAGAAGTGAAAGTATGCAAGACATGTTAGTACAAGACTAGATATATTCTAAGAAATACACAAGTGTTATATACTAGTGAAATATTGATAGAGTAATCTGTGTAAGTGAGAAAATAATGTACATCAACATGATAACTAGAGTGTGTGGTGTAGGAATGACATAACTTGGATGGTGTAGTCATGTAGAAGATGTCCCTAGGGGGTAGATATATCGATGTATGTCTCAAATGTAGAAGTAGGATGTGCCTTCAATGGGTAGAGTGAAGTAATGAAGGATATGTATGTCACTGCACACACTCAAAGAAGATCAAGTGAATCATGGTAATGTAGATAAATCGACAAACAATAGCATTGAACAAAAAATATAATTCTAGTATAGTAGTATAAATGTAAATCATGGATAATGCATACAATCGAAATGTTTTTGTGTTTTTGAATTATTTGAATATTTTTGGATTTTGGAATATTTAAATGTTTTTGGATTTTTGATATATTTGAATGTTTTTGGATTTTTGATATTTTAAACTTTGTACAATCAATCAAGAAAAAGAAACTATGTATAAGTAAGGCTGAGGGAAGATGATACTAACTGATGGGTCTCATGGGAGACTGCCTATCATGGTATCTTGTATCAATGAGAGGGATCATGCGTGATCATGAAACATGATGGAAGGGTTGAGACTATGGCTCTGAAAGTTGTGTATGTTGTAAATGCTCTAAAATCTCTATAGTGGAAACTGATCGTGGAGTACCCCTATAACTCTGAGAAGTGGATGCAATTGTAGGGCTCTTAGGGACCCATCTGGTAATAGGAGATGCTCTCTAAACATGTGCTTTGTGTGTAGAGGCATGAGACCTCAATGATACTGCCTTGGGTATGAACATTATAACTGGAAATTGTCTAGAATCCTTAAATTGTGGTTGCTCTAAAAGAGGCCTATGTAGAAGTGTATGAACTCTCTGTGTTGGTGATGGAGGCCTTGACTATGTCTAAATTTGAACTTGAGGAAGAACTAAAACTGGTGGAAAAACTGAAATTGGTGATTGTAAAGTAGTAGATGGCTCTAAAGTTGGGAGTGGTAACTCTTATGAAACTCCACCAACTGTAACAACCTAATTAACATGAATGAATTTCATGCATCTATAAACTGTAAAAGGTACTACTTGAAGTTTTTGAATCCATGGTCGACCAAGTAACATATTAAAAACTCTTGCACTTAGAACTATAGTAAATGGTGTGGCCACATGTATTGGACCAACCTATAAAGGAAGTACAATCTCACCCAATGAACTTTGTATGTGCCAATTGAATCCACTGATAACTATATATGTCAGGGTAATATCCTACTATGAATATCCCAAATGTTGTAATAATGTCATACAAAAAATAATTATAAACATGCACAAAATAGGAGACACCAAATTTAACGTGGTTCATTAGGGGAATTGCCCTTGAACAAAGCCCCCCTTGCAACCCCCATTGTCACTACAGATACAAAGAATGGGATCCAAAACTCGATTGAAATAACATCAAGATTTTAACCTTTGATCTTGGAAGACAATCAGGCTCCACACCTAAAAATCTCCCACTTAGAGAGTGATTGTAGCAACTCCACTGCTATTGCATCCACTATAGTATCTGGACCTGGACAAGTTCAATAATTTAATTATCATCCATGAAGACCAATCGAGGTTGAACAAATCTTAAACTTCTCTATTGTAACTACCTTGGTCATCATATCTGTAAGATTTTTAGTGGTATGTATCTTCTCCAATTTTAGTTGCTCTTCCTCTATCACTGAATGAATGAAATGATATCGCAATTGAATATGTTTTGTTCTGGAGTGAAACGTTGAGTTTTTGGCTAGATGGATTACACTCTGACTATCAATGTATAGAGTATATATTTCTTGACTATGTTCTAATTCTTCCATCAATCTCTGTAACCAAATTGTTTCCTTACTTCCTTCTATAGCAACAATATACTCAGCCTCTAAGGTTGAAAATGCTACAAACTTCTGTAATCATGATACCCAACTGACTGTTGTAACACCTAATATAAACACATATGCTATAGTGCTTCTTATAACATCCAAGTCACCTACCATATCTGAGTCAACATATCCCTGTAATGTCACATATGATCCACCATAGCTTAACATTGTATCTATGATCCCTCTTCAGTAATGAAGGATCCATTTTACTACCTTCTAATGTTCCTTTCCTAGATCACTCATGAACCTACTAACCACTCCCATTGCATATGCAATGTCCGACCTCATACACACCATTGCATACATTAAACTACCAACTGCTGATGAGTATGGAATTTTAGATGTCAGGGTCTTTTCTTCTTGTGTTTTAGGACATTGTTCCTTTGTTAATTTAAAGTGTGCAGCCAAAGGTGTCCCAACTGATTTTGCATCTTGCATATTAAATATTTCTAACACTTTTTTTATGTACTTTCCTTGTGATAATTCCAACTTCCTATTATTTCTATCTCTAGTTATCCTCATACCAAGGATTTATTTAGCTACACCTAGATCCTTCATAGAAAAGCTATCACTTAACTGTTTCTTGAGTACATTAATATTGTGCATGTTAGAACCAACTACAAGCATATAATCTACATATAAAAGAAAAAAAATGTAGGTACCATTTTCAAAACTTCTAAAATATACAAAATGGTTTGAATGACATCTACAGTAATCTTGTTCTATCATAAAACTATCAAATTTTAAATACCACTATCTTGGAGCTTGTTTTAAGCCATATAAACTCTTCTTCAACCTGCACACCATTTTCTCCTTACCTTTGACTTCGTATCTCTGTAGCTGCTACATATATATTTCCTCCTCTAAGTCACCATGAAGGAATGCAATCTTCACATCTAATTGTTCAAGGTGAAAATCTTATTTTGCTACCAAAATTAAAGCAACTCTTATAGAAGTCATTTTAACTACTGAAGAAAATATTTTATCAAAGTCTATACCTTTCTTTTATGAAAAACTTTTTAACCACCATTATGGCCTTGAATTTATTTTTACCTTTGTTTTCCTCCTTTATCCTGTATACCCACTTATTTTGCAATGCCTTCTTTCCTTTGGGAAGATCCACCAAATCCCATGTTTGGTTTTTCATTAGAGCATCATACTCCTCATCCATAGCTTGCTCCCACTTATCCTTGGCATCAACCTGCACTGCTTCTTCATAGATTTCTGGCTCACCACCATCAGTAAGTAATAAATAACATAAAGGAGAAAAATGATCAAGTGGTCTACTTACTCTTGTAGATCTTCTAATAGGGGTTTGAGGTACCTGTTCCTGTTGCACATTTTGATCAAGAACTTCTGGGACAAATTTTTTTTAATGTCTTCTAAGACTGTATTTTTCCTTTTAGATTATTATTACTTCTTTTCCTACAAATGGTCCCTATACATTACTTTTTCATGGAACACAACATCTCTACTCCTGATTATTTTCTTATCTTCTAGATTCCACAATCGAAATCCATAATCATCAGTTTCATAACCAATAAATGTGCATTTTTGAGACTTAGCTTTTAACTTATTCCTATGATCTTTGTTAATATAAGAAAATTCCTCAACCAAAATCTCTTATAAAATAATAATCTACCTTCTTTCCAGTCCATGCGTCCTCTGGTATTCCACCATCTAAAGCACTTGAAGGTCCTCTATTTATCAGATAAACTATAGTAGTTACGGCATCTACCCAAAATTGTAAAGGCAAACCTGCATGCAATCTCATACATATGGCATGCTCCATAATAGTCTTGTTCATTCTTATTGACACACAATTCTATTATGGTGTTCCTGGAACTATTTTCTATCTACAAATTCCACTTTTTGAATAGTAATTGTTAAAAGTGTTACTGCAATACTCACCCCCATCATCTGATCTGAGACAGTGCAATACTCACCTTCATTATCTAATCTGAGACATTTTATTTTTAAACCTATTTCATTTTCAACTAAAGCTTTTTATTTCTTAAATGTATCAAAAACATCATACTTATTTTTTATACGATATACCCAAACCTTCCTAGTTGCATCATCAATAAAGGTAATGTAATAATTTGAACCACCAAGTGAAGATCTCTGAGCTGGTCTCCATACATCTGTATGCACAAGATCTAAATTTTACTCCTTTCTATTTGGTACAAACCTAAGAAACCTCACACATTTTTATTTTCCATATATGGAGTGCTAAAAAAATTCTACGTCTAATTCTTTCAGACCTGGTAGTTTGTTTTTTGCATGTAGGGTCTTCATTCCCTTTTCACTCATGTGGCCAAATCTGTAATGCCACAAAGTTGCATCTTTACCTATAGCAGCTATAGCACAAGATGAATTAAAATTATTTGTAAACAAATATAAAGTGCCTACTTTCTTACCTTTTGCAACCACTAAGGAACCCTTTATAACCTTCCATGAATCGGTTGTAAATATGACCATACAACCCTTACTACCCAGCTACCTTGCAGAGATTAAATTTCTCCTCAAGGTCAGAACATGAATGACATCCTTCAGCACCCAAGTTATACTTTAACCTGAACACTTCATTTTCCAACAATACTATAGGGTTCATCATCACCAAGGTAAACATTCACATAATTACCTTGAACGTAATCTATAAAATAATATCTATGAGGGGTAGCATGAAAAGAAGCACTTGAATCTAAAACCTAAGATTCAGTAATATTATCCAAATAAAGTATAAGACCATATTGTAGTACATCACCTGCTATATTTGTTTCTTTATTACCTTCTTGTTGGTCCTTACCTAATTTATCCTTTCAAAACTAGCACTCTTTCTTTGTGTGTCCTAGCTTGCCACAGATCCAACATTCCATCTTGCCTCTTGATTTAGATCTTGCACCCCTTTTTGATTTTCCATGGTTTCCTCTCCCTCTATTCTTTTACCTTCCTCTATTATCCACTATTAATGTATTTCCAGATATAGATGTTTCACCCATGCTTTTCCTTTGCATTTCCTCGCTTAGGATAACACCTACCACATCTTCAAACCTTAGTTTAGCATTATTAGACACAGAGTTGTTTACTACCATTACCAAACTATTTCAGCTTTCAAGCAAGGAACAAATAATAAGAAGAGCCCTAACTTCATCACCAAAGTCAATATTTATAGAATGTAACTGACTAGTAACCATGTTAAACTCATTTAAATGATCTAGTACTGAACCATTTTCAAACATTTTCATATTGAATAATTTTTGTATCAAAAATATTTTATTTAAGGCAGAGGGTTTTTCATATAACTTTCTTAATGCACTCATCAAACCTTCTGTTGTCTTTTCTTGTGATATGTTGAAGGCTACATAAGATACAAGACACAACTATATGGTTCTAAGGGCTTTTTGATCCAATAGTTTCTAGGCTTCATCTGACATTGTCGATGACTTCTTGGCTTGCCTTCCCAACGGCAAATACAAGTCCTTCTGGTAAAGGTAATCCTCCATTTGAATCTTCCACAATCCAAAGTTATGTCCATTAAACTTCTCCACCTTAGATTTATTTTCATCCACCATATCTCCCACTCAAGGTCAAACCCTTTTCTTATGATTTAAAACTATGCAAACAAAACCTTTACTCTGATACCACTTGTTAGGATAAAATAAAACACAAGTTTATCCCCAAATCGTATATAAGAGAAACTATGAAATGAATCAATCAAACATACAGAGAATAATTATAAACATGTAAAAAATAGGAGACACCAGATTTAATGTGGTTCACCCAAGATGGGCTACATCCACCAAACTTGTCCAGTATATTATTTCCAGTAACACAAGAGAGAAATAAATCCTGTAACAAAACTTGTTATATCTCTCTACCTTCTTTGCCTCTCTTTTCATACAATAATCTTTTCTTACCTCTTAGCCATATCTTAAATCACTTTAGGTTGGAAAAACACCTAAACATAACCTCTACCATCAGATCTAGAAACCTATAATCAATGACCTAGATTAACTAAGAAATTATAATTTCATAAGGCAATTTTAATAAAATTTTCCATTTGAGGGCGTTGCCCCTAAATAAATCCCCTCTTCCAACCCCTGTCGTCATCACAGATACAAATAATGGGATCCAAAACTTAGTTGAAATAACATTATAATTTTAACATATGATTTTGGAAGATAATCAAGCTCCACATCTAACAAAGTGCATGGTAATCCGAATCATCCTCAATAATCTCTCGCTCTAAAAAGGAGATCGAAGGTCTACATGGAAATCTAGAATTATACACATCAATCATGTTGCTCAAAGGATGTGTCTCAATTGAAGGTGCCCTATATGTATCTGGTGGCAGATGTGCATGATATGCATGATGAACCCTTGATGTGTCCCATGTTTCTTATTTAAAATGTTATGGGAAAGGATTTGAGAATATTTTCAAAGCTTTATCTTGTGTTTGCTTTTCTTGAGGAGGCTCAACTAGAGTGCCAAGATTAATAACATTACCATCTATTAAGTATTGTATCTTGTGTTTCAAACTAATGCATCTATTTGTTGTGTGGCTTGGTGCCTTGTGAAAGTCATAAAATACATTCTGATCATATCCCCGTGTAAGAGGCTTTGTTGGATAAACTTATTGAATAGGAGGGAGAGATATGATATTACATTCCAAAAGTTGCTATATAAACTCTAGCTGGAGAAATTGGTAGATTGGTAAAAGTTCATCGAGGAGGTGCTAATAAAACCACTCATTGACGGGGATCTGAAACTGCATTGACTACATGTAGGTCAATTCTAAATTTTATTATCATTGACCTTGACTTTGTATGGGACTTTGTTGTTACTCTTGTTTGTTGTTTTTGATATACTTGTGTACTTAAGTTTGCCCATTGAAATTAATTTGACTTCCCTTTCCTTTAATGTATGACATAATTCAGTTAAAGAAGAGAACCTTCTGAACATTATTAATTCATGCAAAGCTGGTAGAAGACTCTATTTTAAGAGATCTTATAATTCTTGATGGGCCATGGAGCTAGTCATCTTAGCCAAGATAGTCTTATATCGAATAACATAATTTGTGAGATGCTCATTTGACCTTTGTTTCTGTTGTGCAAATTGGACATAAAAAACCTTATCACCAATGTTAATGCTAAAATTAGTTAGGAACATGTCGATTAAAGGATTGAATACATTAACTGACTACTTTGATAGACTATAGAACCATTATAAAGCATAATCCTTTAGACTTCATGAAAATAACTTGGTTAGTAGCAAGTCATTTGGCACACAGTACAAGCATGATATGTAAAAACCTCTCAAATGTGTCTCTGGATCACCCTTGACATCATATAGAATGAGCTTGGGTTGAATAAAATCTAGTGGCAAGAGTGTAGAAGCAATATGATGTGTCAATGGTGTATGAAGTAGAGCAAAAGAATCCAAGGACTGTGTAGGTCTAAAAGCACCATGATCAAGATGTAACACCTTAAATTGAAGAGATTTTATCTCTTACATAAGGGCTACCACATCAGAAGACAAAGATGTACTAGCCATAACTGGTGGGGCCTCATGGGAAGGTTGGGCTACTATAAGGGGTTGTTGAGACATAGTTCCCCTGTAGTGTCATTTACAACTGGTTATTCTAAAAGAATGGAAGACTCAACTTATTTAACCTTTTTAATTTCCATGATAGTTTGTAAGAAAAGAGTATGATCTCAAAGTTGTTCCCTGAGTCTTTCTCTAAAAATTTGTAGAATCAAATCTTTGTTGAGGACAACTTCATTATCAACATTAGGTGGAAGTAAATCTAGTACCCAACATGGTGGGTCATGAACATCAGTGTTTGTATCGTCATTATTATTCTCATACTGCTCATTATCAAAATTATCCTCATGGAAATTGGTGTAATCTGAATGAGTAGGATTTATAATAGGAAACTGAGCTGGTTGTTTATCGATGGTGTTTAAAGGAATCTAGGTAAACTCGGGAGGGTTGCCACTAAGTCTTGCATTTTATCTTAAGGGAAGAGATGCAATGAGCTTAGGTGGCATAGGGAAAACAACTTGAATAATGAAAGAACAAATTAAACAAATATAATCTAAATAATGAACTGGAATATGCATAAAAAAAAGATACGAAGCTCATAAACATGTAAGGTGATACCTCAAGATGCAATGGTACCTAGTAGATGGAACTAGGTTTTGAAAATGATATTTTTAAAAAATTACTAAATAATTTTAAAATTATTGTGAATTTTGGATTTAAATATGCAAGTAAATAACCAAAAAATATTGGAAAACTCTTGATTTAAAGGGACCTAGTATGTGCAACTCGGGTTTGGAAGAAAATATATATTTTTTAAATTACTATGGAATTTTAAAAATTAAAGTGAATTTTTTATTTAAATATGTAGGTAAAAAATTAGAAAAATATTGTAAAAATTAGCAAAGAATTTACCTTAGGGTTTCTAATATTTTTATGCGCAAACAAAGTAAGTTGGGTTCACCAAATGATTTAACTATTTTAGAAATATTGGAGTCTTATTCCTAATTTAGTTAAGGGTTTGAGTTAATTAAACTAGTAAATAATATTTCAATAATTAAGCTATTGATTTGTATAATTTAATTGTAATTTTAACCTTTCTAAAAATAGTAATAAATGAAGATAAATGTAACTTAGCTTAAACTAGACTAAGACGGTTGAGACAGGGTCTGGAATCTATTATGCAGGACTAAGACAGTGTCATGAATCAGGATCTGGCCTTTGTTTTATGAAAAGATAGGAGTGCCAAAATAAGACACCCGAGGTCTAGCACTATAGTCTTTCTATGCCATTATTATCTCAGAGACCTGAGTTTTCTAGGTTTTGTCCATTGTCCCTATATGAGCTTGCTTATGAAATTTTGGATGATCGATGTCCATAGAACTCCTTATAGAGCTGATTTAGTCTTCAAACCTTAGACTTTATTATATTATGACAAACTTTGAGAAAGAAGGGGGAGGTTAGTGCATGTAAGATGCACTAAACATGTATCCACACCCCTTGTGTGGGCATTTTGCCTACATACCAATACTATGAAGAGGGATCAAGCCATATGTAGTTCTCCCACTTGATGTGCTTTGCACAATAATTTTATAAAGATGCAAGAATGCTAAACTGGGTGTGCTTGAGGTGACTAGGGACTAGTGTGAGGGTTTGAATGAACTTGTGGTTGTATTGGTCGATTGTATGCAGAGAATAGGAAAGATTGCCTTAGTGGTTTTGCTTGTATTCTTACTTTCTTTTATAATATTTTCCAACCCCTTATAAATGAACTTTGAATGGGTTTTTATAAAGATATATTGGTCATGGGTTGAATTTATTCACACTAGGTCGATAAGATGAAAGATAAGAACCGAAAGGAAATGACCGTTGGAGCTAAAAATGCAATTGGACATGAGCACCAAAAATAGACACCCTCAGGTTCGATGTTATATTCCAAGTCGGGTGCTATTGTCCTATAGATGCAAGACCTAGGGGGATGGATTTGTCATGGGAAAATTAGCCTGGCTAAGCTAGAATCAGGTTTTGAAAGTCTATGGATGATTGGGAATAAGTAAGAAGGTGTCTAGAAGGGTCATGAGAGCCTGCAAGAGGGACCTATGGGTTGGGTGTCACAAGCCACACTCAAGCTACAAATTTTAACATTTTATATGACTACACCCCCCAATCTGAGCAAACTACTATGAATTTGTGCTAAACTAAGCCAAAACTAGTAATATATAACTAAACCTATGCAAACTTGGACTATACCTACCATACTTTTGAAACCAATCTAGAATTTCCTTAAACTGAGGCTACTAGAAAGTAGTGCCATATATTGGATAGTAACGTTAGTGGTGTTAGTGTCCCAATTTGGGCACTAATGTCTAACTATACTTTTTTTTGTGCAATTAAAATTGGTCTTTATGTCATTTATTCTCACTATATTTCCTAAAACTGATTTTTGTATTATGTGCCTATGTGTTGAAAACCATACTTTGAGTGCATTCGAATAACCTGATCTTTGTGACAAACCTATGTGAATGCCCCCTCTTTTAAGGGGAGTTGTCGAACCTGTGCAAGAATTGTCCTAAGAAAAAAATCTCTACAAACTGTGTGTTAGCTAGAGCATATATGATATCTACATAATAAACCAATATAATGTGCATACATGACATCAAAATTTAAGATAGTTTTGTAGTGTATGATGTATGTTAGATCTAACATTCACAAGGCTGTCGAGATAGATATAACAATGTAAGCATGTGTATGAACAACAAATATAAGAAATAAACTAAATAACTACCTAGGGGGTTGGGGCATGATGTCCATCATGACACCCAAGTATGAAGCGGAGATGCATGAGGTCCCTTGTGGCATCAAAAATTAGAGTGTGTAACAAGAAAGAGACAAGGGTCATGACCATGACACATACATGGAAGCATATATACAATACACATGAGGCATGCAAAATAGTTTAAGGGGACATAATACAAGGGACATGGGCACATGTCACTAAATATAAGAAATCAAGACATACAAGGACATGTTCGAATGTCCACATATACAAACAACAAGCAAGTTGGATTATAGATACATGGAAGGACATGCTCAAATGTTTGTATACATAATCAAGAAGCTATAAATAAGGACATGGGCACATGTCCAAAGCATACATACAATGAAAAGAAGTGGCTTAGAGCCATAGAGCAATGGCATATTCAAACGCCCTCGAATAGATGTAAAAAAACAAAGACACGATCAAGTATTAACTAATAAAGCTAAAAATGAAAGTATGCATGAACATGTGGGACAAGTTTGTATAAGAGAAAATATGTACATAAATTGAGTCTAAATTAGTAGTAGTTGGCAAAAAATATGAGTAGGTGTATGATGATCAATATCAAGGTATAACAATGCTAAATCTATGATACAGAGTTTAGAAAGATGTAACTTGGCAATCAAAACTATGTATAAGATACCACCAAATGGGTGAAGAATGTATCAAATGAAGAACATGTGTATCTATGTATTCCCCCAATGGGTAGATAGTAACAAATCTAGATATATGCAGTGGACCTAAGTCCTGTAAGTATCTACAAACACTTGACAAGAACAAGTAAAGCATGTAAGGGGAAGGATTCTCCTAGAAAATCATTAAAATGTAAAATCATGGAAAAAATAAAATTCAATTATTTCTTTGCCTTTATCTTTTTTGATTATATGGCTACACATTAATACATATTGTTGACCAAATTTTAACCTCAAGTCAAAATTGGCCACCCCCTATAGGTTAAAAATTCATAGATTTGTCAAAAACTTGTAAATGGTCTTGTCATCGCCTCAAATGGTCCTAAAGAGTTTCATATGGTCATATTTGTCCTTGTCTAACCTTGTCCAAGTTTTGGTCTTATGTACACTTGTCTAGTCCTAGGGGTCAATTACAAGGTCTTGATGTTGTCAAACATGGTCAAAGGTTTAATTTGTTTTAAACTCATTATAAAAGGTTATTTAGGTGTCATTGAGGTCATAATATCATTCATTAACCTTGTATTATGTTTTACTGTGATAAAATGACAATTTGGCCACCTTTTGGCCTATTTAGAGGAGTTGTAAGTACCATATTCAAATACATACATTTCAATAAGAATATTAACATACGTGATGTCATAAATAGGTCAAAAAAATTTCAAGGATGGTTAGAGTCTGACATCATCTGTAGTTCAATGCATAAACTAAGCAAAATAACACTTTACAAACATGTTTGGGCACTTGTACAACCTTGCAAGATCTAATTTTACCTTTGGGTTTTCTTGGATCATTTTCAAGCTTTTCACTAAGTTTCAAGTCGAACAGATGCTTTGGGCATTCTCTCTCCTCCATCATTACCTTCACAAACTCAAAAAGGCAAAATTGAAGTGGATGGTATGGCTAAGAGAGAGAGAGAGTTATGATCTTAAACTTTGGCCATTGTTAGGGTACTATTAAGATTTAAATTAGTGGCATTATTTTTCATATTTATGGCCCCTTATTTATGAACAATTGCTAAGAGTGATAGCAGGTAACTATGACTTATCCATCCAAGTAGGGTTTATTCTTCAATTTGTTTCTCCATTTAAAAATTTCATGGAGAATAATGGTTGTGAGGGATGTTTTTAGAGTTCAAATACCTCATTTTCATGGTGGTTTTTATCAGTTAACACATATATGTGAAGTGCCTTCAATTGTAGGAAATTTTTATTGATGTACAGAGTATTTCACTCACTCATATTGCAAGTTTTGTTTGTATGAGGTGTTAGTTACTTTCAGGGGTTTATATAACTCCATTGGTCATCAAAAATATCCTCACTCTCCCACATTTCATGTGTCCTCTCTTTAGAAGCATCTCTTTGTAAATAGCCCTTCAAGAAACATCTTATTTGCACCCCTTGAAATCATGGTCTATGTTCATGAGTAACCTTCTACATGTTTGAATGTAAATATGAGTCTGAATGGTAATGAGAAACCATTTGTGTACATGAAAAATCAATTTTGAGTTCTACAATTGAACTGAAGTGAGAATAGAGGTCTAGATTTATACTCTAAAGCAAAGTTCATAAGTGTTCCATTCACCCACATGAAAAAACATGTGAGTGAGCATTCATAAGCTTAGATTTATGTTCAAGAGGTAAAGGTAATGGTAGATGCACCAAAAACTCATATACCTCATGTTTACCATGATAATATCCTTATTGCTATCACCGAAAGTATGGTGAAGTGACCAAACCTCTATACATAGTCAACAACCCGTACACAGGCTTGTATGAACTATAAAGATAAATAGAAGATGTCATGATGTTGGGAGAAGGCATAGCCTATTGAGAGGGTGTTATGGCTTATTGATTGCATGATAAATTTTATAGTGTCAAAGTATTGATAGGTTTAAGAGCTCAATAAGTGGCTTTTGTAGCCATGAACAAACAAATAAAGAACTACAAACCTTAGGCCTATAGGTCCTCTTTTAGGACTAAAAACTAATTATAGTCAAATAAAAGTAGGGTTTTAAACATGTTTTCAATGAACTAATTATAGACATGAAATGTTAGAAACCATTAGGGATAGATAGATCACTTTCAAGTTAGGATGTTATCAAAGGATTGAGCCAACAAGCCCAAGACACACACATGTTTGTGTACGAACAAAGAAAACAAAGGTTTGTGAAATGCCTTAGCAATGTTATATGAGGCTTGTGGACTAGTGAGAAAAACATTTCATAAGGTTGGAAGGACTTTAAAGTGTCATAATTCCTTAAAAAGGCTAAACCCAAAACCTCATGCTCAAACCCTTCCCTTTCATACACATACAACCACTTAAAACTTGGCAGCCTAGAGCAAGAGTATAATTAAAGGAGATGCAAGGTTTATCCAACTTCAAAGGAGTTGGAAACCCTAATTAGGGTGGTGTCATATTAATACCTTACCATAAGTCTCTGACACTAAAACACAATCAAAACTCTCAAATATGACACCTACAGTCAGAACTTACAGAGATTCAAGAAGAAGTATTGTATACGGTAGGATCATGCTGATCTAAAATTACAAAGTTAAGGGTTCCAATATCCCAATCATATGACAATATTTTTAAAATGTCAAAGAATGGAAATGGTGTCCTAAATCCTTAATCTTACTCACACTTCTCCTAATAGAGACCTACAGGTCTACTAGGTGATATGGGTTAGTTTCAAACCTAAAGAGAAGGAAAAAAGTATCAAGAAGTAAAAGAGTTTGTGTGAGGTAGATGGTGAAATCTATGAAGTTATTTGATGCCATCAAAATTCAAGGTAACATGAGGGAAATTAAAAGACAAAGTTTAAAACCCTGCATGCTTAACCAAGATAAGTTACAAACCTGCCTCATGAGAAGATTTTATTATTTGAAAGGTTTAGAGATCTCCAGAAGGATTACAAGAGAGTAAGATAGTTGAATATAATTATATGGTGATGACATAGCTGTCAGGTAATCCAAGAACAAACAAACACACTTGCTCTGATACCACTTGTTAGGATCTTGCTCCACCAATTAGAGCACATATGATTACTTCTTGTATTAGCAACTAAACACGGAATTTAACCAGAATCAATAAGTAACTAGAAATATGAAACAACATAGGAATATGAGAGACAATACACAATTGTATTAATAATCACTCAGAAGAATATACAATAAAGAAGATGCCACTTCTTCTTCCACCTCAAAGGCTCGCCACACCTCAAGACCTTCTTCCTTCTCTCTCTCGGTCCCAACACACAACTCAAATATAGAGTTGTTGTTCACCTCATTGTACTGCCAGTACAACCGAGCACACAACCGTACTCCAAGTAGATCCCCTGCTCTCTGCTGCTACCTGCAAATCACTAGACCTTACTCACCATTGTAGATCTCCAATAGAAGCCATGCACACCTGCTGACCAAGATCATACATATATGAAGAACCCTGTTGATTCTCCAAACCAGCACCCAAACTTGGTACTGTGGAACTAGGAGGAACACCCCATTGCTCTCTTCTCTCTGAAGGAGCTTATTTAGCTCTCTTACTCTCTAGCACAAGTTTACAATACATGCCAATGAGTCTATTATATAGATCTCATGCTTACAATAATTAGACTATCTTAATTACAATAATTAGACACACAACTCAAGACTATAATTAACCTTTACATGCAAACACTCCGTTCACTTAACTAACTGTCCGTGCAACGAGCAGTTCTGGAACACACAGGCGACTGACGCTGGTCCCTGCTTGCCTGGTGCTGCCAACGTCGGCTGACTCTCTGTCGACGTCAGTTGCCTTCTGCACTAATCATGACCGACATCGGTCATCCTGCCGACACCGGTTCTTCTGGATCTTCAGCAACCTCCTTTTCTTCATCTGCATCAAGTTGAAGCTTTTAGCTCCACATCCTAACAATCTCCCACTTGGAGATAAATAGCTGCAATTGTACCTGTACCTGTACACCGTCTAATTTGTTTCCTAGCTTGTATCCCTCTTCAAGCCCAAACCTAAAGACCAACCACCACACACCCTGTGATGCTCTACCTGTCATCCAAATCTCTTGCCACATCCGCATCTACAAACCCATGTAGAAAATAACTTGACCCTGCATAGCATGTCGACCTGTTGCTAATCCCTCTAAGAATCCACTGAACTGCCCTCCAATACTTCTTTCTCGAATTGGCTCCATACTTTCTGACAACTCCCACTACTTGGGAAAACTTAGGTCTACACTAGACCTCATGTGATTTCAAACCCTGTTCTAAGCTCAGCTTGAACTGTCCAGCCCTTTGGTGTGCTTTCTGATTCTGCATCCTGCATATTGAACCCCGCCAACACCGTCTTCACATCAGCTCCCACTTGAGATCAACCTATGATCTTCCATGTCTCTTATGCCAAAGAATTCCACTACTCCAAATTCTTCTTGACATACCTCTAAACTAACCTTACCCTTAGCTCAGCAAATCCCTGTATGTACAAACCTACTGGCAAATCAACCACATACAGTAACTGGATAATGTCGCGACTCATTATCCACCTAGTAAGACAAACACAATAGTTACACTGACATTGACTGAAGCCATGCTTAGTCATCCATCTGTCAAAAACCTGTACCACTGTCCTGCAGCTTCCTCAAGACCATATACCATAGCCTTCTGTCTCACGTGTCCATCCACTCTCTTTTTTAACTAGGGAATCCATCCCTCATCCAGTGCTTTCTTCCAGCTGACAACTCTACCAACAAATACCTATTTGGTTCTTCTCCAAGGACTCACACTCCTCATCCATGCCAAGCTCCCACTGTTTCTAGATTCTACCTGCATTGCTTCTTTACATCTTCCTAGTTCTTGACCATCAGTAAGCAATATAAAGAAGGTGAACAACGAATATGAGGTTCACTTACCCTTTCTGACCTACATATGGGCATTTGAGACTTGTTGACAGATTGCTGTCCACCCACCATCCGTTTCAGTGACCGATCTCGGCCATCTCCCAGTCTGCTCCCGACCGATGTCGATTCCCTGCACTGACCCTAACTGCTGACGTCAGTTTCCTTGCCGACGCCAGTATCCCTTCTACCGACGTCGGTTCCTTTATGACCGACGCCGGTCTTCCTGTTGTCGACATTGGTTCTTGTGTGACCGATGTCGGTACCTGTGTTTGCTTGTGAGTGATGACTTTTTACCCGTGAGCTCTTTTTGGATCAAACCCTTGTCCATACTGCCCTGCTCAGAATAATTCAGTCCCCTCAGCTAATCTCTGTCTGCCATCTCCTCCATGAACACCAAGGCTTTCTAGTTCTTAAGTTTGTCAAAGACATCTGACCTCTGCTTAAAAACTTGCATTCCCCTCCTACATATGTGACCAAGCCTACAAAGCCACATCTTTGTAACAAAAGGTGAATCAGTAATATAAGTAGATAGATAAAGGATAACTACTTTCTTACCACCATCTAATTCAAGTGCATCCGCTATGAGAGTTACTGTGCATCTCCCATCACCCAAATTTCTTGAAGAAATTAGACTCATCTCCAAGACTGGTACCTGCATGACTTCCTTCAACACATGTGTGTTATCCATCTGCAATTTTAGCTTCACTTCCCCTTCGTCAATCATCTGACAAGGCTCTCCAACCCCTAAATAAATCTCTCCAAAGTATCCTTGGACATGCTCATGAGAAGATGCTCTATTTCGGGCTACATGGAAAGAGGCAAAAGAATCTGTGAACCAAGATTCTACTTTATCCAGAACATCCTATGCAACATTACCTGCAACATATGCTTATACGTGCTGATCTTCTGCCGACCAACAATCTCTTTTTACCTGCTCTTTCTTCCCATCAATCAGACCATTCGTGCTATTCAGTTTCTCCATTCGTAGCTTACTTTCTTCTGCCATCGCTATATTCCCACTCAATCTGAAACCCCTGAGAGTGACCTGTAATCAAAAACACTACCAGATCTGAAACCACCTGTTAGTCACCCAATCTAAAGCTCTGATACCAACTGTCAGGTAATCTAAGAACAAACAAACACACTTGCTCTGATACCACTTGTCAGGATCTTGCTCCACCAATTAGAGCACATATGATTACTTTTTGTATTAGCAACTAAACACAGAATTTAACCAAAATCAATAAGTAACTAGAAATATGAAACAACACAGGAATATCAGAGACAATACACAATTGTATTAATAATCACTCAGAAGAATATAAAATAAAGAAAATGCCACTTCTTCTTCCACCTCAAAGGCTCGCCACACCTCAAGACCTTCTTCCTTCTCTCTCTCGGTCCTAACACACAACTCAAATATAGAGTTGTTGTTCACCTCATTGTACTGCCAGTACAACCGTACTCCAAGTAGATCCCCTGCTCTCTGCTGCTACCTGCAAATCACTAGACTCTCCAATAGAAGCCATGCACACCTACTAACCAAGATCATACATATACGAAGAACCCTGCTGATTCTCCAAACCAGCACCCAAACTTGGTACTGTGGAACTAGGAGGAACACCCCATTGCTCTCTTCTCTCTGAAGGAGCTTATTTAGCTCTCTTACTCTCTAGCACAAGTTTACAATACATGCTAATGAGTCTATTATATAGATCTCATGCTTACAATAATTAGACTATCTTAATTACAATAATTAGACACGCAACTCAAGACTATAATTAACCTTTACATGCAAACACTCCATTCACTTAACTAACTATTCGTGCAATGAGCAGTTTTGGAACACACAGGCGACCGATGTTGGTCCCTGCTTGCCTGGTGCTGTCGACGTCAGTCGACTCCCTGCCGACGTCGGTTGCCTTCTGTACTGATCATGACCGACGCCGGTCATGCTACTGACGCCGATTCTTCTGGATCTTCAGCAACCTCCTTTTCTTCATTTGCATCAAGTTGAAGCTTTTAGCTCCACATCCTAACAATAACTCCATGAGAGCCCTTGGTCTCAAATAATAAATGAAACAAGTATTGATAGACCCTATTCAGGCCTAATAGGCCTAATTGCATACACATGCCTATATAGGCAGTAAAAAAAGATGGATATTTGAAGTGAGTTGAGGACCATAAGGACCCTTAGGAGAGAGTAAAGAGAAATAAAAATCATCCCATAAAGTCTTATATCTCTGACAGTGGTGGAAATCGGGAGAAAATAGTCAGCTAGGGTATCCTGTGTAAGTTAGCTCAAGAACCTTAAGCATGGACCGATAAAGATATAGCAGGGTTAGAGAAGAACTGTAGTAATAAGATCATGTGAATAGTTTAGTATGGATTTCATGGACCTATTGAGATCATTTGAAAATCAAAACTAAACTACAATAGTCACCTACATGCCCCAATTTTTGTAGACCTCACTAGCACAAACTGCCAACTCATGAAGCTATCAACTTGTGCTCATATCTCTCATGAAGAGTTGCATGGTGGATCAATATTTTCGGAACAAGAGATTACCCTTGTTCACTCATGATTCATGGTGTTTTATTTTTAATCTAAGGCCTGAGCTGTATGAATAATCATTAAGACCTTGAAGCACTTTTAGGTTGCCAAATAGACCAATTCTAACTTGAGGAGAGATAAGTTGATTTTAATGACTCTAGATAGATTGGATAAAATTTTAAATGATATAAATAATGTCTAAGAGTCCCCTGATCACATCTCCATACTTTTGGTTTGTACTTACAAGTAGGAAACTATATGGAATGGGCTAAAAAAGACTATTTTAGGCTACTTGAGAGGTTTGTACAAGGTGTTAAAACCTCAAAATTGACATGGATGATATTCAAGAGGTAATATAACTAAATCAAACATTTATTTTGGGTTTCACACATGGAAGAATCTTTAGGATACAAATTTTAGTCTCTAGGTAGGGAGGCCTAATTGAGACCTAGTTATGAGAGACAAAGACATAAAAATGGCATTTCCACTCACTTTATGATCTTGAAACTTTGCATGGATCTATAAAGACATATTAGGTCCTATAATATCCCTTAATATTCTCAATATCATTTGTAAAAATCTCTACATAAGGAGGTTTTCATGATTTTAGGGCTACAAGGAATGAAGCCAATTTGGAGCTTTTGGTGTAAAATGAGTTTTTGGGGCTAGTTTCAGACTTCCAAATGGATTTTTACAAGCATGATATGAGTTAAATAGTACATACATAAAGGTAAGTAAAGTTGAATAAGAGGAATTCAAGTTTTTGACACTTATATGCAATATTGGCTTAAGGAGATGAAGAGTCTTCTAAACACCTAGCAAGACAGGGAAGTAATGTGTCAAAGATAACCTAAACATATTAGTTGAGAGGTGTTAAGAGTAGATAAAAGGTGTAACTCAACCTGATTTGACCATCAATAATACTACTTATCATTCAATAAGCCAAAGCAAAGGGTAGTTTTGGAGAGCTAGTCAAGGTGTCAAGAAAATATTCTAACTCCTACGCCACTTGGAGTAAGGGAGCATCTTTAGAGGAGCTACACATGACATTTAGGACCTGTTAAGGTAGTTTCATAACTCTCTCTTATTTTTAAATCATGAGACACTTGTCAACTCTCGCTTTCCTATGCCCTTCTCTTTCTCTCTCACTTTTGCTATATATTCAACCTGAATTGGCTAAGTTGGTATCCTCTGCCTAGGTATGGCGAAGCCCTACCCATTTTATGCCTTTGATTAATGAAATACAACTAGTTTTACCTCCTGCTATGAATTTACTTAGTGTGTGTCAATGAATAGTTGATCTTGTCAAGTGAATTGTCTTGTCTTCCTTAGCATGTTGTCCTTTCTAACACCTAGATGCAACTTAAAAGCTTCTTTTGTAGGTCATGTGAAGTGTATAAGTGTGGTGCAAGGGTTGAGTGAGATTGTTTATTTTCTAGTGTCATTCAAGACCTCTTGGTTAGTCCTCCTAGCCTAAGCAACCATCACAACATTCACATTGAAACACTTATATGAGAGATTCAGATTAGGGGCAATATATGTAAGGTTAATTTTCTTGATCTATAAGTGCACATGCATTTGGTTGGCAGAGATCAACTATTTGGTGTATCATCCCATTTGTTTTCATGTCATTTTTCCCTTCTATTTTCAAACTAATAGTGTAGTAGAGCCTAATTGATACATCCAGGGGAGTTAGCCCTATAACTTAGAGGTTTGACCCATCTAAAGGTCATCCAAAACCTAGGGTCAATCCCATTACATAGCTCAAGTTGAGAGGGCTTAAATCACCCTCTCATAGGGTGCAATTTTGAGCTATAACACATATCATGATTATCTATCTATGTTAGAGATTTACATATACATATTATAGATGATTATTCTGGTATTATCTAAGTGAGATGTAAGATATACATCTCATTAGTTTATCTATTTTGGGATTAATTCAACCTAAATATGATAAAATTGTAGAAAATTTAGATTATATAAGATATAACATTCACATACAAATCTAAGTGTAACTAGCATAGTTTTACTAATTTATTACAACTTAGTATTTTTTAATATACTAAAAGATTTGATTACTTAGCTTTTTTCTAATGAATTCATATATGTGGTAGAGATATAGTTTTTTGTAGTGATATGGAATGGGTATGTGAATGCTCAGATCTAGAAATAAAGTGTTTGTGTGATTTACAATAAGTCTATAACTTTTTAGATTCTTATGTAGTATGACACTATCTATTAGGGTGCATAAATGTCTTGCATGTATGTGTTTACCTGTGACAGTCTCGATTGATTCACCTGCATTTGTTAAGGGCTCCTATATACATAAATGTCTTAAATCCCATGCGAATGAATATGTTTTCCTTCTCTTTGCTTTACAAAACCCTAGCTCTTTGTATTGTAAAATAAGATAACTATGAATGATAAAAATGGGAGAAAGGGATGGGTTCAACTCACCTCAGTGTAATCATCTATAAATGACACTTAAATGTCAAGAGTGTTAATCGAGACCACCCATCCCTATCTTAGACCTAAACCTATATTAGGGCCCATTTAGACACTTATACAACCTTTGTGTGAGCCACACACATCCCTAAACATCCCTAAAATAGTCTTAGATCCTCACTTTAGCATCCTAGCCCATAGTGCCTTAGGTTCTACCACCTGGACACTAACGCCATAATCTAGACAGTAGTGCCAATGGAGCTAGTGTTTTAGTTTGGGAACTATTGTCCTTTTCCTACCTTCATCCATCAATGAATATTTTTTCAAAACAATAACCACCTAAGGTCAACCTATACCTATTTTAAGACATGCATAAACACTATAAAAATATATATACGTGATTTTTAGTCCTTTATCCACTAGATGGAAATTAGATGCAAATAATACAAGAAAAATCAGAATAGGTTGTGCACAATCAAGTTTATTATTCTTACTCTACCCTACTTATACATACAACCATCTACAACATTCCGAAGCTTAGATTACTCAAATTTCCAGTCTCAAGCACACTCAAAGCACTCAAGTCGACATTTATAATAGCTTCACTTTTAGTTGCACTAGCACTTACATGGGGAGAGCTAAATTACGCTTGATCCCTCCTTGAAATATTGGTATGTAGGCAACTCTCATCATAATTGAGTGTTGAGGATGTCCGTCTTACCCCATTAACATCATACTTTTCTACTTGTGCCAACCAAATGCCTTAACAACATGGAGGTTTAGGGTTTGTATACAAAATTAGTCAAAATAGGTCACCTATAGGGAATCAAAACTCGTGCACACAGGGACAAGCTTGGCAGACTCAGACACAAGTGCACCTAGAAGCTCAAAGCATTTCTACACAAAATATATTAATGCCAAAAGAAGGACACTAAGCATGGAAAAGAACTTTATCCTTGAGTGTCGTGACTTCATAACAAAGGTGATTGAAATATTTTTAAGCATGGAAAAGAACTTTATCCTTGAGAAGAGGGAATAGAATAATGTTGAAAATATATTGTTTCTCGAGATTTATAGGTTGATATATCATATGATGTATGCCACCTTTGAATATCATAATGTAAACACGAATATGCTTGTATGTTTCTTTATGAAGAGATAAAATACATTCAAATGTGGCACATGGTGCCTTATTATTGATAAATTATGATAGGAAAGCCTCTTCTGATTTAGGGAAGGTATGTAAGGAACCACTAGGAAGAGTTTTAAACAAATCTAAAGTATGACCATTAAGCTTCAAAGAAATATTTTAGGAGATATTTTATCATTAGCACCATATTTCTTGAGGGAAGCACAAAAATACTAAGATGTGAATAAGGATCTCCATACCTGTCGAATAAGGAAAACTTAGGCATCATAAAACCACAAAGGAGAGGGGAATCAAGAAACTTACACACTATGTTAACCATATATAACATTATAATAATCCAAAAATTGGATGTAATAAACTCTAGAGATAAATATTGTACTTGTCTTTGTGATTCAAATATTGCATGCATCATAGTAATAATCTCATGGGTTGGCACAACCAAACTACGAATGACTTCATTTAAGGGTTAAATTTTGTCATTGGTTTAAAAAATAGAAGTGCTAAAAATAAATGAAGGAGAATAAATATCATTAGAAATCTTAGGAGTATCATCCAACACATGATGAATTTTTAATAGCTACTTCTTTTGACATTTTGTTGAATCTAGGCACATGCAAAGCGTCTTCCATAACACACATTTAATTTTTTTCAATAAAATCATCACTATTTTGTTTATTTATTTCCTTGGTATTTTGAGAGACATATTTAACAATATGGGCATTCAAGGAAAGAGGAAGAATATAATAATTTTAAACATTTGTATTTGGAGAAAGAGAAGGAATACAAGAATTTCCATTATAGGCATCATTTTAAACATATGTATTTGGAGAAAGAGTAGGAATACAATATACAATATTATCATTATTGGCATCATTTTCAACATTTTCATTCAAATAAAGAGTAAGAGCATATGCATTTTTTACATTTTCATTAACATTATATTTTATAGAAGAATCAACATTTCATTGCATGTATTGAGGTTTAAAACCAAATTACTCTAGGAATCTTTGCTTAAGACTAACAAATTTTTTTTTAGTAACTATTTTTTGCATATTAAAATTTAGCATTCAATATTCATGAGGGGTCGAATAAATACATCCAATACCCAAGGCATTCATTTCATTAGAATTTTCATTTGGTCCAACATTGTTGAAATTAAGCTACCATAATTTTCATCTAAATAATCCTCACTATCATAATAAAAAAGATGTATCATCATTCCAATAATCATTACCATCATCTATATTAGCATGAACAAAAAAATTAATGGTATTCATAGAACTGTTTGCAACATCCAAAGAGTAAACCATCACATGTACACTAAGGTTTGAAAGACATGCAAGATAAGGTAGAGCTAATGATATAAAGATAAATCACAACCCTAGATTTTATTTTATTTTTGAAACAATTACAACAACAAATCATAGAGGAAAAGAGGGCATGAAAGCCTAAGATTGGTAGGTTCAAAAATATAAGGGTTCATTATTTTTTTTTAAGTAAATTGGTGTTTAAGGGTGCACAATCTAATAAAATAATCAAAAAAATGAGGATCAAACAAATAAAATAATTAAACCTCCCTATTGTGTTGAAATTAAGAATTAAAAGATTGATAAACTTGGTAAATTGGAAGATAGATGCATACCTTAGTCTAACTTACCTGAGTTTTAGAAATGGATTTTGATGCTCGAAACAAGTTATAAGGTGGTTCTAGAGAAAACCCAAAAAAATGTGTCAATTAGAGAAGTTGCATAATTTTACCATCATCAGTGGTTTCCAATTATGGTCAGACCACTATTAGATGGTCAATTATAGTAGTGTGTGGCTGATTTTGAAAAGCAACTATGTTTCTACAACTATTATTGAGGGTATGAAATTTTATAAGATGTTTTATTAAGGTCAGACCCATATAAACCTCGCTCAAATTGATCCAATGATGCACAAAACTATCAAAATATCTTATCCTTTAATGTAATCCTAATTCTTCACAATATCGTAAAAATATAGAAAATTTCCAAACTTATTTGGGTCAGGCCCCTTCGAGGCTTGTAACTACATATCCCACACACTCATAGTCAAATTTTAATGTAGCTTCAATGCTCGTGAGTGTTTTCAACCCAAGGGAGAGAAAGGACTTCACCTCCTCTCCCTATACAATCAAATGCAACTATATGCTTTGTTATGTAACCTTATTTTAGTATAAATTTATAGGAAAAATACTTGAATAGATAATGCATGCATAACTAGATCAATGTGTAGGATCCTTTACAAGTGTGCAAAATTTATAATCAATATAGTTCATGTTTGAATGACATAGGGTACATATGGATATATAAGCTCCTTTGAATTCAAATTAGAACACATTCATGCATAAGCCAACCATGGAAAAGAGTGAGAACTAAAATTCAATGAAAGTGAAATCAACACATGGCACAAAAAATCCACAAAAAAATGACTTTAATTAACAATCACCAACTATGGTCAAACCAAAATCAGCCATCACTAGCTATAGAAAGACAAAAACTCAAAAATAATATTTTGAACTGTATGGGAGCATTTGGGGTCATAACAGGGAAAATAAATAGTTGATATGTAGGATTTTAGGAATTTAAAATTAAATGGAGGTATTTAACTAAGCTAAAATGAAAATAGGTTCAAATTTTAAAGAAAAACTAATTCAATAGAAGATAATACGAGGCCCAACACATGGGGAAAGTGTACTAAAATGAGCCAAATATACACAAATGAACCAAATACATAAAAACACGAGAAATAAATTATGACTACATGACGTGGACCAAAGTTAGTTATCTATCCATATACAAAATATACAAGAGAATTATCTATCCTAATATCTCTACTCTAAGGCCTTATGTTTGCAACCTGCTTGATTGGCCTTCCTTTCTTTCAATCTAGGCTAATCTCGCTAACCTCTACTTATTTTTATCTTGAGTAGATCTCTATCTTATAATCAAATCATGCTAACTAAGCTAGTAAAGACTCCCTTCTTATACCTTTGTAGCTACCTAATACCTTACTTGTATGTTCCTTAAGTTCTACTAACTATTAATTATGGGAATGTATACTCATTAACTTGCTTAGATTGACTAGAAAAATACGTTCATGGTATGAGGGCCTTCCTTGCCATTGTGTACAAAAAATAATATATCCTAATGGAGATATCATAGCCCATGTTGAATATATTTATTTAAGCTTCTCAAAATCCTTTCATAGATAGAGATATGGTTCATAATCTTACCAACCAAATGAAAAAATATGGCTTGTTTTGAAAACCATAACAATATATAATAATTTTTGTGTATATGGCCACCATACAAGGCTATATTGTTTCTTTAAAAAATGAATGGTCAAGATTAAATCTCATAGGATCGACAACTTTTTGTGTTTTAGTGTTGGACATGGATTTTCATTTCTCGACCACTGAACCCTCAATACATGACTAGGATTAGATCTTATAATATTTATGGTGTTCACTTCTTATATCACCCATTTGCTCTTGATCAACTAATTGATGACTAAATTTTGATTTTGAAAGGTATATGGTATGCATCATTTTAAAGCTTCCCTCTTTATTCTTTTTGCGGTGTCTAACTCATCAATGGATAGTTGAGATCAATCAACACTAAATCAATAACTAGTATTGATTTATGTCCCACACCCATAAATGTAACAAGCCATCTGATGCAGTGATGGATGGCCAAGAATTATCTTCATAATATCAATGGTATGCATTGAAGCATGACACATATACCTTATATGTACATGGAATCAACTATGGAAATCAACAATTATGATTTAATTGAGCCCAATCAATTATTAACATTGAAATGACACATTAACCTACATTTTTTATTTTGTGCTATGATCTTCAAAGTAACACTTGTGATTAACTTTATTTTGGTAGTTTAACAATAGGCAACGATTCATCTTTGCTCCTCTAATTTTTGCATCATCCCCATTTCACCAATTAATGGTCAAGATCATGATTTATAATATAAATGACTAATGTTGTTTCACTAATTTACTCTGAATACAGGCCTTCATCCTTTGATCTAATGATCAAAGGTCTAAATCTCTCCTCATAGATCCAATGGTTTATTTTGAATCATGGTTCTTTATTATAACTACACTTGATGCCTTCGATGTGGCGATGGTCCATTTTGAATCATGGCTCCTTATTATAACTACAATTATTGCCTTTGATGTGGTGATCTTTGACTAGAATTAAGAGTTAAAATATCAATGATAAACATTGATTTGTAACACAAGTTACTTATGAGTTAGTAAATTTATGCATCTCTGATCAATGACTATGATTTATCTTAACTAGATAAATGAATTTCATCATTTTATTACTTTTATCTTCATCTTTGAACCTTACCTTTAAGATGTCACATTGATATCAATCTTTTCTTGATCAATGGTTATCTCTGCTTCCTTTTTTTGCTCACCCTTTTTGTGTTTCATCTCTATAATTTCACTCGATGGTTGAAATTGACTTCCACATATCGATGGTTGGAATTGATTTGCCATGGCCCTTAAAATTTGGAGCCTCTTTCTTCACTTCACCACTAAGCTACATGTAACACTCGACCATTACTCTACACGAATGTATAGGAGACCCAAGACACTGAGCATAACCCCTGTGATTCTTCCACCTTAGCTTATACATCACTTTCAAAACAAATTCTTTAACACCATTGACAAAGAAGAGTGTGGGATAAATCCTTTTCTTATTATTCACACTTGCATTCTTCCATTATCTGCCATTAAACTTGCAATTCCAGGGTGCCTTCAGAATTCCTACCAAATATGCCTACAAAGTGAAAAACTGACCCACAAATGCCTACTTTTTAGGGAACTGACAATCTCTAATTTTGGATGATGTAAAATACTCTTATGCTTGGGATGTTCATGTATTAAAGCATTAAGTAAGCTATAAATATTACATCTAAGATCTTAATTTTATGATGTTATGCTAGGTAAAATTTAAGTATTAGAGATTTCTCCCATATCATCTTAAAGAGGAACCATATTTTATTCCATATCATATACATGGTTATTATAATTGAAATGATACTGATGAGGTGTGGGTGAATTTGTTAAAGTTGGTTGGTTGTGTCCAACCCAACCCAAGTTCAAATCTCATTGGGCATGTTAGGCTGATTGTGGCTGTTGGTGATGTTAGTGAGGCTGATGATGATTGTATGTTGTTTGTAGGGAAATTTGGGCATCTCGTTTGTGTCCCAGACTAGTAAATAGCTCCAATCAAAAGCGTTTTGGTTCATAGCTCCAAATTTTATAGAAGCATTTACCACTAATAAAAATATATATAATTGAAACGATGATATAAAATTTGATGCATATTAAAAACATATTTATAGAGTTTTGCTTAATCAAAGGTTGAGATTCATTAACAACTCCTATATTATACGAAGGTAAAAGATGATCTTATAAATATCAAGAAAAACAAATGTATTAATAATAATAGTTTAGGGAGTTATTTTCTTTCCTTCTAAGGTTATTTAACTTAATCCTTTAGTTTAAGGTCTTGTTCTATGTATATTATTAGGTTTTTGTGTTCTTCTATACAAATCATGAGAATTTGTATTGTTCTTTTCAAAATAATTAACTAGTACATACATATTAAATATATATTTGAATACATTAAAAGATATCAATCTTAAGTTTTTTTTTTTATTTTAGATTTTCTATATATTATTTGATTATTAATTTTATTATAATTCTTCCCAATTTAATATTGATTGGTGACAAATGACTGTCAGATTGACTACGATCTTGGATCCTTGAACAAAAGATTGAGCAAATCTATGTATGGAGCAATGAAATCATAGATAAATTGCAGAGGAAGAAGCTTGTCTTCACACAACGATATTGCAAAATATGACTTTCTTGCATAAAATCATATTAACCTATCTTACCTTCCAAAATGAAAAAGTGTGGTACATATAAGGAAAATTAGGGCAATATGAAGAAGCCTCTAATTTTCCTAATTAGATAATTAGATTAAAATATAATTAGCCTATTTGACCCTTTTATAACTAACCTAAGGAAGTTTAATTGACATAGAATGGCCATAAGGCCGTGTAGGCAAAACCCAATGGGAAAAATCACTACATTAACACCCCCCCCTTAAGCATAGATTAAATGAGATGAGAATTGGGTCCCAACATTGAAAGCCTGATGAGGTACCCAAGTACATAGTGAATAACCTCCATAGGAGGAAGAAAAAGGTGGAACAACCTTAACCCCAATGAGAGCCCACAAATGAACAAATTTACTCTCTGTGAAGGGCTTGGTCAGAATATCTACAATTTGCTCTGATGTTGGACAGTACCAAAGATCAATGACTTGCTCGTTGATAAGCTTCCTAATGAAGTGCATATGAATCTCTATGTGTTTGGTCCTTTGATGGAGAACCATATTATTGCAAATTTAGATAGTGTTTTGGCTATCACAAAAGATGATTATTGGCTTATGAAACTGGATACCAAACTCAGTGAGAATCCCTTGAAGCCAGATTACCTTAGTGGTGGCATTAACAACCCCTCTGTATTCTACCTCTATAGACGATAAAGTAATTACATGTTGTTTCTTGCTTGACCAGCTTATTGGACCCAAACCAAGTGAGAAACTATAGCTTGAAGTGGATTTTTGACTCTAAATATATCTAGCCCAATATGAATATAAGTATATGATCAAATCAACCTTTGTTCCTAGTCCATAGTGTATCCCATAGTTGTATAAACCCTGAATGTAGTGAAAAATTTGCTTAGCTACTTTTCAATGCAATTCATGTGGCTCCTGTATAAACTGGGAGACCATGTCAACTACATAGGATATGTTAGGTTTAGTGTGTGTGAGATAGATAAGACTACCCACAAGTTATCGATATGGAGTTGCATCAACCAATGGTGTAGGACAATCAGCCTCAAGCTTCATACCAAATAAGAAGGGAGTAGGAGCTGGCTTATAATCAACCATGTTAAACCTTGCAAGCAAATCAAGAGAATACTTAGATTGTGATAAAGTTATCCCAAAATCTGACTGAACGATTTCAATCCCAAGAAAGTAATACAACAATCCCATGTCTATCATTGAAAATTTGTCTGAAAGTGCAATTTTCACTATTGAGATGGATGATCATGAGCTCCCTGTAATCAGTAAGTCATCCACATAGAGAACTAGGATCAATAGAGAATCATCCTATTGCAAGATGTAGACATTCAAATCTAAGTGGCATTTGGTAAACCTGACTATGAGGAGAAAAGAGCCCATCTTAGCATACCATGATCAAGGGGCCTATTTGATTCTGTAGATAGATTTCCTAAGTCTACAGACCTAGGAGGAATCTTACACAAATCCTTGTGGTTTCTCCATATAGATCTCTTCTTTGAGGTCACCATGTAGCAAAGCACTCTTGACATCCATTTGGTGAATATCCCATCGATGTGTGACTGTAATGGCTAGAGTGAGTCTAATAGACGTCATTTTGGCTATAGGAGCAAATGTCTTGGTGTAGTCTATGTTAGGAACCTAAGAAAACCCCTTTGCAACTAGATGAGATTTATACTTATCAACAGACCCATCTACACCATACTTAGTCTGATAAACCCATTTGCAACAAACCAATTTTCTTCTTTAAGAAAGAGGGACCAAGTCCCATGCTTTGTTCATGATTAGGAAACTATACTCCTCTTGCATAGAAAAATCCTATTCTATAATGCTAGATGCCTCATGAAAGGTTTGTGGATCTGAGGCAATGGCCAGGTAGGCATGTGAAGTCTCCTAAAACTATGAATGTGTCTACCTTGTATCTAATGGATTTCCAACCCATTTGCCAACACTTTAAAGTGTCTATTTGGCCCAAGTGGGAGTGGAATTATATGAAGAGAATTAGGAGGTGAGTCATCATCATCTAAAGTGTGAGTATGAGATGGAGGAGAATCCTCATCACTACTCTCATCACTTGAACTTAAAGAAGAAGAAGAGTCATCCTGATCATCAAGAAGATTTTGAGGTGGATCCAAGTCACTGTCTGAGGTGGAATCAATGTCCAGTGAGACTTTTGAAGAGTTTAGAGTGCCAGTAGTGAGTTCAAGTGGCCGTCATGAAAATTGACACTCCTTTCTATGAACTCATGATTTTTAGGTTGTAGGACCCTGTATCCCTTAGTACCTTCTGCATACCCCATAAAGATACAAGACTTACTCTGAGGGTCCATTGCCTTGCATTTCTTATTGAGAACATGGGACATTGTTGGTGATCCAAACACTCAAAAGTGATACACTATGGGCTTGTGACTATCCCAATATTCAAAAAGAGTGATTCCTTTCAAGGCTTTGTGTGGAACATGGTTATGAATATAGCATGTATAGTTAATTGCTTTGACCAAAAATTGAGGATCAAGAGACTTTCATTTAAGCATGTAATTGGCCATTTTTTTCAAGGAAAGGTTCTTACATTTGGCCACACCATTCTGCTAAGGACTATATGGAACTGTGTGTTGCATCTAAATCCCCTTTGATGTGCAAAACTACTCAAACTTGTTGTTAACATACTCCCCACCATTATCAGTCCTTAAGATTTTGATGAAACAATCTGACTGCTTCTCCACAAGTGCCTTGAAGTCTTTGAAGTGATCAAAGACCTCAAACTTCATTTTGAGAAAAAACACCTAGGTATACCTCAAAAAATCATTGATGAATGTGAACATGTATCTGGTCCTGTTGAATGAAGATTTTAGAAATGGACCTGCTATGTCACTATGGATAATTTTTAGCTTTTATTCGGCTCTCCTTGCTTTACCCTTCTCATATTTTTATTCTGAATGATTGCCAAGAATGCAATCATTACATAGGCCATCTGAGAATTTGACTTTAGGCAACCTTGAAACCATGTCTTGACGATTGAGTTACTCTAGGTAATGGTAGTTTAAATGGCCAAACCGTTCATGCCATAGTTTGATCTCTATTTGCATGATTAAGTAGTGCAACTAAGGGTTGATATAGGGCAAATTATGAGAAGGTATATAGCCTAGACTGATGATTGGCCTTCTCATAAACCACTACAGTGTCACTATATAGCTCCTTGATAACCACCGAATTAGCTGTGAACTCAACTCACTTGTTTACACCTATGTGAGTGATTTGCTACACTGATATAAGATTAGTGGATAGTGAAGGAACACATAGAACATCATTGAAGGTCCCATCACTTACTTCAATTGATCTTTTACCACTGACTTCTATCAAAGTGTCATCACCCACGAGAATTAAAGGCATGGAACATGGCTCTATTTCTAAAAATAGATCCTCTGAGGAGACCATGTGATAGGAAGCACCTGAGTAAATAACCCAAGTTAAAGGCTGAGAAGCTAATACAATAAGTGCCTTGCCCTTGTTTTTACCCTTTTTGTTATCTTTAGCCTTTACAAAATCTCATGCAGACGTGTTCTAAGTTGAGGATTCAAGAACACTAATGTTATTCTTCTTAAGCATCTTAGTCAAGGTGTTAATCTTCTTTTTCATTCACTAAGATTCATCATGCCCAAAATTATTGCAAAATTTGCATTTGAGTTCCTCCTTCTTAGGTTTCCCACTTGAGGAGGACTCATTTGATGATGCCTCAGGATTGGCATCTGATTTTTTATTTTTCTTATGCTCATGATCTGGTTTAGACTATTTTGTTTCTTGTTTGCCACTACTAGAAGGATTTTTCTTGTCCTGATTGACAATCAAGGCATGTGATTTTGAAGACTTCAGTGAACCTATTTGAACCAACTTATCTTACTCCCAAGTCATATCGACAAAAAACTCATCGAATGATGGCATTTTTCAAGTGGATCTAAGTGCATGTTTGATAGCATGAAATGTAGAGATGAAAACTCAAGTCATGACCCATTTTTGCAAGCATGGATAGAATCAAATGATCAACTATTTTATCAATGCCACATTGTTTCAACTACAGTCTCAATGATTTAAACTTTGTAAAGAAGTCTTATAGGGTGTCATACTCACTTGGGCTTAATATGATGAGCTCATTCTCCAGCTTATGACCCCTCATGATGTCTTGCACTCGAAAAAGCTTGTCTAGGATGGTCCAGACTTCATTGGGAGTGTTTAAAAATTCAATATGAAACAAGAGGTTGGGAGACATTGACAAACATAAGAAATCACAGGCCTCATCACATATGTTGTACCACTTAACCTTTTCTTCATCTTTAGATGACTATGTTTCCTCACCCATAGTGATCCGATAGAGTCCTTTACCTCTCAAGGTGAGCTACATTTTAGACTTCCAATTGAGATAGTTAAATGGTGTGAGTGATTCAATGTTTAGATCCATTAGTGAAGATTAAATTGAGATAATTTACAGAATTGAGATGAAAGCAAAAAATAGATTGCACACAGTACAAGTACCCTTTGAACTATCAACAAGACCTCCCCTAAATTATAATACAACACATGCTCGATATTGGATGTCGGGCATTACCGAGAATATATCTATGAGTAATTAGTGTGAGAGAGTACAAGAGGGATGTTGATCACAACGAATAATGCATCTAAGAAAGGTATAGTGAATTTTAAGTCATTACACCATGAAAAAAATAGATGTTATAAAGGGCCTAAAATAATATCACCAATGCATAAAGCTTGAAAAATATGCACTTTCAAAAAAATAGCACCCAAAACAGAGCTAAAAATTGAAATTTATGGCACTTACAAGTTCTTACTCCCACATATTCCTGGACCCTTTCCAAAAATAGATTTTTTATCAAAAAAGACAGAAATGACAAAAAAATTGAAGTAGAGGTACCTCATAACTCTGAGTAGTAATGACCCTTCATAAAGTCCAAGTCGATCTCAGAAGAGTAATATGAAGTTTCCAAACTACTTTGCTTCCACAAGTAATCAGCCTTTAAAAACCCAAGTAAGGTAGCAACAACCCTTTGAAAACCTGAGTAAGGCAATAACGACCCTTCAAAAACTCGAGTAAGGCAGTAATGACCCTTCAAAAACCTGAGTAAGGCAGTAACAACCCTTCAAAACTTGAGTTGGTTTTGGAAGAGTAATATGAGGTTTTCAGACTGCTTTACTTTCAGGAGTGATCGATGTTTGAAAATTTGAGTAAGGCAGTAATGACCCTTTAAAAACTTGAGTTGGTCTACAGT
The DNA here is from genome assembly GCA_037957365.1 of Torreya grandis. Lineage (NCBI taxonomy): Eukaryota > Viridiplantae > Streptophyta > Pinopsida > Cupressales > Taxaceae > Torreya > Torreya grandis. The sequence goes on along the minus strand of JARHVA010001742.1, from coordinate 106,186 downwards.
AGTGTAAACCAAGTTTTTGGACCAGCTTTACTTAACTTCATGAATTTTTAAGTAAAGTAACTCCATAAGTTCGAGTTGGTTTATAGTAGAGTAAACTAGGTTTTTAGCCCTGCTTTACTTAACTTCACAGAATTACAAGTAAAATAACTCCACAAGTTTGATTTGGTCTATGGGCAAATAAGCAGACTTATCAAACAACTCAACTTAGAAAAATGAAGTTACTCACTACTGAAAGTCCGATTTGGTCTACTGGCTAAGTAATGGCCCTTCGAAAGCCGAGATTAGTCAGTAGACTCTCCAATGCATGTAACACAAAGTAGATCAACTGCAGAGTCAAAGTAATGACCACTTGTAGATTTTAGTAATGTAGAGGTTTGATGGCATGTAAATCAAGTTAAGTTAAAAATGTCCAAAATACTTTAGTAATTGAAATTTTGTAAGAGACCCATTTGAGATTTTGAACTGAGGAAGAAAACCCATAAGGTGTTTTTGCATAACAATATAGGAAGTACGTATTTTTGTAAAAAATGAAAAATGGGGCTTTGGGATGCTAAAAAGAGAAGAAAATTTGATTATACCAGTTTTAGGTCATATTTACAATCGATCCAAGGGTTTTGGCACCTTCTAAAACCAATAGCACAGTCGTTTTTGATCTTTGAATCTCTAGTAGAAAGTTTTGCACGAATTCTCCAAAGAATCCCATCAAACCCTTCTTTTTGTAGGAATAGTGAATGTAAAAAGATTTCACCACAAATATTATTTTAATACTGACAAAAATGGCTCTGATACCATGTCTGATTGGACACAATCTTGGATCCTTGAATAGAAGATTGAGCAAATCTATGTAAAGAGCAATGAAATCACAGATAAATTACAAGAGAGGAAGAAACTTGTCTTCACATAACAATATTGTAAAATATGACCTACTTGCATAAAATCACATTAACCTATCTTACCTTCTAAAATAGAAAAGTGGGGTACATATAGGGAAAATTAGGGCAACATGAGAAAGCCTCTAATTTTCCTAATTAGATAAATACATTAAAATATAATTAGTCTATGTGAACCTTTTATAACTAACCTAAGGAAGCTTAATTGACATAGAATGGCCATAAGACCATGTAGGCAAAACCCAATGGGAAAAATCACTACACTAACAATGACATTAATCTAGCTATACCATTATGTTTGGCTTGAAAAAAATCAGAAAATAGGTCTCAGAATTCTATTGTATGGCCAAGATATTAAGATTTTTCGATTGAATTCTCCAAACAAAAAATTAAAAAAACTTATAAATAATGGTCAAATAAACATTAAATTTAAGGTTGAAATTCCCTTGCAATAGTCAAATGGACGTCATATTTAAGATCAAATATAATTGTGAACAACTAACTCCATTAAACTGCCTTGTCACCATTGTAAAATACCTACTAGCATAATAATTTTAACTCTTATTCAACTCTTAATGTCATTTTAGAGAAATAATTATGGTGGTATCAACACACTACCAATTTCTAGTGATATTTAAACATCATATCAATTTTTAGCTTGATTCTCTATAAACTCCTTTAATGGATAGGTCTCTCTCACCTTAACTAACTATTTTTTTTAGAGTTTTGATCTTTGATAATTAAGTATACTAGGTTGAACTACTCCCTAAATCAACTACTATTAAGTTTAAATTTTTTATTCCCCAATCCCAAACTATTTTTTATTGGATTATGGGTAAACACTTTTGACTGGAGCTATGAACTGGCTCTAGGGCACAACCATGGGTCTAGTCCCCAAAATCGAAAAAGCACATAAGAAGAAAAAAAATGATGCATAGTCACTAGTCCCAACAAAACACCAACAATAAGAAAATTACACCCCTACATAGGGAAAATGAGCAAAGCACCAATCTACTAAACTTATACCAAAAAGTCACAAGACGTCAATAGCCAAACAATTGATCATGAGAAGAACTAGCTAAGAATAAAGCCAATCAAAAGTTAAACAACCATCAACCTTAGGCTAAAGACATTATTCATTCCCATCTACAGAGGAGATCCATCATCGTCCATTGGGAGTCGTCTCTCACCAATTCTTATGCTTCCATTCTTAGCCTTTTTGCCTCAGACCTATGACCTTTTTTTTATCAGAAGTACCAAAAAGAGCTTTGCATCTCTTAGTCATAGACCTGTGAGGGGAGATATAAGTCTTAATACATAAAGGAGGGGAAGTAGATGCCATTGGGGTAGAGACTTCCTTCAAAGGGGAAGCCTTCCAAGAAGGGGAAAAAGGATCCTCGGGCATGAAAGGTAGGGGAGAGATCCTAGTGCTAGTGGAAAATCCCGTGATTGTACCACTTGAAGTCCTAGAAAGGGAAACCATCCTTCTTCCTCTAGACCAATTGGAAGAAGGATGAACATGTTTAAATGATAGTAGGTGAACACACCATTGCCCTATGTCATAAAAGATTACACTGAAAGTAACATTACAAGAGACCTTCATAATCATTAAATTGAGTCCACTTGCCTCGATAAGAGAACAAAGGCACCATGTGGAATAGAGGTTTGAAAAGGTCAATGAAGGCATAAACTCTTATGAATTTGCTATCCATTGAGTTCTTGTCGATACTCACAAATGACCCCATTTTATTAACTAACAACTTGATATGTTTTTCATTTATCATGATAAGAGGCAAATGGTATAATCTAGTCCAAAAAGGAGCTACTAAGATCTTCATCTTTGATAATTCAAAGAAAGATGTCCAAGGGTAGAAAAAGAAGCCAAAATTACCAAAGAACTATCGTCTAGAGGACTAAATAAAATCCCTGTTTGAATAACATTGAAAGGCCACATGAAATAAACTTGAAGCGAGCATGGAAAAGGAGGGAGTAAATTATGAGCTCCAAAAAGGCTTAACCCATTGAGTCAACTTATCAACTAAAGGACAAGCTTCTACACACTTGCTAAATAGGGATTTATATCCCAGATTATGCACCATGTTTTTAATGGGAGAGTTAGAGGTTACTAGCTCAGGTATATCCTTTGAGAAGAGAACTAAGACGTCCCCAAACTGAAAAGAGGGTGGAAGATAAGAAGGCCTAACATAAGAGACCAAGTTGGGACCACCATCTTCCAATGTTCTAATCAGGGGAGGCTCTACAAATCTAGAACAACAAACCAAAGAGGGAGCAATCACAAAATGAAGCTAAGACTTGCAAACTCCACCAGTCATGGAAAAGATTCCCAATGTTCATGTAGTCAACATAAACCCATCTTAACTTGAAGCCTTTTTATGAAAATACACTAGGGAGACTTGAAACCATGACAACATAAGGCAAAGAGATGGAAGGAATCAAAGCCTGGGGACTGTTGTTGGAGACTGTTGTTGGAATAGCTTTAGATTCACCTACCTGAGTTTAGGGATTGATTTGCATACAACCAATGGCAGGAGCTTCCACAAGAATTGTAGCTGAATCTCCCACTTTCTCTTTGGTCCTGACCTGAGACCAAAAACCTTTACACAGGCCTATTGTTCCAAAAATCTGTCACTTATTTTTGTGGACAACATGTCGACCATTTCAGTCTTATAGGCCAAAATGATCTCTTCCTTTATTATAAAAATGTTCTGAGCAGTCAAGTTTTTCAATTAATCAAGCCTTACCAGCTAAGGAAATCGCAGGTTCAACAGGCGGGCTTTCACAAAGAAAAGTTCAAAACACTTAAGGCATTTCCAAAAAATTACAAGGATGGTTCAACACCGAGGTTCAATCAAAAGGTTCATCGACGGGGTTCAAAGAGTTGGAATGAACCATTGAATCATTGAACTCCGCTTCTAAGAGTTCAAAGGGTTCAACGAGTTCAAAAAGTTCAAAAGAGTTCAATAATATGGAATGAATCACCGAACTGATGAACCATTGAATTGTTAAACCATTGAACCCCGCTTTAAGGTTCAAAGTGGTTCAAAGGTTCAATGAAATGAAAGGCTTCAAAGAGTTTAAAGGGTTCAAAGTTCAAAGTGCAAGCAGAAGATTTGAGTGAATGGCTCAAGTGGAAGATTCCAGAAGAAGGTTCAACCAAGTGGTTCAAACAATTGGTTTAAATGATACGTTGAACTTATAAGAAGACTAAGTGAACACGACTCTGTGCAATAAATACTTAACCGCTAAACCACTGAACCATTGAACCATTAGACCGGCAAACTCCAAGGGGTTCAAGGTTCAAGGTTCAAAATGGTTCAAGTGACCAGTGACTAGTAACGTCCCCACAGACGTCAAATTCAAGGTAATGAAATGACCATTGATTTTCAAATGGGTGCAGACCCAAGAATAAACTCAGTGACCAGCTGAGGAAGGAGCTGAAGGAGCCAGCAAAAAGTGAGAAAAGAGCCTTGAGAGCTCAGATCACTAGGAAGAGACAAAATGTAACAAGGAAAGAGGGAATGTTATAGAAAATATAGAAATATCTGTAGAAGAGTTATCCAGTAGGTGGAGCAGTCCACCAGGTGGATATCAGAGAGCACAAGCATTCGAAGGCACGACCTATTTTTCTTCATTGAGTACAGTGAATGGACAACCATGTAAGCATATTAAAGAAGACCAGGCAACCCATACTTGGGAGGAGACATTTGAGATGATTCAAAATGCCAAAGTTAAGGCTGATAACCTATTCCAACATAGCCCCTTCACAGAATTTCAAATGCATTCAATACAGCATGGGCCATTTCATGGAAACAAGTGCCAAAGTCTTTCTTTGGTTGCTATATATTGTAATCTCTCAGTTTGTATAAGGGAGATCTCTTTGTTATCAGAAGCAAAACTCTGCCCAAATTGAAAGGCATTCCTGAGACTTTGAGCTCAGATTGTTAATCATATTTTATCAAGTGAATGAGAAAGCAAGTGACCTTTCAGACTTTGTGTTGAAATAGCTTGTGTTATCTAAGAAATTGTTCTTATGTCTTTTTCTTAAATACAGTCTTGTCCATTTAATCAAATAAGTAGAACTAGTGGAAATAATCTGGAAGATGTCCTGAGCTTGACTATGGGAGAATTTGTGCTACCATAATTGTCTTTAGTCTGTGTGTTTTATGATCCAGTGTAAAGGATATTGGAGAGACTGTGAGCTCCCCTTATCCTTCGTAATCTTTTATTCTATTGTAGTTGAGGTGGAGACTTTGTACTACACTTCATTTTACTATGTTACTTCATCTTGAATCAGTGAGAGGAACAATGAAAGACTTTGTGCTTTTGTGAGTTTCTTATGGTTACAGTTACTACGTATGAAGTCTTCCTGTTGTTTACTGAACACCATTTCTAAAAGAAGAGAAATGCTTTCAGTAATTACCTAAAAATTTTCCTTTACTTTGTGAACATCATCTCTAAAAAAATAGAGATGGATGGTGTTATCTCACCCCTGAGTCTAGTTTCCATTTATATTAGTATTTAGTAGTTTGTAGGGAATATCCCCTGACTTATAGGGAACCTCCCCTTGATGAGAGGAGAAATTTATCTCATTATGCTATGGTAGACATACCCATTTTGCCATATAGCATACCCATTTTGCCATATAAATCTCCTTGTGCTGTGGTTGATATACCCATTTTGTTGTCAGTTAGTTGATAACAAAATATTCACCCAACAGTTTTTGGTGACTTCGCTGGGGAAGAACGCGCAGTTTGAAGCCTCAAGCTTCAAATTGAAGTATTTCTAGTTCTTTTCCATTTCCATTATACACTCTGGTAGATCCACAATATACACGAAGCCAGAGAGCTCAAGGTATTGTTGACCCTGTATTTGAGTTTGTGCAACAAAATAATTTTAATCTTTTCCCTCTACAAACTCACCTTCAGCGAACCAGGAGTTTTCCTCCTACAAACGTCAAGTCTTTCTTCTACTAGCAAAGCTTCTCTTTCCTCTACTAGCAAAGCTTTGCCTATACATACCCCACCAAGATTTTTTATCCCTCCTTTCCATTGTCATATCATGGCAGCCCACGGCCCCTGAGGTAACACTTTTGGCCCTCTAAATCTAACCCCACCTTTACACGAACTACCCCATAGTTCAAAAAAGAATTTTTATAAGTTCTATGGTGATGGGAGAGTTTATCCTGATGAACATATTGCATTATTCTACATAGCCTGTGGTGTGATAGGTGTTAAATTTGAAGACATAGCAGTCAGACTATTTATAGAAACATTACAAGGTGTTGTTATAGATTGGTGCTATCATATGCAACTACAAACAACTGACTAGAACACTCTCAAGGCCAAGTTTGAAGCTAGATTTAAACCCATAGAAGATGCACATGCCCTATTAGCTCATGCAAATGAAGAAGGATCCTCGTGAACCTATGCGAGACTTCATTGCTAAATTCGACAAGCTGAGGAACATGATTCCTATAATTGCTCAGCCAACGCCAGAAAACCTTAAATGCTTCTTCATCAATTCTCAACTTCCTGAAGTGAGTTTCCTATTGAGACAGGCTGGCCACATAGACCTTGCTGTAGCTCAGGATTTAGCTACTGAAATTGAAAATGATCTTATCTTGGCAGGAAAGATAAGAAGAGATCCTAACAAAAATAAATCTTCTTCATCTTTTGAAATTTTTTCTACAGGCACCACGGATCCTATGGTGCAAAAGCTATCAAATGAATTGCTAGCTCTGAAAAAGAAAATGGCATAAGGGATGTCTGGTCCTCTTTCTTATTAAGATATACCAAGGAGGACGTTTTCCAACCAGTCATATCAAGGCAACACTGCCAAGAATCAAGGGCAACCAAATCGTCTTCCTCCCCACAAGGGAAGCTCGTAATTGAAGCAACACCAGCTAACTTGACAGTTGGTTATCATGAAGCTGAACATGATTCCTCTTTCCAACCTGAGTTTGATCAAGAAGATGACGCTAATATCTTCATATAAAGGGAAGAAGAAGTAGCTGGCGACTCCATTGATTTCTTGAATTACTAGTATGAAGCTAAAAGTAAAGAAGAAATGTTTGATGGATCATACACTGTATTTAACAAGTCCTAGAACCAGTCAACTCAATAAGCTAATAAGGGAAAAATAGGGGAAGAATCTCGACTAATAATTTCAATTGCTAAACAGGGGACTTCTCTGCCTTTCCAATCAAAGGACCCAGCGGTCAACAAAAAAGTAAGTACCTCAAATAATCCTATTCCTTTTGCTTCAAATTCTCAGACTAGTACCACACTTAATAAAAACCAGAATGATGGACTTCCTTACTCTGTTCCTAGTTCTTTTCAGTCATTTGATATAATTGACCATACTAGGAAGACCAAGATCCAAATGACTGAGTTCAAATATTTACAAGACAACCCTGAGCAATTGGATAGGTTGGCTGAATGTATCAATAATAAAACTATCCCTGTAGGATAAAATGTTTCAAAGGCAACTCATAATTCTCTAAAGAACACATCCACCTGAAACAATCTTGTCATTACCCCTCCTGCTACCCCTGAGAAAATAGAACATTTATATGTTTCCCTGTTGATAAATGGTCATAATCTGAGCAACTACATAATAAATTCTAGAGCTTCTGACGATGTTATGCCCGCCAAGGTAGCAGACTCTCTTGGTCTCACTTTGACTAAAACTTTTGAGAGATGTTTCTCCATGGAAAACAAATAAGTGCCTCTATTGGGTCAAATCAAAGATGCTCAATTTGCATTTGCGGCCTTCCCAGAAAAAAGGATTAAAATGACAGTCCTAGTGGCTGACGTTCTAGCTTCCTATGCCATTTTACTTGGACAAAATTTTTGCAAGGATGTTGGTGTTGAATTGAGCATGGACCTATCTGAGGCGAGGATACCTGTCAAGGGCATCATGCAAAGGCTGCTTCTTGAGAATGAATCAAAGTGCATTGTCACTCAAACATCAGACCCTGAAGCTCAATTTTTATTTGAATCTTTAGGAATGGGTAATTACTTTATATCCACAGAAGACGTTTCTATCTCATCAGATGAAAGTCCTGTAAGTGACAATATAAAAAGTTTAGATAGAAAACTAGAAGAATTGGTAAAGTAAAGTGCATATGCAAAATGATCTTCCCTCCCTAATAAAAAAATATGAAAAAAGATTTGATTCTAATGATGTCTAGATTCTAGAATTTGATGGCAGTTGTTCTTCTACCAGTTCTAGAGTCAAAATTGTTTTGATATCTCCACAGGGAAATATTTTCCCCTATTCATATAAGTTGTAGTTTAGCAACACCAACAACACCACTGAGTATGAATCTTTGTTACTCAGATTGAAAGCTACTCATGATAAAGGTGTCAAGCTTCTTCACACCTAAAGAGATGCTAAACTGGTGGTTTGTCAGGTAAGGAACCTGTATCAAACAAAGAATGAAAGACTGCGACATTACGACAATCTTGTATGGGACTACTTTGAAAGTTTTAATGCTTTCAATATTTTTGTAGTGTCTAGAGAGTACAACAATCGAGCAGATTCCTTGGCTGTCTCTGCAACCCTCATGTTTCCTCACCAAAATTTCAAAGGGAATAAGTACACTATCAAACTAGTATTTTGACCAAGTGTACCTAATAATGCCAACCATTGGCAGGTATTCAATGGTGACAACTAAATCATTACTTTTCTAGAACAGATGGATAGCTTTAAGGAGCTTTGTTTTGAAGGTAGTAAAGATCCACCGTGAGAATTAGCTCCTAAAATAAATTTTAAAACTAGTGAAGAGTTCCTCCAACTCAAAGGGAATAAAATTCCAAAAGGGTTGGTTTCTCTTGAGAATCTTTTTGATAAGCATGACAGGTTTGTCAAGAAGCAACAAATAGATTCAAATTCCTCTAAGGATTTTGATCAAATAAATTTGAGTACAGAAGATAATCTCAAAATGGTCAACATTGGAAATTATTGCACTCCTAATGAAAAGCTCAAATTCGTTACTCTACTTCACCATTACATTGATGTTTTGGCATACTCTTATGATGATCTGAAATCTCTCAGACCTAAAGAAATTTGGCATAAAATTCCTCTCAAGTTTGGGTCATTGCCCCACAGGCAGAAGCAAAGGTAGTACAACCCCAGGATATTAGGTACTATTCTTTCTGAGATCTAGAAAATGTTAAATGCAAGGATAATTTTTCTAATCCATCATTCCAATTGGATTGTGAACATAGTCCCTGTGAGGAAAAAGAATGGAGAAATTCACCTCTGTGTTGATTTTAAAAACTTAAATCAACTCTCTTTAAAGGACAACTACCCCCTGCCTATCATGGATCAAGTAATGCAAACAGTGACTGGCTCAGAGATGTTATCAATGTTAAATAGTTTTTTAGGGTACAATCAAGTGAAAGTTAGTGAAGCAGACCAATATAAGACCACTTTCACTACACCTTGGTGCACTTTTGCATATCACAAGATGCCTTTTGGTTTGATCAATGATGGCACCACCTTCTAGAGAACAATGGATCTTACTTTCAAAGATGAAGTGAAGAAGTTCATTATGGTATATCTTGATGACTTGACCATCTTTTCCAAACATCATCTTGATCATGTGCATCATTTGCAACAAGTGCTAGAATGATGTCGATAGAATGGCATTTCCCTTAATCTTAAGAAATCAATTTTTGGGGTTACTGAAGAGAAACTTCTCAGTCACATTGTATCTTAAGAAGGCATAAAGATCGACTCAGAAAGAGTCAAGTCCATCCAAGAGCTTACTCTTCCTACTAGCAAGACTACAGTTCATTCTTTCTTTGAAAAAGTGAATTTTCTATGAAGATTCATTCTTGAATTTGCAGAGAAGACTCGCCACATTGTTGACATGATGAAGGGTAAAGCTATTTTCTGCTGGACTAAAGAAGGCAAGTCAGCATTTCAAGATATCAAGGAAGCTATCGCCCATGCCCCAATCTTGGTTTGTCTAGATTATACTAAAGAGTTTATAGTAGACAATTATCCTTCTAAACAAACACTATTAGCCATTTTGGTTCAACAAAACAAAGAAGGTTTGGAATATCCCATTTCATTCATGAGTTGTCCTCTCAAAGCTCATGAACTAAAATATTCAAATATGGAGAAGCATGCTTATGCTATGGTTAAGGCAGTGAAACATTTTCATTTCTATATTCCGAACTCACATATTGTTGCTCTGGTACCTGATACAATGGTAAAGTCCATTTTAACTCAATAAAAGTTTGGTACCAGAAGGGGCAATTAGATTGCTAAAATCCAGGAGTTTGATTTTGTTATCAAACCTACGAAGCTTGTGTGGGAAAGAGGCTTCTACCAATTAATTATTGATAACATACTAGAGGAAGCAGGGCATGAAGAAACAAAGGTTGAAGACATGCCTACAGTTATCTTTATCACTATTACGGATGAGTGGTATTCTAATATCACTTATTTCCTTACCTATGGTAAGTGTTTTGCCCCCCTGTCTCGTAAAGAAAAGAGAACTGTTAAGTTGAAAGCTACTAACTATGTCTTGTGGGACAATGGTTTGTATAAGAGGAGCCTTGATGGGATATTTCTTTGTTGTGTGGATAAAGTGCAACATAGTAAACTTCTGGAGTCTTTCCACAATTTGGCTTGTGGAGGACATTTTTCTGCACCTGTGATTGCTCATAAGATTATATGAGCCAGATACTATTGGCCTACTCTTTCAAAACGCATACACTTGGGTACGTAGATGTAAGTTGTGTCAATAGTTCGTTGAGAAAACCCAAATTGGTCGCATTACCTCTTAAGCTGGTGGTTATTAAAGAGCCATTTCAACAATGGGGTATTGATTTCATTGGCATCGTGAACCCATCTTCAAGTGCTAGACATGACTATGTTCTCACAACTACAGACTATTTTACCAAGTGGGTGGAAGCCATTCCAGTCAAGCATGCTAATTCAGAAGTAGTATGTAATTTCCTCAAAGAAAATATTATTTCCCAGTTTGGAGTCCCAACTAAGATTGTAATAGATAATGTAGCCTGTTTCTCTTCTCATGAGATTACCCAGTTCTGCTACTATTATGGGATTATCCTCTCCCACTCCTCTAACTATTATCCGCAAGGAAATAGTCAAGCAGAATCAAGCAATAAGAACCTGATGACCATTATCAGGAAGCTGGTAGGTGACAATTAGAGAACTTGGCATAAAACATTATTTGATGCTTTATGGGCAGACAAGATTACACCCAAGAGGGCAATAGGTATGTCACCATTTCAACTCATGTATGTTTTAAATGTAGATATACCAATCACCCTATAACTACTAGCATTAAAGTTGGCAAAGGCAGTCGAAGATCAAATTTTCAAAAAAAATTATTGATAAAAGGATCATGTGCCTAACTGAACTAGATGAGCAACGAACCATAGTATTGGACTAGATTATTGCACATCAAGTCTGGTAAAGAAACTCTTCAATCAGAAATCAAGGATTCATAATTTTTAGATTGGAGATCAAGTCTTATTGTGGGATAAGAGGAGAGAACCAAAAGGAATGCATAGAAAATTGGATTCCTTATGGAGAGGTCCATTTGCCATTCACTGAGTCAATGGTGATAATAGTTTCTTGCTAAAATATCAAGATGGCATGCCATTTTCGCTGCCTCACAGTAGGTAGCATCTAAAGCACTTTAATCTTTGAAGTATCAGATAAGTTTAGTTGTACATTTGTATAGTGTTTTATTTGTTTTGTGTTGTTCATTTCATTTTTTGGCATCTCTCTTTTTGGGTGGCATGACTCCATAGCCCAATGGCATGGATTAAGGCACTTAGAGTCTGGATTCTACTCCCTTTAATCATTTTTACAATTAATGGAAGTTCCCCAACTAGAGCTAGTTGTTGTTCCCAAAATCTGTCACTTATTTTTGTGGACAACATGTTGACCATTTCGGTCCTACAGGCCAAAATGATCTCTTCCTTTCTTATAAAAATGCCCTGAGCATTCAATTTTTTCAGTTAATCAAGCCTTTTCAGCTAAGAAAATCGTAGGTTCAACAGGTGGGCTTTCACAAAGAAAAGTTCAAAACACTTAAGGCATTTCAAAAAAATTATAAGGATGGTTCAACGCCGAGGTTCAATCAAAAGGTTCATCGACGGGGTTCAAAGAGTTGGAGTGAACCATTGAACCGTTGAACCATTGAAATCCACTTCAAAGAGTTCAAAGGGTTCAACGAGTTCAAAAGGTTCAAAAGAGTTCAATAATATGGAATGAATCGCCGAACCGATGAACCATTAAACCGTTGAACCATTGAACCCTGCTTTAAGGTTCAAAGTGGTTTAAAGGCTTCAAAGAGTTTAAAGGATTCAAAGTTCAAAGTGCAAGTGAAAGATTCAAGCGAATGGCTTAAGTGGAAGATTCTAGAAGAAGGTTCAACCAAGTGGTTCAAATGATATGTTGAACGTATAAGAAGACTAAGTAAACGTGGTTTTGTGCAAGAAATACTTAACCGCCGAACCGTTGAACCGATGAACTCCAAGAGTTTCAAGGTTCAAGGTTCAAAATGGTTCAAGCGACCAGTGACCAGTGACGTCCCTGTGAACGTCAAATTTAGGGTAATGAAATGACCATGAATTTTCAAATGGGTGCAGACCCAAAAACAAAATCAGTGACCAGTCGAGGAAGGCGCTGAAGGAGCCAGCTGAAAGCGAGAAAAGAGCCTCGAGAGCTCAGATCACTAGGAAGAGACAAATGTAACAAGGAAAGAGGGAATGTTACAGAAAATTTAGAAATATTTGCAAAAGAGTTATTCTAGTAGGTGGAATAGTCCACTAGGTGGACATCAGAGAGCGAAGCATTCAAAGACGCGGCCTATTTTTCTTCATTGAGTAAAGGTGAATGGACAGCCGTGTAAGCATCTTAAAGAAGACTAGGCAACACATACTTGGGAGGAGACATTTGAGCTGATTCAAAATGCCAAAGTTAAGGCTGATAACCTATTCCACCATGGCCCCTTCATAGAATTTCAAATGCATTCAATGCATTCAATACAACATGGGCCATTTCATGAAAACAAGCACCAAAGTCTTTCTTTAGTTGCTATATATTACAATCTCTCAATTTGTATAAGGGAGATCTCTTTGTTATCAGAAGCAAAACTCTGCCTAAATTGAAAGACATTCTTGAGACTTTGAGCTTAGATTGTTAATCATATTTTATCAAGTGAATGAGAAAGCAAGTGACCTTTCGGACTTTGTGTTGAAATAACTTGTGTTATCTAGGAAATTGTTCTTATGTCTTTTTCCTAAATACAGTCTTGTCCATTTAATCAAATAAGCAGAACTAGTGGAAATAATCTGGAAGATGTCCTGAGGTTGACTATGGGAGATTTTGTGCTGCCATAATTGTCTTTAGTCTATGTGTTTTGTGTTTCAGTGTAAAGGATATTGGAGAGACTTTGAGCTCCCCTTATCCTTCGTAATATTTTATTTTGTCGTAGTTGAGGTGGAGACTTTGTGCTACACTTCATTCTACTGTGTTACTTTGTCCTGAATCAGTGAGAGGAACAACAAAAGACTTTGTGCTTTCATGGATTTCTTGTGGTTACAGTTACTACCTGGGAAGTCTTCATGTTGTTTACTGAACATCATTTCTGAAAGAAGAGAAATGCCTTCAGTAATTATCCAAGAATTTTCCTTTACTTTGTGAACATCATCTCTAAAAAAAAAGAGATGGATGGTGTTATCTCACCCTTGAGTCTAGTTTTCGTTTATATTAGTATTTAGTAGTTTGCAGGGAATCTCCCCTGACTTATAAGGAACCTCCCCTTGATGAGAGGAGAGATTTATCTCATTATGATGTGGTAGACATACCCATTTTGTCGTATAAATCTCCTTGTGCTATGGTTGATATACCCATTTTGCCGTCAGTTAGTTGATGACAAAATATTCACCCAACAAGGCCTAACACCCTTTCCAAAAGTGGCCTCGAATCACCAATTGGTCTACTGCAAGTTTGATTGGAAACGAACACCACTTGTTCAAGAGGAGCTTAGTGAGTTTCATTAACCAATTCTAATGACATGTAAACATAAAAATAATTTATTTTATACTTTATTTAAGTTTTAATAGAGATCCCCATATCACCGCGTTAACTAAACATCCACATCATACCTCCATTTGACCTTCATCCTTCTATCCATTATCTAAAATATGGTCAAGAGGTGTTTGTGTAAAGGAAAGACTATATAAATAACCTTAGATTTAATATTTGGGCTTGATCCACATGTTATATTATAGATCATTGTAGCATTTTATATGTTTAAAATTCTATAAAATGACGACACATTCAATTTTAGGTTATGATGGGCCAAACTATTCTCCAAACAAATGGAGTTTCACACTGGAACCTATGTAAGTTAGACTTGGAATCTTATTTCAATGCTATGTGATGGCCATATTCTACTAGAATTTTTGTCGATAATTTTGAATAAATGAAAAAAAAATAACATATTTTCACATTTTGTGAATATTCTATTTAAATTTTATGATTCGATGAAGTCTTAATAGAAATTATGTCAGACATAATCATTTATTTTAAATAAAAAGGAGGGAAGTTTCTTCTTGTTATTACCTCATCTCATTGTATTGTTTATAGAGCATGGCGTTGCATAGAGTACTCTCTTTCCATTATGCTTTGATGGATGTCCATATCATTCTACGTTCACATTATGTTTTGCATTGGTCTATTTGTACATCTATTCATTTCATTTGATGAAACAATTTCAATACTTCACAAGTATACCATGCCAAATTGGTACATTGCAATGATCACATTACATGAGTAGTCATCTCTATCTTTCATGTCAAGATGAGTTTATTTTGAAAAAATATGTTTGTAGGCAATGCAAATCCTATTTGAGTGATGTGGTTGTGGATTTTCTAACACTTTGAAAAGTATTTCATGAAAACACAAATTTGTAATAGTTGAAATGTGTGAAAGAGTTCTCTAAAAGGAATTTATCGACCTCCTTTTCTATTTTCTATTTAAATCACCTAACAAGGGATTTGGATTTGATGTGGGATTGGATTCACAAGTTTGCAATAATTGAAGACATGTGGAAAAGTTTATAGGGGTTGTATGGACATGTAAGCAAAATGTGGAGCGCCTCTTCAATTAAATCATTATTACATAGTGTTGTGTGATTGAGATCAATACTGGCAATGGATGGCATTGACATTAACATTTGTGATTATTTTGCTTTATTTTGTGCCCATGGAACTTGTAACTACAGCATACGATAAAAATCTATACCTTGTTCCAAAACTCTTATGTTGGGAGTACGATGGTAAAGGTGAACTAATTTGGTTTGGCATTATTCAATGTATTTGGTGAAGTGAGGATACACCACCTTTTCATCCATGAGATACCATCTAGTTATTTCATAAATTCAAAAACTTTAACAACATCCATGAAATTGAAATAATTTATTTTGAATTTTTTGTCAGAGTGTTTGTTGAACATACCATTGAAAGTTCATTGAATATCTTGTTAGAACTCCGTTAGATGAGGAAATATGAGAGAACCCTAAAAGAAAATAAAAATGATAGTTTTTATCATAACCCCATTAGAGGTTACGTCAATTCTCCAAAGTAAAATTGTAGAAATTTATATGACCCCTGATAGAATAGGCCTAAATTTTGATAAAATTTTATCATAAAATCTAATAGAAATTAGTCATTATGTAATAATGTTTTGACATACCTCTAAAGGGTCCATCCTTATGTATTATTAAGTTATTGGAATATATTTAATAATGTTGTAGCAATGCTTGTAATTAAATAAGGATTTTTTTATATGGGTAATTGTTTTTGGATTGGGGCTTTGAATCAGTTTGGGATATAAATAGGAGGCCTAGATCTCTCTTACAATACTCACCAATGGTCATTATCGGTTTCACTAACATCACTTGGGAAGACGTTATCGCCAACAACACTAATATCACCAATGACTCCCATTATCCGAACATCTCTAATAACCGCTACCGATCTAACATACTCTTTAAAATTTCACCCTGAATAAAATAAAATTTGACACAACCAAACCTTTTAACCGCTCCACCCACATCTCATTAATATTAAAGAAAAATTATTATTAACATCTTATCGTTTTCCACATTTAATTGTGGCCTCCAATTTCTAGGAGATAATTAGTGAAATACATTTTTTTTAAAGCTACCAAACCCATTTGAGGCACCTTTGAGATTGATGAAATTCTAAATCTGATCTATTAGTTTCGATCGTCTGCAACTATTAGCCCTAATCGAGGCGCCCTTGGGAGTCCCATTGAGGAAATTGGAGAGCTATTGGAAAGATTTAAATCGATTAGTTTCAATCTGTTGGTGGCCACAAAGCCACAGGAAGAGGAAGGGTTTCGAATGCGCCTGCTTTAAAAGTTGCTATAGCGAATCTCGATGTCGTTGGTGCAAGACAGAGTACTGTTGGCAGGGGTAGGTCGACTATGCCAGAGCCACCTGGTGAAGTTTTACTTGAGCCTGATTTGTATTTAATAGCAAGAGGAGGTTGCCTTCGGTACGTTCGATTTTCTTTTTAATCACATATGGACATTTATTTGTATTACATTGTGATTGAGATAGTTTGCATTATCTGATGGCATTGATTGATTGTGAGCAGGAATGCAAAAAAACAGGTGATGTTGCCTCTGTCGATGTCTAGGCTAACAAGGATCTTTAGAACGTTGTAAAAATAGGAAATATAATCCTGGATGGGTTCATGTCGATAGTGAATTTAGAGAACGTAATGCTCCAGCCAGTTTCAAACGACGGTACCAACAGGCACGCCATGATCAGGTAATCATCAGTTTTGCATTAGTTCATTGATCTCCCCCTTTTGTCCGTCTGATGTGAGGTGCAAGATTTTATTTTTTCCTAGGGTTCCAACTGCCTTCTGGTGTGCAAATTTGATCCTCTCTAAAGTGCAGTAGCTTGAATATTTAATATTTTTTGATTTTTACCTCAGTCTTATTATTATTAAAAAAAATGTAGCTCTCTCTCTGCTATTTTCTTTTTAACAATTTTTTTTTTTTTGGATAATTACTGGTTTTGATGGGATCCATACCCTATATTAATACTGAAATTAAACTACAAACCAGGCTAAAAACGCCATGGCCCAGAAGAACCAATTACACCAAACAGCGACAGGGCTAAAAGTAACCAAACAGCATACCTATCTACCACCGAAAAGCCGGTATCAATCATCAGCTTGTCGGAAAGTAATCTAAAAGATTAGCTGTCTTGCCTTTTTTACATTTTTTCTTTTTTCCCTCCTGCCACATATCTTGCTCGGAGTACACCACAACTAATCGTTTATCTAGATTCTGCTTTTTCAAATTTCTATTTTCAGACAATTCCTTGTCTAAGTCTGAGCTTTCAGACTCATGAATTTGTCTTTGTCTTTGTTTATTAATGGATATGAATTCAGTTTTATTTTCTTTCAATGGATACCTTATACCAAGAACAGAACATGGTAGACGTTTGACAAAGTGACAATGACATAGGATAGTCTGAGACTATTATAATAGCAAACATGCAAGGAAAAAATATGTTTTGAGATTCATGAGAGAGCAAATTTACGACTATATTTAATATAATTCTGTATTGCAGGAAACGCCCGCCCACGACTCCTGCCTGGGCACGCCTCTGGTACGTGCCTGGGACGTTTCTGAAGGGTCTACAACGACTTGAAGGCAAAAAAATACTTAAAACTTAAAAAAAAACCCTAAATCACTGAAAACTCTTTATAAAAGCAGCCCTCTCACTCTAAAGACCACACCAAAGCCCGATCAATATGTAAATAAAATAAACATTTAAGTATTAACATTTAATACTTTAAGTTATATTTTATTTATATACTTTCAGGGTGTTTGAGAGTGGTTTCGGACCTCTTGGAGCTATAATGCAAATTCTAGGTTTTGGAGGATCTTATCACATTTCAGACTTAGTCAGATTCCAGGGTTTCAGACTTAGCCATATTTCAGGGTTTCAAGATTTCAAGGAGACATCATAAGAGGCATGAAGGCTGCATGAAGGGAAGTAGGTATGATAGGAATAGTATGAGAACATCTCTCGCAAAGTGCCCCAAGCCGATCCCACCCCATTCCCTGTGCACCCCTTAAGGCATACACTCTCGGAGATTCAATGAACCGGTGAGTCCTTATGAGAGAAAGTGTCAGTATATGATAAAGTTGAAAAATAATGGGAGTGGCATTCATGATTTTGAGTGCAATTGAGATGGCTTATTCTAGATTTGAATGTACATTTTGTCTTTGAAGTAAGTAAATGAATGAATATCATATATTTTTAAGTGTTTTATCTTTTATATACAAATATTTTCATACTATGTAGTTTTAAGTGGTTTACTAAAAAAATGAGTAATACACACACACACACACGTACCCACGACATATCCAAATCAAGGGTTTTGAAAAATGGCGTACTCGCGTACCTGAGACGTCCCCATACCCAAACAACATAGTAATTTATAAATGGGTAATCGCTTTGAAGGTTTTGTACGATGATTACATGGGAAGCCAAAATTGTACTTGGGGATTTTACTTATATATTTTTTGAGCTTCAAATTTGTTGCTTACAAAAGTGTAATTTTTAATTGTTAGATTTTGAGCTTCAAATTTGTTACTTATATGCTGGTTGTTATGTTGTTTTGTAAAGATAAAACGCAAATGCCCCTGCATTTTTCAACATTTGACACAATCTGTATCTATTAGTTGTTAAATTGCTATGATATTTTTACTGTCTAAGGAAATATTGTTGATTAATATATATATATTTTTATTTATAAAAGAGGGTTCTATTGGGGCCCTTTCCCTTTTCAAAAAAGTATTTTACAATTCATATATTTCTTGAGATCGTAGAAGCAGATTAAGGAGAGTATTAGAAGGAAGAAGATTGGAGAGGTGAGAGAGAGGAGAGCATAAGATGCATATAGTGATGACAATGCTATTACCAATATTTATATTCTAAATCTGGTTTCCATTTTTCTCCCTACTTGGTGTAACAACTAGTGAATTCTATTCATCCTCTGGTAGAAGTCCAATGACAAGTCTAATGAAGTGAGAATCCGACTGATCTCTTGAGGAAAGAAGGCACAAATATTATGCTTCACAATTAGCTGATCCATAGTTAGGGTTGGGCCTTCCAAAATTTATTATATAGAGGGTATACCCTTATTCGGGGGTCCAATTTTTAGGTCCATGCTTTAAAATGAAGTTTGCTCCTCAACCACACCTTTGCAAGGGGTATGCTTCTCTTTCTGTTTTGGAACGTTAGTGTTTCCAGAGCCACTTCCAAGACATCCTTTCCAAGTTATGCTTGTTCGATACTCTCATCAAACATACATTTTTATATGGTTCAGAGGTTTGGGGACCTAGCCTAGGGGTAGTTGATTGGGCCCGTATTGAGAGGGTCCAGACTCTCATGTTGCAATGCATGATCCGTTGCAAGCGGACAGTTCCTCAGTGCATCATCCAAGCTGAATTTGCCATCTAGCCACTACGCCTTGAGACTATATTCAGGCTTACTTTCTACATCCATAGACTCAGATCCCCAGGGGACTTAGCTTTTGGTTGTGAGAGGTATCCCTACTTAGCACTTTTCTCTTCAGAGGATTGCTTCACTAGTCCCCACCAGATGTCAGCACTGTTGGTACTTTGAGACTAGGTTGCTCCTTCTTTCTATTGGCATCTCTATTGATAGACTACCCCCTTACATGTATTCCTTAGACGCCCCTCCTGGACTCCATCCCACAAAGGATGTCATCACTAGGGCTATTTGAGAGGACATCTACAAAAGTATATCCAGACCACCTAGATCTCCTCCTGTGAGCTGCTCAACCCCAAGCTTGCTTTCTATGCCAAGCATTTGTTATAGGTGGTGGATAGTATTATTCGTCACCCTCACTATCTCTAGCGCCATTGGTCTCATGGCTTGAGGTTTCCCCTTAGCTAGATGAGAGTTTGTTCCCACCAGTTATGGGTTGAAATAGACCATCAAATTTGCCATCAAAACCAGATCCATCGTGTTTGCCCCTCTAGGAGGTGGAGATTGAGGACCACTTCATTTTTAGATGCCCCATTTTTTATGAGATCCAAAGAAGATATCACTGTCTCTACAAAGACTCAGTCAACACTAGCTACTTTCTTCAGATATGCAAACCAACGCTGCTTGACTCTTTATATTTGCAAGGCTATCAACCTCTGGCGCATATTCCTACTAGAGGAACCTAGAGGCTGTAGAGCTCCCATATTGATCACCTCTTTCTTTCAGCCCATCCAAGTGATTGGTAGAACTAATTATCTTTTGGACACCAATACATTACACATCAGAGCTAATAGATCAGTTAAGAGGTGCTTCTCTTAGCACATCATTACTACTCAGACTACTCAGATCTCCAAGCTTGCTATTTCTTGACATCGTGGCTTTGCTTTGCCTCGTTGGCATGGCTTTGCCCCTCTCCGACGACATGGATCTACTACTTGCCAGCTGCCCCCCAGACCACAGGGGCAAACTGATACTACGAGTTTATTTTCTACGATGGGAGTTACATCAACCTTTGGATATTAGGGGATTTTAGAGGAAGTGTCTTGCTTCCTCCTAGGATCCCCCAACCTAGGTTCTTCGACTTTGTATCCTCACCGGACAACATCTTCGGATCTCTCACAGTGATCAATAATGACTCAAATGACTCCACTTTAGGCACAACTAGAGGCATTTGATGAGATTTGCCTCTAGTCTTCATTAGCACAGGCTTTTGGGGCTTTTGTTTTCCCCTCATTGCTATTTGTATGTTTCTTTGCCACTTGTGTTATTGGCACGCTGTTCTATTTTGTCTTTCGTACTTTATTTTTTTGATTCGCCTCTAGGATTCTCGCTTCCTATAACTTTCTATTGCTTCTGGTTGTACACTTCAGTCCCATTTACCAATGTTGGTCATTTGTGGACATATATATAATTTCTTTCGTTCTTTCTTTCTTGCGTTCAAGCATCCATAATTTTCCATCACATTGATGGATGGGTTTCTTCCTCTTTCTATGCTTTCCACTTTTACTGCGTTTGGTTGCTGACCTGGTTTGAGGAGCTTGCAGAGGAAGGACATTTTTTCCTTGTTCTTGTGGCTGAACGTGAGCTGAAGCAAGGGGTGGGATTCGAATCATCATGCCATATTGGTGTAAAGGGATTCAATGCGACCTAGAATTAATGCCACTGATGCATTTGAAGGTGGTGCTTCTTTGCCAATTTGTGATTCAGATTTGAGGTCCAAGAGAGTGCCTGCTCTATGTTGGCAGGGCTATGAAGCTCCCAAATTTACTTCAGCACACTTGCCTCATAATTTTTCATGCAGGGGACCTTTTTCCATGATGAACTGGAATGTGGGAAAAGCTTGCATTACAAGAACTAAAGCAGGAATTAAGACATCCCCTAATGATTATGTGGAGAAGGGACGACCTCCTGTGACTCCTGTGATGGAAAGAGCAAATCACATTAACTGTGCTAGATTGTCATCTCACTTGAAACTACTTTCGATATCATCAAGAGACAGAGGTAGGTGGGAAGAAGATGGCTTGGACAAGTCCATCGTCAGAGGAAGTAGTGAAAATGTGAAGAATGGGACGAGTGAGAAAGGAGTGAATGCCAATAAATAGCTGCCTATGGAAATGATTACAAGTGAAGCCATAGATTTGATGTAATATATCTCTGTGCTGATATGTGTGAGAAATGAATGCGAGCGGTGATAAGTTCCAGCAAGTTAAGTTGATCGGACAATGAATTAGGGGTGTTGGGATTCAAGAAAACTGAAAAGCTGCCCTTCTCTTGTAATGATTTCTTGTAGGCTTGCAAAGTTTGACACTTGATCGCTTTCCATTAGGCTGAAAGAGTTCAAATTTGATCCCAAGTTGGCTACGAGGTATGCTACTCCATTAACTTCTCTGAAGCAATGTGAGATTTTTGTTTCTTGAAAACTATTTAGGAGAGTGAAAGCAGGGCTAATGAGGGCCCTGAGGTGCCATTTGAGGTTGATCCTTTTTTAAAACCAAGATTGCTAATTTTGAGTCTCCAATTTCTAGGTGAGTTACTCCTCGATTGTGAGCCAATTGCAGACTTATTGTTAGTGCTTAGAATTCAGCCTGATTATTTGTCGCTTTAGAAATTTGGAATTAAGTGGCGGCAATGAATGAGCCTTTATGCGGAGGATGCATCCTCTGCCAACCCAACTGGGTTGCCTTTTGAGGTGCCATCAAAATTTAGTTTTATCCATCCCGGGCTTGGTGGGTTCTGTTTTGTATCATCCCTGAATGTCATATTTACCCGCAGTCCATGAAGGTGAGATTAGAATCTTAATTTTTTATTTAGTTAGTGTGCATGTATTTATTTCTTAATTTTGTTTGACTGTTAATTATAGATAATGGCACATATGATATTGTCCTATGTTCATAAGTATTGGTATTAGTATTGTTTGATGTGGTAGTTTTGGATTAATCTCATTGTTTGATCTACATTTTAGCGTATTTTCAGAGGTATGGCATTGTTTGATTTTACAATTTTGGATTAATCCCATTATTTGATATGTCTTTGGTGTTTATTATATTGGCATATGTTCAAGGTATTGCTATGTTCGGAACTAGTGCTTACGCTTTTGTAAGACTGTAAGACATCACCTTGCTAACGGTTCAAACTTTAAAGGCTGGCTATAGAGCAAGGCAAAACATTTGTATAAATGTTACAACTTTTTCTGTTAATGCCTAAAGATGTTAACTGTGGAAAATGTGTCCTTATGTTAGTATATGTTTGCTTCGACACATGCAAATGTAGTATATGTATATTTTGATATATAAAAGTTTCATATATGCTTGTTTTTAGGTAATTCTGGTTTTTGGTAAAAACACCAACACAAGTCTCATGCAAAACATTTATTTTTAATATCAATCTAGTTTAATTTGGATATTTAAAGACCAACTAAATAAAGCACATAAGACTTTTGAAACAAAAAGAGTGTGATGTTCTTTTTTATATTTCTTGGATGATACATCTATTTTTTTCCCAAAGAAAAATTCATAACTTTTATTTATTGGAAAAAATTGACATTATGTAAATGCATATAGCATTAAGTCTAAAATTCTTGTAAATGACCCCCATAGGCCACATATACCAATACAACCAATTACAAGTGCAAATAAAAATCTGCAAACCTGACCATCAACCCTAGGGAAAAAGGCCAAACTACATCATATGGCAATATCCTCAAGCCGTCCTTTTTTCTTTTTCACCTCAATCCGGCCCTTAGGAGTTCCTGCCACCACCATTTGTAAACTAGAATGTTGAGTTTTTGAATAACCAACCATGGATAGTTCCTTATCAGATTCAAAGTTATTTGACTCATGTAATCTCTTAATTCCTCCTTTTGAAGTTTCATATGTGTCTATTCTTAGTGTGAATGGTTCCCCAACTTGCATTCCTTCCTCAGACTTCTCCAATGTCTGATTTTAATCATCAATTTTAACTTCTATTCCTACATTGGTATCTTTTTCTTTCTCTGCAATAAGTGATTCTGCTATGCTCTTGTCTTCTCCATCCTCTAGAGATCAAGGATCGTATGGCTGCCAACTTTTTGGTTGGGTAGTATACCCCCTCTTCCCCTTTGAATGTCCTCATGCTCGTGTGCAAGATTCTTGTAGATGCCTTGTTTGGTGACAAAAACGACACGTAAATGTTGTATTTTTAAAGTCCAATCTTTGACTCCAAGTCAAATCACCATATTTTAGTATCATCTTTCTGGTAATCCTTTACTTAGATCAATCTCCACATAGATGTGAGCAAAAGTGAAAAGACCTTGGCGTGTTCGATCAATATCATCTTTTAAAAATCTCCCTAGAGCATTCCTAATATCAGTGACTACTGTCACATGCCAAAAAGGAAGAGGGAAATTTGGGAGCGGAACCCAAACAGGGATTTTGGATACAACTGCAGTGTTAGGATCAAATTCTGGAAACCAAAGAATAATAAATAGTCCCACTCTTCCCTAGAATCATGGTCTTTCTTCAAATATTTTATAATAATATTCATGATTATAAAATTGCACTACAATGAAGTCTTTGGAGCACAAAAGAATCTCACATTGTTTGGACCAGTGTGTATAAATCCACTGATGCAGCTCTTCAGTCTGAGGCCAAAAACCATTAAAATGACATTATAGCCTCAAATTTAAGAGTGTTAAAGAGTTCTTTTACCTCAGGATGTTTTACCTCCACAATAGGCATGTCATCCAATTTCTCAATGATGTAAGGGCTAGGTTTGTCAACAGGGAGCACTGATTGAGTGGGTGCCTTAGAATGGGTTGCATTCTTGTAAGAGACCGGCTTTGAAGTAGAAGCTCTTCTAGATCCCAATGCACCTCCACGTAGCCGCAACACCAAAAAAGGAGCGAGTCTTTATAGATGTTGTAACCATTCAACTGTACAAAGTACTCTAGTTGTTTGCCCTCGTAGATGAGGCATTGATTTTCCATAGGAAGCCCCATTTTGTGCTGAATCAATAATTTGAGTATTTCAATAGTATCCGAAGGTTTTGTTGATAGTGTAATGGCCTGCCCCTCAACAGATTCACAAAAATTGATAGTTATTAATACCTTAGGTATCTAGCGTAGAGGAGATTGGTTGGCCCTTAAGATCACCCTGATTTATTGTCATACCATTCCTTGCAAAGGAGAATTGTTCTGTCATTTTGTCAAAAACTTTGTATGTTCTATCATTCCTTGCAGAGATCCAGCGTCTGATTGTCAGTAGTCAAATCTTCCATTTGTTATAATGGCTTTTGATCCTCCAAATCCCCTTCATGGTACTCATTTGAAGTAGGAAGTTGAGGTAGGAAATCAAAATCTCCATGCAGCATTTTGTCTAACAGTTTGTACGCAAACCTTGTATTGAGAGCCCTGATAGCAGATGTTCTGAGCTGCACTCCAACGAGCTCCATTGTGCTCAAAGCCATCTGCCTATCCTCTGTCATTGCCAAGCTCTCTTTTGCCCCGAGATCCCCAACCTGGATCGCCTGCCATTTTTTTGCCACTTATACCTGTCTTCCAAAACTTTTGACTCAAATCTCATTTTAAAAGCGTATTTGATAGCCCTTTCCAACTTCCACTTCTTGCTCTTCTTGCTTGGGATTGCCACCTGATGCTGAGAAGGGTTCACAGTAGGGAGCTCCAGACTTGAGGGAGAAAATGCTCTCTATTGATGAAGGGATTTCACAACGATTTGGTGAAGCTCAGTAGCATAGGACTCATCATTGCTCAAAACAATAAAATCCAAAGGTTCAAAGGACTCTATCTCTTCATGGTGTTTGATGTGCTGTAGATTCATTTCATCTGATTGCATCTGTGCCATTTGCTCAATCTGTGACTTCATCCCCCCAAAAGATAGAGATACAAGTTCAAGATGATACATCTATTTTAAACCATAGCTCATACAATTACAAAGCCAAATTTATGAATTCTGGTATATAAAACAAAATCAATATTTAGCAAAACTTTTCTTGCTTCTGCATCTGCTCTGTTTGTGTGAATCCTCATCTCCCACAAAGTGAAGCTAACCAGGGCCCGCATTAAGATTCTCGAGGGCATCCAGTGAACTACTGATTGAGTTTCTATGATAAAAGGAAGATCTTGATCAATATTATGGAGTTGTAGCTTTGTAATTTTCTTCCTTTAATATTTGGTCAGTGGTTGAATCTTTTTATGCATTGGAGAGGTGGTAAGATCCAAATCTACTCTATTGTGTTGAGAACTGTCTCTTTATATTGTTTTTCAATGCACATATTATATTTTGGGTATTTAGTGGGGCGCTGCTTACATAGCATTGTACTTTGCAATAATCATCATTGTAAATAATCTCTCTTATGACTGTTAGAAATATTGTCATTGATGTCAAAAGAGGTCTATCATCATGATATCTTTATTGAAGACAAAGGAGAATAAATGGGCCGACCGATCATGATTAGAATAATTAATGTCATAAGCAAAATTACTATCACAATGAATTAGAAAGTGTTGATCGACTATGAGGTTTTTTGAAGAACATCTATTATATTTTAATATGAATGCATGCTGGCCAACCCTTGATCAACGCCACCTTAGAAGAAGACATCTCTCTTCATGGAGTCGCCCCTCTTGGGGGATTTAAAAATAAATTAATTGTGTTTTAATGAGGCTGACCCCCTTTGAAGGATTGCCTCTCTTGGGTAAAGAGGCACTTGAAATAGTAGATAAAGAAGATGAGATGGGAGTAAATTAGACAAGTAGAAAAAATGTAAAGTCAGTCCAATAAAATTAGATTTCTGAGTGTGGAGAATAGAAGATATATCATGCAAACACCAACAGATTTAAGGAGAAGAAAATATTAGAAGATCACTCAAGGCAGATTTAAAAGGAGATTTATTCTCAAGAAGAAAAGACTTTGTTGAGTTAGAGGTTGGTGCGTCATATTGAAGAGGTTGGTGCCTCATATTAAAGAGATTGGTGTCTCTTGCTGAGATGGTGCTCAGTGATGGGGATTGGTGTCTTCCGTAGGTTGGTGCCTACCAAATCTTTGTATAGTGGGGATTGGTGTCTCTAGTAGGTTGGTGCGTACAAATTTTGTAAGAGAATTTTATATCGTGGTTTTATTCCCAGAAAGGGTTTCCACATAAATCTTGTCTCTTAATTGTGTTATCTTGTGTGAATGGTGTTAATATGGTTATTAAATTTTATTAAGTAAAAGATTAACTTATACTGATTCACCTCCCCTCTCAGTATAAGTGTGTGCTTAACAATTAGTATTAGAGCGGGTTCCTTTGGAAATAGTCTAACCGCTAGAAGGTAGATCTCAAGAGCGCCATGGTCGGTCAAGAAGGATTTTCCTCAAACAAAGCTCCATTGTTTGATGGAACAATCTATGCATTCTGGAGCATAAGGATGAGAACCTATTTAATGGCTCTTGGCTTTGATATTTGGCAATCAATAGTAAATGGTTATACTGCTCCATCATCTCCACCAACATATCAGGCTAGAAAGAAGGTCAATGAGAACAATGCAAAAGCTATGAATGCAATCTTGTGTGTTCTATGAGAATCGGAGTTTGTAAAGGTGATGCATTGTAAATTGGCGAAAGAAATCTGGGACAAATTTAAGAACATCTATGAAGGAGATGACAAAGTTAAGAAAGCTTAGCTTCCAACACATAGAAGATAATTTGTAAGTTTGAAGATGAAGGATGAAGAAAACATTGCGACCTATCTGCTTCACGTGGATTGGAACAAACTATGCATTCTAGAGCATAAAGATGAGAACCTATTTAATGGCTCTTGGCTTCAATATTTGGCAATCAGTAGCAAATGGTTATACAGCTCCATCATCTCCCCCAACAGATCAGCTGGAAAGAGGGCCAGTGAGAACAATGCAAAAGCTATGAATGCAATCTTGTGTGGTCTATGAGAATCGGAGTTTGTCAAGGTGATGCATTGTAAGTCGACGAAAGAAATCTAGGACAAACTTAAGAACATCTATGAAGGAGATGACAAAGTTAAGAAAACTAAGCTTCAAACACACAGAAGACAATTTGAAGGTTTGAAGATGAAGGATGAAGAAAACATTGCGACCTATCTGCTTCGCGTGGATGAAATCGTTAACACTATTAGAGGTCTTGGAAAAAAGGTTGAAGATGCAATGATCGTACAAAAGGTATTAAGGTCTCTTCCCTTGAGATTTGATGTCTAAGTCTCCGCCATCGAAGAAATGAAAAATCTAGATACTCTTAACAATGGATGAATTGCATGGGATCCTCACGGCATATCAAATGATGACCGAAAAGGAGAAATCATCTAAACGAAAGGCAACCTTAAAAGCCTAAAAGAAAATAAAGAATAAAGAGCCCAATCCAAGCGATAGTTCCAATAATGAATCAGACGAAGAAGAAGCTCATTTTGTGAGGAAGTTGAATAAAGGATCTAACAGGTAATGCTTTAACTATGGAAAGGTAGGACATTTTGCGTCCAAATGCCCATATGTAGAAAATGAAAATAGTGATAAGAAAAAGAAGAGCTTTCACGAGCACAAGAAAAGCCTCTATTCCAAAGAGGAAAGTAGTTCATTCAAAGAGAGTTTCTCTGGTAGCGATAGAGATCTTATTCATGGCAATAGAAACAAAAGATGATATCTTGGAAAGTGAAGACAAAGAAAAAGAAGAAAAGGAGTTAGAAGGGGAAGAGAATGTCAAAATAGATGGAGAAGTAGATTTGGATGAAGAACTCATTTGTGTCCTAAGTGAAATCAAGAAACTTAAGAAGAACTTGAAACAAAAATTATAGGTTCAAGAGGATTGTGAATCTAAGGCAAAAATGTTACAAAGTCTTGAGGAATCGGAAAAGAGGATCATCAACCTCAAGATTCAACTTGAAAAAGCAAAAATGATTGAAGAGGAGGTGGAATCCAATTAAACAAAAATAAAGAAAATTGTGAGAGGCTAGAGTCCGAAATTGTTTTCTTGAAGAAGAAACTAGAGAAAACAACCACAAAGTTGAACAAAAGCCTCAAATTTGAGAAGAGTACCGAGATCTTAGATGATATCATAAATGGGCAGAGGTCACCATTTATAAAGATTGGTCTTGGATATAAAGAAAATTAGATGGCCAACAAAGAATATCACAAAGAGCCACCAAAGAAGGCAAATGAGGAAAAGACAAAAAGCTATGCAGATGTTCTCAAAAGTCCTATTAGCAAAAAGAAAGAGAATCAAGTCCCACATAAAACAAGCACTCCTCCAAAAGATAACAAGGACAAATTCAGAAAGTCCTTTTGTCCAAGGTAGGCGCACATGACCAGGTTTCAACATTCTTTCTTTGGTTATTGCTTTTCATGTAATCACTTTGGTCATAAAGCAATAGACTGTAGGATGCGCACAAGTCATTTTCGTTGGAACAAGAATAGAAGTCCTTATGGGTTTGCAAATAGGAACTATAATTCATTTGCTCCTTTAGTAGATTACAATGTCATATGCTATAAGTGCAACAACTATGGACATACAACACGCTTCTGGAGAAGTGGTTTTATGAAACTTCCTAGGCAAAATAAGAAAGTAGAAGCCATGAGCAAACAAAAGGAAGAAACTTCAAAAGTATGGAAAAAGAAGCAGGAGCAAGAAAAAGAGAGACCTATGCTTGTGCAAACTGCATTTCTTGCACAAGAGGTATGACCAAGCTCATAAGAAGTGCGAATATAGGGGGATCTATTCATTGCATTATCTTTTAGCTCCGGTGAAAAGACAACTTCAAGGATGAAGTCTCACAGAATATTAGAGAGAGAATATATCGCAAGAGAGAAGAATGAGAAAGATGATCAAGACAAAGTTGATATTCCAAGACAGGAACATGAAAAACTTGAAGAGACTTGGATGTTTCTCATGATCTATTTGTAGATGGAAGTAATGAACATCCCTTTGCCATTGATGTCAAAGGGGGAGAATTATAGTAAGGGGGAGAATTATGTTCATGTTGCATTCACAGATTATTTACAGGTTTGCCATCAATGACAAAAGGGGAGATTGTTAGAATATTGTCGTTGATGTCGAAAGAAGTCTATCATCACAATATCTTTATTGAAGACAAAGGAGAATAAATGGGTTGGCCGATCATGATTAGAATAATTAATGTCATAAACAAAATTACAATCACAATGAATTAGAAAGCGCTGACTGACAATGAGTTTATTATATTTTAATATGAATGCATGCTGGCCAACACTTGCCTTGATTAGCGCCACCTTAGAAGTTTTTCTTCATGGAGTCGCCCCTCTTGGGCGATTTAAAAATAATTTAAATGTGTTTTAATGAGGTCGACCCCCTTTGAAGGATCGCCTCTCTTGGGTTAAGAGGCACATGAAATGGTATATAAAGAAGATGAGATGAGAGTAAATTAGACAAGCAGAAAAAATGTAAAATCAGTCCAATAAAAGCAGATTTTTGATTGTGGAGAATAGAAGCTACATCATACAAACACCAACAAATTTGAGGAGAAGAAAATATCAAAAGATCACTCAAAGCAGATTTAAAAGGAGATTTATTCTCAAGAAGACAAGACTTTGTTGAGTTAGAGGGTGGTGCCTCATATTGAAGAGGTTGGTGCCTCATATTAAAGAGATCGGTGTCTCTTGCTGAGTTAGTGCTTAGTGATGGGGATTGGTGTCTCCAGTAGGTTGGTGCCTACAAAATCTTTGTATAGTGGGGGTTGGTGTCTCCAGTAGGTTGGTGCCTAGAAATTTTGTACGAGAATTTTATATTGTGGTTTTATTCCCAGAAAGGGTTTCCATGTAAATCTTGTCTCTTAATTGTGTTTTCTTATTGGAATGGTGTTATTATGGTTATTAAATTTTATTAAGTAAAAGATTAACTTATACTGATTCACCAACCCCCGCAGTATAAGTGTGAACTTAACAACGACGAGAAGTTATCTGCCTCATCCACCAAGCTTGATTAACATGAAGACCACTTGCTGTAGGGGGGCATGTCTGCTAAGTTGTGAACCTGAGCCCTTTTGCAAAAAGTGCACATATTGCTGGTAGATCACAGCATATCCGACTGCATATATCTGTATTAGCAAGATTTTTTTTATCATTTTTGTCATTGGTATATTTTTCCTGCCTTCCTTGCAAATTCTTTAGGTGAGAAACATATTGGACCAAATGGTAGAAAACTAAATAGTCACTGCGAACTGAACACTTCAACAGTCACATGAGAAAATGGCATGGATAAGAAATTTTTGAAGATCCTGATCGAAGAGGAACGCTGCCAACTACTGATTACATAACATTCTGCATATGGGTTTGAGTAAGTGACAAAAGGGGAAAAGGTGCAGTTGGTTGTGAATGGAAAAAGTGAAGTGGGTTGTGAACTTTGCAGTGGTGTTTATGTGTTTTACATTGTAAAATGGGTACGAGGATATACGTTCCATAGAATTGTATATATATATTTTATTTACCTCCACAAGAGATCTTGCTGGATCTATGGATGTTACAACAATATTACCCAAAATTTTTGCAGCTTAGCTGCCGTTTTCACCCCAAGGTTGTTATTACATATCAGCTATATCTGAGTAAAGCTTGCTTATGGTGTTCTAAGACATCTTTAATGTAACTGCGTACTTGCTTAGCTGGTTGACTCAACAATCTATAAATCTTCATGTTGTAATGAGTGCTTCTGTCTCAATTGTTCATACATAGGGCACTGCAGCATCACATGCTTCTTATCATCCACTTTTCCTTGGTTGCAGAGCAAGCATAGCTGCTCTTCCTGGTTTGTATTTTTTGATCTCCCTTATTCAACTGCTAGGTGATGAGAGCTTAGCCTAAGCTGACCATTGATAAGTCTTTTATGCATGGAATTTATCTCTTGGACATAGTTTTGTTTGGTGTAGGTGAACATTGGAATGATTTCACATTGGCAGAATCTCATTTTCTCACTTGGATTTTTCAAATCTTCTCTGTTGTCTTATTTTGTAGCAAGTCTCATATGGCTATTGGTTCTTCAGGTATTTTTATCTCTTCAAGCATCCTTTTGTTTAACCACTTCATCCCATCACAATACCATCCCTTCTCTTGAGTTTCAAGCATTGCTTGGTATGTTACCCTGTTCATGTTCATATGCCTTATTTTGGCTTAAGTAAGTCACAAATTGGCACAAACCTTCACCGTCTAGTGGCAGCATACCTGTTTCTCCTAACATCATAGGATAAGGGGTTTGGACTTTTACTTCTAGTTCATCTATATAATGATATGTTTTCCAACTCTCTCAACTTTTTCCCAGGATTCTTTTGAAAGCTCTGGACCCCGAACGGGGCAGCCATATAAAGTAGTTGCATCTTGAAGAGTAGGTTCCTCAATTTCCAGCTCCACAACTGAGGTCACATGCATTTATTTTGCATCGAGTAAAAAAATTTTAAACCTCTTGTTTCATTCTTCACCACACAAGAATTCCAGTTATAACTGGAATCAAATTCAAGGCCCAAATATCTATAAGATGGGACAACCTGCAATTTCTCACCATTTTTTAGAACATCAAGATGTCTTTGAATATTTTCTTTGTGCTTCACCAATAATGCATCATCTGCATAAATCAACAATAGTAAATTATAACCTGTGATGTGTACTCCTCCATGCTTCGTGATCCAATCTTCTAGTTCATTTTGCTAACATCACTAATGATAGATACCTTCCCATAACATTTACGGATATAGTAGGCTGTTCCCGCCGCCCTGCCATCCCCAAATATAGTAGCTACAAATTTTGCTTTGGACATCAAGATGCCTTTGAAGCTTTTTTTTGTGCTTCACCAATAACACAACATCTTTTGCATAATTCAATAATAGTAAAGTATAACCTACGATATGTGTAGACACCTATATCTGGGTACCGATAACCTCCAATCAGGGTTTTGGCCAATTTTCATCTAAAATGCACAATTTGGCCTAAAAACATTAAAATATGCTAAATGATGTAAAACTGACATATTCAAGTACCAATTTTGACCAGGTAATCACTAAATGGGGTAATGCAATTTATAGCCTGTTAACTTTGATCAGATCATTTCAAGTCAAAATGCCAAATTTGCACTTGGGTGCTCTAGATTGCTCTTTCCTATCAAATCTTCTGCACAGGGCATGTGCCTTTGTTATTTGTTGTTGGTAATATCCTAAATGGAAATACGGTTCCAACGCATCTGACATCGCCTTTCAATTCCAATTCAGTCAAATTTTGGACCAATAACAAGGCATTCTGATCAATTTGAGTAATTTGTGCACAAAGTGCTTAATCATGCTTAAGAACTAATTAATCCAAATCAAGGCCTAATTAATAATTCCATGAAAACTTGTTTTTAGAAATGAATATTGAGTATCTGCACCATCAAGTGACCTCATTTTTTGAGAAGACATCCCAAGGCCATAAATGCCACAAATATCAGGATTCATGCCCTTCATGCCTTATCAATGCCTTCCATGATGCCTTTCATGCCTCTTAATTGCTCCTTCCAATGTCATGATGAGGATAATTACAAACTTAATTCCAAAAATTGAATTAATCTTCAACCACACATCTCAATCTTGAGATGGACGGTTCAGGTTGATTCTGATCAAATCCAAAAATCTATAAATAGAGAGGCTATGAATATCATTTCTAAGCTATTTTGATGCAAAGTATAATGTCAAATTGGTTTCAAAAGCTTCAATAAATTAGTGTTACCATGCCAAAATGATTTCAAGCCAAGCCAAGCCAAGCCAAGCCAAGCCACAAGCCAAAGGTGCCAAGGAGAGATGGAGGTAGCCAAGCTTTCATTGCCAAGGACTTCATGAGCACAAGTCAAGCAAGCCACCACTACAAAGGCATTTGGAGCATCCAAGGAAGGTGAATGAATTCTTGTGTTTGATTCCTTGCTTTTTAGTTGTGTTTGTCATTTACTTTTGTTTACTAAGTTCTCCCTAGTGTTTAGGCCTAGAGATGTTATGCTATTAGTGTGTTTATTTCATTTTGTTTGTCATTTTGGAACTAACATCATACTAACCATCCTCTCTTGAGTCAAATTCCTAGATCACATTATGGCACGCCCGGTGAGACTAGACGCATCTTACACCTGAAAGAGATCTTTTTGCAACTCTAAAATATTTATTTGGGCCCTTAAAACTCTTGCAAATTGATTTTTTAACTTTATTTTGCCGTTTTTGCTTGCCACGGTTTTACACAGTAACCGACGTCAGTTAGCAAAACCGACATTGGTTAGATTTCGGTTAGCCAGAGTAATCGACGTCAGTGAGAGTAATCGATGTCGGTGGTAATAACCGACGTCGGTCACTGTGTTTTTCCAAAAAACACAGACCCGAGAGCTATTTTTTCAAAGTTCATTGTTTTAAGCTAAAAAGAGCTCCAAAGCTAAAGGACATGCTAACATTTTTTCTGCAAGACCAAATTTGATATTTGCTAAAAACATGTTTAAATCACCTTTGCATGTTTAAAAATCAATTAGGACATTTGTTTTGGTGTTTAACAAAGAATTTAGATGTTTTGGTGAATGTTTTCAAAGTTTGCAGCTAAGACCAAGGGGTCAAATGAACACCACCAAATCTTTCATTTTGGGTTTAAAATTGAACACATTTGTCAATTCTTGTTTACAATAGTTGTTTAATCAATTTTTGTTTGGCAAAAAGATGAATGTTGCGTGTATGCTCTTCCATTTGCCCCCTATAGGGAACCCTTGGAATCAAAAGTGTCATTCCTATTGCAAGTAGTCCAATCCAAGGCATAGAAAGAAAACACTTCTAAAAAACTCGTTAAAGTTTGGGTGACCTTGAAAACGATCCTAAAGTCTTTCTACTTTCATGCTTTCTTTATTTTTATGCAAATTTGGCTTGTGAGGGGGACTTCATCACCTCCCGCAAGCTCTTTAGGGAGGCTTTGACTCGAGGTTTCACCTCCCGACATTGACTTCATTTGGCTCCTGTGAAGTTGCACATGGAACGTAGTGGCACTTTGGACATCACACTACACTGAGTGAATAGTAGGATGTAGTGGTTGCAAAAATGACTAGACCTTTTTGCAACAAGCCAAGTGATACGGACCCAAAATCCATGTATTTCTTTTGCATCATTTGGCGTGAAAGTCATTGTGCAATTGATTCCCCTAGATTGTTCGAAAACTTGTTAGATCTTAGACAAATCCCCACTTGCTGCAGAAGTATTGTTGGTGCAAGTTGCGTCTCAAGGTCCATGTCGCAGTACTATCATTTGAGAGAAGGGGGTGTAAAAACCCTACTATATAATGCGCATTTACTTTTGAATGAACACTTAAAATCCTCTCAAATGACGTATATTGACGGATTCCAACAATACCAAGCAACCTTGTCAGTTTAGGATCTAAGGGCGATTAATTAGTTGGTCTTGTCCTAGATTAAAGTCTTGTTTGGAGTCAAAACTCATGGTCCAAAACCAAACACATGGTCCTCATTTTCCTTTGAACAAAGAGATGTTATGTTGCCCGCGTGAGATCATCAATTTGCCTTGTTCAAAAGATCATCAAAAGCTTGAGAGTCATATCATCCACTTTGGTGCAGTTATGTTGCCCAATTGAGTCTAGACCTTTACCAAACGTTGTTTAAGTCCACTTATAATCTAAATTCGGAATTGCACCTTTACAAGTTCATAGGGTTGATGTGTTAAGTGGGTTCGCCATTTGCACTAAACTTGAGGGAACTTAAGTTTAATTTTCAATTTGAGTTGAAGCCCATTTAAGACTCATAATCATTATCATCACTTGATAGACTTAAGCCATTTTGTGCTAAACACTTGCACTTTGAGTCTATACTCCACAACATTGAGTCAAGAAAAATAGTGTTATGCTGTCAAAATTGTGGAAAATTGTCTTTGCCTTAGAGAGTTTTTGAAACAAACTTTTTTTATCACACCTTTTGGGTAGTATAGTGTCTTTACGCTGCCCAAATCATTTCAAATTTTGTTTCATGAAACCTCTTGCATAGAGTTTAAATTTGTTCTTATGTTTTCAGACCAATCCAAGTATACTTTTGTGATCCTTTGTCTAAAGCACAGTTATATTGTTCACCTTTGTCTAGCTTGTTTGTAAAAAAAAAACCAAGATTTATATCATTATTTCTGAGAAAATAAACTATTGCTAAAGTGCCTTTTGTTTCATACCTTATACCTAGTTGATCAAGTTCATGACCAAGAATTGAATGCCTAGTGTTTGTTAGAAGTGTTTCAAATCCATTAGATTAAAACTTTCATCTATTTTCAAAGTCTAGCTTTTGACGTTGTGTTTGGCCAAAAGACCTAGCAACTTTTAAATTCCTAGATTAGACTAATTTGAAACACTTCGACCTTAGAGTTTGGCATTTTGATTTTCGATCCATTTACTTGTTTATCTTTGTGTGAACAGTGAAACGTTAGATATTTTACGCTAGCTTGTTTCTTCACAAATCTTTGCATAAACCTTTTGATCCTTTTGACAAATCTAGACCAAGTTGAAGGCATCATTTGTTTTAGATTCTGTCTTTTTTAGAGTTTATAGAACTCTTTGACATTTTATCGTAAATCATTGATTATGGATCCCAACATGTATTCCTACACTCGTAGTGGACTCATGTACAATCCATGGATTAGTAATGTGGTTGCACCGGAAGAAATGGTGCAAGACCCCTATGCGGATAATATTGCTTATGAGATGGATTCTTATTTCTCTTATAATACTCAATCAGGGGCACAAAGCGAAGATCCGTTAGTTAACTATCTGGTTAACATACCACCTTATTCAGAGCAGGACCAAGAACAAACCGCGCAATATCTAGCTACAGTACCCACAGTGGATGAACCAGTTCTTCAACAGTCATATTCTACTAATACAGCTTCCACGTATGATCCATTTTTGTTTGAGTGACATTTGTTAGAGAACAAAGACGAGATTTTGGTTAGAGCCATAGAGGTAGGGGCCAAGTTTTCGGTAGACTTCCCCCATGAAAATTTATCAAGTCTAGTAAGAGTGCCCCACAATATCATTTACAATCAACAGACTTCTAGTAATCCTATGGCTCTAATCCAAACAACGTATCAAGACCCTAATCTATCCAATCGAGGCAAAAACATCATGGAAGATCACTTTAACCAAATACAGACAACGTATCAAACCTACCTGAATCTAGCACGTGATTTCAATTAAATGAACATGGTAAGCCTCTTATTGACCTAGTTCCTTCAACGGGAATGTTGATAGAGTTAACTGGGCAAGAGAATCCGAGTTCTGACCCATTTGTACAAACTGTTTTGCTAGATAACTTGATGCATATGTCCGTTATTGAAGAAGTGTCTTCAGCGTCTACACAAAATAGTGAACCAAACGTAATAGACAATGTGCAAACAATGTCTAATCTTGATCAAAGTGGTACTAATGCACAAACAATTAGCCAACAACATGTGCCTATATTAATCCCATGAGCAGATCATCATACCAAGGAATAGGAGTTTCTACGTCCTAGCCTCAACCAGTTGCTTCCTCAAGTGTACAACCTATAGGATTAGGTAATCAAACAATGGCCAATGTCACGCCTCAATGACAAAATATGACGAATCCTACTTCTCAACAAGTAGCGAGTAGTATTCCACAACAGCAGACACAATCTAGTATATCAACGCAACAGAGGACAAATACATTGCTATTTCAATCAGGGGCAACTAATGTTCTTCGTCACCAGGTAAAGACAAACATACCTGTTCAGTTGCAGACTAATATGTCAATTCAAAACCAAGCAATAACTAGTCAACGTGTAAATATTGGTCAACGACAAATATCGAATCTGCAACCTACTTTCACTTTTTCACAGGAATTCATGCAACAAGGTCCCCATGTTTCTCAAGTACCTACTAGACAACCGTTGGTTCAAAATGTATCACAAATTCAGAGACAGGGTCTTGGTCCACAAGTTCCCACTCAACAACACGGTTCGATTAGTCGGTAGCATGTCCATTTTCAACCACAGCAGGCATAGTATAATTATATCCCTCCATCCCAACCACAAAATCCTCCAAGTCAAACCTTTATCACCAACCCAAATCAGAATATCGTGCAACCAAATGTGCAATTTCATGTACATCCTAATCCACATATGCGTATTCTTGGTCCATTCCCCAACCAAACCAGTATATCCCAACAAGTATCTCCATCATATCCGGGTCAAAGTGTCCCACTTGTGACCTCCCAACCATCTACCCAAACCAATTTTTTCCCTCAAACCAATGTCCCTTCCAGTTTCCTATCCCAAGAATTGCAACAAATGAAAGATGCAATTGCTGCCATTCAAGTTGGAAAGCAGACTAAAAAGTTCAAATTGGATGACTTATGTTCCTATCCATTCAACATAGAGTATTTACAGATACCATTTCCTCCAGGTTACGAACCATCGAAATTTGATAAATACAAAGGGAAAGGTGACCTTAAGGCTCATTTGACCCAATTCTTTGTCGCATGTCAACTAGTGGCATATAACGACATATACCTTTTGCTGTTGTTTCCAAGGAGCTTGGCTGGACAAGCCTTGGAGTGGTTTTTAAAGTTGCCAAAGAATTCAGTAACGGACTTTGATGATCTTTCTGATAAATTTGTGCAGCACTTCTCCTATAATCTTGAGCATGAGATTTCATTAATGGACTTGATATAAGCAAAACAAAAAGCTGGTGAGAGTTTTGCAAGTTATTTACAATGATGGAGAGCCCTTGCAAGCCATTTCACCCACAGTTTATCAGATAAACAATTAACCGCTGTGTTTACTAAAAATTTGCATAGTGAGATAGCTTACCATCTGGAACTACAGTGTGCACATACGTTCAAAGAGATCATTGATAAAAGTTTGTTGATTGAGCGAGCGCTCATCAATAAAGGAGTCATCAAGCTTAATTTAACAAATCAAAATCAAGATATCAATCAAGGAAATAGCCAACAACAACCTGTTCAAACGCAAGCATCACAACCGGCACAGGTCAATAACCAAGAAAGACCAAAGTAATTCAACCGCAATAGGAATGTTGTGGGAAATGGAGTAACCTAATCTCGTCATGTCTAAACTGTGCAAACATCATCCGCACCACCTTTTCAGCGTACACCTACCCAACAACCTCTCCAACCAATGCCGCAAGCACAACAACCAAGATCTACACTACAAATACAACAATCTATACCATTGCAAATCCCTCCTCTTAAGAGAACCGTGTCTGCACGTCTTGTCTTTAGTGACCTAGGAGAATCTATTGAATTTGTATTTCGCAAGCTTGCTGTTGTTAATCTGATTAGTTGGCTTATACCAAAGCATTATCCCCAAAGCATTCCCTATCTTGATTGGTACCGAGAAAATGAATTCTGTGACTATCATCGCGTCAACAGGGATAATCTACGAGGATGTGTTCAAATCAAGCATTTAATTGAGAATATGTTGGATAATGGAGAAATAAAATTGGATAATGGTGTTTCCACTTCCAACCAAACTCTTCGGATTTATCAAAATCTTTTTCCTCGACATAACAATCAGCAACAACAAAATAATTAGCAACAACAAAGGCCAGTGCAGCAGCAAAATCAACAGTATCAGAATCAAAGGTCGAACCAACAGAATCAACAAAATCAGCAGTAAAACCCACAATGATAGAACAATGGACAAAACCAAGGTCACAATGGTAACAACCAACAAACCTACCATGCAGTTGCACATGACTAGAATAGGGTTGTAGGTCATATTGCAAGGGGTAGCGTTAATACCATCTCCATTAATCCTAGATTGAGCATTAATCAGTTTAAGACCATTGCTAAACAACAATATTTAGTCAAATTACATGGATAATCCTTTGATCTGGGAGTGCATACAGGCAAAACAACAAACTAGGACTTTCCTTTTTGGATCTTATAGCGACAACTCGTTTTTGCCACATGACTACATACAAGTGCACTGGCAATCGAGACTTGTCATCTCTGATCCCACACCATTTCCAACATTGGTTAGCAATAATGGTCTAGTATTTAATCCCGATTGTGCAATCACAACTCGGAGGTTGAAGATTACTATCCCAGGCCCACAACCATCCGCCACTTTGCCTGTCATCCAACCAACCATTCAACCTCGGAATAAACCATTCCCTACTGACCAAGACAAGAAGTTTGATATTGTGGAACAATTGCGGAAGACACCAGCACAAATTTCTATTTTAGATTTGTTGCGAACGCCAATAACCCACAAGAACATCTTGAATGAGTTTTTGACCCAATTTTTTTTTTGCTAGTGACATATCCCCTGATAAATTTCAAGCTTTGGTTGGACCCCTGGCTCCGACCCAACAAGTCACATTCAATCAAAGCGATATGTCTTTCTTTGGCCCACTCCATAATAATCCATTATACATAGAAGTTTATATAAGACGGCATAAAGTGAAACGTGTCCTTATAGACAATGGATTTGGCCTCAACATAGTGTCCTTAAAGCTCATCAAGATTTTTGTGTACACAATGACAGATCAACTAGAAACAATAACTATTAAAGCCTATGATAATCAGGAAAGAGAGTCACAAAGCACCATTAGTCTGTTAGTTATCATTGGGCTTTTGACCCATGATACATTTTGCCACGTGTTTGATCTTGAGTTATCATACAATATACTTCTCGGTAGGCCTTGGTTACATGAGATTCGTGCAGTCCCGTCAACGATGCACCAATGTATCAAGTTTTCCCACGCAGGGATGGAAGTGAATATTTCGAGAGATTTACGCCCATATGAACACTGCAAGCATATTGAGGCCGAATTTCAAAGCTATAATTATCAGTACAGTATGAATCCAAGTTGCAAGTAGGATAAAGGAAAGGCTATACTTGTTGGTCCTTCATCGGATACTTGCATAGATCCTAATACCTTGGATTCTCTTTCTGACATGCCACCACCTGAAGTTTCCAATCATTTCACCGTTTCAGATAATGGACCGGGAGAATATGTGACCCATGATATGTTTCATATTGCCAATCTTTCTCAAAATCCGAAAACCTTTGGGCAACCTAAAGTCACCCCACATGCATTGGCAACAAAAGAACAAAGATAAAGGACCTGTCACATTTTTACCAACTTCTGGACTAGAACTTGACCCTCTTGAAAGGGACGAATCATTGTTGTACGACAACCAAGTTGATTGTTATAAAAATGCAAAGTATCCTATTCCCAATAGGATCATGGAGCGTCACAAATATGAAGGAAGAGGTCTTTGACCAAATCAACAAGGAACCATTGAGCCAATTTTCATGACTAAGTATGAAAGACTTTATGGACTTGGATTAAACCGCCTGGGGGTGACCCCACATATCTTATTCAAACTCCATCACCAACGACTAGTGATGATGATGTCGACAGTGAAGCAAAGTCCGATCATAGTCTCACCTTTGATAACCTAGCTAAAACCAACCTATTTGATAACAATGTCATTTGTACCCTTACCTTGGCTGTTCATCGCAACCCATTGTCATTATATTATCTCCAACTGATAGATTGGGGCCAACAAGAATCCAATCTGCCGATTGATGAGTACTAGAATGATGAAGCATTCTGTGATTTTCTAGGCCTTAGAGACAACGTTCTGTTGAGAGATCACAAATCAAGATTCTCAATCACATTGGATTCTACAGCCTATTTTGGAGAGCGAGTGAACACCTTTAGCCAAAAACGAATAAGTAAAACATTGAGGTCTCAAAGTGAAAACCTCTTTGAGGCACTTTTTGACTAGGAAAAAAATAAAGATAAAGGTCAATCTAGTGGTGAAACCCTGTTTCAAGCACCATTAAAAGGGGGTGTTTATTTTTCTTCGAATTTAGACCAGGTGACCACCAACAATGAACTTACCTATGGACCCGAGTTTAGCTTTGAGCAACAAGTATTTGATCACATTCTTCAAGAATTTTCGATTGTTTTTGTCACCTGGCTAGATCTCCCATTAGGCGATTCAGATTCATCATGCCTAGGAGAAGTTGAGGTGCAAGTCCTAATGGAGGACCCTAACATAATCCAACAGTCCAAGTCATTGCCTACTATCCTAGAAGACGGTTCGATCCTTCTAGTCAAAGATACAATAGAGGTAAATATCGGGACTCCATCAGACTTGAAACGGATAAAATTTGGCGCGTCCCTCATTGAGGAATGTGACGTCTTTACAGCGCTGTTGAGAGATTTTGTAGATATCTTTGCATGGGCTTATTCTGACATGCCAGGTTTAGACCCCGCCTGGGTTCTGCACCACCTTGTGGTTAATCTTGATGCCAAACCAGTAAAACAAAAGTTACGTAAGATGCATCCTCGCATTGTTGTATTGGTAAAGAAAGAGTTGGAAAAACTCTTAGAAGCAGTTTGTATTCAATCTATTGACTACTTAGAATGGATCTCTAATGTAGTTCTTATTAGCAAAAACCCTGAAGGGATCAAAATTTATACTAAGTTTTGAG
The DNA here is from genome assembly GCA_037957365.1 of Torreya grandis. Taxonomy (NCBI): domain Eukaryota; kingdom Viridiplantae; phylum Streptophyta; class Pinopsida; order Cupressales; family Taxaceae; genus Torreya; species Torreya grandis. The sequence goes on along the minus strand of JARHVA010001742.1, from coordinate 64,160 downwards.
ACATCAACAAAGCTTGTCCTAAAGACAATTTTCTCTTGCCTAATATCGGCATGATCGTCGACTCCACGATAGAATATGAAATGCTTTCACTCATGGATGGCTTTTCAGGGTACAATCAGCATAAAACAACGTTCACCACTCTATGGGGAACATTGTTATCAGGGGATGCCATTTGGCCTTAAGAATGTTGGAGCCACATATCAAAGGGCCATGACTGTCATATTTCATGATATTGTTGAAGACTATGTCGATGACATATTAGGAAAATCCAAAACCAGGGCCGACCATCGAGCAGTGCTGCGTAAGATATTTGAAAGATTATGAGAGTATAAAGTCAGACTCAATCCAAAGAAATATGTGTTCGGTGTAACTTCAGGAAAATTACTTGGCTTTATCGTGTCTCGTAGAGGTATTGAAGTCGATCCGGATAAAGTCCATGCTATAATCGAGATGTCGCCACCAACCAATTTAAAGCAACTTCATAGTTTGTAGGGTAAGATCCAATCAATCCGACGCTTCATCTCTCAGTTAGCAGACAAGTGTCATCCATTTACACACTTTTTGAAAAAAGGAGTTACATTTCACTGGGATGATCACTGTCAAACAACTTTTCAACAACTCAAAGATTATCTTGTTAATCCATCTGTTTTATTACCTCCTATGCCAAGAAAGCCATTCTTGTTATACCTATCAGCTACCGATCATGCCTTGGGGGCACTCTTGGCTCAACATGATGACAAAGGAAAGGAGCACGCTGTATACTACTTAAGCTGTACCTTGGTTACATTTGAACATAACTATGCACCTGTTGAAAAAGCTTGTCTAGCCATGGTCTTCATAGTTCAAAAATTGCGTCATTACATGTTGAATAATAAAACCATGGTCATTTCAAAAGTAGATCCGCTCAAGTATCTACTATCTAAAACAACTTTGCAAGGTAGAATGGCCAAATGGATCATGCTTTTCAGTGAATTTGACATAAAGTATGTCAATCAGAAGGCAATCAAAGGACAAGTTCTTGCAGATCAACTTGTTGAATCACCTCTCATGGACACAACCACTCACGTTTCAATTTCTTGATGAATCTATCATGGCCGTCATTAACATACCCCTTGAGAAGTAGCCTTGGAAACTGTATTTTGATGGTTCATTTACTGCACATGGATTGAGGATAGGCCTATTGTTTATTACACCACAGGGGGATCTAATCCCTAAATCATTCAGAATCAACTTTCTTTGTACAAACAACATGGCCGAGTATGAAGCACTTGTTGCAGGACTTCGACAAGCAGTGCATTGGAATATATCTCATGTCCAAGTTTATGGTGATTCTCAGTTAATCATCAATTAGGTTACAGATTATTTTTAGACCAAAGATGACAAGCTGGTTTCATATAAAGCCATGGTCAACACTCTTAAACAACAAATTGCCAACATTCAGTTTGAGCACATACCAAGGGCTAGTAACAAAACTGCAGATGCTATGGCTACTATTGACTCTCTGATTTGATAAACAGATAAAGCTAGAGTATCAGTTCCTCGTCGAGAATTTCTCAGCACCAGCTCATGAACCTTCAACCGTTGCAATGATTTGTGATATTGTTGGTCCTAATTCTATCCAGTACTCAGACCTTTACAACTACCTTCATGATCAAGTTCTACCACCTAATCTCTCTCAAAAACAAACCAAAACCTTTATTCATCATTTCGCTCGTTATACTCTACTTGGATCCACCCTTTACCGTCGTAGTTTTGATGAAACTCTGCTTTGTTGTTTAACTTCGACAGAGTCTACATTAGCATTAAGAGAAGTTCACGAAGGAGTATGTGGAGCCCATTCTAGCGACGCAGTCCTATCCAAAAAGCTCTTGCGTACTGGTTATTATTGGTCCACAATGGACGCAGATGCCACTGCATATGTAAAGAAGTGTAACAAATGTCAACGGCATGCTAATCTGATTCATGCCCCAACAAAAACTCTGAAATCGATGTTCACACCATGGCCATTTTCTAAATAGGGACTTGACCTCATTGGGAAGATTAACCCCACTTCATCTAATGGCCATAAACATATCCTTACTGCCACCGAATATTTCATTAAGTGGGTTGAAGCTATACCCCTCACTTACGTGACTGGAAAACAAATTTTCAAATTCATCTTCAACCATCTCATCTGCCGTTATGGTATCCCTTCTGACATTATATCTGATAATGGAGGATCATTCAAAAACAAGGATGTAGACCAGCTATGTATTGAATATAACATCACACAATATTTTTCTACAGCATATTACCTTCAAGGTAATGGTCAAGTTGAGACATCCAACAAAACCATTGTCAATATTCTCAAAAAGATTGTTAATGATGCCGATCGTGATTGGCACCTCCAGATATTTCCTGCCCTTTGGGTATACCGTACCAATCATCGTACCCCCATAGGGGCCACTCCATACTCACTTGTTTATGGTATTGAAGCCATCCTTTCCATTGAGGTCGAATTGCTTTCACTACGTGTCTCCTTCAAGCATGTCCTAGATGATCATGACTATCGAGTAGCTTGCTTGCAGGAGCTAGACCTACTGGATGAGAAACGCACAATGCTCAATAATCTTCAAGCATATCAGAACTGACTCAAAGGCCACTATAATCGATGTGTTAAGTATAGAACATTTGAACTTAGTGATCTTGTTCTTAAAGAAAACCAAAAGAATACCACGACTGAGAAGAAACATAAAGAGAAATTCAAACCAAATTGGATAGGGCCTTTCATCATCACTGCAGATTATGGATCAGAAGCATACAGGCTTGCCACACCAGACGAAGATGAACTTTCGGAGCCGATGAACATTATTCATCTCAAGCGGTACTATGCTTGAGCGCTAAGGTGTATTGTCTGTATAGAGCAATTTAGGTATGCCATTTTATCACTATTCTTCTTTGTACATAATACCATCCTTATCCACCCTCTTCGTCGTATCCACTTTCTGCTTTCAACCTATCAACCCAGTGTGTTCTAAAGCCTAGCCCGTTTGACCTTGGTTTTTTTTTGCCATTCATTACGCATTTTCAGCATAAAGGTATTTGATTAGTTTCATCAGTTGATTCCAAAACTTTATACAAAGATCGTATTTTGGGACAGTGTGACAGAAGTTTCGGCAGTTGCATCCTTCGTTTGTTATTAATTTCTTACCACCGATCTTGCTATTAATTATAACCGCCTTTGGGCAAATTAGTACCCTTGATCTATGCCGTTGTGTCTTAGTTATAACCGTCTATGGGCAAACTAGAGGCAACATTAAGCCTTGACGTACCAACTTGCCACTTCCTATGTTATACTATGCTTTTTTACCAACTGTGCCTGTTTTGTTTGAATTGACTGCTGCACTAGTCAAATTCTTCCGCTATAATGATGGAACTATAGTGACTTGAGGTCCTACTCTAGGACTATGTAGACATCGTTCAATACTTGTTGAGGTCCACTGAGTCACCTTTTTTCCAACGCTCTCGCCGTTTTGCGAGCAACCTAAGCCACGCTCTTGCCATTTTGTGAGCAACTTAAGCCACGCTCTCGCCATTTTGCGAGCAATTTTGGTTTGAACGCTCTCGCCATTTTGCGAGCAACCTAAGCCACGCTCTCGCCGTTTTGTGAGCAACGTTTGTTTAAACACTCGTCGTTTTACAAGCAACCTAAGCCACGCTTTCATCATTTTGCGAGCAACCTTCGTTTAAACGCTCTCGCCGTTTTGCAAGCTTGAACCATTTAGTGTCCCATCATTCTTGATCGAGTTGAGACACTTCAAAAAATTCTAAAAACATTTAAAAAATCATTAGAAAAGAACAAAAACATTGACCACTTTTTTGCCTTAAGGATTCTGGGAACTTTTACTAAGTTACAAGCAAATCACTTGTCATTTAGTTTTCCCATCCTTTTTGGCCCTTTTCTCTCACGCACTTGTCGTTTTGCAAGACTATTCCTATGCTTCTATCACATCTATTCTATTTGTTTTCCTCAGTTATCACATTATTCCTATTCCCTGAAAGAACTACATTTGGCTTGAAGTTTTTTATTGGATATTACATCCATGGAACTATGTAGGCAGCGTCCACTTGCCTAGTGCATATGGAGACAACTCAACCACCCTCTACCTTTTATTTTATTCTCCCATTTTGTTTGTTTGTTAAGTTGTTTATTTTCTAGGGGCAATGTTCGTAGGGTTTCTATTGCATTGTTTGTTTATTTCTGCGTATTTTATTTGTTTGTTTGTCTGTTTATTTGCTTTCAGCACTGTTGTCTTGATTCAGTTTATGTGTTTTCATTGTGTGATTCTTTGTCCACACTTACACTTGAATCCATCCATATTCATATGTTTACATTGTCATTATGGTTTTTATCATTGGTGCATTGTTTTCTATTGAGTATTGGATTACATGAGTCAGTCCTCATGCATATTTCGGCCAAGTCCTCATGATGTTATACCATGATGCTTATCGACACGTGCTACAACAAACCTCAGTTTCAAGAAGTTTATTCAGCAATGGCAACATCTCTTCGGCACCGACATCTCGATTCCATCCTAATCATATCCCAAACATAGTAATTAGTTCGGACGAGCATCTCCCTACTAGTAGGTTGTTCCAATTCATCATTACCCTCTGTGTTAAGTTATCATCCTTGACCAAGTTTATCATGTTTGCCATAATCAGGGTCCAATGATTATAACTGCCTATGGGCAAATCATTGCATACTGTTCCACCTACATTTCTCAATGACTATAACCGCCTTTGGGCAAATCATTGTGTTGTCACCACTTTACATGTTATTACCTTATTTGTCTGTCCTAATTGGGGCAGCTCCATCTTCTCAATGATTATAATTGTCTTTGGGTAAATCATTGTGTTATTTACCCGTTGCTACTATCGAAGTACAAGCTTATAACCACCTTTGGGCAAACCATTGTACACCGTCCCACTTGCATTTTCAATGATTTTGACTACTTTTTCAATATCATTGTGTTTTCACCTCATCATCTTTCCTTTTTATGGTCCCCTCGTTTTGCTTATTTCTTTTCGAGGGACCGTTCACTGAACCATTTGTGCCAACCATTCCCTCGAGGGGGCATCATACAGTTAGTTTATCATCATTGTAATTGTAGGCATACACGACCTTTTCATTCTTTGAGAAGACGTTACTGTGTTTATAGCTTGCAACGCCTTTTCAAATAAGGGCAAACTGTAGACACCTAAATCTGGCCACCGATAACTTCCAATCAAGCTTTTGGCCAATTTTCTTTCAAAATGCACAATTTGACCAAAAAACACTAAAACATGCTAAATGATGTGAAACTGACATATTCAAGCGCCAATTTTGGCTAGAGTATCACTAAATGGGTTAATGCAATTTATGGGCGAGCTAACTTTGATCAGATCATTTTGAGTCAAAATACCAAATTTGCATCTGGGTTCTCTGGATTGCTCTTTCCTATCAAATCTTCTACACATGACATGTGCCTTTGTTATTTATTGTTGGTAACATCCTAAATGGGAATACGGTTCCAACGCCTCTGACATCACCTTCCAATTTTAATCCAGTCAAATTTTGGACCAATAACAGGTATTTTGATCAATTTGAGTAATTTGTGGACAAAGTGCTTAATCATGCTTAAGAGCTAATTAACCCAAATCAAGGCCTAATTAATAATTCCATGGAAACTTGTTGAAAATTTGTTTTTAGAAATGAATATTGAATATCTGCATCAAGTGACCTCATTTCTTGGGAAGACATCCCTAGGCCATAAATGCCACAAATATCAAGATTCATGCTCTCCATGCCTCTTAATTGCCCTTTCTTCCAATGTCATGATGAGGATAATTACAAATTTAATTCCAAAAATTGAATTAATCCTCAACCACACATTTCAATCTTGAGATGGATGGTTCATGTTGATTCTGATCAAATCCAAAAATCTATAAATAGAGAGGCCATGAACATCATTTCTAAGATATTTTGATGCAAAATTATAATGCCAAACTGGTTCCAAAAGCTCCAAGAAATTAGTGCTATCATGCCAAATTGATTCCAAGCCAAGCCACAAGCCAAAGGTGTCAAAGAGAGATGGAGGTAGCCAGACGTCCATTGCCAAGGACTTCATGAGCACAAGCCGAGCAAGCGACCACTATAAAGGCATTTGGAGCATCCTAGGAAGGTGAAAAAATTCTTGTGTTTGATTCCTTGCTTTTTAGTTGTGTTTGTCATTTACTTTTGTTAACTAAGCTTTCCCTAGTGTCTAGGCCTAGAGATGTTATGCTATTAGTGTGTTTATTTCATTTTGTTTGTCATTTTGGAACTAACACCATACTAACCATCCTCTCTTGAGTCAAATTCCTAGATTACAATATGTACTCTTCCGTGCTCCCTGATCCAATCTTCTAGTTCATTTTGTTAACATCGCTATGGATGATAGATACCACATTCTCATAACATTTTAAAAAATAGCAGGCCCCCCTCCTCCGTCGCCCTCTCCCCTCCTCCAAAGGTCTACCTCTAATATTATCTTTACGATTCCAAACCCACTGTTTATGAAAAGTAGGTTTATCAAAGATTTCCGTCCCTTCAGACTTCCAAGTTTCTACTACAATGGACACATCAAAATTATAAAAAAAATGAATGTAGAGCTTCTACCTACTAGAAAGGATGTCCACATGCATGTGATTGAGTGATGACTAGGGCGTCTCTATAGGTGCTTATCCTATAGAGTCTAGACAAACTCTAGTAAGTGCAAAAGAAGGGACTAAAGCTTTCACAACTCTAATGGTCAGCGGCTTGTGGAAAATTCAATTTGGAAAACCATTTGTAGAATACAATGAGAGGTTACCTTATACAAGTAATAAAAATATTTACACCATCAAAGAAATACTTTGATTCTAAGGGTTATGTTGTTAGCACCATCTACTATATGTTCTAAGGATGGTACTGTAATATGAAAAAATGGATCTAGTTAAACACTATGTTACCGGATACGCCCTTGCAGACCCCGGATACGGGTATGAAACGCCTTAGGGTACAGATACGGTGGGGAAATGCCCAGGGTACATCCTTGGGCTTGCGATTACAACTGGATATGCAAAGATTCTTTTATGTTGGTTAAATTATTAAAAAAATAGTGTACTTAAATGTAAAAATTGATATTACCATAAATTTTTCCGTCGGCAGCACCAGGCAAGCAGGGACCGGCGTCGATTGCCTGTGTGTTCCAGAACTGCTGTTGACGAACAGTCAGTTAACAAAGATGGCTATTCAAGCACAAAGTGTTTCTCTACAAATAAAGCTCCATTGTTTAATGTATCCACTTTACTTTTCATTTGGCTACCTATTTATTTAATTTCCAAAAATTTCAAATTAGCTTTCAAAATGTTGATTTTTCTCTTATTTTTCTTTGTTTGGATTTCCCTAAAAACTATGTACTTGAAATTTTAAAACTACTTAGATACTATCATGAAAAACTACTCGATATTCTATTTATGGTCCTTATTTACTCTAATTGATAAAATGTATTTAGGGTCTAGGTCAGCCCCTAGCCGACCTAGACTAAGACCTAATTTGTCTTTGAGTTCCTCGAATGGAGAAATCCTAAGTTTTCAGCCAGTCGAGAAAATGGTTTAGAGGTCATTGTGTGAGGTTTTATTTATATTGCACGATTAGTCCCAAATTATTCTCTCATGCACAAGTAACTAATTTTATCATATTTACAAGTCATTAACCTGATGATAGTCACAAAATTCATTTTCATAGTACCAATCAGGGTAAGGAATGACTTGTGGATAATGCTTTAAAATAGGCCAACTAATCAGATTAGTGGTAGAAAGCTTACAAAAATATAGGTTACTAAATCAGATAGGTTGACACTATACTCTTATTTAGTTTCAAATAACAAACTAAGTAAACCAATTTGGTTTAGTCTTCTAGTTAGCATTCAGAACAACAAACTACGTCATGTAGTTTGAGTTATTTTTACATCTTTCCTTGTGCATCAACTTCTATAGTCATATTTGGTTTTTATTTTAACACTTACTATTGAGCCTTACTCCTTAGTCCCTGAATACATTAGATTTTGGTCTCTTATATGCACACAATAAATCCAAGACAACTCCTTAAACCATTTTCAAGGACATAGTCATAAGCTAGTTGAGTTATAGAAAGCTATGAGACTTTAAAGGAATTTGACCTTCAAGTGAGGTTATTGGAACTATTAAGACTTCATTAGACCTTCTTTTGGATTATATGCATGATCTACCTTCTTAAGGATTCATCACTTGTTTGTCTATGCAACTCAAGTTCAAATTATTAATGCAAGCATGCATTGTAAAAGTACATTAAATATCAAATTAAAAGTGGCTTAAATGATTGTAACTTGCCAAATTGAAATTTTTAAAAAATTAATGGATAATATGAAAGATAAATGATTCATTTCACCATTCGTGCTATTTAATTGCACATGATGATAGCCTCCTCCTTCGCACTTTCCTTATGTATTTGATAGGAGCTGCTATTTATTGGTATAGTACCACTTGGCATTCGTCCTGTCTCCACCCTCACTCACCCGCAAGTGAAGGTGGACCTAGACCAGACCTTGACCAGTAGTAGTCTTCCAACCAAGTCAAAGGAGACTGCGAAGACTATAATTAGCCTTTAACATGCAAACTCTCGGTTCAACAAACTAACTGTTCATGCAACGAATAGTTCTGGAACCGCCACAAGCGATCGACATCGGTCCCTATCTGCCTGGAGGTGACCGACGTTGGCCGACCCCAAATTCCCTAGGAGATTTGTGTGGGAGAAGTAATTTTAAAAATGTAGTTTTAAATTACTGTCAACTCTCCCAAACCTACTAGTCAATGTGAATAATGTTTAACACGTGTTTTAAAATAATTATTAATTTGGTTTTTGATTTTTCAATTTTTTGATTTATATTATTTTTTTGATATTTTTAATTTATTTTAAAAAATAATGTCTTGAGTTAAATTTTACACCACTTCAATTTTAATATTAGAAAATTATGCAAATATTATTATTTACATTGATTGTTGATGAATGCATATGTATAAGAATGAAGGCATGAGATTGAAATGTGAATTGATGCTCAGATGGTTGTGTGGATTAAATTTGTTCCAAGGTATAAAGGAAATAACTAATGCACATATTCCTATTCCTCCCATGTTGCATTTTGATTGGAGAGAAACATTTAGTAAGGTAAAAAGAGTTAGCCTCACACAAATGAATTTAAATTAATGTGGATTCGACTGAAGAGAAAAGCCTGTGGAAAAACACCCGATGGAAAAAGACAAAGCAGAGCGGAAGCTGCCACGTGTCATCTTCTACAGGACCCCCAAAGGTTTCTAAAGCTTATATAAGTTAAGCCCATGTTTTATTCTTTTTTATTGAATAAATTTCTTCATTCATGGCACTAATCCAAATTTCATCTTCAATAGCATTTTCAAATGAGATATGAGCATAGTGTTCAAATTTTAAATGTGACCATTTGCTTTTGAATATTTAAATTTAACAAAGGGAAAATCTAAAAGCCTATTAGGCTTGTTAGATATAAATAGGCCTAAACAGACCAGTACCCAGAATTGAAGGTATATACTTATCTGAGACTATCATAAACTGAAAATTAGCTAATAGATAGTAAAGAGAACATCAACTTTTATGAAGGCAAAACTAAAAGTAGAAGAAGGTTGATCAGGTGTAAAAGAGTTTTAGGTGACAACAACCATGGGAATCCATCTAATGAAATAGTAATAATGATAATAGTTTAATCAAGGTAGAATAAATAGTCTCCCACATTATTTGCAATTATTATAGTGATGTTGGGTAAAATTATAACTAAAGTCTAACCATCGATGGCCATCCAATAATATCGAGTTGTGCACTCCAAGTTTTGTCCCTGCGCATTTTGGTTTTGAGGCAGTAAAGTTTTTGACATAGAGCATGGGCATGAGTTTATTTTGCCAATAATTATGTTACTTGATTATAAATTTGGAAGATAATCCAATTCTTTCAGCGTTCTTGTTTTGTCCTTCCTAAAGGAGAAGATCCTTCAGGTTTGATCACTTAAATCTTGTTTGGGTATCATTTTCAATTCAGTCATTGGTCTTGTTTCCGAGTCAATTTTTCAATTTCATAGATGCATTCAAAATAAGAAGGTTGTTGTGTCCATAAACCCTACCAATAAATATAATTTCATCAACATGAATGTGGTTAATCATCTACATGTTCAAAAAAAGAATATCATGGATTTTTTGATAATAATCCCTTATACATTGAATTTTTCATCATGTGACACAAAGTCAAACATGTCTTCATAGACTATGGGTTGAGCATGAATAGTATGTTTTTAAAGGTAAATCAAACATCATATAGGTCAATGATTGTAAGTTTGTTGTACATAACTACCTCTAGACCTGACATCATGTAAGTAGTAAGTATTGGAGAATGACCCATCAACCAGGTAAAAAACAAATTCAAATTGAGTCATTTAATTGTAGTGTCATTATTTTTTTTATAAATGCACGCCTAATTGACTTACAAAGTTATACAAAATATTAATACATGGGAGAAGAATAAAAATTCATTATCTATCTGCTCTTATAAAGGATGAATAAATACTCGATAAAGGATTTCAATCCCCTTGCAAACCAATTTATTGCATATTTTTAGATAAACATTATTGAAAAAGTTTCCTATGTTTGAATTGTAAAAATCAAACAAGGAACCTGTTGACACAGTGGATTGCACCCAATGCAACCCAGATTCACGAAGTGACTTATGCTCGCAATATAGCTCGAGGAGGTGATCCCAAGGCAACGCGGATTCACGATGCAACTCGGGACCATCCTATTATAAAGATAATTTAATATATGCCTTGCATTTACTTTTTAGTTATTTAATTTTTAGATTAATTTCCTTCTAGTTATTTTTGCTTTAAAATACTATCATTTTTTTAGCATCAACATTGTGTGTGTCTGTATGTTCTTTCTTGAAGCACCATCCCTTGTTGTACCTTAGTGACAAACAATGAGATTTGAGTGGATCATATGTATACACATAATATTTTCACACTTTTATTGATTAATAATACTTTACATCTTACAGGAACCCGTCGAGACTCAATCTCTTTAAGTGCATGCCCTAAGGGAACTCTTTTTGTCAAATAGTGGATTGTCATCCCTTATGGAGCTTTACGCTTCTGGGAACGAGCGTGTAGCTTGGCAGTCCACCATATCTTTATCTAACACATTCTTTTTTGAATATTTTGATCGTAAACATGCTCTAAATGAGTAAAACTGCTTAAGATTTGGTGTTGCATTTTTTAGAACTCAAAAATTATAAAAAATATGAATAAACCACCCTGGCTATTGCTCTACCCTTTCGCTCATGTCCCTTTTATTGGATTGCACAAGAGAACACTTTAATCCAGAATCCATGCCTAGCATATGATCAATTCAAAAAGAAAAAAAGTTTCAAAGATGAAGCTTGACTGCCAATCTTAACTTATGATATTTGAACGTTTTTTATCCCCATATTGAACCTTGTAACATTTTAATTTAGATGGCATTCCAATGAGTAATATCGTGCTAGGAAAACCCTACTTACACCACTTAAAGAAACTAGTAAAAACATAACATCATTGGATAAAGGCAAATAATTTCATTAAACTTTTTAAAATTTGTTTAAGATGGAAAATGACATATTTCAATCATGGGAACACAGTCAAGATCCAACTCATGATCAAAATGATTAGGTTTATCAAGAAGACTTGGATGCTTTGGCTTGTGTAAATAATCAAAATCTATAATTTACCAAGATTACCATTTTAGGGGTATCCATATTTTAAAATCATAGCTTGGGGGAAATGGAACTCTAGAAAGTATAAACAAGAGCAAGTTATATATAAATATTCTAAGTAATTCAATGTCTTGGGACATATCCAAGCGTATCCGCAGGACAAGTACGTACCCTGGGCATATCCATGACGTTTTGAAGCCAAAAAACATTTAATTTTTTTTTTTTCAATTTCGCCCAGTGAAAAGTCAAGCATGGACTTCAAAATACAATTAAAAACAAATTAAAGTGGATTGCCAACCCTAAAAGCAGCTTTCACGCTCATTTTATCAAAAGTAAACAACAAGAAGTTTCACTCTGATTATTTTTGATCTTATGGAATATCAACAAGAAGAAAATCATTGCATATCCAAAACTACCTTTTGCATATCCTGGAATCATTGCAGTCTAGGAGACCACGTCTCTTTGAGGTATTATGTGCATACCATGCAACCATTGCAGTCCAGGGGACGACTAAGGTGTGTAATTTAAGCTATATGGTGAAGCACGAGTAATTTCCTCTGCTAACTAAACTCAAAAAAAGCTGTCGAGTTACTGATTTCCTTCAGGTTTTCAGCCTTTTAAGCATAGGTAGATAAGCTATGGATGGTGCAGTTTGCTACAAAAGATATGAATTACATTATACTCTACTGTTACATGATATAGATGGTGCGGTTATGAGGTACTGTAGAGTTCTTTACATACTAATTGGGCCTTGAACATTGATTCACAGTGTTTTTGTAATAGAAAAGATTCAAACTGTGCCTTGGGTAATTTGCTGAGTTGTCTTTATTTTTGTCCATACATTGTAACATTTGCACTATGTAGCTATTAAACTAATCTAAGTTTGCCTGTTGAATATTATGATATTTGGCATTGAATTATGAGTATGTTTTGTGGTTATTTAACTTATTTTGTTTCCTTTATGCATATTTTAAGCATAGGTAGATAAGCTATAGATGGTGCAGTTTGCTACAAAAGATGTGAATTACATTATACTCTATTGTTAAATGATATAGATGGTGCGGTTATGAGCTACTATAGAGTTCTCTACATACTAACTGGGCCTTGAACATTGATTCACAGTGTTTTTGAAATAGAAAAGATTCAAACTGTGCCTTGGGTAATTTGCTGAGTTGTCTTTATTTTTGTCCATACATTGTAACATTTGCACTATGTACCTATTAAACTAATCTAAGTTCGACCGTTGAATATTATGATATTTGGCATTGAATTATGAGTGTGTTTTGTGGTTATTTAACTTATTTTGTTTCCTTTATGCATATTATGTGGTTAATTTTGCTTATATGGTTATATTTTTATATTTCTAATTTTTTATAAATATTTTTGTATGGCTGTGTCCAAAACGTATCCAAACCCCCAAAAAAATCCCCGTATCCATGTATGCGATTCCCGTACCCATATCGATACCCATATGCGTATCGACAACATAGGTCTGAGTTTGGATTTACTTGTCTAGCTTTATATACGAGTAAGACCATTTACCTTGAGCAATTATTAAATCTTCACTAATGGCTTTGTAACTAAACACATTGCTATTAATCTGGGAATGTTCTTATAAACTTAGTATTTTGTATTATTAATCTCGAAGGATAGTTATGTTATGTTATAAAGTATTGGATGATTTTATTTCCTTTTCTTTTTCAGTTTCTCTTTCAAAGGTTCTGCTGTTTTATTGAATTCACAAAGTATTCTACTTGGAGGCATTATATCCATCATCCAGTGAAGTTGGATTTATCTTAAGATGCTTATAATGCAAAGCTATATTCTATTTTTTTCCCTAACATGTTCAATTTTTTATTGTTCAAGTAGGTTCTGCTATCATTATATACTACACTGGTTGAAGTGATTTTCAACCTACAATCTCCCTCCCATGTCTGCTTTTCCTTCTTTGCAAGGTTTGTAACTTTTTCCTTTCTCATCTAATTTATTGGGTACAAAATTTCATGTCGGTTATTGCTATCAGCCATTTATGCACCTCTTGTAAAATGTTCCAAATTTGCAATCTGTATGTACAAGAAATAATGTCGTTTTAGTCTTTTAGATGGTAATGTGTGCACTTCCTCTCTCTTGCTAATATTGCTTTTACCTTATGCCCTTTTTAAATATAAAAAGATGGGTTTTAAAGCTCAATTCTTACAATAGATGAGTAACATCCTTGATGGCTTTGTGTAGGTTGAAATTCATTGCATTTGAATATAAGCTTTAGTCCAGCTGGTTTTCGTTACTTTCAACCTTACATTTGATTATAAACTTTGGCTCAACTGTCCTCCATCAGATTCAACCTAATCTGCACTATTGTATGTACACCTGCAAATTTATTTTAGCTTCTTCAATTCTTCAATAAGGCTTAAAAATGAACAATCACACGTGATTGTGTTTGCTGTTTATTTTGGCCACAAGCTACCTTTCCCATTTAAAACAACAAGCATCATAGCTGACCCTAAATGGCCCAAATCTCAATTGTTGTAGAAGAATACACTTCCAAACCAAAACGGAGTCATAATAGCATAGACAATGTTGTAGGTAAGATACACTTGTTAAAAGAACATTCTTTCCATTACAATGTTGGTGATTGCTTCTTTCATATTTCTCAAGTGCTTTTGAATTTTTGCTATATCTCAGAAGAGTTTTGCAATAGAATTATAGATAATTTTTTACACTATTTAAAAAAATAATAATCTTGACACGCTGAGAACCTATGAACTTAAAATAGACTTTGATGGGTTGTATAGACTGCACCATGTATGTGACATAGACATATATTTCCGGTGTATACAATTTATTGCAAAAGTTGTCTCTACTAAAAGAAAAGTGACGCGTGGTGTAATTTTTTTAATATATATTAGCTAGCTAAGTGGTTGCGCATATCAACGTGTTTGTTTTTTTTACTAGAAAAAAATATTTTGAGTTCAATTCAGAGGCCCTTTTAGCACCCTACTTCATTCTCTTGGATAATACAAATCTTGTATATGATCACAATGAATCATTATATTGTAAAAAACTAGGCAATAATTATTTTCAATTTATACAAGTCCACATTTCAAGATCTTGTTTCGGCATTGCCCTGCAATGGGAACACTTCTCTCTAAAACATTAGAGCTACATGGCATGTGTAGACTAGCTAAGTACATATCTTGTTGTAGTAATAGCTTGTTCAGTTCTATATGTGAATTGACACATGAAAAATTTGATATTCAATCCCTAAGGTGTTATGCTTCTCAGTGTTTTGTAATGTAATTTTGTCTAGAAAAACCACTGCACATTTTTGCTTGCAAATGAACATCAATGACAATATAATTAAGAACATAAATAATATAGCTACTTCGCAAACATACATTCTCAACACTAGGTTGTTTTATGGTATTGACGGAATTGAAGGGGGCTGAGTTTAGCCTCTAGTGGATAGTGATCTTGTTTAATATAAGAACTAGTTGTGGTCTTTGACCTTACAAATTCTAAGGTGTACAATCTTTTATTGTGCCCCTTGAACACATACAACATAATCTTCTATCTAATAAACACACCTCATATTCATTATGAACCATTGAGTTTGAATCCTCAATTATGAAACAAAAAACTAATATATGAAAACAAAAAAGATTACAAAAATTATAATAAATATATGATTCATAATGAATATCTAAACAACATATTCTTGCATGTTGGCTATGTATTTAATGTTATTAATTACATTGTCATCGAGGTATATTTAAAAGCAAGAATGTGTAGTTGTGTCCAGAAAATGATGCATTGCAAAAACCCTAAGAAACATATAGATTTAGGGATTGCATATCAGATTTCTCATGTGTATATTGATATATGGTATTAAACAAGCAATCACCACAACAAGATATGTTCTTGAATAGTCCGTACAAACCATGTAGCTCAATTTTTTGCGAGATGTGTTCGAGGTACAAGCCAATGTTGATGCAAGCTCCTGAAATGTAGGTCTGTTCAAATGGAGGAAAATAATTCCTTAGTTTTTTTCAATACAATGGTTCATGGTCACCGTGGATGGGATTTACATCACGAAATAGAACGAAATAGGGAGTTGTGTGGGATTCTGGATTGAATTGAAAATAATTTATTTTTCTTTTAAAAAACCAAACACACAATTGATATATTTAGCCTCCTAGCTAGCTAGTGCATACAAAAATTGTCACCCTACAACCCATAATCCTTTTCAGTTGAGCATGGCTTTGTAGAGTAGCACGTAATGGAAATATGCTTCTATGTTACATACACAGTGCAAACCATGAAGCTCATCAGGGTCTAATTCATTTTCATAGGATCTTAGTGCAGTGGGGCATTTTTTTTTTCAAAATAGTGTATGAAATGGTTTATAGCTCCATTGCAAAGCTTTTTTGAGACTGAGAAAAATTGCAAAAACACTTGAATGCAAATAAACATTCACCTACAATGTATTTGAATTATGATTCTTTAAACAAATGCTCTTTCCCCAAAGCATTGTCAATGCTGCCATGACATGGTTGTCTACAACTAGAGGGGTTTGATATGTGTTTTGGTGTGCTCCTATGAGGGTTTTGAAAGATGTCATGCAAATTAGCATAGAAGCTACATAGCCAGATATGCTCTTGCAACTCCTTGTATCCTGATACGAAACATGACGCATTTGGGCATACACACAGATCCTCTATAGGACCTTGTATGTATCCAAGGTGTATTTTGTAGGGATCACATGTTTTTTTAATTTTTTTTTAATTTCACTTTATGAATAATCAAATATGACGTATTTCGGCATACCTGCAGGTCCTTTGTAGGAACCTGGATGTAACCAGGGGGTATCTTGCAAGGATCACACTTTTTTTTTTTTCAATTTCACTTTATGAAAAGTCAAATATGGACTTCAAAAAATAATTAAAAACAAAATAAAGTATATGGACAACCCTAAAAACAAATGTCACACTCATTTTATCAAAAGAAAACAACCACCCATTTTTACCTCTCAATGCACATTTGTTCTCACTTTCATTTTTTCAATTGATTAGGACTGAAACTCCAAACTTCTTTCCTTTTGTTAATCCTATGTTATTACATTACCCATTTTGCGCCAAGGAGTTTAAGGAGCTTGCAATGAAGAGGATTTTTGATTTAAGGTATGTTTTCCATTTTGTGGGTTTTTTTAAGGCCTTTTTTAGTTACAAACTTAAAAATGTTTGTAACTAGTTTTATTTTTTATTTTTGTTATTTTTTTAAATATAATTTTAACAAATGCCATAAATTTTAATAGCAGTATTATTTAATTTTTTAACTAGGGGCTATAGGGAGTTGCTAGAATATCTGGGTTTGCAAGTGCTAGTTCGGTGGGCCAAGGGACAACTTTCAAAACTGATCCGTGGGCGCTCCTTTGGAAGTATGTGACGATGTCAGAACAACTCCCAGGTGGAGGGTGTAGAATAAGATTTCCAAGAAGGTTAGAACATCGTTAGTGTATAAAATCCAAAACGAATTCAAGAACTAAACACCCCTAGGCTTACTCCCATGTGTGCGCTGGACCTATGACATCAAGAAACAAACAAGAAAGCATAACAAGCTATACCTTTCTTACATGACTCTCCTTCAAGACTGGTCAACAAGCGTGTTTGTGCTTAGATTGTAGAGCATGAGGTCTTTATCAATGTCGATATGTCACGTAAGCGGCATCTCCCCTTGACCACATGTGATTGCCGAAGCAATTAGAATAAAATGTGAAGCTTGATGAATGAGAGTGGCTCTCCAAAAGGACAACACTTCGTTGTATGCTCAAGATTTAAGAATCATGACAAATGGCTCTTGTATTTATAGAATTGTCAGAATGATTATAACCATTGGATAAAAAATGAGATGTGTGGCCACAATTCAATTCAAATTTGGAGGCTTAATGCAATAAATATTGTAATTAATGTTGCATTTACTAAGCATGGCTTGCACAAATCATATATTTATTTGCGTTGATACCTTAGTGCTTGCCAACTTTCTTGATGGTGTCATGATGATGTAACGATTTCATCATTTGGCCACTTGTTATATTTTTGGAGGAATAATTCAATTAATGAGTTTAGAATATAGGAAATTTCAAAAGTTATGGATTTTCCAATTAAAAGAAGATCAGGGTAATTAAGACATGTTAATTAACCTAATGGAAAATGATATATTTTTGAAAGTCAAAGCACTGTTCGATCCAATTGATCTCAAAACGTCTCTTGCATAGTTGCAATTTGACTCGAGATGAATAAAGTGAAGCTGATAGTTGCGTATAGTGTCTTGCCCTAATTAGGGATGCCCCAATACGTCTCAAAAGATGCATGCCAAGTGTGCAAAAGAATTTGGGTGTTTTAGTGAAACGTGTGTCATTGCTAGAAGTCATTCTAATTGTAATTTTGACACGAGTGGTGAGAATTGAGTGTCTACATTTTGTCCCTATTTGAGAAGGTGTTGTGAGACAGATGAAGTAATGCATTTTCATAAAATGAAAGTCGCTAAGAAGTTTAAAAAATTAGATGAAGAAATAATTAGTGATCCATGATGCCCCCTTGAGAGGGCTTGAAGAGATGAAAGCTATGGATGGACTCTCAAAAAAGAGAGGAAGAATAAAAAAGAATGAAATTAACCCATGGATGATATTAATCCAAATGAGTTAATGTTTGCACACTTTGATTTGCAATGTCTGTAAATAATAGAATGTAAGTAGCCCAAGGCGCGGGGAAGTGGGAAGGATGCATCTCTAGATAAGTGACACACTTTGACATACCCAAAACATGACGAAATTTGCGGGCTTAGGGAATGATCGATTCTGAAACAAGTTGCACACTTTGATTTGCCCAAAGAGGGTGAAAGGTGCAGAGCTTGGAGTTAGAAGAAAGACAGACTGATTGACTAATGATTTGCTATAGTAGGGCATATTCGATTGTTGATTTAAATGATTTGCCTTAGTAGGGTGGGATGTGATCATTGATCGTTCTAAATTGTTTGCCCTAGGATTGGCAAGCATAGCTCAAGGATAAAACCGGTTCCACATATTAAAGATGAGATGAATGACACAAACATAGGTGCGATGGTACAAGAACTTTTCAAATGAAGAAGCCATATGCAACTAGACACATGAGAATCCTCAAAGGCAATGAAAGAGATGACTGGACGAAGACAATAATGATTGAAGAATGATATGCTTGGATTGGAAGAATATGGACGTGAATAAGAATGAAACAAGTGTGGTTGAGTTGATCCTAGAAACTATAATGATTGAAGAATGATATGCTTGGAGTGGAAGAATATGGACGTGAATAAGAACGAAACAAGTGTGGTCAAGCTGATCCTAGAAACTATTTGATACCAAGTGTTGCCTACATAGTCTAAATGGACCTCATGCCAATATCATTCTCCCAAGATGGGAGAAAATGGATGAAAAAAATGATCATAACAAGATTGAGAATAATGATGGACCAATGTGTATTACTTTGTTTGTTACATGCTCATTTAGAGATGTACATCTTGATGAGCTTATACATAGTTATGATGGTCAATTGCTATGATATGATCAAGAAAAATCTGATATTGTGACGTGGTCCAGAATGACTGAGATGATTTGATTAGATAATGAACGATTCTACAAGGGGGATATTATCAGCATAGTGTGACATCGTATATAAACCTCGAGCATTTGATTTTTCATGTAGCACGTGATGATATCCATCATGATATAAAACACCATGATGACTTTGCCATAATGTGTATAAGGATTGACCCTCGATCCAATAGACAAATGAAAACAACCCACCAAGGATAAAAACCATGATGATAATGCTGATGTATGTCAATGAATTGACTCAAGACAATTGCATGACAAGGAGCACCATGATGATGACATCACTCACACAATGGACTGAGCCAAGACAACAACAATGAAAGCAAATAAATAGGCAAACAAACACACAAAACAGGAAAACAAAAAGCAACAGAAAGCATCTTGTTGTTAACCAAGTCAAGATCCATGTGTGAAGGCTCAAAGATAGTGATGATGGAATGGTGCCCCCAAGCAAGGATACATACAGGGGGAGGACACATCCCAAGGTGGTTGAAACAATTGGAACCAATAATGAGTTTGCCCTAGTAGGACGGATTTGGGAAGGACACATCCCAATGGTTGCTAAAATGAATAGCCCAATAAAAATCAAGGATAATGACTGGATTTAGGGTAAGACACATGTTTTTGAATCTTGGGGCTTTATATCTCATAAGGAGATTGTAAGCCTTTTTCTAATTTTTAGGTATTTTGGACTATTTTGAATGTTTATGGGTTTTTAGCATCTCAACTCAATGGAGGATTATGAGGTGCAAAATGCTTTAACTCGTAAAATGAAAAGAGCGTGGGAATGGTTACTTGTAAAACAATGAGAGGGTGGTTTAGGATGCTCAAGAAATGATGAAAGCGTGGAATAAGGGTGTTTGCGTTGACCTCAGAAATTGAGCGTTACCTACATAGTTTGAATGGAACTCAAGCCATTGTAGTGCAACTTAAAATGAGAGATAGTGAAGGACAAATGGATAAGGCTGGATAAAAATGGATAAAAATGAGAGAAAGGACTAGGAATATCCAAGGACCATGTCACTTGAGAACCAAAATGTGTCCAGTCATCAAAGTGTCTTGTGGGTGATATGTCAAAATGTTTTCCAAACAAGTCTCAATATACCTTCCATTTTCATAACAATGGGAAGACTAATGGACACTATAAGATGGGTTTCACTAAATAGGAGTGAATGGCCAAAATGGTAAGAATGGTAATGGACTATAATAGCTAAGATGGATTGAACAAAATGGTCTATAATATGGATATGGCTGCCCCCAAGTGTCAAGGTACTTGCAAACAACAAATTATTTACACATGATGCGAAAAATCTGGTTTTCATCATGGTACTTGTCCAAGACACCATAAGCATGGTTTACATTGTTGGACAAATTATCTCTATCAATATTTTTAATAATTGTTTTTTTATTTTTTTAACATCTCAACTTAATGGAGGATCGGGAAATTTTCTATCTAACCAATACTTGCTTGGAATGGTAGTTTTGTTTGAATCCTATTGTTGTTGTAGACTGCACTGATGCTATTGTGATCTTCATTGGCCATTGAATCTATTTCCTCAAACCTCTAGACAAGATGTCTTCATAGTCTCTTTGAAAATGAAACAACCTTTCCATTTGTATTAAAACAAAAGCAGTAATTTTTTTTTAAACAATTATTTTATTTAAAATTATAGAATCACAATATATTATCATAATAGATAATCATTAAAATTTCAACTTTAATTTCCAATGCAACATAGAGTATTACAACTTCATGAAAGAAAATACATAATGACATAGCTACCGCTGGTCTCACAATACGATTATTCAAGTAATTAATATTACATTTACAAATTCAATAAGCATTTAGCCTTATATACCATATAAAGATAACTAACTCTCCGGAGCTCGAGTTGCACTAACTCGTGTATCTCTGATAACTTCAAGCGTTGTCTCAAAAAATGTATTGTATTGGGGGAGGGAGAGCATCATCCGAGCACTTTACCACTCCAAACATGGGCCAACGATCCCTCGCACAATCCCCTATCAGATAATGGCCCTCTCTACACGCATAGACAGATAGAACGGTACGGGAATCCAGAATGAGACATGTTAGTACTCCAATGCGCTGTAAGATTCTACTACATGACGTTTATCATAAAGAAAAATACGTTTCTACTATGATATCACA